>BSBN01001643.1:16925000-18125000 GCA_027924645.1 Cunninghamia lanceolata
GCTCCTCCATCATTGGGCATCTCACATGACACTCTTACAGTATGTATATTGTTTTAAAAAACTGTATATATACTTAAATTTAAATTCTATTTTGATATCAGTGTATCTAAAAACGTGCACATACATATTTAATATTTTATAAATATGTCTATGCAGGTTGACACAACTATGAGGATGGGCATTGTACCACACTTGGATAATCCAAGTTTATATCAGGAGTCGACTGCATTTTAGGTTGTTGAAAAACGTATTTAATAACATGTACACTGTAAGTCAATTATATATATGTTTTAAAACCTAATTTGTACACACATGTGCTAACTTAAATATAAATGACATTGTAGGAGCTTGTTAGTGACACGTTTCATGATCAACACATAGCACATGCAGAGCAGGAGGACAGAGGAGATGGGCAACCTGATACGGTATAATTTAAAATTTAGATTATATTTAAATTGAACAATTAAAATAAACGTTGTGAACTTAAAGTAAATTTCTTGATATATATATATATACATGTACATTCAAAATTCTTTTTTCTTAAAATATAGCTCGATACATGTCATGGAGCTAAGCCTGTAGAGACAGGTCCTGGAATAGAGGATTCACAACAAGTTCCTCTTATGGTATAATCATTTTTAAATATGATAGTTCTTATAAATTAAATTGAATTAAATCATTTTTAAAATCGTCAAGTATATCTAATTTCAACTTGAACTTTCTCTTGTATTAAATAGATTGATTCAGAGCATGGAGACACAGGTCCAGGTGCACCAGAGCATGCCTCTCAGCCTCACATGGTAATTTAATTTTATGATATTTAAATTATAAATTTAAAAATTGTCATTAAATTAGATTTGGACTAATCATCTTACATCTAATTTCATATAAATCTTTCTCTTTTGCAGAGTGATTCAGGTCATCTGAGTAGTTCTCATGGTGTGAAGAGGACTCTTGATGATAGAGATAGTATGTGATAGGTTATTTCAAACATGGGCTATGTATAATTTGACTATTTCATGAACTATTTGTTATATACTGTTTGTCATGGACTTTATATATATATTGTTGTTCACCTAGACTTTATATATTTGACTATTTCATGGACTATTTGTTATATACTGTGTCATGGACTTTATATATATATATATTGTTGAACATGGACTTTATATATTTTTTTGAACATGGACCTGGACTTTATATATTTGACTATTTCATGGACTATTTGTTATATACTGTTTGTCATGGACTTTATATATATATTGTTGAACATGTGGACTTTATATATTTTTTGAACATGGACCTGGACTTTATATATATATTGTTGAACCTCCCAGGGACTATATATTTTTACATGTCACACAATAAATGCAATCTTGTTGTAGTTCAAAATCATATACCTGTCAAAGTAATAGTCATGTAAAACCATCATGTTAGTTTAGGTGCATCCATATTTATATATATGTTATCCATGCATACATACATTGCATATACATCATAAACTATAAAAGCATAACATCACATACATATGTATATACAAGCATCCCTAAATTTAATCATAAATCAAACACTAATCTAACCATGTGCATGAAGGAAAAGAAATGTAAACATTTGAGATCAACCATAATAAGATATATAGATTGACATCAATAGAAATAATCAATTGTCATATATAAATCTACAAGTGTCAGAGTGTTGATCTAGATTTGCGCTTAATGAAGAAATTGCATTGAAAGAATTTATGTAGTGATGAGGTCCTAATAAAGTTCCTCCATTCATTCACGGTATGCATATTTAGGTCCTGGTCAAATTTTAAGCAATAAAATGGTAAGCAAATCAAAACAAAGCATTAAAAAATGAGATAAGTTCATGAGGATCTCTCGCCTACTAGGAGGGATCAATCTCTCACATCTTCTCATCTAGAGATCAACTAAGTTATATTAAATGATCCTAGCATGGTTATAGTTATATTTATCCAAGTGCCTTGGTGCTTGAACATCTTGTGTTGATCATGTAATTTAAGATGTCTTAAGGGGTCCTAATTTACGATGTCTTAAGTGGACACAACTTCTTCACCAAATTGTTGATAAAAAAAACACGTGAACTATAACTTTGGAACTAGGCCTACAATTTATTAGTGGAGGTGGGAATTTCATTGTAGCATAAATGACACAAATTAGGAATGAAGTTAGTAGAAATCTTCCCCTTTGGTAAATCACATGTGTAATAATGACACCCATCTAGCATTTAAATGTATTAAGTCTTTGTTCCAAAATAGTTTGCACATCATAATCATGGCCTCTTTCATTTTACTAGGAAAACTTACAATTGTGTAATCCTCTACATTCCTTAACTTTTTAAATCCACATTAGGACTAGCCCAATCTTTTAACACTTCAATTACATTATACTCTTGAGACCATTACCTTGCAACTATAACATTATACCTCAAAGTGGGTTCAAGTGAATTCAACATTTATTTGAAAACTACTTCTCTCACCATTATTATAGTCTAATTTTCTACATTATTGATATAGTCTACATTTATGGTACAATGCCTAAAAGTATCTAGCAAGATATCTAAAAAGTTAAACACATCAAATTTTCTATCCAGCCTATGTAAGTAGGATGCTCTAACCTACCAACATTTGTGACTACATCTCCTTTGTTCTCTAGCTAATCTATGAAGAAATATTATATTAAATTAAATCCCAAGGCCTTATGTGGGTATCATAGAGTGTCCTTGCAATCTAGTAACTTAGATTCCATTTATGCTTCTACATGTAAACTATTTATAGTTGAATAAACTCTCATCACTTTGGTTCTAGTTGACTTCTTATTTTGTTTCATAGTCTTCTCCACAATAAGATTCATATACATGTATTTGAGAAATAATCATGAGAAATCACTTGATTTGATAAGTTGATTAATAAACAACTTAATTTACAAGACAAAAGATTTCATCATAGATTTACTTCATTAATGCAAAGAAAATTGATGGGATATTCCAATATTTTACAAAATGAAACCATTTATATTATCTTAATTATCTTGTCAAATCATTGAAATATACTTACTATATCATACTCAAGGTGTCATTCTCTAATTGGACTAAGCTAAAGTGTTCTTACTATATCATACTCTAGGTGTCATTATCTAATTGGACTAAGCTTAACTTGTCAAAATAAAAAATAATAATAATATAATTCTATACCTTCCCCTAAGCTTGCCCAAGCTCATTAGGATTTGTCAACTTTAATTTCAAATCTTAGTGTAACTACTAAAATGAGAACTTCCCTTAGTCCTTTTAATACGATCTTTAGTGTCTATTAGGACTCAAGGGTATCTCCTGCTTGACATGTTTCATCCTATGAACACAAACCTTGGATGTGAATCAAATTTTAAAATAAGTTTAGGTCTGTAGGAACTTATAAGATCAAAATACTTTACATTTTTAGACAAAAGGCCCTGGATCTCATCTATTTCTCCCCTCCACTTCCTAGCTATGGTCCCATATGGTTCTCCCACAATTTATATTCCTTTGTATCTTCCCTTCCCTCCACTTTGTGAAAGCTAGATTAACTTTAGGATATGATTTATCCCATCCCACTTCCTATCCTATTGTCTAGTTTTACATGATTTCCCCATAACATCGAAACACTCATTTCTTCCTAATTGTAGAAGCCTAACTGCCTTGAAGAAATCATTCCTTTCTTCAATTCATTTCATCCAATTCCCACCTGAAGTTTTGTAACATTTTTTGCAAAAGTTTGCCAAGTTCATATACCCTGTCCCAAGTCAAATTTCTACAACTTCTTCAAAAGATTCCACCCACCCCAAGTACTCCCCTGCATGACTTAGGACCACCATTAATGACTTTCAATGGACATGATATGATGTAATATTTCCACCAAATTCCTCTTAACATCGGTGGACCCTCAAAAATATGATTTGGGCATAAAGGTATGGGATAATGGTATAATTCAGCATGATAATCAAGTGTGTGCCATGTGAAAGTGACACGAGAAAGTATGGGTGGACATTTAACTCTCAAGTGACCAAGGTCCTTGTCCAACATTGCTTGTTGACATTGAACGATCTATATATTATAGTATCTCATTAAAGTGAGAGATGGAAAACTAGTTGCAAAGGAGAGACTAAGTAGGAAAAATGAAGGGGGCACTAGGTAAAAATGTGAGGTAGGGAAGGTCAATTTGGGGGTTGAAAAAGATGGTCAAGAGGGGGAAGAACACACAGGACATGCCACCAAGAGTGAAACTACTGGTAGGAGTGTAATTCACACCTACATGACTATGATTAGGACTTATTTATCATCATCAAATTGTCATGTAGGCTTGATGTGATTTTAGTACTTATAGATACCAAATGTTAGGAGTTTCAAGCCACAAATACTAATTCCACATAACCTTAATGAGAGAAACTATGCTAAATAGTATGCATAATCTATAATACAAAAGAAGAATAAAGCATAATTACAAGATAACACAATATGCACCTTGTGAAAACCCTTTTAGAAAAAACCTGGCCTCCAAAGGACCACAAACCCAATGTATTATCTCAAGAATGAGATTACAGAGATAATACATTTGTAGAGTTCTCCATGTAGAACTTCAACAAAATTAAACAACTTCTTGCATTTGTAGTGTCCACTTAAGGTGGAAGTTGTATGCTAACTTTTTGAATGTCTAAAGGGGTCCTAATTTACAATGTCTTAAGGGGACGTCTTAAGTTCTCAAAATTTGGTGAAGTTGCCCAAGGCAACCAAATTGAACAATATAATAAATCAAATTTAAAGTAAATTCTAAGTAGAAAAACATGGACATTTAACAAATAAAATACACAAAATAATAATTTTGATAAATTTAATACTGTAGAGTATAAAATTGTGTACATACACATGTATACAAATTTCTGTACAAAATGTGTAATAATGTAATTGTGTATGTACATATATGCCAACTCAAAATAATGTAAATACAAAATGTCATTATATGCCATCTCAAGAAAATCCAAAACTTGAGGAGAATGTAGCAGGTCTTCATGCCACCTGATATAAAAATAATACAAGTAATTTATCAATATATCTGAATCAAAACATGTATTTTAATTTATATAAAACTATCTAGATATACACAATTTGTACCTGTATTTACAAGTGCCTCTCAAGTTTTTGTTTCAAAGTATTTGATGAATTTGTGATGATGGCCTGAGGATATAAAAGGATAAATTAAATCAATTTCAACTAATAACGCACAAGAAATATCAAAACATGTATTTAATACATATTTAAAACAACAATATAAATCTATTTAACTATATTTACCTGTATTTACTTATTCAATTGTACCATCTTCATCCTCTCTTTTTTCCAACACATCGATGATTGTCTCATGGTCTTCCATAGAAATGTTCCATAGCTCTTTATTTGTAGGTTTTCCACGATACCTTTCCAGTTTTATATTTGTTGCCAACACCAAATGTGAGTAGTGTATAATCTTCTTATGTGTTTCATAATCTTCGAATGCAGGTAAACCATTCTTCCTTATTAGGTATTTCCGTAGCCAAGTGCCAACAACCACCATCGAACCTATTGGATAATGATAGGCATCATCAAAGAAATACTTAAAATTTGCTTAAGGGGATCAAAGAAGTTCTTAAAATATGCTTAAGGGGATCAAAGACTTGTTATCAAAATTTGCTTAAGGGGATCACCAAACCTGTTGGATAAGGAAAGCCATCATCATCTTCTCGAGGTGCTGTTAACTTATGTTTAGTCTCCACACAACGAGCCAACCAATATTCAGTTTCCTCTTCATTATTCTTTGGTGCAACAACAGCATACACATGTCCTGCAAAACAAATTTTGATTCAATAACTTGCACATGTCCATAAAATTTGACTAATCAACATACATGCATTCGTATGTACACATAAATAAATAAAAGCACTACAAATTAGTAATCAAAGTGAAATAAAATGAAATGATTTGAATTAAATTACCTTCTTGTACAAGGTCTAAAACACGGTCATAATCGTCTGATACAAACAGTTGATCATTGTTTTCAATTGTTGTTTCACTTTGATTGTGTGCTTGTGCAAGTGTCAATGGTCTTTGTTTCCACTCTTCAACCCATTCTGTATTCTCACATGCTTCCCAATCTCCTAAAATACAAAACTGACAAAAACATGCAAGCTCCCTTGTCCAAATAGTCCATGTACTTGCATTCGAACTCCTAAATGAATGCCATTTAGTAGATCCATTGATTGTCTAGCAATCAAGTCTAGGTAGAATATTTTCTTCTTCAACCAACCAAAAGAATTGATGAACTGTAGAGTACTAGCTTGATCTAGGTGTACATAATCTTGTATTGCACCAATCTACAATCCCACGTGCATCTTTAAATTTTACTGCATCCTCAAATTTTAATTGTTGTCTAGCAAGAACTCTTTTAACACACGCACCAGCTCCATCATGTTCTCCTTTACCATGTCCAGCTTCAAAAAAATTCCACATATGTTGGATATTATTCTCCTTGTGAACCCTACATAACCAATAGAACATTCGAGCATTCTTGAACTGCCCCGTACAATTATCTGACCATATAAGATGTTCAGTCATCTGGATTCCTCTTTCTCTTAAATTTGTATAAAATATATTGAAACAATATTGAACAAACTCTGACGAGTGTAACCGGTTGTCACTCAAATAGAAATGATACTCCCTCAAAACTTTTCTATCATTCTCTATGCTATCATCTGCATGTCTATAAACAATATGAACAAACATAGCAACCTGCACTGAATTGTAATATTGTGATTGAATTTCCTCTTGTGGAGCTAAAGTATAGTTTTCCGCAAAATCAACCACTGATAGTATAGTACCAACTGGAAATGTGTTTCTACATTCACGAAATTGTCCATCAAGCCATCGAGCTTGTTGAGAGTGCTTGACATATTTTGGTACAATTTTACTTTTAAATTCTGATATGAATGCATGCACACTAACCTTTTCTGTAATTAAATCACAATGCTTTCCAAATTTTCCATCTTTTAAAGAATATTCAACATTCTTAAATCTTTTAACATCCACTAATTGTTGTCCAAAATCATTTTCAACACTTTCATGCATACAAACTCTTAACAAAGAAAGATTGCCACAACTAGTGCATTGTCCAGAAATACATGAACTTAAATAAAAACCTTTTTCATTAGATCTTTCACAGAACAAACTTGATATAAACTCTTTTATTGCTTCAGCTGGCATATTAATATCACATTCCTGTATAATCATGTTACGATGTAAAGTACAACGTATATATTGAAACACATCATAATAATAATGAAATTGAACATGCATTTTACAACAACAAGATATTCGTTCCTTATTAATCTTTACATACCATGGTTTGCATTTTTCAAAAGATCTTTGACTTATTTTAATATTACCAGGTAACACTAATTCATCACAAAATTTTCTATAAAATTTAGTTTGCGTTGTATTTAATAGGTGTTTTGGATGAGGATCACGAACTTTGGACCCCACTCTTAATTTTAAAACATCTCTAGCATTAGACGATACCCTAGTATTATCATGCCAATATTTTTCGATCAAAGATCTGATTTCAACATTTAGTTTCATGTCAGATCTCGGGAGTCGACCACTAAAACTCCAACATTGGTTAATTGGATCATTTTCTATACTTTCTCTTCTTTTTGCCGCTCTTACTAATGTTTTAGGATGTATTTTTAGAATTCCACTAATATTGCTTACCATTCTTCTATTCAAAGTTGTTTTATTCACTATAGCAGTTGTTATAGCTCGTCTTGCTCATTTTTATCTTTGGATTGACTATTACTTCCAATAGACTCAATGGCACTAGCAACAGTAGACATAGCATGTTTTAGTGATTGATCTTTTCTTCTTGGTTTAACAAAAATGCCTAACATTTTCATTACTTTTCTCATTTTCCACATTCTCATTAATTGCATCATTAGTTGACATTGAAATGATAGTTTTTTACGATAAAAAAATTCCTTGTATAATCTATTGGCATGTGTTCTTATTTGTCTCCAAGAAATTTTACCAGGAAGATTATCCAAAACATCTCTTTCAATTTTGAAAAAATATTTCTCATTTTCAACATCACTTCCTAGATTTTCATTTTCATTTTCAACTTCAAAACGATTTTCATTTTCAACAACAAAACAGTTTTCATTTTCATTTTCAACAAAAGGATTTTCGTTTTCATTTTCAACAACAAAACGGTTTTCATTTTCATTTTTAACAAAAGGATTTTCGTTTTCATTTTCAACAACAAAACGATTTTCATTTTCATTTTCAACAAAAGGATTTTCGTTTTCATTTTCAACAACAAAACGGTTTTCATTTTCATTTTCAACAACAAATGGGTTTTCATTTTCATTTTCAACAACAAATGGGTTTTTATTTTCATTTTCAACAAAAGGATTTTCATTTTCATTTTCAACTACAATTTGTTTCAAATTTTGATCTCTACAAATATTATCAATCTCAACATTGTTATATCCAGCTTGTTTTAAATCTCCTATCAACACTATTTCCATTTCATTCAAAAGTGGATTTGAAGAAGTACCTGGATTTGTGCCCATTGAAACATTCTCCATAGCATTAATAGAGGGATTTGAAGACATACCAGGAGTAGTTTGCATAATCGTATTAGTTTCCACATTCACCTCTTGCAAACTTGCATCATCTATATTCATGGTCTCCTCAATATTTTTATCTTCAATAGTTGTGGAATTGGATGCTTCAGCATTGTTCATTGATTGAATCTTTACTCTTCTATCTCTTTGTCTTTTTACCTCCTTCACTCTCTTTGCTTCAATTTCTTCAGGAGTTAATAGCTTCCTATCTTTCCTCTTATTACGACTTTGTGATCCCATGATTAAAAAATTTATGAAGCATGTACAAATGAATGCCAAAAACTTGAATGTGTTTCAAGTCCTTCAAACAAGTACCAATTCAACAAAATTTCACTCAAATAACATCTCCATGATGGTTTCTATCAAAATACCAACAATACTTCAAGTTGATGGACCTGCAAAAGAAAGAAATATGCCAAAGAATGCTGCAAGTGTCGCTGTCGGCCGTACTGTAGGGCAAGTTGCAGAAATGACAGTCATAGTACAGTCTTCTTAAAAAAAATGGGCAAATATAAAACGGGATCCCATTATATAAAACAGGATCCCATTTAATAAATGGGATCCCGTTTACTACGAGATCCCGTTTATTAAACAGGATCCTGTTTTATTCACGTCTGATGGATAAAGAAACGGGATCGCGTTTTATAAACAGGATCCCGTTATTCAAAATTTGAATTTTAGGCTCAGGTTTTGCTTTGTAACCCGCTTCAGAAAATGCTTTAGGGACCCGACCCTGACCTCTGGACCTAGTTTGACCTGCAACTTGAAGGCCCTGTCAATGTCACAACAAAATAGTGACTTTGGGCATATACTTAAAGGTCTATTTTGCAGAATATTTTGACGAAATTAAAACCCATTATAGAGGAGACAATGTAGATTCTAAATATGTATTTTTTTTACAATTAAATTAATTTTTCTATTTTTTAATCAATTTCTGATGAAATATGTTCATAACCTTGAATTATCAGGGTTTTTTAATATTTTAATAACTTTTTATTAAAATATTTTTTTGTAAAAAAATTGTATGAAAACGTACTTTAGACAATTCTTTTCAATTTAAAAAAAAAATTTCAAAAAATGTTAAGTTTAGGTCATCTTATGCGTGACGTACACGATGATTTTTTAAAAGAAAAAAATGACCAATAAAAAATTAATAACAAAAAAATTATTCAATAAAAAATTACAAATAAATATGGAAAACGTGCTTCAGTGAGTTACAAAGCTTTTTCCAAAAGGATTTTGAAAAATATGATTATATAGGTCAAAATATGGATGGCGTACACGTACATGGTATAGTAAAAAAAAAGTGACTTTTAAACAGTGGTTTTTAGAAATGCCTATTCAAAATCAATTTCTATCATCTAGGTATTGAAAAAAATTACATATTTGGAAACTAGACTCCGAGTACTACATTTCATATTTAGTGACTTTTTCCAAGATTCCACCGTTAAGTGCTTCAAATTTTTAGGTCAAATGTGACAAATTCTGAAAATCAGGGAAAACACTTTCACTTTTTGGCCAAAAAGTGGACACAACTTCTTGCATACACCCTGTTAGGTCTCAAAAATGCAAGTTACTAATCCTAAGAGGATGCCAGGCTCTATATTTGGATTTGTAACGTTTTTGAACTAACTTGACGAAATCAAACTTTCAGGGTTTGATGATTTCCTACACTTTGGGTCCTGCTACACCTAGGTGGGTGAACCTTGAAATATTAAAGCAGTCTGAGTGTGGATGAATGGACTAACTAGGTCTATCTACAATGGCATAGGATGTAGGATAGATGACAAAGCTGACTAATTAATTCTATATGTAATGTTTAATAAGTGATTGGTAGAAATTGTATAAGCAATATCAAAAGGTTTTAATTAATGAGTTGAGTGAGACCAGTGCCTTGTTGGGTAACAGAGTCAATTTGAAGGACTGAGAACAGTAGTTTCTAAATGGTAATAATTCTAGATATTTGGCACAGTTCTGGTTTATAGCTTGTATAAACGTGCAAATAAATGACTGACAGACTCTTCTTGATAATCCAACCAAATAAAATCAGAGATCTTATAATTCACCAGAAGGTACTTTAATCCTTACTTGAAGGAGCCAAATGAAATGAAAAGACAAGATTACAGATAATATTTTACTGGAGACAGTGTGTCAATCCTAATTATATGGCTCTACTTAGTAATCCCAACTTACTACTTCCAGGTTACTGTGAATAAATCAGAAGGGTTTAATTCCTTAGGATGGATACCAACCGAATTGATCACACAGATACAGCGAATGTGTATTGACAGATTAAATATATACTTGATAGTTTAATCTGAATAACAGGGAAATGCAGAAATGGAGACAGCCACACAATTGAATAATTTCAACAAATAACTGATACCCAAATGGAAGTACTGAATCAGAGAACTTCAAATTTCTTCTTTAAAATAAAATATGCAACATGATCATTCTGGAATATTATGTATATGTATATCTAAATATCTTCTACTGCTGATGATTTTTCAGCATAGATTGTTTGAGCTTATATAGATATCTTCAAGAAGAGATACAACTCTTCAATAAGTCTCTTGGGATTTTAACAAACAATAATTACATAATCTTAATTAGGCTATGTTTAGCCATAAATAGACTTTTGTTAGATGATCCAAGTACTCCTGCGCACGGTGAGAATCAGTAAGCTCGACTGCACTCCTGGTGATTATATCGAGGGTGACCATTTCCTCCAGTTGCTTGCAAACTTCTGTAGATACAGAGGCTTTATCTTTTAGAGCTCCTGTGGCTTTGTGCAATATAACTTGACAATCAACAGTCCACTCTTCTTTGCTCTTTACCTCTCCATTATCTTTGAATATCCTGGGCACCCCTGCGTCTGATGCATCAGTCCCTTCCTTAGCATCAGCTTTGAGTTTATCATAATAATTCTGGTGCCTTTTGAGTAATGCTCTTGCATCAGAGATATCTGTGCTATCAGGGGTACCTCTGTTTTGCAACTCGATCACCTTTTCTTGTATCCTCTGATCAAGCCTCTCATGTTCTTTGACTGCTTTATGATTTTCCGAGTAGTTATCCCAAAACTGGTTTAACCACCGCACCATGTTTGCATACCTGCTCTGCAGTATTGTAACAAATGCATCTATTTGAATTTGTTTGGCTTGATCATGGGATATCTCTTGACTACTTTGTGAGATTTCACAATTCAGCTTATAGGCATCCCTTTCCTTGATTAACATCTGAGCTTGTGCTTTATTCAATTTTGCAACATTGATACCAATGTCTGCAGTAATTATGGGGTCAGTCTCACCTGCTCTAAAAGTCATAACATGGCCAAAAGTTTTCTCAGTGTCTATTATGGCCGTCTTCTTATGGGGAGGATACAATGCCCATATCATTAAAGAATTTTCATCATTATTGTATCTTGTTCCCATATAGACTTCATTAACTCCTTCTGGAGTAAGCTTATACTTATCATCAGCATTATTCAAAAAACTATCAAAAACCAGAGCAGAATTTAAATCTAAGCCGGGAAAAATCATAACCCCTGCATCTTTAAGCAGCTGTCTGCCTCTGCTTGGTGTCATGTCCTGCATTTCCTTGTCCACTGTCTCCTTTAACATCTCTAATAACTATTTTTCATTGTCAGCAGAAACATTATCTACTGACTCTCTAATTTCCTTTCCCTTGTATTTATACAGGAATGATTTAAATTCCTTTGAATGAATGAATGTATCATCTGACACAAAAGAATCATAAGCCTTTTGGCGTGGATCTTCATCAGCAGATCCCTCCTCATCATGTATCACAACTGGAGGCTGATATTGTTGCATTTTTCTTTTAGACATTTCTGTTGTCTTATCTTGTGGCTGTTCAGTCAATTCTTCCTCTTCAGAGGATACCACTTCAACTTCTGCCAACTGCTTTTTCTTTTCATTCAAATCTCTGTTATATTTCTCCACTACCAAATCGACTTCAGCCTCTTCCAAATTTCTAATGACATCATCATGTGTGCATGTATCCACTGAGATTTTGTTTTCTTCTTGCATAGTCAATGAAACCCTCAGGGTCAAACCCTTTCCTCACCTCAGCAGTCACCATGTTATAATGCATTAGTTTATCCAAAATGAGATTGTACCCTTCTTTTGAAACCACAGTAAAATCTCCAAAACACAAAGTACTAGGCATGAATGATTGTTTATCATGCGAACTTAGATGCATGACATTGGAACAATGCATTTGCCTAATTATTTCCAGATATGCAATCCTGTCAGGGACAGTTTTAGGCAATATAAAGGGAGCATCCTCAAAACCATACACTCTGATCATAGTAGCGTCCTCAAAACAATACCAGTCTCCCCAATTATGAGTGACAGCAGGGGGGCCACCAAAATCTTTTGGCCTGAGGAATCTTTTTATTTCATCTGAAATTGAATATTCACAGGGGTGGTTGAAATACCTATACAGCACTTTAACACAATGCTCCTCAAATTGAGCATAGCTGGAGTTAGCATACCTGCTATCCCAGATTCTGGTCCACATTTGTACAGGTATCTTCTCCCCTTTCTTACCTGCAGCAACAACTTGAAGCTCATTTGGCCACAATCCTACTTCCTGGCCGTAGTATAAGACCATATGCATGAGCATCGAGTAATGCTCAAAAGAGCATGCTGGAGCATTGTTTTTCATTGCAGATAGACCAGAGTCTATTCTAGTAGCAACATAGGAGGCATAATCAAACTGTCTGGCATTGTGACATTGAATATCAGAGGTTATGACCATTAGAGGAATAGCCATGAACTCAGGGACCTCTGAGCCAAGGACTTGGCCTACAGAATAGTAAGTATATTGAATGTATGGTTCAAAAATGGATACATGAAAGGGAGGGCCATCATTCTCAGTCAAGGGTATCACTTCTCCTTCAATCCTGGGTCTATGAATGGGTAACCTCCATCCATTGTAGGTTGTATCCATTCTCCAGTATTCTTTATCCAAATCTTCATAAACAACAGGGACAGTGCACAAATCATCCAAATCATACACCTCACAAATAGCATTTTTTGATAGGTGTATAATTGGTTCTCCCTGAGGGTTGCAGATAGCTTTCAGGCCTGAATTGTAATGCCTGGCTAATAGTTGCAGGAGTTCTACATTCAAGAATACATTAGGTACAACCAGTTTGCCTAAATTCATGTGCCATGGGTTTGACACAGGGGCATTTCTAAATCTTCTGTTGTAGTGAAACCTGAAGAGTTCATATCCCCTAATTGGGGTCCAAATATCTCCCAGGCGCTTATGTTTGTCTTCCAATTTTTCTACTTCTGCCCTGAGTTGGGCAGACCTCCTGGCCTTGGGAGCTGACCCAGGCAACTGATCAATCAAGTCCTGATTTAGTTTCCTGTCTTTCACTTTTTCTTCAGGGGTTTGATCAGTTTTTTGCTTCTTTGGTTTACTGGTTTCTCCTTGTGATTTTCTTCCTTTTCCTTTCCCCGAAGTTTCCATTTTTTGAAAAATTTGGCAGGAAATTCAAATACAGGTAATATAGTGGTTTGTGTATGTGTACCTGTCGCTCGATGACTGGAATTGGAAGCCTTTGCTTTTGCCCTGAGAATTCTTCTGTATTCTGCTCTCGGACGGTTTTTTGCAATTATAATGATCGTATGAACTTTGTAGCCGTTTTGTATTAATTATCTGATCAATTCAATGTTCATCGCTGTGAAGTGTCACATCGCCATAACTCTTCCTATCGGCGTGCTTTTTGAAATGTCTGGACGACCTCAACCCTTTTTTATGGCGCGGACGGTCAATCGGCGTGACCCCTCGATTGTATCCCCGATGCCATGTAGTATCATATTTCAAGTGGGTGTGACCATCGGCATGATTTCCTTCATCGCCAAGGGTTTTAGATCTCTCCGCGATATGGCAAGTCCCACCGATATACTTTGCTTATCGGGAAGATTGAGACCATCGGGATACTAAAATTATGTCTCCCCGATCTTTATTGTCTTACCGATAGTCTGTTTATGTATGAACTTTTATCTTTATCGGAATGACATTCTCTATCGGGATAGCTTTCTCAAGATACCCCGATCGAAATCATCTCCCCGATGCCCTTTATCACATCCTTCATCGGGCAAAGCTTAGTAAAGTGTCGCCGATAACTTTCTTATCGCCAGGACTTTTGATCGTCGGAGACTTACTTGTTTTCTATTCCGATGGTTCATTTCTCACCGATGACTATTGCTTTGTTACCCTCGCGTGCTGTTCGGTGAAACTCTTGCCGAAAGTGTTTCATCGGTATGATATATACCATCGGGGCAACTTCTAAAAGATCATCCGATAGATATTTGTCATACCGATCGGCATGACCACTTGCCTTTCTTGCCGATGTAAAGTCATCGGTGTTGCTTACTCCATCGGTGAGCTCCATGATTCTTCTTCCGATCTCTATTTTCACGCCGATGGTTGTTTTCAAACAATTCCTTGTGTATCGGTGTAAGCCACACGACCTTATGCCGATGGATTGATTTTGATGTTTTTTGACACTGTTCATCCCTAGACATTTTATGAGATACAAAAATTTTATATTGTGGTCCTTTTGGGATATTCCTTTAGGGTTTATTCAAATATGATGGAATAAGGGAATAGTAAAATTTTGAAAATTTTACTGTGCTAACAGTGGCTCTGTCTGGGATGAATACTCCCTGTGAGTATACAAGGATCCAAATCTCCTGGGGAAGTAGACCACATCTTTTATTATTTTGGGGTGAGGTTTTATGGAACTGGAAAAAGGAAAGGAACAAATGATAGGGAGCGGGAATGATTCCTAGACTACTGTGCATGGAATAAAATATTTTTGAGATTTATTTGAATGTTGTCCATGCACTGGCAACACTCAATTCTCTTTGTACATGTTTATGAAAAGAACTGCTTCAAGTATTGCCCATGTACTGGCAATTCCTGCTCCTCTCCTGACATATTCTGTACATAGTAAGAATCATCACCTCCCTTGCCAGTGATAACAAAAGGACCCAACCACAGGGCTTCAAATTTTCCATGTTTTCCTTTGTCTTGACATCTTGCATTCCACATTAGTACCAGATCATTAATTTCAAACTTTCTTTCTTTGGCCTTTTTGTCAAAGAGATATTTTACCTGTGATTGTAATTTAATATTCTGTTTCTGAGCCATTCTTCTTGTTTCATCAAGCTCTGCCAATTGTTCCAACCTTTCCTCCATTGGTTCAGGGATATTCAGGTCTTCCTGGAGAATGAATTTGTATATTGGTATAAGATTTTCTAATGGTAATCTTGCTTGGGTTCCATATACCAATTCATAAGGGGATCTCCCAATTGCCCTTTTTATAGTAATCCTGTCAGCCCATACTGCCATTCTTAATTTTGAATCCCAAGCCTTCTTATTTCTATCCAACATTCTTTTTATGATTTTTAACAGACTCTTATTACTTGATTCAGCTTGTCCATTGGCCTGTGGATGGTAAGGAGCAGCATAAGAAACAGTGATACCATATGTGCTGCAAAAACCTTTGAATTCATCAGATCTAAAGCACATCCCATTATCAGTAATCAGTCTTACAGGAGTACCAAATCTGCATATAATGTTATCCATTAGAAAATTTATCACAACTTTACTAGTAGCCTGTCTGGTTGGGATTGCTTCCACCCATTTTGTAAAGTAATCAGTAGCTACTAAAATCCATCGGTGCCCCCCACTTGATTTCTCTGAAATTTCACCTATAAAATCAATACCCCACTGATAAAATGGAGCCTCAACTTGCATAGGTTTTAAAGGTAGTGCTCCATGATACTTTAACTTCCCTGAGAATTTTTGGCATGCTTCACATTTTCTAGTGTACTGGTATGAATCGTTAAAGACTTTAGGCCAATAGTACCCTGCCCTCAAAATTTTGTGGGCTGTAGTTTTTTTGCTGAGAAATGTCCTCCGCACATGCCTTCATGCAATTCCTTCATAATATGTTTTGATTGATATTCATCCAAACATAATAGTAGAACCCCATCTCTATTTTTCCAATAGAGATCTCCACCAATGAGTACATATTTTGAAGCTTGTAGTTTGAGTGTCCTTCTTTTGTTATCATCATATCCTTCAGGACTCTTCATATGTGTTAGATAATATACTATATCAGTATACCATGGAGTATGTTCAATACTGGTACTTGCATCAATATTACATATATGGGAAGCTTCTAGATTATTTTCAGTCATCAATTTGGCAAGACCCTGTCCTCTTACTAATTTAGTGATTTGGATTTCAATGTTGAATTCCTGAATCCTATTGATCCACCTACATCTCCTACCCGTGACCTCAGTTTGAATCAGTACATCCTTGACTGCAGCATTAGGAACATATGCTATGATTTTAGCCCCTACCAAATATGGTCTAAAGTTTTTTACTGCTTTTACCAATGCATATGCCTGTTTTTCAATAATGTCATACTTCAACTCTGCATTCTGAAGGGACTTGCTAAAGAAAGAGATTGGCTGTTCATATCCATCATTGTTTTTCTGCAACAACACTGCTGCCACTGTATGATAGGAAGCAAATGAAAAAAGTTGGAAAGGTTTGCCGAAGTCAGGGGATATTAAGACTGGAGCTTGTTTGATGGCCTCCTTAATGTTACCAAATGCTTCCATTGCTTCTGTTGTCCATTTCATATCTGAGTTTTTCTTCAGCATTCTTGATATAGGACAAACAATCTCTGCGAAATTTGGTATAAATCTTCTGACAAAATTTATCTGACCAAAAAATGATTGTATAGCTTTTACATTTTTTGGAATAGGGACCTGATCAATTGCCTCCACCCTTTCAGGATCTATTTTAACTCCTTCCTTCGAGACTATATGGCCAAGCAATTTTCCTTCTGTTACTGCAAATTGGCATTTTTTAGGGTTCAATGATATTCCATATTCTAGGGCTTTGACAAATATCTGTTCTAGATGTGTGCAATGATCTTCAGCCTTTTTTGAATATGCTGTTAAATCGTCTTGATAGACTATCATAATCTTATTGATCAATTCAGCAAAAGCTACATCCATCGCTCTTTGAAATGTTGCCCCAGCATTAGTTAATCCAAATGGCATTCTCAAATATACATATGTTCCCCACGGAGTGGTGAATGCGGTCTTGAATTGTTCAGACTCCTTAACCTTTACCTGATTGTAGCCGGAGAAACCATCCATCATGGATAGTAATTCACATCCAGTAACTTTCTGTAATATCGCCTCCATATTGGGAAGAGGATAATTATCTTTGAGAGAAGATTTATTCAGGTTTCTGAAATCCACACACAGTCTAATGTCACCATTCTTTTTCCTGACAGGTACTAAGTTTGAGACCCAGGAAGAATGTCTAATAGGCTTGATTATAGCTCCATCCCTTAACTTTGTAAGTTCCTCCAGCATTTTCGGAGCCAATGTAGGATTAATCGGCCTTTGTTTCTGTCTGAATGGTTTTGCATCTGGTTTGAGTGGTATCTCATGTTGAAATAGATCCTCTCTATATGCCTTTAAGTCATCATATGACCAAGCAAACACATGCCTATACTTCCTAAGTAGATTGATAATTCTACTTCTGATTTTCTGGTCAAGATTCCTCCCAATATATACATTTTTTGGGGTTGTCTGAGTCCCCAAGTTCACTTCCTCAAGATTCTCAGGTATCACTGGTGTTTCTTTCTTCTTGTATCTATCATGCCCATCAAATGCTTTTTCTAATGCAATAAGCCCTTTGGGTATCTTATTTGTCTTCAGTTGAACTACTTCTTGACCAAATAGGGTTTCTTTCCCATCGTGTTTCTCCACAAATGCACTGAAATCAATTTCTTGATTTTCATAATAATCAGCACAATGTAAGAAATTGATTATATCAGCATCGCTGTCAAACACCTGCCAGTTCTGTATATTATCAGGGATGGTAGGTCTAGTTTTAAATTCTACTTCTGTGATCCCTCCTAATGTTAGATCATCTCTCTTTAATGCAATGTTTGCTAAAAAGTCTGCCATGATGTTTTTAGACCTATCAACCCAGCTGATTGAAAAAGCATCAAATAATTCAACACTATCCCAAACTGCATTTCTATACTGTCTTAATCTTTTATTCTTAGATAAATATTTTTCTCTTACTTGGGAGATGACCAATTCAGAATCACCATAGACAGCCAACTTTTTTATTTTGTATTTGATGGCTATGTCTAGGCCAATGAGTAGGGCTTCATACTCAGCTACATTATTGGTGCATTCAAATGTCAGTAAGAAAGAGTATTTGAATGTTTTCCCTCTTGGTGAGATAAAAACTACTCCGGCCCCATTTCCTATCTTGCTGCATGCACCATCGAAATACATTTTCCACAAATCATTTTCTTTTTTCATAGATTCAGTGTGTATTGGGTCAGTGTTATGCAATTCTGGGGTAGTTTCTCCAACTTTGAAAACCCCTAAATCTGTGTCACAAAAGAAATTCACCTGATGCCGGTCCATTCTTTCTATAATATTGTCATACCTTGGTTCTCTGCACAACTTGATTTCTTTGTCACCTACTGGTATGGTGGCATATGATAGATCTAATTGAACATTGCCTCCTGCCATTGCAGCCCACTGCCTTGATAACAGCATTCCATAATACGGTGGGATATCAACCACAGTGATGTCAATGTTATATGTTGCCTCAGGATATGAAGCAAGTTTTATTTCTACATCTTTCATAATACCAACTACTGGAATAGATCTGTTATCCATTGCATAACATTGGCCATACGTAGTATCAACCCACATCCCTAATTCTTTCATCACTGCTATAGGCATGATATTCATAGCAGCACCTGAATCAATCATACAATTCCTGACTATTCTGTTCTTGATTACTAGTGTAGTATAGAATGGATCTACCTGTGAGGGATTTTTTGTAAGTGTGTCACCAAGGTATACCTCAGGCATCTTAAAATTTTCTTGATGCACATTATTTGTTGTTTTTTCAAACCCTTTATGTGTTGGATTAGGTGTATCAGAAATCATCTTGACGACTGTACTCCTATATTTATCTATTTTCATCATCTCTAAGAGTGGGACTGATATCTTCACCTGAGACACTGCCTGTGCAATGTCAAAAGAAGGGGTTATGATTTGGTCATTCTTTTCTGTTTTTGTATTCTCTTTTTCTATATTTTCTTTCATTTTATTTTTATCCCCCTTTTCTGGTTCTTTAGGTGATGATTTTGTATTACTCCCCTTGTTATTTTGGTCTTTTATGAATACACTCCCAGGAGTTCCCTGCCCAGCATTTATTGTTCTATTCCTTAAGTTATAAGTGTTTCGAGCTTGAGCCACTGCAGCTACTGTGAGAGCTTCTTTTTCATCCTCAGTAGGTTTTCTCCATTGACCATATGGTTTATTGTCATAAATATCTTCCTGGTCTGAGAATACTTGCTGTTCTCCCATGTTAACATGATATTTTTGGTTCCCTACATCATACTCATACCCTTCTTCCTCTGAAGAAGAATAATCTTCTGTTACCACACATGGTGTATCCTGCATCATATTAATGGTGTGATTATCTCTATTATAGTTATATAGCATTTCCTCTTGCTGTATTGATTTAGCTACCTCACAGTATTCAGGTGAATGTGGCAAGTTACATACAGAACACCAAGGTTTATTTTCTGCCATATGTGCCATGTTTCTCTTCAATGGATCAGGAGTATCCTTTCCATATGGCTGCTTTCTGTTGTTGTCAATAGGTCTTCCATCCTTCCAATTTGTATTGTAAGGCATATCATGTAACCTAGGTCTATCCTGCCTATGCTGACCCTCTGGTTTAATCTGTTGAGCATTTGGATTCTGAAGACTTCTATGATTTTCCCTTTTACTGACCATTCCTGCAGCTTTTCTATTATTTTCAATAGTTATGGCTATTTTCTGTGCTTCAGCCAACGTTGCAGGACACCGGTTTCTGAGTTCATATCCTGTTTTGGGGTCAAATGCCTTCATATAGATACTCAGTGCTGCCTGGTCAGATAACTTGGCTCCATGCGGTACCTTATTATGCAACTTGGAAAACTTCAGGTTGAAATCGAATACTGATTCATTTTGATACTTCTGTATACTTATTAGTTCATGTAAGGCAAACTCAGGAGCGTATTGGTTACCATACTGATCCTTAAACTGGTTATGGAAATCAGTCATTGAATTGATTGATGCATCGGGCAAGCTATTAAACCAATCTCTGGCATCTTCAGTGAGGGACATCATAAATAACCTCATCCTAATGTCTTCCCAGTCCATACCTATATCCTGTACAAAAGCATTAAAACTTCTGATATGATCTTCTGCAGATACTGCATTGTTTCCAGTAAACTTGGGAACCATGTTTCTCCAAGTACTATCCATAGGATATGGATATAACTGATATCCAGTTAAATCAAATTGACTGCATATATTAGCAAGGTTTTGGGGAGGAAAATTGAGATGTGGTGGATTGGGATAGTAATTATATCCACCTGGTGGCTGATGATATGCATATTGTTGATGTTGGTTCATATGGGGATTTATGTGTTGATTTTGTGGCCTATAATATTGTTGACCAGGGGGTGGGTAATTATTTGTCACATGTAGGGATGCATTACTTATGGGAGGTGGTCTGGGAATTTGGGGAATAGTGTTCTGATGACTTCCAGAAGCATGTGAGTTTTGAGCACTATTTATATTTTGTTGTGTATTCCTTGAAATATTCCCTCTATGCGGGGGTACATATTTGGGGGGAGCTATTTTGGTTTTATTTCTCCTCTGTTGAATTTCTTGCTGCAATAACTCCTTCTCCTCTTGTATTTTGTACCTTTCGAGTTCTTTCCTGAGCATGAGTATTTCTTGTTTCTCATCACTCATGTCTTGATTATTTATTTCCTGATATTCTGGATTGTCATTTATTCCCTGATTTGACAATTCATATCCTATCTCTTCTCCCTGGTCAAACGAGACCTTGAAATCATGTTCAGCCTGGTTCCTATCAATATCCCTCATGACCTTTGCATCATGATCCCGCTGTTCTTGAGGAGTGGGTCTGTACCTTGCCAAAATATCATCAGTTGCTCCACTGAGGTTCTCGTTTGAATCATGCAAAGGTGTGAATTTATTGTGAATTGCAATATTTTGTTCTGAATCATTCTCCTGGATGTCTAGATTATTATCTTGGTGGGAATATTTTGGATTCACATTTCTTTTGGAAATGTTTCTAAGTGGTGGAGATGACTGCAAGTTTCTGCCTTCCATCTTGGATCTCCTACCATCCATTTGAAATTTTTGTTATGATTGTAACTAGAGTCGCCACCTATTGAATAGGAAAAGTTTATATTTTTATCTGTAAGGTTCTGTGTCACCAGCAGAGTTACCAAAAAGAAATTTTAAATGACTCTATGGAAGAAAGGATTAAATTCTAAGGTCTTATTAATAGTTCCCCAGTAGAGTCGCCAATTTGTTAGGTCTCAAAAATGCAAGTTACTAATCCTAAGAGGATGCCAGGCTCTATATTTGGATTTGTAACGTTTTTGAACTAACTTGACGAAATCAAACTTTCAGGGTTTGATGATTTCCTACACTTTGGGTCCTGCTACACCTAGGTGGGTGAACCTTGAAATATTAAAGCAGTCTGAGTGTGGATGAATGGACTAACTAGGTCTATCTACAATGGCATAGGATGTAGGATAGATGACAAAGCTGACTAATTAATTCTATATGTAATGTTTAATAAGTGATTGGTAGAAATTGTATAAGCAATATCAAAAGGTTTTAATTAATGAGTTGAGTGAGACCAGTGCCTTGTTGGGTAACAGAGTCAATTTGAAGGACTGAGAACAGTAGTTTCTAAATGGTAATAATTCTAGATATTTGGCACAGTTCTGGTTTATAGCTTGTATAAACGTGCAAATAAATGACTGACAGACTCTTCTTGATAATCCAACCAAATAAAATCAGAGATCTTATAATTCACCAGAAGGTACTTTAATCCTTACTTGAAGGAGCCAAATGAAATGAAAAGACAAGATTACAGATAATATTTTACTGGAGACAGTGTGTCAATCCTAATTATATGGCTCTACTTAGTAATCCCAACTTACTACTTCCAGGTTACTGTGAATAAATCAGAAGGGTTTAATTCCTTAGGATGGATACCAACCGAATTGATCACACAGATACAGCGAATGTGTATTGACAGATTAAATATATACTTGATAGTTTAATCTGAATAACAGGGAAATGCAGAAATGGAGACAGCCACACAATTGAATAATTTCAACAAATAACTGATACCCAAATGGAAGTACTGAATCAGAGAACTTCAAATTTCTTCTTTAAAATAAAATATGCAACATGATCATTCTGGAATATTATGTATATGTATATCTAAATATCTTCTACTGCTGATGATTTTTCAGCATAGATTGTTTGAGCTTATATAGATATCTTCAAGAAGAGATACAACTCTTCAATAAGTCTCTTGGGATTTTAACAAACAATAATTACATAATCTTAATTAGGCTATGTTTAGCCATAAATAGACTTTTGTTAGATGATCCAAGTACTCCTGCGCACGGTGAGAATCAGTAAGCTCGACTGCACTCCTGGTGATTATATCGAGGGTGACCATTTCCTCCAGTTGCTTGCAAACTTCTGTAGATACAGAGGCTTTATCTTTTAGAGCTCCTGTGGCTTTGTGCAATATAACTTGACAATCAACAGTCCACTCTTCTTTGCTCTTTACCTCTCCATTATCTTTGAATATCCTGGGCACCCCTGCGTCTGATGCATCAGTCCCTTCCTTAGCATCAGCTTTGAGTTTATCATAATAATTCTGGTGCCTTTTGAGTAATGCTCTTGCATCAGAGATATCTGTGCTATCAGGGGTACCTCTGTTTTGCAACTCGATCACCTTTTCTTGTATCCTCTGATCAAGCCTCTCATGTTCTTTGACTGCTTTATGATTTTCCGAGTAGTTATCCCAAAACTGGTTTAACCACCGCACCATGTTTGCATACCTGCTCTGCAGTATTGTAACAAATGCATCTATTTGAATTTGTTTGGCTTGATCATGGGATATCTCTTGACTACTTTGTGAGATTTCACAATTCAGCTTATAGGCATCCCTTTCCTTGATTAACATCTGAGCTTGTGCTTTATTCAATTTTGCAACATTGATACCAATGTCTGCAGTAATTATGGGGTCAGTCTCACCTGCTCTAAAAGTCATAACATGGCCAAAAGTTTTCTCAGTGTCTATTATGGCCGTCTTCTTATGGGGAGGATACAATGCCCATATCATTAAAGAATTTTCATCATTATTGTATCTTGTTCCCATATAGACTTCATTAACTCCTTCTGGAGTAAGCTTATACTTATCATCAGCATTATTCAAAAAACTATCAAAAACCAGAGCAGAATTTAAATCTAAGCCGGGAAAAATCATAACCCCTGCATCTTTAAGCAGCTGTCTGCCTCTGCTTGGTGTCATGTCCTGCATTTCCTTGTCCACTGTCTCCTTTAACATCTCTAATAACTATTTTTCATTGTCAGCAGAAACATTATCTACTGACTCTCTAATTTCCTTTCCCTTGTATTTATACAGGAATGATTTAAATTCCTTTGAATGAATGAATGTATCATCTGACACAAAAGAATCATAAGCCTTTTGGCGTGGATCTTCATCAGCAGATCCCTCCTCATCATGTATCACAACTGGAGGCTGATATTGTTGCATTTTTCTTTTAGACATTTCTGTTGTCTTATCTTGTGGCTGTTCAGTCAATTCTTCCTCTTCAGAGGATACCACTTCAACTTCTGCCAACTGCTTTTTCTTTTCATTCAAATCTCTGTTATATTTCTCCACTACCAAATCGACTTCAGCCTCTTCCAAATTTCTAATGACATCATCATGTGTGCATGTATCCACTGAGATTTTGTTTTCTTCTTGCATAGTCAATGAAACCCTCAGGGTCAAACCCTTTCCTCACCTCAGCAGTCACCATGTTATAATGCATTAGTTTATCCAAAATGAGATTGTACCCTTCTTTTGAAACCACAGTAAAATCTCCAAAACACAAAGTACTAGGCATGAATGATTGTTTATCATGCGAACTTAGATGCATGACATTGGAACAATGCATTTGCCTAATTATTTCCAGATATGCAATCCTGTCAGGGACAGTTTTAGGCAATATAAAGGGAGCATCCTCAAAACCATACACTCTGATCATAGTAGCGTCCTCAAAACAATACCAGTCTCCCCAATTATGAGTGACAGCAGGGGGGCCACCAAAATCTTTTGGCCTGAGGAATCTTTTTATTTCATCTGAAATTGAATATTCACAGGGGTGGTTGAAATACCTATACAGCACTTTAACACAATGCTCCTCAAATTGAGCATAGCTGGAGTTAGCATACCTGCTATCCCAGATTCTGGTCCACATTTGTACAGGTATCTTCTCCCCTTTCTTACCTGCAGCAACAACTTGAAGCTCATTTGGCCACAATCCTACTTCCTGGCCGTAGTATAAGACCATATGCATGAGCATCGAGTAATGCTCAAAAGAGCATGCTGGAGCATTGTTTTTCATTGCAGATAGACCAGAGTCTATTCTAGTAGCAACATAGGAGGCATAATCAAACTGTCTGGCATTGTGACATTGAATATCAGAGGTTATGACCATTAGAGGAATAGCCATGAACTCAGGGACCTCTGAGCCAAGGACTTGGCCTACAGAATAGTAAGTATATTGAATGTATGGTTCAAAAATGGATACATGAAAGGGAGGGCCATCATTCTCAGTCAAGGGTATCACTTCTCCTTCAATCCTGGGTCTATGAATGGGTAACCTCCATCCATTGTAGGTTGTATCCATTCTCCAGTATTCTTTATCCAAATCTTCATAAACAACAGGGACAGTGCACAAATCATCCAAATCATACACCTCACAAATAGCATTTTTTGATAGGTGTATAATTGGTTCTCCCTGAGGGTTGCAGATAGCTTTCAGGCCTGAATTGTAATGCCTGGCTAATAGTTGCAGGAGTTCTACATTCAAGAATACATTAGGTACAACCAGTTTGCCTAAATTCATGTGCCATGGGTTTGACACAGGGGCATTTCTAAATCTTCTGTTGTAGTGAAACCTGAAGAGTTCATATCCCCTAATTGGGGTCCAAATATCTCCCAGGCGCTTATGTTTGTCTTCCAATTTTTCTACTTCTGCCCTGAGTTGGGCAGACCTCCTGGCCTTGGGAGCTGACCCAGGCAACTGATCAATCAAGTCCTGATTTAGTTTCCTGTCTTTCACTTTTTCTTCAGGGGTTTGATCAGTTTTTTGCTTCTTTGGTTTACTGGTTTCTCCTTGTGATTTTCTTCCTTTTCCTTTCCCCGAAGTTTCCATTTTTTGAAAAATTTGGCAGGAAATTCAAATACAGGTAATATAGTGGTTTGTGTATGTGTACCTGTCGCTCGATGACTGGAATTGGAAGCCTTTGCTTTTGCCCTGAGAATTCTTCTGTATTCTGCTCTCGGACGGTTTTTTGCAATTATAATGATCGTATGAACTTTGTAGCCGTTTTGTATTAATTATCTGATCAATTCAATGTTCATCGCTGTGAAGTGTCACATCGCCATAACTCTTCCTATCGGCGTGCTTTTTGAAATGTCTGGACGACCTCAACCCTTTTTTATGGCGCGGACGGTCAATCGGCGTGACCCCTCGATTGTATCCCCGATGCCATGTAGTATCATATTTCAAGTGGGTGTGACCATCGGCATGATTTCCTTCATCGCCAAGGGTTTTAGATCTCTCCGCGATATGGCAAGTCCCACCGATATACTTTGCTTATCGGGAAGATTGAGACCATCGGGATACTAAAATTATGTCTCCCCGATCTTTATTGTCTTACCGATAGTCTGTTTATGTATGAACTTTTATCTTTATCGGAATGACATTCTCTATCGGGATAGCTTTCTCAAGATACCCCGATCGAAATCATCTCCCCGATGCCCTTTATCACATCCTTCATCGGGCAAAGCTTAGTAAAGTGTCGCCGATAACTTTCTTATCGCCAGGACTTTTGATCGTCGGAGACTTACTTGTTTTCTATTCCGATGGTTCATTTCTCACCGATGACTATTGCTTTGTTACCCTCGCGTGCTATTCGGTGAAACTCTTGCCGAAAGTGTTTCATCGGTATGATATATACCGTCGGGGCAACTTCTAAAAGATCATCCGATAGATATTTGTCATACCGATCGGCATGACCACTTGCCTTTCTTGCCGATGTAAAGTCATCGGTGTTGCTTACTCCATCGGTGAGCTCCATGATTCTTCTTCCGATCTCTATTTTCACGCCGATGGTTGTTTTCAAACAATTCCTTGTGTATCGGTGTAAGCCACACGACCTTATGCCGATGGATTGATTTTGATGTTTTTTGACACTGTTCATCCCTAGACATTTTATGAGATACAAAAATTTTATATTGTGGTCCTTTTGGGATATTCCTTTAGGGTTTATTCAAATATGATGGAATAAGGGAATAGTAAAATTTTGAAAATTTTACTGTGCTAACACACCCCAAGGCAAGTGAGTTAATAACAAATTTACGTCAGGTTCACCATTTTGTAGCTAGGGAAAATTAGATTTAGTGTCAAAAACAACAAACTAAACTAAAACCCTAACAAGCTCACCATAAAACACAAACTAGCATGAAAATGAAAACAAAAATATAAAGCAAACTGATCTTCAAGCTAGGTTTGATTTACCTCCATGGCTCTTCTTGATCTCACATAAGAATGCAAGATGTCGAAGGATTGTTGATTACTCACAGTTGCAGCATAACAGAGCTCAAGCGTTGTATGAAATTGACTTGTGTAATTGAGTGATTGAGTGAGTGAGTGAGGGCTTGGAATGGAAAATGAAGTTTGATTTAAAGAGGGAAAGGGAATCAAATGAATGGATAGGATTGGAAGCCAATTGTGTGATGTGGATGGCTAGGATTAAAAGACAATTTTAGTGCTTATGACGCACATTAAATGGGTATGACAGGAGGCCAAAATTAGGAGAATAGTGGGAATAAATGGGATTTTTTATTTATTTTGGAGAGGAGGTGCTTGTGACATACAATGAATGAGAATAAAAATAGGGATGTGAGTGGGAATAAGTAAAATTTTAAATAACAAAATTATTTAAATCATGAGAGACAAGTGGCATTTAAATAAATATTTAATTTATTTAAATTGGGTGATGGAGGAAAATGAGATTAAATAAATAAGATTTATTTAATTTGGTTCAAATGGAGGACAAATGGAATTAAATAAATAAGATTTATTTAATTTGATGAAAGAGAAGGATAAATGGATGAGAGGAATTAGTTAAATAAATATAATTTATTTAACTAATGAGAGTGATGGAAGGGGTCATGAAGGGGACTTAGAAGAAAATATGTCAAAATGTAATGTCGTAAGATATAGTCAAATTTAGGTGTCTACACCCATAATAGCTGCCCAAGTCTGTCTCTCTCCATCTGATACACTCTCAGGCAAAAAAATTCATTGACCTCTCACACGGACTCCCAAGTTGCGATAAATGTCATACAAGGTAATAGTCCATTCCCCTAAAGCTTGGGGAAAACTAAAGGTATTCTTGTCTGCATCCCAATAGCTTAGAAGGTCACAACAAATACAAGATGAAGGGTGAACCACCGAAACTTTGGATACCCTATATAATCCTACTTTCTTTAAGATAGCATGATCCTCCCCATTTCTCTTTTTACACCTGAGCTATTTTTAATAGCATATCAACGAGCTACCCCTGAATTGCAAAATCAATTATGTGAATTTTACTTACATGAGTTGGCTATTCCATACAATACTACTTGGAAGCCCTTAATTGTTATCAATGGGGATGTGCATATGAATATCTTCGCATAATTCATATAGAATAAGCATAAAAGAGGTATCCTACATCAACAGTATCATGAGGGAGAAATTAATTCCCCTAAAAATAAGGGTAGAGGCCGATGATCCTAATTAAATAGTAGTGGAATGAATCAATTTGATCCAACAACCTAGGGTAGAAGAGAAACTTCTTTAATGTAGAGCAACAAATTACAAGAAATTCAAAGAATTAGCTGATAGCACTAGTAAGGAGGAATTGACATTTTCAAGGGATAGGTGGAATGACTTAACACCATAATTAAAAAGAAAAGAACCCCACTCTGTTTTCAATTTCTTGGCATCAATCACTAGGGCACATAGATACATTAGATCATCTATTGTGCATGGAATAACTTGGCTTCCCTTAGTATTCCAGCCTCCTCTCCTCCTATATCCAATTCCACATTAGCAAGGTCAAAAAGCATCTCGAGAAGCAATAAAGCAGGCTAGGTGGGAGTGGTTAGCTAAGCAGAAGGGTTTTTATCTTAAACATGAGAAAGGAGTCACAGAGCCAGTGGATTATAGGGAGATTGCATTTCAATACAATCAGAGGCCCTGAGTTTCTTGAGGACAAGAAACATGCTAAGTTGGGGGTTGTGATCAGTCTCAAAATTGTCATAGTTTCTTTGTTCTAGTTTATATTCCTCAAAGACATTTCCTTAAATACTGTCAGACTTTATGTTCACCTTTAAGTTTGAAAGCACTTAAGAATGATATATGATATGTTAATAAATGATTGTGTGTGTTAATGATTGTTTTCAAAATATAATAGCAATTTATGTTAGTTGTGGTAGTTTATGATGTGAATATACTATAGGATGAAACTAACCTTAATCCAACAAGGAAGCAGTCACCCACAACAAAGGCTATCTGTGAACCTATAGCCAAAGAGGAGTAGTCACCTATAGCTAAGGATGCCATCACCTGCAGCCGAAGGAGAAATTACTCGAGTCCAAAGGAGTTGGTTTAGCCATAAACTATTCTACTCACCAACAATTTCATTAACAATATAACAAAGACATCTGTGGAAGATGAGGAGGATTCATAGCATCAGTAGGTCATGGTTAATAATTACATGATTATGCTTTGGTCTGCGTGTTCTTATCTACTTCTACCCTCTTTGTAATGATTAAGCAGAGTCATAGTATGACTATGCTATTTGAATAAGCTTTGTATCAGTCAGTTTCCTACTTCTGCTTTAGTTAGAATAGGAATAAGTCCTTTTCCTATAATTATGGAAGAGTTGACATGTATGGTTAAAGGTTGTTTAGAGTCTAATTTAATTAGGATTTTAGATCATGTCTATATATGTGTGAGATTCTGTATGTAACAAGATCTAGAAAGAGTTGTTATTATCAACACTTTGTTATCAACATTTGTATTATATTTTTTAGAAATCAATAAAGTTAATCAAATTTAGTCAATGTGTGGAATATCTAGTTAAGATTTGATTTGGATTTTGTGAGGTTACAGTCACCCAAGAAAGGGCCACTTGAGGTAACTGTAGTTCTCTTTTAATTTAGGTTGTCAGCAGTTTATCAATTGTCATGACTTGATAAATTAGATTGTTATTGATTATGATCATTAATTGGATTTAGATTGTCATTTGTTATAATCATTTATTCACATTAACAACCTTGCATAGTTGTAGTAGTATTTATTTAAGCCTAACAAATTTACCTATTGTTTCTACCTGTAGAAATCACTGTTGATTTAAGTTCATAATATAGGATTCCTTTTTAGTTAATCTTTCTATACACAACATCTAAGATAAGCTCAGGAGTCCTCAATTGTACATACAGTACAAGTGCCATCCAAGAAGAATGCGATTCCCTAGTTTGACATATTTAAATGTAACACATTAGAGCCATTAGATTGCTTGATAAAGGATCTATTGGTCCATTGAGTTGAATGCATGCTCCTGTAGCATCAATTTATTGGTCAATAATGGAGTTAGACACATTGCTGCTTGGCCTTAATGTTACATCCAAATATGGAATTAAATTTCTAAGATTGCATCGTGATTTTGAATTAATAGTGTCTCAGGTTAGAGGCTTATATACAATGAAAGGTAAAATATTGAAAATGTATAGGGATTCTATGTGGGATGCCATTGCATTGCTTGATTCTTTTGATATCAAGTGGTTGGATAGAAATGAAAATGCTATAGCTAATGCCCTTGCTATCATGGCCTCAAGATTTGATGCATCTTTGTCATCACCTCATTGCACTTACAATGTGGAAGTCCTCACTAGGCCTAACATTCCATATAAAATATATGGTTGGCAAGTATTCAATGATGATAAGTAGATTTATGATTTCATGAAAAAACATTTAAGTGAATTTGAGAACCAACAGATTGATTGGAAACCAATGATTGAGGTAGAAGATGAAAAGGAGTCCTTGTTTGGAAGTGAGGTCATTTAGCTCAAGACCAATGTTATTCCAAAGGGGCTTGTAGCTCTTGAAAGAATGTTTGATATAAATGATTTCCATAAGACAAAGAGCAAATCAATCAACCCATATGACATTGAGGGAATGAATCTAGGGATCGAATTAGCTCCAAAGATGATTTACATTGGGAAGAAGTTGAATCCAATAGAAAATAAATTGTTGATTATCCATTTGAAAAGTTTAAGAAGTGTTTTTCATGGTCGTATGATGAGCTAAAAATATATAGGAAAGATTTGTTCCAACATACTATTCCTTTAGAGCCTAGTACAAAGCTATTTAGGAAAAAGAAAAGGCTTATTAATCCTACATTGGCCGCTCAAATGCAAAAGGAGATAATAAAGTTGAAGGAGGGTGGTATAATCAAAGTAATTAGGCATTCTGAATGTGTTTCTAACCTTATTTTGATGAGAAAGAAGAATGTTGACATAAGGCTTTGTGTGGATTTCATGAATTTGAATATTAAGTCCCTCAAGGACAATTATCCATTGTTTAGTATGGACCTTTTGTTGTATAAGGTAACAAGATTTGAATTAATGTTAATGATGGATGGATTTTTAGGATATAATCAGGTAATGGTCAAAGAGTTTGTGAAATACAAGACAACCTTCACCATCCCTTGTGGAATTTTTTTATGTGAGGATGTCATTCAGACTTAAGAATGCAAGAGACACTTTTCAAAGGTAAATGGATGTTGCCTTTGCAGGATTGATAAATGAAACCATGGTAGTATATCAAGCTGATCTGACTACCTATTCTAAAGATAGAAATGACCATTGCAAACAGTTAGAGCTGGTTTTGAAGTGATGCCTAGAATATGGGATTCATTATATCCTAGAAAATGAATTTTTGGTGTTGACGAAGGTAAGATCCTTGGACATATTGTGTCTAAGGAAGGTGTGAGGATTGATCCAAAAAGAGTCAAAGCAATTGATCTTATTCCTCAACCTAGAATAGTTAAGTAGTGCTGTCCTTTTTTGGACAAATTAATTTTGTTAGGAGGTTTATTCCTAACTTTGTTGAAAAGACAAAGGTAATTGTCAAGGTGCTTAAGAAGGGACTATCAACAGGATGGGATAAGGAATCAATTGACTCCTTTGTGGATATCAATGAGGCACTTAAGAAGGCACTGATATTGGCTAGTCCTGATTATTCTAAGCCTTTTCAATTGTTTTCTTTTGTTTCCTTCTACACCATTGCTATAGTGTTACTCCAAAAGAAGCCATTGGATATGAGCATCCTATTGCCTTCTTCAAAAAATCATCAAAAAAGACTGAGTTGAAATACTCTATCATGGAAATGCATGCATACGCTCTTGTCAAGGCTGTCAAGAATTTTACTCCTTATCTTGTGGGATATAAAATCACTACATACATACCTCATACAACTGTGAGGGATGTCTTTTCATAAAAAATCTTCCAAAAAGAGATGCAGATGGATCAATAAGATCCAAGAATATGATATGGAAGTGTAGTCTACAAAACTTGTTAGAGATCAAGGACTTGCTGAGCTAATTGTAGATACAAATTTAGATGCAAAAAAAGTACATCAAGTAAATTCTAATCCAACACTTCCCCATTTCTCTTTGGAGGATGATCCTTGGTATTAGGAAAATTTGAGTTGCCCTCTAGGATTGAATGATCATCAAAGAAGAATTGTGAAGTTGGTAGGCCAAAAGTATGTGTTGAATGAGGGCTAGCTCATGTGGAGAAACCTTGATGGATTGCTTATCAAATGTCTAGATCAAGAACAATCTATCAAGGTCATGAATGGGTGTCATCAAGGACTTCGCGGGGGACATTTCATGTCAAAGACCACAACTGCCAAAGTAATTAGAGTAGGATATTGGTGGACTGATCCTTGCTAGAGGTTTTCAGGCAAGATGAAGTTTGTAGGTACACACCCCTTCATATCCATGTCAACTGAGGTTCCATTTTAGTAGTGGGGTTTGGATTTTATTGGAGAGATTGTAGAAAGATCCAAAAATGTATACAAATGGATCCTTGTAGCCACTGACTACTTCACCAAATGGGTGGAAGCAATACCTACTACAAATGCAACATCTAAAGTAGTGATTGAATTCTTAATGAACAATATCATCACAAGGTTTGGTGTGCCTACAAGGATTATTGGTGCGGGGGCACCTAGATACCTTAATTAATTTCATGTTCTTTTGATGTTTTGGAGTTGTATAAGGTCCACGTGATCAATTGTAAGGCCTAGTGCCACGTGTGAGTCTGAGTGGAATAGGACAAGTCGTAGGGTCTGGTAGTGGAAGAGCAAACACATTGTAACTGAATAGGTTGATAGTTGCAGAACGGTTGGCATTCCCACCGATGCAAACTGTCAAGAACAAGAACATGTATAAATAGTTCAGTGAACAGAAGAAGAGGAGTAATAGAGGAATTGGGTGTGATTTGTGGTAGAATAACAATAAGAAGATAGAAGAATTGTTTTCAGTGTAGAAGTTCCCAAGAAAAATAAAAGATCCTGTTTTGTTTGTGTTCTTTCACCGTGTCACTATAGTTAGTTCCATTTTGTCATTCGGATGGGTTACTGAGCCATTCCACCGACGAGATTTCTTTGAAATCGGTGGAATGGGTCTATTTGTACAGTTAGTGTTCTTTTTATTTTTGTTTATGTTCAGTGTCAGATCGAGTGTGGGATGCACTAATCGAGCCTAGCATCTCCATGTGCTAGGATTCGGCAAAGGTAGAGAGTGTCTGCGTTGCAGAGTTTGTCTCCAACAGAACAATAACTATCAGAGAAGGCCCAGACGATGGTTGTCTGGCCGGAAAAACAAGAAGAGCTAAGTCAGAAGCAGTAGTCTGCCTGAAGGGTAGTCGAAGTAACCCAGTGCATCAGCGTAAGATTTGTGTTGTTTCACCAGATATACTTCATGTGAGAATATCGCAATTGTATGTTCGTGTGTATGTCATGAAATTACATCGGGTGAGATACAAGGAAGGTCAACGGTCAATTTCTGAATGCATGTTTTGAATGTATGTGGAGAATGCATCTCCCAAATGTATATTGAAAATATACATTGCACATAGACATTGTGTTGGATGCAAGAGGCGATCGACAGCGATGCTGAAGGAAACTGGTGATCACAAGTCGACGAAAGTATATACAGTCTTTTGTTAAGTTTTTGACGCTTCCTCTATGTGCTCTGCATCATTTTGGTATCAGATCTTTGGATGTTCTGTGTGTGACAGATTTGTGAATGTTTATGTCAGATAGAGAGAGCGAAGGAGAGGCCAGTGCCATGCCTCCAAAGAGGATGACAGCAAAAGTGCTTAAAAAGTTCCAAGAGATGGAAGAAATGATCAAGGTTGGAATAAAGGAAACACTCTAGGTTGAGTTGAAGGTACTAAAGATAGGAAAGAAATCAGATGATGAATCTAATTAAGAGGAAGAAGAAGACGGGGAAGAGGAAACAACCTCAGGACAGACAGATATATTTGCAGATCAGAAACAATTTCTAGAGGCCATAAAATCACTTGGTAAGGAATCGTCTGAATCAAGAATGGAGATTCTGATGTTCAGTAGAAAGATGGATGCAGAAGAAGTCATCAAATGGGTCGAGGCTTTGAACAATTACTTCGAGTACAAGGAGGTACCAGAGAATAGAAGAGTCAAGTTTGCAAAGATGAAATTGAAGGGTGTTGCACTCACGTGGTGGAACTACACCTAGGGAGAAAGGGTGAAGAGTGGCAAGAGCATGATCTCATCCTGGAGTCGGATGGTAGAGAGGATCAAGGCTCAGTTCCTACCAATGGATTATGAAGTGCAGACATACAGGAAAATGCAGAACCCTAGACAAAAGGACATGGATGTATCCACCTACACAGAGGAATTTCACAAATTGTCTCTAAGGTGTGGGCTTGCTAAGGATGAAAAGAGAAGAATTGCCAGGTATATTAATGGCCTGAAATATAGCATACAAGATGAGATTACCATCTTGACACCAGAAACCATGGACAAATGCTTCCAAGTGGCACTGAGAGTAGAAGAGAAGCAAAAAAGAAAAGGAGAACAACAAAACAGGGGCAGAGGTGGAAGGAACTTCAGAGGCAGAAATAGTTTTGGTGGCAGAAATCAGTTCCAGAAGAATCAAGGGGAGTTCAATCAACAAGAACATAGTGGAGAATCTGGTTCCAGATGGGGTTTCAGAGGAAGGAGACCCAATGGAAGAGGCAGATTTGGTGGACCAGGCAGAGGTCCTAATGTCTTCACAGGAAGATGTTATAATTGTAATCAAATTGGGCACACAGTAGGCAAGTGTCCAGAGAAAGCCTCAAGCTCTTATGGAGGAGATAGAAGGAGCCAACTGATTCAAGAAGAAGATTGTCAGAGTGTGAACTCATCTATGGGAAGCACAACTTCAGCACAAGATGGAGAGAATCTCATGATGAGAAGGATGATGCTGAAGGTACCATAGAACAAAGAACCACTGTAGAGGAAGACACTATTTATAACTCTATGTAAAGTTTCTAGCAAAAGGTGTAAGGTAATTGTTGATTCTGGCTCAACTGAAAATTTAGTTTCAGTAGAAATGGTAGAGAAATTGAATTTGAAAAGATTGCCACATGTTAGTCCATACAAAGTGTCCTGGCTGAACAAAGGGCAACAAGTCTTGGTTGATGAGCAAGCTTGGGTAGAATTTCTGATAGGGGAATATGGGGATAAACTTTTGTGTGATATAATTCCCATGGATGCATGCCATTTACTGTTAGGTAGACCTTGGCAGTATGATGTACAAGCCCAGCATAATGGTAAATTTAATTCTTTTGTTATCACCAAGAATGGTAGACAGTATAAGATGGATCCTTTACCAGAAGAGGGTGTAGACAAGAATGTAGGATCAAGTATCATGTTATTGAGTGGGAAAGAGTTTCTCCATACTCTAAAAGAAGAGGGAACCCATGGGTATGCTCTAATTTTGAAACCTAAAGACAATTCTGATTTGTCTAAAAATAGCAAGGAAAAAGTCCCTAAGGAAGTGCAAGAATTGTTAGACAAGTATAAGAGTATCATGGTGGAGGATATGCCCAATACACTACCCCCTGTGAGAGACATAAGTCATCAGATTGACTTCATCCTAGGATCCACATTGCCAAATAAACCAGCTTATAAAATGACACCTAATCAGAATGAGGAGATTGCTAAACAAGTTCAAGAACTGTTGGATAAGGGCTTGGTGAAGAAAAGTCTTAGTCCATGTGCTATACCTACAGTTTTAGCTCCCAAGAAGGATGGAAAATGGAGGTTATGTACTGATTCAAGGGCCTTAAATAAGATCACCATCAGATATAGGTTTCCTATGCCCAGAATAGAGGACCTCATGGATTGTTTGGGTGGAGCTCGGTACTTTTCTAAAATTGATCTCAAAAGTGGATACCATCAAATCAGGATTAGACAAGGGGATGAATGGAAGACAGCCTTTAAGACTAATGAGGGTCTTTATGAGTGGGTGGTGATGCCATTTGGACTGTCCAATGCTCCAAGCACTTTCATGTGTCTAATGAATGAGTTATTGAAAGATTTTATTGGCAAATTTGTTGTTGTCTATCTTGACGATATTCTAATTTTCAGTAGGACAAAGGAAGAATATTTGCAGCATTTGGAAGAGGTGTTGAAGAAACTACATGAGGAGAAACTGATGATCAATATGGAGAAGAGTGTCTTCATGAAGGAAGAACTCACATATCTAGGATTTGTGATATCTCAGGGTAATTTGAAAATGGATCCAGAAAAGGTAAAGGCCATTCTGTCTTGGGCAGCACCTAGGACAGTAAATGATGTGAAAAGTTTTCATGGGTTGGCAACTTTTTATAGGAAATTCATAAGAGGATTCAACCATGTTTGTACACCCATTCTGGATACCATAAAAGGAGGACAAAAAATTAAGTTTGTTTGGAATAGAGCAGTAGATGAATCTTTTGAGATTCTTAAACAGAAAATAGCAGAGAAACCCATTTTGGTTTTGCTTGATTTTAATAAGTTGTTCACTGTAGAATGTGATGCCAGTAACCTTGCCATTGGTGCTGTCTTGAGTCAGGAAGGTAGACCTTTTGCTTTCTTTAGTGAGAAGCTAAATGATGCTAAAAGGAAGCATTCCACATATGATCTAGAATTGTATGCAATGGTGCAAGCATTGAAAAAATGGAGACATTATCTCTTGCCCAAGGAATTCATTGTTTATACTGACAACCATGCTTTGAGTTTTCTGAATTCACAGGAGAAACTAAATCACAGGCATATGAAGTGGGTCGAACAACTCCAAGTGTATACTTTTTCCATCAAACATAAGAAGGGACAAGCTAACAAGGTGGCAGATGCTCTGAGCAGAAGAGTGTGCACTATACAGGAAATCTAGTTACAAAGTGTGGGAGTGGATTCTCTCAAGAATATGTATTAGGATGATGAGGACTTCAAGGAGATATATGTAGTTTGTTCATAGTTTTCAGATTCCTATCATTCTAATTTTTCTGAATATTTGTTGCAGCAAGGGCTACTGTTCAAAGGCAGCCAACTGTGTGTACCTAGGTGTTCCATGAGGGAGAACATCATAAAAGAGAAATATTGTGGTAGTCTTGGAGGTCATTTTGGAGTAGACAAGACATTGGAACAAGTGAGAAGGCTTTACTTCTGGCCTAAGATGCAAATAGATGTCAGGAAATTTGTGGAAGGTTGTAACATTTTCCAGAAGGCAAAAGGGACTTCATCAAATGCAGGTCTCTATCAACCACTTCCAATTCTGCAAAGGCCATGGGAGTGCATCAGTATGGATTTTGTTTTGGGTCTTCCCCAGACTCAAAGAGGATTTGACAGTGTGTTTGTGGTTGTTGACAGGTTTAGTAAAATGGCTCATTTTGTGCCATGTAAATGTACTAATGATGCTTCACATATTGCTGGTCTTTTCTTCAAGGAGATAGTAAGAATTCATGGTTTGCCATTGAATATTGTTACTAACAGAGATCCTAAGTTTGTGGGACATTTTTGGCGCACATTGTGGAAGAAATTAGGCACCCAATTGTCTTTCATGTTAGCATATCACCCTTAGACGGATGGACAAACTAAGGTGGTGAATAGATCATTGGGTAATCTTTTGAGGTGTTTGACTCAACAGCATGGAGAAGCATGGGATATGATCATCTCACAGGTAGAATTTGCATATAATGATTCTGTTAATAGGAGCACAGGAAAGAGTCCTTTTGAAGTTGTATATGGGATTCATCCCAGGGGAATTTTGGAGCTCAGGGATCTCCAGAACATGGAGAAAAAGAGTGCATAAGGAGAAGATTTTGCAGTAAGTATGAAAGATATCCATGATGCTGTCAGAGGAACTATACAGAAGAACACAGGGAAATACAAAGAGAGCGCTGATCAGAAGAAAAGGGATGTCCAATACAAAGTTGGAGATTTGGTGATGGCATATCTAAAGAAGGAAAGGCTTCTAAAGGGATAGCCCACGAAGCTTCTTATGAAGAAGATAGGTCCATGTAAGATTGTACACAAGTTTGGGCCTAATGCATACGAAATTGAACTCCCTCCAGGTTTCGCAATATCACCCATTTTCAATGTGTCCAACCTGTTTCCATTTTGAGGAAACAATGTTGTTAGTTCAGATGTGATAGAAGCAGGGGATGCAGAATGGATTTTTGATCTTCCACTGAGTCAGCCAGTGCAGCTAGAATGTATTTTGGACACCAAAGTTCAGAAGAAGACCAGGCATAAAACCTACAAGTAGTATCTAGTCAAATGGCATGGTTTGCCTGATGAAGATGCTACCTGGATGAGCGAAGAGGACATCATCAAACATGGGGTTACTATTTCTGACTTGGTTCCTCAAGGGACTTGAGTTCTTTTACACCCCGAGAGTATGGTGCGGGGGCACCTAGATACCTTAATTAATTTCATATTCTTTTGATGTTTTGGAGTTGTATAAGGTCCACATGATCAATTGTAAGGCCTAGTGCCATGTGTGAGTCCGAGTGGAATAGGACAAGTCGTAGGGTCTGGTAGTGGAAGAGCAAACACATTGTAACTGAATAGGTTGACAGTTGCAGAATGGTTGGCATTCCCACCGATGCAAACTGTCAAGAACAAGAACATGTATAAACAGTTCAGTGAACAGAAGAAGATGATTAATAGAGGAATTGGGTGTGATTTTTGGTAGAATAATAGTAAGAAGATAGAAGAATTATTTTCAGTGCAGAAGTTCCCAAGAAAAATAAAAGATCCTATTTTGTTTTTGTTCTTTCACCGTGTCACTATAGTTAGTTCCATTTTGTCATTCAGATGGGTTATTGAGCCATTCCACCGACGAGATTTCTTCGAAATCAGTGGAATGGGTCTGTTTGTACAGTTAGTGTTCTTTTTGTTTTTGTTTATGTTCAGTGTCGGATCGAGTGTGGGATGCACTGATCGAGCCTAGCATCTCCATGTGCTAGGATTCAGCGAAGGCAGAGAGTGTCTGCGTTGCAGAGTTTGTCTTCGACAGAACAATAACTATTAGAGAAGGCCCAGACGATGTTTGTTTGGCTGGAAAAATAAGAAGAGCTAAGTCAGAAGCACTAGTCTTCTCGAAGGGTAGTCGGAGTAACCCAGTGCATCGGCATAAGATTTGTGTTGTTTCACCGGATATACTTTATGTGAGAATATCGTAGTTGTATGTTCGTGTGTATGTCAAAATTACATCGGGTGAGATACAAGGAAGGTCAACGGTCAATTTCTGAATGCATGTTCTGAATGTATGTGGAGAATGCATCTCTCGAATGTATATTGAAAATATACATTGCGCATATACATTGTGTTGGATGCAAGAGGCGATCGGCAGCGACGCCGAAGGAAACCGGTGATCACAAGTCGACGGAAATATATACAATCTTTTGTTAAGTTTTTGACGCTTCCTCTGTGCGCTCTGCATCAATTATTGCTGACAATACAATGTGTTTTAGATCCCATTATCTCCTTGACACATGTTCCAAGTATGGGATAGATTTACACATTCTTCCCTCTATCATCCACAAGGAAATGGTCAGGCTGAATCTAGTAACAAGAGCATCATGAATATCATCAAGAATACATTAGGCTCAAACAAGAAGAGGTGGGATGATAATCTTAGGCTTGTTGTTTGGGTAGATAGAGCAACTTTCAAGACATCTATTGGTAGGAGTCGCTTTGAGTTGGTTTATGGAGTAGTAGCTAAGATGCCAAACAATCTTGAATTACTTGTGTGTAAATTGTTACAATAGATTGAAGGAAATAAGGATGATGTCATTTCCTTAGGAGTGCATGAGTTGACTAAACTTGATGAGGTTGGGAGGTCCTGACTACACATGAGAAAAACTTGTTATGTATCAGCAGAAGGTCAAACATTTGTTGACAAGAGGGTAGTCTAGAGGAGCTTTCATGTGGGTAACTTAGTTCTCATGTAGAATTCTAGGGCTTAGGATAAGGGCATGCATGGGAAATTTGAAGCTTTATGGGTTGGCCCTTATCAAATTGTAGACAAGTGTAGTCAAGGCACTTTTTACCTCAAGAGTCTAGATGGAGAATTCATGGAGTTGCTAGTTTATGGTCAGCATCTCAAGCATTACTTTTCCCAAGTAATGAGGTATTTTGCCTTGTATATAATTTTTTTTATTGTTGTTTGCCTTGTACATATGTTTGTGTGTATACTCTCCCTTGCCCCTCATTGTTATTTTTCCATTTTTGTCTACACCCAAAGATAATTAGATCCTCATTGTGCTTGCATGAAGCACATGTCCCCAATTAGAGCCAATGTTGGTGCCTCGCTTCACCATTCACAAATATTTGTAAGACAATTTAAGTTTAGCTTCTCGTGTTCAAAATGTGCCCTTGGGTGTGTTCTTGTTTCCCCATTTTCCCACTCTGCTTGGGCACCTCCATCAGCCTCTTGGTGTTTCCTTATACTTGTGCATTTTTAGCATTCCCAACAACCTTGGAAGCTTAAAAAACTACGACTTCCTTTGGATATCGATGGTTTTGGTGGTTTTGGGAACCACCAAAACCTTTGACATGGTTCTATCATCCTCATTTTTTTCTGACATCTTTAGTTTGTTAGAGGTTCTGGCGGTTCTAGAAACCTCTAGAACCCTCGACATGGTTCCATTGTTCTTGTTTGGTCCTAAATTGGTAACATATTTGGAGTTGGGCATTCATTGTTTAGTTTGTCAGTGGTTCAAGAACCTCCTGAACGTCTAACAAGGTTCAAAGTTCTCCAAATGGATGAAACATCAACGGGCTTATGGAAAGGCAGGATAAAAAGATGAAATGTATGACTTAAGCAATTTTCAATGAAAGGTTTGTTGGCAGTTATGATGGTTTTGGGAACCTATGGAACCTTCGAATTGGTTCTTGGTTGGCTTGAAAGCTTTGACAAGAAATGAAGGATGAGGAGTGTGGAAAGTTTGTTAGCAATTCTTGTGGTTTTGGGAACCTTGGGAACCTCTGACCTTGTTCCGGGTTGGCTCAAAAGTGCCTATTTACATGTTTATAATCTTGCTCCTATTCATTGGTATACAACATTATGTATTTATATATATCTATTTACTTTCTTATGTTCATTTAGTCCTTTGTAGCGGTGTTTATTTTTATGCTTATATGTGTTTGCTTCATCTTTTCTATAATTTATTTTTGACCTATTGATAAGTTTATAATTTTGCGCTTATTCATTTGCAACTTACTTATCACTTATACTTTCTTACTTATGTTCATTTACTCCTTTGTATTGGTGTTTATTTTTAGGTTTATATGTATTTTCTTCTAATATGTTGTTTTTATATATTTGTTTATATGTGTGTGTACACACACATTTAGATTTATTCACCTGTTTGTATTGGTGGTTATTTTTAAGTTTCTATGCATTCCTTTCTCATATATTTGTTTTTTATATTTTTATATATATGGTTATGTACATACTTACATGCTTATATATATGCCTATATATTTGTTAATTATATATATATCCTTTTCTCTTGTCTATAGATTTGTTCATTCTTGGTTATATATAGTTTTTACATATTTTTTAATATATGTCTATATTGACATGTTGATGTATATTGGGTTGTGTGTGTGAGAGAGAGACACTTATTTAATGTATTTTTATATTTTTATTTTATTTGAGTTCTCTTTCTTAAGTCCCTTATCCCCGTGCAACCTTAAGTCCCCCCTCTATTTAGGTTGTCTTGGTCTGCAATTCACCATTTCTCTTCTAACTCTCTACATTTGATGATTGATCTTGGAATGTGAATCGAAACATTGATGCAAAAAATATGCACATAGTTTAACCCTGAAGCATAATTGAACAATAATATAGACTGTGGAAATCTGATGTCTTAAATATATATTTTAAAATTTTATTATTACTTATAACACTAAACTAAATGAAAGTTCCTATCAGCATGCCCATTGCACATCATGTGCGATTGGTAGTTTTATCATTTTTTATTAAATAATATACATCGTTTATTGGTTAATATTAAGAAAAATAAAATAAATAAATAGAAAAGTTTTCTATTGATTTGACAAGCAAGAGGTATTTTCTCAATGTGTCAAATTACGAATTCTATATAAATATCATAGTTTCTATTGATTCGATAGGATAAAGGATAATAAATAAATAGACAATTATGATAATATGCCGATTGCCGGCCAAAGATATTTATTATTCCTGACTTCGTATGCTCCGCCTCCAATGAATAACAAGAATCATAAGACGTTCAGACACCTTGGAAATATTGAAACTGTGAAAGATGGCCGGCCAGAAGTTGTGGGACAAATCAAGAAACAAGAATGAAAAAAAAATCCAGGGCTAATTTGTTATCTATATAAATTATAATCTCTGCGAATGATTTACATCAAGTTGTGTTAAAAAAGCTTTGAATGGGAATAATGAAACCTCACGTCGTAGCAGTGGCATTCCCAGCATTGGGTCACATCATCCCACTGCTGGACTTTGCAAAGGAGCTTGCCGCCCATGCTTTCACTGTCACCTTCGTCACCACCCCTGCCAACGGACACCGGCTGGATGGAATGGCTTAAGGGGCCTTGTATGAACTACCAAGTGGTGCTTTGTAATGACGATGGGCTATTTGGATAGAACCTTAAAAGGAATCCCATATGATTAAGATAATGTTCCTAACCCTAGTATGAAAGATCTATTTTATGGATTATGCTTTCAATGATTATCTAACATGATTGTAGGTTCTCAACTAGAATCTATCTTGTTCAACAATATAAATTGGTAAATGATATCGCTAACTCTATTTCATTTTTTGTTTTGCTTGGAATTGTAATTTTAGGGCAAAAACTAGGGCATAACCAAAAAGGGGACATTACACATAAGTAGAGCTTGCAATTCTCATGCCCTTGACCTAAGCGTGAGACTAAGAAACATGCTTCAAAAGACCTTTCTTCATTCTATTGACAAAATTCCAAGAAACATCATTGTCAACATCCACTGAAGTAGGAGAGAGAGGAGGGGATACCCTTTGTGAGGCCCCTTTCAAGGGAAAAACACTAGGTGAGGGAACCCTAGTTGGGGAAGCCAGCTACTGAGAAGCCATCATAGAAGACGAAGGAGGAACACCAACAACTCCCATAGACAGATGGGTGGGAATGAAAGATGGATGAGGAATAGGTGACACATGTGCCACATCCCCAACACCAGCAAGTTGTTTAGAGGCCTCTAAATCAAAACTATCCTCAATCACATCCACAGTTAGGTGTTCATGTAAAGTGTAATGCCTTGCCAAGAAACCCTAGAGAACAATTCATCTAGACAACCAAAAAGGGAAATACATATATATATATATTTTTAAACAAAGTAAGAATGAAGAACTGTAAATCATATTTATTCAAACATCTAATAAGCTCTGTCCTCTAGGGATTCCATGGCTGCATTACTAATAACAAGATCTAACCAATATTATGAGTTACCTAACAACCATAGATCATTTTAAATCTGATTGCATTCCAAACACATACATTTCCATATTATATCATCAGATAAGTATTCATCAAGATTCTGCATATAGGTTAACAAGAGAGTACACCATTACATTGTTTATAGTATTTTTTTTCCTGAATACATTGGAGTACATATATCAAGATAATAGCACATGAATCCACTGATATACAAAATTAGAATATGAACATAATTATTTTCTCGTCAATCAAGAACATGATCTGGAATCTATTACAGGAGATACCTCCTTTACACATGAATGTCAGCAAGGGAACAAAACCAATGGAGTTAAAGCACTTCCACCCAACCATGTGGAACCCTAAGGTCCACCCTCCATGCTAGGAGATAACACAAGGTCCCACTACAACAAAATAGTCAAGTAGACAATAGACTATCTGAAGCAAGGACTACACATGACTCCAATGCAAAACGGGTCAATATCACAAGTAACTCAACACCACTTCAAGAAGTAATCATACTACAAATGAGGAGAGCACAACCAGGGAAGCTAGGCTGCAGTAAGGAAAGTATCATCACATGACCTGACATGGATTACTTGACATATGTGGAACCAATTATATTCCTTATGTATAGATAGAAATGACATACTTTTATGACTTCATTATCCCAAGACATTTATCAATCCAATGCATGAAATCAAGACACAATATCCTATGTCTCTGGTACTAAACCTTGACAACTTACATATAACCCTATTACAACGAATTATCCAACTCACAAATATATAAGAGATAATAACTAACCTATAAAATATTTAATCCTCAACAAGGTAAAATAAATAAATACAACTCAATGTGACTATTTGCTAAAACATTCTTCATTCTCTCCTACTAAATTACAATATCATTCCCTCAACTAACTCAAGGAGGAACCATGCTAAGGCAATATCTTCAACATTAATAGCTATTATGACCAATCCATTAGTCCCAGTCATAACAGATTGATAAAATAATGTGAATTAAGAAAACATCATTCTAAAAGTCATTAATAACGATCATTCAATTCGTTATTTTAGTAGACAAGTTTAAATATGATAAACTTCAATCCACAATAAAACTTTAGAAAATTAATATAATAACTAAAACCAATTCATTCAAGTATCTCAATCATCCCAAGAAAACATTTAAAACATATTTGAATAAGGAGAGATTAATAATTCATTAAATAGGTGCTACAATCTGATAACTAATAGAGAACTCATATGTGCATGCATGCATTGCTATTAAAATTGCATTCCTAGATTTCAACTCAACCATTTTAGAGAGACAACTCGAATGACCCTAAACAAATGATTTATAATTGCACTTAAACTAAGATTTTCAAGGATGTAACTATACTTTCAGATTGAGATTTGTGTATAAAAAACATACTGCACTGTACTATTTGCCACCTCATGGGAAAGAATATAGCCATCTCCATCTATGAATTAAAATATCTGAGTTAAAGATTCTCGGTCATTTTGGGGTTCTTGTAACACAAGTTTTATATCTTCCAATTATAATCAATGTACACAAAATAAGCATTTCCTACTATTGTGCAACAAATTCATCACAGTCTTCTAAATTTAATTACTAAGAAATAACTCACAAATCCTCTTGCTAATAGTTTTGTTTCAGCCTAAAGACAAACAAAGACACAGAAATGTTTACTAGCACTTGCACCCATAGGAGATTCAAGGAATATAGCTTGGAAAGAAAACTACCTGAGCTTAATTGATATAGAAGGAACTACAAAATTTCACTAAGAAGAATAGGGGTTCCATGGTTCTTCCTCTGTTTCCCTTCTTTGAAAACTGTTTGGAGATAATTTGAGGGTCTTGAAGATCTACCCTTTGATTAGGGTTTCTTCGAAAGCAACACTATTTTTGGTGACAAGCCAACTTCTTCTTATGGAAAGTAAATAAAATCTCAATGGGCTTTTGCTTTGGCCACCATATGGGAATCCCATCCATAAAGACGTCCACTCTGTCCTTCCTTTTGTGAGTCTTGAATAATCCACACGTTAATTTATTATCAACTCCTATGATGATATTCCAAGCTACAATACAACAAATTCTATGGCACTTCCTAGGGCAATTTTTTTATATGGTGAGGGAGTACGGAAGTGGATGTCATGAGAAGAAAAGTGTGAGCAGCAGGGTATTCACAAAATGAATTTGTTAAAAAGGATTTAAAACTTTTTAATCGATGCCATTTGGTAGTCCCAAAGCTAAATTCCAAGGTGTGTAATAATATCATGTGATGCCCCATCATGCAACCTTAGAGTGTTAGACTAACAAGTGCAAAATTTATAGAAATATTTTTTTGAAGCAAGTAAATGCATTAATCATTAAATAAAATTACACTATTAACAACATTAAATAAAATGAACAGCTAACACCTCTATGGAACATAACTGCATCAGATAAACATAAAATCAAAACAATACAAGTGATATGCATTATAATACAACAGAAGAGTATTACATTATACATTTACAAATATGAATAATTACATAGGTTCAAATACAAGATTACATGATTGATCACATCGGTTTACAATATACAACAATATAATACAATTATGAAGGTATACTACAACTCTAAAGATGCAGAACAAATCTGGAACTAGAAACACTTCTACAATGTTCTCAAACCAGTACATCCAAGAAAACCAATGGATTAAGCTCTTCCACCCAACCATGTGGAACCCTGAGGTCCACCCCTTCGAGCTAGGAGATAACAATGAGGTTCCACTAAGTCAAAGGATACAAGAAGACAGATAAAGGTTTGACACAGACAAATTAGATCATCACAAATCATCCAGTCTACTCAAACATCAAGAAAGTCAAATCACCAAGACAAGTCAATTCTTCAAATCAAGTTAAATCAACAAGACAAGTCAAATCATTAAGACAAATCTTCAAGACAAGTCAAATCATCAAGACAAGTCAAATCATCAAAACAAATCTTCAAGACAAATCAATTCATCAAGATAAGACAAATCATTGAGACAAGTCAATTTATCAAGATAAGTCAATTCATCAAGATAAGACAAATCATTAAGACAAGTCAATTCATCAAGACAAGACAAATCATCAAGATAAGACAAATCATTAAGACAAGTCAATTCATCAAGACAAATCTTCAAGACAAGTCAATTCATCAAGATAAGACAAATCATTAAAACAAGTCAATTCATCAAGATAAGTCAATTCATCAAGACAAGACAAATCATTAAGCCGAGTCAATTCATCAAGACAAGACAAATCATCAAGATAAGACAAATCATTAAGACAAGTCAATTCATCAAGATAAGACAATTCTTCAAGTCAAGTTAAATCAGCAAGACAAGTCAAATCATTAAGACAAATCTTCAAGACAAGTCAAATCATCAAGACAATACTCTAGAGGCTACAATAAAAGATAAAGAGGAAGTAACTAATTTGCAGTAGGAAGAGTGTCATCGCATAGTCCTAGCATGGTTTATCCAAGCTATCTCTCACTAGAAACTAGCCCCCATCTATGGTTATCCTGGCGACCTCTCACTAGGCACCGGCCCCATAGGGTGACACATGCGGAGCCGACACATCCTTTCATGGAGAGAAGGAGGTCAACCTTGCCAACCAGGCCTTCTCATCCCATCCTTAGCCTGTGAGAGCACTCAAGGCATGGGTGAGGTATCATACTTATCTTGTTATGTGAATTACTACCCAACCCACCTAGATAAATTATTAAGTTATCACTTGATTACAACTTCCATGGGGTTATCCAGGCAGCTACTTTGGGCACTGGCCCCACCATGAAAGCCACCGTCCTACATACAACTAGCAAGCCTTAACCATCACCCATAAACCAATAACATGCATGGACAAGGGATTGAAAGGCATCAAACTTTTCACAAACCAAAACATTACAGAGATCATTATAAATCCAACTCTCAACCACAAAACTTTCCCCTGTCCATTTCAAAACCCAAATCAAATAAAACATTTAATCAACAATCTTCAAATTCAAACAACAATCTTTCCCATTCCACATCAAGACCTCATACCACAAAACACATCACCAATACATCCTTGCCACAATATCACACTGGATTTCAAGGTAACAAGCCTCTGGAGCTAAAAGACAACTATCCAAAGCATGATGCTTAGCAACCTTGACCTCCCACGAAACTAACATGATCACCATTACATTAAGCTAGACAAAACATAACAACAAGACTCAAAACCAAATTAAATGCAATGGCCCAATTGCATCGTTGATACATAGTGGTTTAAAATTAGCAATAAACAACAAAGAATATATATATATATCCAAGACCCAATTACTACAACACTTTTCCAACTATTTAACATGGACTCAATAAAAGACTTTAAATCTCTCTTTTTAGTTAGATTATAAACTTACTTAAGATAACAATATTCTAATCAAATCTCAAGATCTATAATTCCCTCTATGATTTATTTAATAACTTACTACTATAATTCACATATATATATATATATATATATATATATATATATATATATATATATATATATATATATATATATATATATATATATATATATATATATATATATATATATATATATATATATATATATCCAAGACCCAATTACTACAACACTTTTTCAACTATTTAACATGGACTCAATAAAAGACTTTAAATCTCTCTTTTTAGTTAGATCATAAACTTACTTAAGATAACAATATTCTAATCAAATCTCAAGATCTATAATTCCCTCTATGATTTATTTAATAACTTACTACTATAATTCACATCTATAACTATAATCATCCCAATCTCAACTCAAACTGCAAGAAAATCTATGCCAAAAATGATCTTTAAAACAATAAAACAATATTAAGATTCGAATCATGACATCAAGCTCCTACCATCTTACTATCAAGAATGTTAGTCCTAGTCAAGATGCATTAAAGTCCTATTCCCACTACTAAGATCCCTCAATATAGAAGGTTACTAACAACATCATCAATGCCTACGATGTTAAAACAATGTTCATATACAAGTATCAAATATTTATTACCTACATCATCAATTTTATAAGATTACTATTACATTAATACACAATCCTAAGCAATTCTATTCTACTATAACAGTTACGAGGTTACTATCCAAACATGCCAAGTAATTATATTGTAGGATAAACCCATTAAATTGTAATGTGAAGCTTCTTCTCATCAACATTGCACAATTATACCGACCATAAAGCCATAACATAGGTCAGGCAATCTAATAGAGATTTAAAACAATATTCCTATATTATTCGCTAACAACAACACTATAAAATTTTAACTCTCTTTTAAATAAAATTCTAATAATAATAACATTTACTATTCTATTCTAGAATTTTAATTTCATCTATTATTTGTTTAATCAATACCATAATAACTCAATTCACAATAAATCTCTAATTTATTATTTATTAATTAAAATCAATGTACCACAAGATAGTATATTACTAAATCATAACTAAACAAATTTATATTTAAATAAGATAAAAAGAATATAACTAATACTTAATTTAATTCTAGAATTATAATATTATTTATCATTTGTTTAATAACTAGCATCACCATAAAATCTGCTTTACATTAAAAAAAACCAATTTATTTATTTAACAAACGTGCATCTACTAAATCAACTTTATTTAAATAAAATTAATTTTAAAATAATACAACTCTATCCTAATATTTTAAGATAAACTAATATTATCTTATCACTATTGCCTTTTAATGAGTTTGATAAAAAAGTAAGTCAAATTAACAATTTTAATAAATCAAAACTAAAAAAAATACAAAGCAAGATTTATGAGTTGATCAAGGAGTTCAAAAATAGAAGTTTTCCTAATTCTTAGCTTATAATTGCATACATTAAAATTTTTTTTTTATTAAATATTCTTACATTTACTAATTCAATTCCATTCTTCATAGGGTCATTTATTCTAAAGAATAAAATATTACAAATTTATCCCATCATATATATATATATAGATAAGTTATACTAATAAATTATCTCCTCATTTTTAATTCCTACAGAGAAAATTAAATTCTATTTAACAATTTTAACTAACTCAAAAAGATAATCATTTATGCAAGTTTTTGATAATATAAGGCGACTAAACAAGGGGCCGAACCCTTACAAAAAACAAAGAGGCCCGAAGGCAGCAAGCATCAACAGTGCTTTAATCCAGAAATAACATATACAACCATAACAAAATTCTAGCAAAACCAGCAAAACTAGCCGCTAAGATGAAAGTCAAAAAACTAAGAAACAGAGTATCAGCAGTATAACAACAAAGACTAAGGAGACAACAGCTCTCCTTTCTAGACCATAGATTTAATAATATCATCCAATTTTTTAGCCAGATCATCATTGTCAGTATTAACAGTGACCCCCAGATTCTTCAGCACAGAGAGGTTGAGGAGTATAGAGGTCCTAAGCACAATGGAGAAATTCTGCTCCAGCTTCACAATGCGATCGCGCAGACCTGCAAGATCAGCCCCCAGACCATCATCAGTCTCCATAGCATCCTCATCCTCTTCCACAAACATGGCACCCACTGTGTCAGCATTTCTAGCAAAGTCAGCAGCATCCTCCTTGGTAGCCCCTGCATCATGCGTCTCCTGCTTGTATTTATCATCACCAGAAATGTCTTAAATCTCCACATCCCTGTCGTCCTCTCCCCGGGTGGATTCATCCGAGCCGCTCTCAGAATAGTCAATGAGCTTTGCTAAAGGAGCCAGTTTGCTTGCAATACACCCCGACCGTCGAACACCAGAGGAAAGCCCCTCCCTACAAATCTTCAGCGAAGAATCCTTTCTCTGTCCCACCGGGGTCCTACTAAGGGTTTTGGGGGTCCCAACTACTGCCTTCCCAGTGCTCATATCACCAGTAACCTTTCACTTTTTACCCTTCTTAGAGGCAGTAGGGCCTGGGGTATCAACAGGATTTTCCACAGGCATGCAAGATGAGACTTCAATAGTTTTGATAGGAACAGGGGAGGGCCCGGGTTCAGCAACATCAGGAATATTCTTAGGGTTTGAGGAGGGCTCCCCGTCCCCACTATTAGCAAGAATGGTTTTGGAGGGTTCGAGGGCAAGATAATGATTATACAAACAGAGAATGAGGCCCTAGTGAAGAGGGATAGGCTTCATAGCAGTGTTTTTAGCCAATTTCACTCGAACCCTAAGGACGGAATGCTCCAGGGAGGAAAGCAAATAAAATAGAAAACTAATTTTAGCATTGTGACGGAAATGATTTAACAGGGGGAGATGGTAGTTATAAAACCTGGTAAAGCGCCCCTCGAGGGTGAAATACTTCATGAGGATAAAACACATAGCGTCCCACGGCTCTGGCAACTTGGCTCTGTCAAAACCGCCCTGGTAAGGGACTAATTCTTCGCCAACCCCAAGGAAGAGCTGCTGACTGGAGAGGTCTGTGATTTTAGTTTTCCGTTGCAGCTTCAAGCCCTGAGTAGACATACCAGTGGCCAAAGCGATCACGCGTTTAGAAACTTCAAATCTGATTCCACCCACCAAAACCCATATGTTCTGCCAAGACTGCGCAAATTGTTCAGAAAGAGCTTCATTGTACCCATTAAGCCTCTCCAAATAGGGGCTAATCCCACCCTCTTTGCAGTAATGCCAAGCTACCAGATTGTCTTTGAATTCACAGCACGAGACGGGCTCAGTTCGAATTCTGTCTCCTCCCATAGCAGAATTACATCGCATGCCATAGAAACCCTTAGTCTCCTCAGTCGTCTTAATAGGAGAATTACTAACATTAACAAGGCTAATAATAACATTGCACACAAACTTATAATAATGGGAAGCCTTACAAACCCCAATCCCATGCTTAACCATAATTACCCGGCACAGGCCATGATGATCCGACCATCTGCTCACCTTATGAGAAAAATGAGCAGATTTGACAGTAGAGAAAGTATGAGAGGACTCGTACTTCAAAAGACACATCAGCCCCCTCCCAAGGCGCTGATAGTATGAGCTGGCTTTCAAACACATCTGACTCACCCAGACCTGGCCACGTCTTTAAGAATGAGATTCTTAAGAGTTAAAGGAAGATGATCAAATTGGCGCCAAACCCTCCAATTTGAATATCGCTGCCTAAGTTTAGCACAGGTGTCTGCAACTCCGTTACCCTCACGGTAAATATGTGAGATCTGCACATTAGTAATCCTCTGCAAGAGAAACTAAATATCCCTAATAACGTCTTTCAACTGAATGCCAACATTTGACATTTTAGTAACGGCATCAATAACCATTTTAGAATCTCCCTGAATCCCCAAATTCCTAATACCAAGTGATATGGCCAATTTAAGCCCCCAAAGAAGAGCCATAGCTTCCGCATAGTTATTGCTGTGACAGCCCAGACCTCCAGCATAGACAGCAAACATCCTCCCTTTATCATCTCGGATGATCCCGCCCTTGCTAGCAGTACCATCAAGCTTAGAAGCCCCATCAAAATTGAGCCTCATCCAGTTAGAAATCGGAGGCTTCCATCTAGTGTTGAGTCTCTGTAATAATTTAGTATTGTTATAAGCAGGAATATGATTGAGAATCCTCCAGTTTATCGCAATTTGTTCTTCCTCCTGGGTCAGAGGTTTCACAGCAGTGCGGATATGGGTCGTAGTGACACTCTCCAAGAGAGTCTTCATGAAAGTATGAGAGACTTGAGAGGCATCTCTAGTAGTATCCCTAAAAATTTGATGGTTGCGCTCTTTCCACAAAGTCCAGCTCAGGCACGGCAGAGTTTGGTTCCATAACTCAACAAGCCAGGGATGGGAGAAGGGAGGATACCAATTGTTAATAACTTCCTGAATATCAGAATTGCAAGCCCACTAAATACCAAAATTGCTGAGGATGAGGCTCCAAATGTCCCTAGCAAATTCACAGTGGAAGAATAAATGAGAAACTGTTTCCTCCTTTTCATAGCATAGATAGCATCTGTTGGCCAGAGTGAAACCTCTCTTCTGCAAATTATCTTGGGTCAGAATTTTGTTATGAACAGAGGCCCACTAGAACATGTTAATTTTTGGGATCAGTTTGTGATTCCACACTTTTCTCCATATATCCTTTTTATGAATCTCAGGGACCAATAAGTGATAGGTAGACTTAACAGAGAATCGGCCATTCTTATCTAGCCACTAAAATTGCTCATCTTCATGAGGGAAGAGAGGAATTCTGACTTCCTGAATCAACTTTTGAACCATCTGAGCTTTAGGGGCAAGATCAGGGCGATGGGGACAGCAATCCAACAAAGTTCTCCAGCTCCTGTGACCATTATTGGTTGACATATAATCACTGACCTTATTGCCAAAGAACTGAGTAGCAATGCTAGCAATCTCCCCCAAATCCTTCTGAGAGATGAGAGCCTTATCTTTTAGCCAAATATCAGTCCAAAACTTGATACCCATACCATTACCTAACTTCTATTTGATCCCTTGCATGAGCAGATTTCTAGATTTCAACATTTTTTTCCAGATGACCGATCCCTTAGGAATACCTTCTTGCTGGAGGAAGTTAGACCAATCAGTGTCATGCAAATATTTGGCTTGCATGATGTCTCCCCAATCTTTATGATGATAAATCAGGTTCCAATTAATTTTAGAGAGCAGGGCTTTATTCATACTCCATATAGTTCTAATATTGAGACCTCCATGGGATTTAGGAAGACACACTTTATCCCAGCTGACCAAGGACATTCGCTATTTATCTTCAACTCCCGTCCATAAAAATTTTCTTTGAATCTGTTCCAACTTGGCAGTAAAAGAAGTAGGAATTTTAAAAAGAGAGAGGAAATAGGTGGGTATACCTTGCAAGGAGGCCCGAAGAAGCTGCAATTTACCAGCACTACTGAGGACTTTTCCTTTCCAACCAATCAGTTTCCATTGAGTTCTTTCCAAAAGGTTATTTCAGAAATTTGGAGAAACTTCTTTAACCGTAAAGGGGAGACCTAGATAGACAGCAGGAAGAATATCTTCAGCACAATCCAGAATATGTATGATTTTTTGCCGGAGAGTAGTGGGAGTATTGAAAAAATACACATTACTCTTTTGGAAATTGATGTTTTGCCCAGGGGCAATGGCATAAAGGTTTAAAATATTCTTCCATCTTCGGGCTTCAATCACTGAAGAGATGCCAAAAAGAAGGGTATCATCAACAAATTGCTACACAGACATAGGGGCAAGGGAGGAAGCAGGTTTAATGCCTACAAGATGCTTAGAGATGACATTAGCTTGAATGAATCTCCCAAGAGCCTCAGCCATGATGATAAACAAGTAAGGAGAAAGGGGATCCCCCTGCCAGAGTCTACGTGAGGAGAAGAAACCCCTAGGAATCCCATTAGCCAAGATAGAAAATTTGGCAGAAGAGACAGCCGTCCAGATGAGGAGATGAATTTTATCATTAAACCCAAATTTTTGAAGAACTTGAAACAGAAAATCCCATGAGACCCTATCATAGGCTTTAGAGATATCCAACTTAAGGGCCATACCCAGAATTCTGCTCTTCTCCATGGAATGAATAGTTTCATGGGTGGAGATCACAACACCCAAAATTTGACGCCCTGGGACGAAACCTTTTTGAGAAGGAGAGATAATTTTATCAAGAAAAGGTTGAAGTCTCATGACAAGGGCTTTGGTGCAAAGCTTATAGACAGTATTACACAGGCTAATAGGTTTGAAATCAGAAAGGTTGGTGGGTTTCAGCTTTTTAGGGACAAGGACAATAAAGGTGTTATTGAGCTGTTTTAAGATCTTACTAGTTTTGAAAAAATCACGAAACGCAGCTGTGAGGTCAGCTCCCACAATATCCCAAGTTATGCAAGTTAACTAAACCTTCCTGGAGTTTTTTATTAGAAACATTCTAAATAAATTTACTTGCATATCCTTTTATTTAAATGGACTCTTGCTTTAACTTCATTATGAGGAATGAACATTAATAATATAATTTTATTTAGGATTCTTTAATCCAGAGAGGTGAAATTGAAGGAAGACTTCTGAGGTTTGAACAAACAAATGGAGAATGGTCTTCCAGAAGAAAGCCGTGGCAATACAAATTTTAGAGGCAAAGGATGAATCCATAATATATTTCAGAGATACAGGATGAATCCAATATAAATTTGTAGAGATTCCAATGCAAGAGAGAGCAAGAAATATACATAGGGACAAAAGGCCCACTAAATGTGTGGCAGAGGAGTAGTAATTTGAAGATTCAAGAAGAGATCTGACCTCAAGAAGTATTGGATATAGGCAATAACTAGTTTTAATATCTTTTATTATTTTATTCTTTTTTTTATAATTTTAATTATGTGCTGAAGGAGGTTTGTTTTTAGCAAAAAAAAGAGATTGGTTTACTAGAAGAAGGATTCCAGAGATTTTCAAGAAAGCTAAGAATACATGGTCTGCAAAAGAAGAATGAAGCGAAAATTCCAGAGAGTAAGAAGAGAGGTACGATTTTCAGGCAGGAAAGCTAACTTAGAGTAGGCCAAAATGAGGTCATACAATGGTCAAGAGGAGACTCAAAGTTTATTTCTGAAATTTTACCAGGCTAACATTCCTTAGCTATACGGTCAGACCATTATTTGTAGGTGAATAGAAATTAAACATAAACAATACAAGAAGGTAGGCGTGAGGAGTCTGTAAATTGCAGTCTAAGTTTTGATAAAAGAATCACCCCAATCATCATTAGATTAGTCTGGAAGAAATAAGGCCATAAGAGGTGTATAACAGGTAGACTTAGAATTTAGATAGAATACCATTTAAGTTTCATTTCAAAATATGGATTTTAAATAAAACCTCATTCTCTGGCAGAGTAGCCCAGGGAGAGGTTTAATTAGAACAATTTCAAATGATTAATTTGTTTGGTAATCTTGCAGATTTCCTAATTGAATTGACATAGTATTGAGAGAATCCTAAGTTTCTCAAGGATAAAAAAAACAAGCTAATAGATTCAGAGTTGAATGGTGACAGGAAAGCAAGAATTTCACTGGGATAAAGATACAGGTTCCAATACACAAGACATTCCTCAAGAAATTAAAACTACTTTGTCTGAATTGCTACAGAAAACACAAGTAAAACATACCCAAAAATTCAACCCAAGCTTCAAATTCTTCAGCTACCTTCAGTTCTTCCTCAATTTTTCCGTGACAATTTCTTTCCCAATTTCTGTCTCCTTCTTAGAAAGACTCCTCTCACAAATATACTCCCCATAAACCAAAAATAGGCCAAGTCCAATAATTCCCATTACACCAAAAATAGACCCAAATCTATTAATTGCCCACTACCAAAATCCATTACAGAATCCCACTACTTTGAAGAAATTAAAATTTTAAATCTGGAATCATATTCGACAACTAACAAAAATTAAATTATTCACTAATATTATTCTTTAAATAACTATATACTATTTAACCATAATAAATACTTATGACACATATTCTATTAAAAACATAAAAATAATTAATTTAATCTTTATTAGAAACAATATACCAAAACTCATTAATATTATACGACTAATAAAATATCATTATATAACATTATTATTATAATAATTAATGCATTTCCAAAATACACATAGACTTAACAAGCAAAACTCGACAATAACTCAACATACCACATGACGACCAACAACCTGAAACTGACCTAGGGAAACCCCATGTTATCTCTCATCAATGTTATCCATTGGTGCAAATGCACACTCAGACCTGCTAAGTCAAGTGGAGTTGATGCCTAGTACCTGCAACCTGCATCAAAACAATAGGTTGTATACGAACATACACATATATACCAAACACACAGAGTCAGGGAATCGTAGTGTAGTAGGGTGCTCGAAACGAGTAATACTACACTATCCCTGCTCACAAGCATAACAATAAACACAAACATCTCTAATCAAACAATATTAAATCCATATAGCATAGTAACATTATTCTGCATAATCAATTAACTATCAACTAACCATGTCACAACATAAACTGTAATAACAATAATGTCATCATAACACATGTCAATAACCACATTAGTCAACCACAGTCTATCATGAACATAATAAGCATAAACCATAAATCTAACCACTCAAATGTCTCAAAATTGTCTAAAAGCAATGGAAAACTATCAACTGACACAAGCCAAAATTGAGGGGCATTACATATCAAATGCTATAGCCTACAAAAATGTAGAGAAAGCACATGGACCGTTTGACAGAAGGCCTCAATGAGATGTCATTCACCGAAAGTAATGATAGCGGGCGGCACAAAGTGGATTGTTGACCAAGCTTTAGAAACTTCCATGCAAAATGCAAATCAATAGGTGCAAGGGCATATTCAAAAAGGCAAATCTATGTTAGATATAATAGTTAAAATGCTTTGGTAGACATATGCGCAGAAAAAGAAAGAACACAAATTGTTAAACAAACTGCCTCAAAGGGATGTCTGCTCATGGAACGTAATGTTAGCAGGATATGCACAAAAATGGTTTTGTAAGGATGCTCTCAAAATATTTGAACTAATGAAGCCCATGGAATATATCCTAACATTGTAAGCTTCACATGCGGTCTAGATGCGTGCAACCTTGTAGTTTAATGGATGAGAGCTATTCATACTACAATCACATTTGTAATCTTTATTGCATAACACCTACAATTAAACATTATGTGAGTATGGTTAACCTCCTTGCCCGTGCGACTATCTTGAAGACACCCTAAACTTGTATGGATTACGGTTTCCTTGGTACGACTATCAATGTGTTCCCTTGGTGCCTGTAGATCACATCCATTGATAGAGGGAATGTCATAGCGAAATCTTTGTGAGAGATGTGAACCGTATCCATCATTTATACAGGGCAATTTTCTTGTGGAGATTATTAGTAACGCTACATGATGCAATTTGAAAATCAGCTTGGACTATAATAATGTGCACCATGCTAGATCCCCATTAATAATGAAGGGACATCCATCAAAGCATAGCGAAGGGGAATTTTTTTTTATCAAATATGGTAGTTGCTAGTGCCTCAAAAACATGCATATAGAATGAGGGATCATATGAGAACCATACGAACTGCCATCTTACAAATTACAATGATTTTTGGTTATGCACAAGATGGATCTTGCACAGATACAACCGTATAGGTTTAGAGGGAAGCTAAACACACTTCAACCTTATTAGAAACCCTTATTATCTATGGCTATAGTTGATTGCAAGGTGTGCATGGCAACCTTCTTGAAGGCACTAAATAATCAACTAAAAATATCTCTATCAACAAAACAGATAAACAAACAGTACTAAAGAGAAGACCGCAAAATCTGGCATATGGCTCTGGGAGAAAAATCTTACTTTATTCAATGTTTCTATTACATATATGAGGCAATAAGAAATTAGTATCATTCAGACATTGGCATGATGCTCTATACGAAGACATGCACCTCCATGCTACCTCATCAGATTTGGATAATATAGATTGGTTTCCTTTTTTGTATCGTTCTACAAATCTCTGTGTAAACTATAGTACAACTTTATAACTCATAGTAGAGCAAACAAATTAAGGACAATACAGTTGGTTTAACTCTTCATGATCTGGTGTATTTCCCTAGTGCAACAAACAAACTTGGAAAATAGTCATTCTTTCATTGATTACAAGTGTTGAATCATTGAGAAATAAGGAAACATGTATTGCCCAACCCCTGGCAATGATGATCCAATTGCTCCACATAGTTGTTGCAGATAGAACCATGTGAACAACGAGGAGGACCATTCAACATGTAGATACCTTGTACTTTTTGATCCTAGAATATGCATAAAGTGGATCTTCTTTTTTTAAAAAAAATCTAATTCCCATGATCTCCACATTAACCTAGTAGCCCGAATGATCCCCCCAACAAAGGAGGGGTTTGAGAATTTTCAAGAGCTATTTTTTCCTATCTCCCTAAAAAATCAATGCCAGAAATGCACCAAATTCCCCCCCAAATCCTTCCTAGAAGATTCTCCCCTAATTACTAGCTTACAATATGCTAAATATATCATTTTCAAATCCCCAATAACTCCTATCTGATTTTATTTATTTTAGTCTTTTCTAAATATAGGTTTTATGACAACACATAAATGAAATACATTTATTTTTATAGTTACATAATAACACATTACTCAATTATATATTTATTTTCATATGAGTTTTATTAATTATATTCCAAACAACTTCATAATTCCACCTTATGGCATTAGTTTATCTCCTTAATATTACTATATGTATTTAACTTTAACTTTGTATTTAAATTTATTTTAATGTGGGACTAAACCAGAGCATAAATCAATGTTTCTAATTTAAATAACCCCAAAATACCAAACAACACCTGACCACTATGCATGATTGCAAAGCACGACCACGACAATAGAGACAACTGTCATGCCTATTCTGATGACACTGACTAAATACAAAACTGAATACTCATCCTCTTTGAGGATGGTGACTAGAGTAGGGGACCAAGTGCTATCTCCAGTCAACTAATTCCATTGGGTTCAAGGCATGCTCAACCTGCCAATTCAGGTGGAATCGATGCCTGATACTTGTTCACTCAACATACAAGTTAGAGCACATGTGCATAATAGCCGAAGCACTTGGAAAGGAACTCCAATATTCGTATATCATTCCTGTATATCCCCCATACGTTCAATGGTACAATGTCACCCTTTCCACTTATCTTAACAACATACTACTGCATCACCTGACTATCCAAATAAATCTCTGCATAATAACCATATGCATCATACTCACGAAAGTACTATAAAAGCTCTTGTTCCATCTTGATCTTCAAGTTCCTTAGCCAGACTACCTACACAACCAAAGTGAAAATGGAGGGGCACTACATAAAGTATTCTTCAACTAAAAGGAGAAATGTGAGACCTTTGCATGTGGGTTGTTAGACGCCAAATGTCCCGTAACAAAGCATTGCCTACACAGAAAGGGCATGCCTTCATAATTGAAAATCTGATTCTAGGAATGATCATTAACTTGCAAAACAACCTCCACTGGGAGAGGCTTAAACAAATCCAAATCAACGAGGATACAAGCATATGTGGTGTGAGAAAACAAGTGGTGGCGTGATCCACCATAATAAAACTACCCACATAATTTCCAATACCCTCATAGTAGGAGTTGCACTAGAAATGAAGAGTAATACTAGGTAGGCAAATCCAAACTGGTAGCCGATTGAAGGATTTGGTGAGAGGGTTGAAAGAGGAAACCCAAAGCTTCAACACCAGGGCATGCTCTCCCCAAAACCAAGAGCAACCAACAAAAGCTGCATCCCGATCAGAGACAGAATCAAAAGCAACTATGAAGAAACCCTTGGCACAAGGGTAAATCTCAATTTTCCCTTCTGTAATAGGTCACCACTACTTAGAAATCCAGTGGTTCAGCTCACAAAGCCAAGGCCACAATCTATCGAACCTACAAATCAGACCCTTTTTGGAGAAATATTCCTCATTTTTAAAAAACTTCCTCCCCTAGAAGCACAATAGGGGAGGCAGAGCACAAGGTAAGATAGGTTTACTAGGTGTAGGAGGATCCACAGTAGAACCACCACCATCATGCTTCCTCAAAGAAGAAAAACCACGAATAGTATTCGCATAAGAAACTTTGACAGGGGAATGCGAACCACCAACCACAACGGTCACGAGATCCACCATTGTGCAGCCATCCACAGCACCCACATCAGGAATGCACAACCCACCATCAGAAGCAACATGCACCTTGGATCCCACCACCGACACATCAGTAGGAACGGAAACACCAAAGTGTAGAGGATCTCGATCGGAACTGTAGGGCAGATACAAACTTAAGCGGCTTACCCCGGACAGGTCACATCACATTAAGAACAATAGAAGAAGCATTCATAGCATCCATTTCTACCACCAGATCAATGTAGGAGTGGGAGATGTCATCGCGTGGGAGCCCAACATCCATCAGCGAGGGTAGAAGACCACTAGTCGGAGCCAAATCCATGACCAAGTCACCAACGCCAGAGTGTGAAACCCCTGGACATCTTTCCTCGAGCAGGAAAAACACGTTTGAAATCTAGGTAGGGAGCGGGAGGGAGAAAGAGAGGCCATTGTTCTAAGTATAATTTAATTGTTAAAAATGAGGTTAATGATTTTTTTAAATAATAAATTTCATTTTTTTTTTCTTTGAATTTTTTTTGGTATTGTTAACTTAAAACTTTAGAGTATATAGTAAATAGTTTATAATTTTCATATATTTTTAATAAATGTTTTAAGTATGATGTATGAAAAGTACAATATATTCTATGACCCTCTAAATTTTGTCTTTATTATATATCAAAAATAACAAATTATATTGTCTCAATTATTAGGAAATGTGTCTCAACCTTGCATCCTAATCTATAAATGTAACTTCTAGGATTAGAGGTCATTTTTTGGCCTCAAAATTACTAAAATGGGCTTTAACTAGTTAAAACCACTTACATTGACATGAAACTCTCTGAGATCTTCAATTAAAAAATTGGGGTCTTAATCAAGTTCTTGAATCAAAAGTAATGGCTTTAGAAAGTTAAACCTCTCACATCAAGAATGTAAGAGCATCTATGACACATAAAAGAGTTGTAAGAGGGAGTTACACATGTCGAACAAGGATATTTAACAACCTATGACATGTCATTATGACTATCATCAAGTATATTTGGAAGGTTTGTAAAATAAATCGGACACCACTTTTGGGTGGTATTAGATCATAGTTTTGTAATTCCCCTTTGGTGGTTCCATGTATTGGGTGTTTCTACGATGAAATATAGATAGTGTATTATGTAGGTATTATTAGGCCATCGATATTACTCCATATCTAAGTGTTGGTGTTGTCTCTTGTGAAGGCTCCTTGCTTGGGTTGTATTGTAACCAATATTGTTATTGTTTAATACATAAAAGGTTTTCCCATTATACATCATTGTGTTATGATGATTTATTTTATTGTGTTATTTTTTCCTGCAAATTATTTTTAATTGTATTTTATGTTCATCTCTTCTCTTAGATTAGTGTAGGAAGCATTTTCACACCTTAGCTTCTTTTCATCAACATGAAATTGTAACATCCCTTTTATTGGTCTCTTATGATATTTGATTGAGATTCTATGTTATCCCATTATGTGGTAAGTTGGATATGGATTATTATTTTGATAATTGAGTGCAACTATTGATTTAATGCATTTACATATAATGTGTGGTCACAATTCTATTGGTTAATTGACATTGCTAATTATTTTAATGACGATTATATTATTATTATTGTAGTTGTCTAAAAATTCTACAAAGGATTATTGTGGCAAGATTATGTTGTGTCACAGGTATAAGTACCATGGAAGACAAGCTAGGTCCTAGCGTTGAAGTATCTTGACATGATCTAAATTGTGCAAGTAGTAAAAAAATTAATTAAATTAAGATAATTCACTTATAAAAAATAAATAAATTATGGCGTTGAATTATTTGAGTTGTATTTGAAATCTATTTTATTTTAATTGTCTAGCTCTAGATAATTTCTAATATCTTTTTGAAATAGAAATAAAGTGGATTTGACAATTTTAATTTTCTTAATTAAATTGATTTGAATGCGCAAGGTCATAATTATAATTTGAAGAGTAAATAATTATATTTATTTTATTTTGAAGAAATACATATAGAAAATTTCTTATCTTTAGTTATGATGAGTTTTAAATATTAGAAAAAATAGAAAACTAATATTTTATTGTTAGATATTTTCTAAGTTGTGTGCACCAATAGAAAAGATTATTTAAAATAAGTTTTTTTTTCTAAATTAAGAATAAATTATTATTTTATGATTTTATTTCTACAATTAGAGGATAAAAGAGAAAAATTCAGGAGGTTAACAATTTATTGCATTCAAGAAGAAGAAAATAGAGAAAAATTTACAAATTGAAGTTTAGAGTTTTTGTTATCACTTTTTGGATTAAAGTTCAAGGGTTGATTAGAATTGTGTTGGGATCTTCATCAATTGTTGTCAAGTTATAAAGGATTCAAGGTGGGACCTTAATAATTGAATTTCTTTAACAAACATTTCAATTTGGTAAATAAAGAATTTAGATTTGTAATCAATTTGGTAAATAAAGAGTTTATATTTGTAATTGTGAAAGAGATGTTTTTGTTGTTTGAATGAATGTATCTTATTCAAAAAGAAAATATTAGGAAAATTGATCATTCATTGGAATTAAGAGCTAAATTTTTATTTAGGAATGATGAAGACATTGGTATATTAGTGGAATGATTTAGAAAATTCATTGAATCCAAATTGTTTAAATCTAGTTATTTTAGATCTCAAAACTAGGGTTATTTATAAAGGAAGAAACCTAGTAGAATCTAGAGAATATTAAGAGATTTATGGCTTTGGATTTAGACGTTTCTTTAATATTAATTTAGGAATGTAATTTGAAACAAATAGGAATTCAAATTATTATTTCAATGATAAATCTTTTAGTGTCTGAAACTCTATGAATTTATGTTAGAAAGAATGGTATAAGAACAACCTAGTTATGGATTCTTAAGAAAACAAGACTTAGATCTTATGAGAGATCTTTTATTAATAAATCTATGAAGTATGCACGATGACTGTACTTTATGTATGATACTATTATGAAAGTGTCTGAATATGAATTCTATTTTTTATGAATTATTTTGGATTAGAAACTTTGGTATTGGTAGTGAGCTAAGTGAACCTTGTAAAAGAGTCTAAACTGGATATTTGACTAAATTTTATGTTTGATTATGGTCTTTAGATTAGGTAGAAATTTTATGTGAAATATGAGATTAAGAACATGTGGGAAATTGTGCATATAAACTCCTAAAAAACTTGTTTTGACTATCTGTATATTTATGCTTTGTTGTAATTTTGAGTTTATTATCAAAAAAATCCTTAGAATGGATTATATATTTGATATGGGCAATTAATTTTGGGAAAACCTTGATCAGGATGGAAGAACAACTAGAAGATTATAGCATTGGAGCACTAGTGTCTGCTAAGTGTATTAGTGTTGGGTAAATGCATGGAAATGGGGGACAAAAAAGTGGCCAAAAAATATTTTTTTGGTAAAGATAAGTAATAACACAATCACATTACAAATAATGCAATCACATTATGGTTTGGTAGTAACTTTTGATTTGTTTATCAAAATTTAAATTTTTTCATATAGGATTATTCTATGTTTCATTCTTTATGCCCTAAAAAATTTACATTTTCCATTATTTTTGTGCAAGTTATGTGATGTGCACTCTTAGAAATGCAATTTTTTGGATGCATCCACTTTGAAAAATCACAATTTTTTTAATAAAAAAATATGAAAAAATACACAACTTGCAATACTCATACTCTTAACTATATTCCTACCAACTATTTTTTCAAAATATTGAATACAACAAAAAAATAGGGTGGTACACATTGGACGCTATGTTATAATTTAGTGAGAAAAATAGGCACTTTTGTGTATGCACAACATTTCACCCTCTTAACCTCAACCATTTTAAAAAAACTTTAGTGGTTTAGAAATTAGATTTGGAGTACTACAATTCTTGTTCTTTTCATATCTTTAAATTTTTGAGTGCATGGATCTTAAATTACTCATCCAAGTTCAAGTTTAATTGATTTAAGGAAATAAGTGGCCACTTTTGACCCCCTTTTCCCCCCTTTAGTTCTACTCTTTTATGTTGATTTTTTTTAAGATGAAAGAGTTTCTTGTCTAAGCTTAATATAATACTCTTTTCCATTTTATCTTCTCTTTGAATATCTAGGATTGTAGTAAGTACACTTAATTGAGGAAATTAATATCTTCCATTGTATACTAATATTTTCAGCATTAATCGTGGCTTTAACTATTAATCATTACTCACCATAGAAGCTAACACAGAGTCTGAACAAGTTTGAACATCTTGCCACCATATGCCATCATTATTACTCAAACAAAAATGTACCAATCATTAAAATAATGTTGTTTACATGTTCAAACTACATATGCTACTAGCATACCTATCTTTAGAATATGTTGAGAGATATCATTCTTGAGGGGCCTATTTTTAAATTAGTTATTTTTAAACTTAACAAGATATTTTAAAAGTAAGTTTTTATTTATTTACTTTTTTACTATTGCAGTTTTAACTTTTAAGTAAAAGTTAAAATAATTAATTATTTTAAAAATATTACTAATTTATGTATAAACTATAAACTATATCACTTATATCAATTTTTATTCATTAAACTACATAACTATTTACTATATTACATTATAATTTCAAAAAATTTAATTAAACTTATAAAACTATAAATCTAATTAAATTAATAAACTTACAAAATTAATAAAATTACAAAATAAAAATAATATATTAATAAATTTGAAAAAAATATAAGATTATTAAATTTGAGCTAGCAGGCACTTACCTTAGCATTGACTCCTCCAATAACCCACTCATCTGCCTATTAATATAACCACTTGCCTTCCATTTCCTAATTTTATCTCTCCTTTCTATCCTACCTATCCCGTATCCTCCATTTATTGTTGTCATGCCATAATTTGTCAAGAACATCAGTATCTTCCTTCTAATCTAGAAGTGGTAACTTGTTGAGAATGGGCCCTATGAGTCCAAGAAGCTTGATCACATCTTTGACATCTAGACTATCCACATGTATAATTTGTTATCACAAACATTATTGGTGAGCCATTATTACAAGCCCGCCCTAAGAAACTAATGTTTTCAAAGGTGGCGTCAATCTTCCTATCTAACATAATGGACTTAGTGTAAGACACAAACGCCATTTCATAGAAATGTTGGGTTTCAGCTTTTTGCAAGAGTACTTGATATCCCCGAATATGCTAAAGGATGCCTAAAGGAGTATGAAATGTTCATTAGAGAGGCACCCATTGGGGGATTATTTAGCACAGAAATGATCTATTCCTCTCTTACGGCAGCCTGCATCTACCACGCGATGCAGAAAGGTCTTCGCAGTGGATGTTTCAATGCTCTCAACTTCTGCCCACTCTAAATGCTAAAGAAAAGGAGATCTATGGAGCCATCAAGTTTTTAAGACTCTATGTGTCTAATCTTGCTTTGCATCTATTGGTAGCAATTCCTCTTATGTTCCTCTTATGCCACTTGCTGCCCTTCCTTCGCCTACAGAAAACTATGATTTTGGCCCTAACTAGGGGCCTCTAAATTATGTTTTGTTGGTAGTTTTGTTTTCTGTTGATGCAAATCTTAGCCTGTGGGCGTGCATCCCTGTTACTGTAATTTTTTGGGCCCTTTCATTTGCAACAATGCATCCATGGCCTCTAGCATTTGTAACCATGTTTATATTTGATTTTAATATAAAGTACAGGTGATATATTATTTTTTATTAAAAAAATTTACAAAATTATTAAAACTAGTATACTTATATTTAGAAAAATCTATGTAAAAGATGTTGAGATATATCATTTTTGAGGTGTTTATTTTTGAGCGTATGTGTGATTTAAATGAAATAGACACCTCAAGAATGATATCTCTCAATGTCCTTTAAATAGATTTTTCTAAAGATAGATATGCTAGTAAATTATTGTATTTGCATAATTAAATAAAATGACAAAAGTGTAAATATAAAATTGTAGAAGGGGGGCAATCTAGTAAGTTTTTAGATAAGACAAGATAAGTTAAAAAGTTTGGAGAAGGAAAAAATATTAAATGTGGTATATTAGTATTGTATACCTATCCCTCCATTACCATCTTGCAGTCCAACACCTATCAAGCCTATTGAAGAATCTCCTACCATGAATGCAAGTCCAGAACCATCATGTGGCCATGTTTTTGAACATCCAAAGCTTATTGAGCCCATCCAAAAAACCTCCCCTCTTATCCAAAAACAAGAGCTATGTCAAGAATTAAATCCAAAGCATGACCAACCATGTCCCTAACCAAATCAAGATCAAAGCCTCTCAATTCATCCTATCCAAGCACAATATCACACTATCCATGTTAATCCTCTCTATGGTCAAGATATTATCTATGATCAAGATCTTATCCATGAGCAAGAAACAAAAATTCCTCCTACCCATAGTTTACTTAATCCTATCCATCAGTCAACAACATCCGCTTCCTATGATGAGACACTTGGTCCCCAGGAAAACATAGACAATCAAACAGATATCTTGGATCATATCACACCACATCTTAATGAGCATAATGATAATCAAGATCCAAGCACCAAAACTCATCCTTTTCCCAATCCCACACCATCTCTTATCAATCCATCCGCCATCAATCCTTCCCTGAGATCCACACATCATTCCATTCATTTGCGGAGGTGCTCTATGCATTTAGGCCCGACCTATCCATGTACACATGTTACAACTCTTCATTAGAGTTTGTAATCTTCCTTGGCCAACACGAAGGAATCTTTTATAGCAGAGATGATATTTAAGGATATCATAGATCCCTAGGAAAGCAAATTTTGATAGTAGCAATTGATTCATAATTTTGAGTTTAGATTTTGTGCGAAGGAGCTTCAAAGATATATCTTGTGCATATTCTGATATTCTATAATCAGGTCTATGAGCCCTAGTTGTAAGCTCACATGATGCTAGCCAGATTGCATTTGAATTCTATAATATATTGAATGACTGAATCTGCATTCATTTCATATCTTTGAGTTGTTTCTGTTGTGTTTACTCTTGTTGCACAGTCTGGATAGTTCATTCTGTGAACCCTCCTACCGTGACTACACCAATTATCATAAGATTTCATGAGCCATGTGGTGCTGATTAATGTTTATATATATATGATTATGTGAATTGATTCATGCCTCAATTGGTATCAGATTAAAGATGTGATTATTATTCTTATGCTAGAATGAATATAGTTGTATGGTAGTTGTACCATGTGATGGATTGGACATTGAATTAGCAGTTGTGCCATGAGAAATGATTGATTGATTATATACTGGGATTTATTTGATGGATGCAATGTTAATTGTGAATTGAGATATTATTTTGTTTATGGTTGAGTAGGACCAGAAATCGGTGGATAGTGCCACCTGGAAAAAATGTAGAAGATATTGATAAAGATTTTCCACATCTGAGACTTTAGTTCATGCATATGATGACATTTATTATATTACTGATATTGTATGTATAAGACTCTTTATGTAGATGTTTTGTTATAAGACATGTTGAGACGATGTCTCTTCCAAGTGGGGAAGGATGTCACGTCTCAAATTTTGATACTATCTAGGATTACTTTATATGGAAATATTTCATGAATAGTTGTGTGGTTAGATGAATAATTTGTTATTTTGAAAGATGAATGATTATTTTATTATGTAAAAGATGAAATGGAATGAATGTTATGTTCAAGTTATTAATTTTGAAGCTTCGACTACTGGGTTACTAACCTATTAATGAGAAATTTAAGTTTATCTTGAGTTGTAGGTTGTCGAAGACAAGGGCATGGTTGAGATAAAGGAGGTTAGCAGCCTGGCAGGGTTAAGATGGAGGGTTTATCTCTCACACACATCACGTAGAGTCATGTAGACGCATTATAATTGCATTATTTGATTTTGTTATAAAGTTTATTTAGTTTATTTAATTAATTGATTTTTAATATTATGTGTGCATAGAGAAATAGATTAAATGATTTATTTATTTATTTGATTTTTATTGGAGAATGAATATATTATTATTATTATTATTATTTATTTTTATAGATAGATGAGATAAACATCTTTAATATTTAATATTATTTGTAATAAATTAGAGAATTAAAATTAGAAAATAAAACAAGATTTTAAAACAAAACAAAAAGGTAGAAAATAATAAAACAATAGAAAAATAGGAAAGAAAACTTAATTTAGAAAATAAAGCACAAAGTAAAGCGAGGCAAGATTGGAGAAGGAAAATAATAAAAAGAGGATAAATTCTCATTCTCTCACTTGGATATTCATTCTCATCTTCAAAATTTAAAAACAAAAACAAGAATTACTCAGAAGAACAAAAAGCACAGACAAGGGAATTGAAGATTTGGGGGCCAGAGGAAGCTTTGAGAAATGAAAGATTGGACAAAATTCAACAATTGGAAGCGTAATAAGAAGTTTTTATGCAGTCCAGACTATAATCATTTCAAATTGTGTGTATAGGTGTTTGTTTGGGCTATCTTTGTATCTAAAAAAGTGGTAATTTGTTTGTTATCATTTAATGTATTGATTATATAAATACTAATATTATTATTAGTATTATAAGTACGAATTTGCTGATATTATCACCATTTTGGTGTAATAGTTTATGTGTTACTGCTGACCAAATCCAATCTACAAATATATATAAAATAAGGGCATAATACCATTGATATTTTTACCATATGTATATATACGTTATCTTTAAATATTGAATGTGCAGGCATAATGATATTTGTTATTACTATGTAGTACTGTGTATTTTATATATAGATTTATCATTTTTATGAGTATTATGAATTTCATAAGAGTTTAAAAAATCTGTAACGGCCAAAGGCTAAGCTTTATGCATAAGAATCAGGGGTAGATAAAAGCTACAGCACCATATGGTGCCACAATCGCCATTGGGGACTGCAACCCCATATGGGGCTACTGGTCTCTTTACAAGTTGCAAACTTCATTAAACTTCTTTATAAATTACAAACTTCTTTAAACTTCATTAAACTTCATTTGTATATATGCGATACATAGTTCGCAGAGTTAACTCAAACATTGGTTTATATATATATATATCTCAAAACTAAGAACTAAGGGCCATCAACCCAAGATAATGACTGATATTCTTTATAAACTGTGCCTTAAATCTTTTTGGATGTTGCTATTATTACTCTTTAAGTGTTCTCTAATACAATTTAATCAATATACATTATCTGTGGCTGCTGAATGTAGAGCCTGTCAATATTGCCTTCCGTGGTTTTTCATTTGATGGAATATATATATATGAGTGTGAATTTATACACATTGATTGATTCCTATGATCTCTTCAGAAATTATCGAATTCGCTGATATTTAATTACTGAGCATTATCCAAATGTGGACGCTGCCATTTACACTATTATTCTCAGATATATATAACCTTATGAATCTCTGTTTTAATACTGTATCAGCATTATAAAGATTGAGGTATTCTCAGATATATAGTTATTGTTGTGGCATTTATTTATTGTAATTAATATATATATATATGTAATTAAATTCTAGATCTATATTAGAATGAAAGGCAAAAAAAATATGATACTTTTTATTTTATTTTACTCAGCTGATGATAGACTTGTTAAATTAAGAGTTTCTTGTTTGAAAATAAATGTTATATTGAGACTACTTTTGTCAAAATTAGCATTGTAACAAAACCATTGAATTATGAAAGAAACGCTCTGCAGTAAACTGATAGATTCATTTTGATTATGAAACTGATAATATTCATCACATCTAGAAAATATCTTATCAAGAAGGTTGATGTTAACCATTGGGAAATTGAAAACTTTGACAACAAACAAACTAGAGGTCTGATTTGAATGATGAAAATTGCAATTGAATTACAGAATGGATATTTGGATCATAGATAATTAAACATAGAAATCTATTCATTGCATGTATTTTGGGTAAAGTATGTACTTTCAGGATAGGATGCCAAATGTTGTCTCCCAGAGACGATAGTTTTACTTTTTCTAAAACTATCATTTTTATTTTATTGCTTAGCCAAGCTACTGTACCATTGAAACATTGGTTTATTAAAAGCCTAGAGTTATGTTATATATGTCTCTGCCACATCCTGCTTGTAAGAGTTTATGTTATTCTAGGTTAGGATGCATACAGGTAACATGCATGCATCGAGAGATTCCCTCCCGCTTACACCATTCTAGGTTGCTAGGCTCCTCATGCAGGGTCGGTGTTTTCTTCGAGCTAGGAAGAAACCCAGGGAAGTCCAGTACTTCGTGGTTGGGTGGAAAAAATGCCTTAACCACACTCTTGGTCTCGGCTTGTGGAAGATCAGAGGATTGAGGTGGTTGAGTTTAGAGATTATTATGATATATGGATATTTGCTTCATTGTACTCCTTTGTATGGCTAGTATAGCCAAGTTGTTCATGTAACTTTTTCCTTCATTGATATATATTGATGTATTATCTCTACCTATAACATTGAAATAGATGTTTTGTAACACTAGATTGGTGTATGTATTGGCAATGTAACACTTCATAGTGTATGGACAAAAATACTTTATTAAATGGAATCATGCTATTTTATAAAGTTATCGATATTTGGAAACTATAAATGACCCATTTTCCATTTTTGGAATAAGCTTTGTTTTCCAGAACACTATGTTTAGTATGTAATATATCTGCACCTTACATTTGGTATTAGAGCCAAGGTTCAACTCTGCAACCTATGTGCCCACCATATTCCTTTCCATCCAACATCATAAAAGTCTAATGTTAGAAATTCTTGTGCTAGGATGGTGTGTCTCTTGACGATTGCAAGGAAGTTAGTTAGAAATGAGAGCCACCTTAGAGCCAAGAGGGAGAGAGAAGCTATAGTGCGAACCATCCAGGGAGTTAATGATGATGGAGACATATGGCTTGGAGACGAAGAGACCTTGAGTCATGCAATTTCTCGGGTCAGTCAAGTGAAGAGGGAAATGAAGATGGATGTCAAATCAGCACCCTTACCACTCTCTAGGGATATGCCTTCAGAAAATAGTGTGACTAAACTCCTATTATGGTGAATAGAGACCCTTGAATTCTTGATATAATAGAAATTGTCTCAAGTGAAGAGGAAGAGGAACCAGAAGAGTTCCCTTTGTCTGAAAGTGAAATATAAATTTATTTGTTTTTCCAAAACCTCTATATAGAACAAGGATGTAAAAAAAAAAAATTCTCCAATAAATAGAATGAGACATTGATTTTGAATATCTAAATGTTCTGAGATTCAAAGGAATTGAGACGATTTAAAGTATGTGATTTAAAGATGAATATTATATGGTGACAACTCATGAATGATGATGTGGCAATGAAAGTGAATTAATAAGAAAAGATATAATCTTGATAAGAGGAAGAAATAAAATCACTTGTGAAATAAGTAAAGCTAGGAATGATGGATAAACATTGACTGAGCCTTTTTAGAAGAGGAAATCTGGGATGGATGTTTAAAGGCAAGAGTGCCTATAGTAGTATTAGGATTTGGATAAGATAATTTTAGATCAATACATTGTTCTTTTGAGGATGTGAGCATGGATCTAGTAGAATCCACAAGATCTTTTGAGAGTGCAAGGTTCAGATGTCCTAAGGATCTTCATTGGTGACATGATAAAAGTTGTTTATGTATAAGCCTTTGTAGTGTTTGAGTATACTCGAGTGACCTTTGTAGGGTCATGTTCATGCTTAAATGACCACCTTTTTGATAGTGGAGTTATGACAATCCTTGTGTGAAAGGGAATACCATGTTCTCAAGTGTAATTGAACTTGGTAAATGAAAGACGATGGATATTGGTTATACTTTTAATAATTGCTTTTATCATAAATTTTTGCTTGAAAAGAATATTGCTTTGTCTCATGGAGAGTATGATCCTGAGTATGGAATTCATTTTGCGATTGTAAGCTAGATAGTTGGGAAATGACTTATGTTCCTATTTTGTATTTTCACTAGTATTCATGTGGAACCTAGGCATATTTTTATGATGCATTGCAAAACAAGGGGGTGTGAAGGGGTAATTGTACAGCCCTTGTGATGTTGGGATGTTGAAATATTGAGTGAAGTAGCAAACTCGTGATTAATGAGAAGTGTCAACCATTGCTTATTGGAAAGATGGATATATGTTTGAGAAAGATGGACTCTTAAGGTATTAAGGATGGATGTATGTTCCTAACTTAGTGGAGTTGAGGAAGCTTGTGCTTGAAGAATTTCACAATGCACTTTATTTAGGGCATCCCAGTGTAACGAAAAATGATAGAAGGACTCAGACCATTGTAATTTTTGGTCAGGACTCAAGAAGGATCTCACCTAATTTGTAGTTGATGTTTTGAATGCCAGAAAGTTAAGGCTGAGCATGTGCATTTGACAGAACTTTTATACATATATAGTGTGCCTTATTGAAATTTTAAAGTGAGTAATGATAACTGATTCTTGTTTTTGATTATATAAGGTGGCTAAAACAAGGGGCCAAACCCTTACAAAATAGCAAAAAGAAACCCTAGAGGCATCAACACAAAAGAGCCTCGAAACAGTCACAACATAAATTGCTTAACCAGCATAAACAACATAGACAGCATAACCAGTCTAAATATAGTATATATGAAATAGCAGAGTATCAACAGCATAAAAGAAACTAGAACTAAGGAGAAAGATTCTCCCATCTTTTGGCTAGGGATTCAATAAACTCATCCAACTTTTTGAAATTCTCATCTTTGTCAACAGTAGCAGTAGTCCCAATATCCTGCAACACAGAAAGATTAAGTAAAATAGTACACCTGAGCATAGTGGAAAAAGACTACTCTAGCTTCTCAACATGGCCCCTCAGGACAATAATGTCATTCCTATAACCAACCTCTTCCTCTGTTTCATCAGCATCTTCCTCCACAAACATCTTTCCCCCTTCGTCAAGATTATCCTCAGAATCACCAACAGCACCACCAGAAACCTCCATCGGTTTATTCCAATTCTTACCCTCAGCATCTTCAGAAATCTCCTGAACTTTCATAACCTTGGCCTCAACACCCTGAGTGGACTCTTTAGATGCACTCTTTGAATAATCTATAAGTTTGGCTTTGAGCGCAAGTTTTCCAACAATCCTCCCCGACCTCCTAACCCCAGAGGAAAAGCCCTCCTTCATGTTCTTAGTAGACATATTAGATTTACTGCCTAGTCCCACAGGGGTACTGCAAAGATTTTTAGGAGTCCCCACAACCTCCCCCACAGTTTCCTCTTCCACCTCCCTAATTTTCCTCTTCTTGCTATTGACACTACCTTTGGAGACCAGAGTGTGGGTAGTAGCTACCATGGGAATCTCCTCATTAGACAGAGAAAAAGAAACCCCTTTCAACTTAGGAGAAGCAGGGGAAGGGCAAGGCTCTTCAGACATGGCAGTATCATCAGGGTTGGCAGACATTTCACCGCTATGAGACTGGATAGGCTTAGGCGGCTCCAAAGCAAGGTGAAAGTTATATAAGCAGAGGATGAGACCTTGGTGTAGGGGAATAGGTTTCTTGGCCAACTTAGCTTTAACCCTAAAAATTGAATGCTCAAGGGAAGACAATAAATAAAATGGGAAACTAATATGAGCATTACATCTAAAATGATTCAGGAGAGGAAGGTGATAATTGTAAAAACTGGTAAAACATCGCTTCAGAGTGAAGTATTTCATTAGGAGGAAACACATTTCATCCCACGGCTCTGGCAGCTTGGCCCGTTCGAACCCTCCTTGGTAAGGAACCAATTCTTCACCTTCCCCAAGGAATAACTTCTAGTTAGAATGGTCCACCACTTTTACTTTCCTTTGCAGCTTGGTCCCCTTGGTCGATAGGCCAGATGCCATAGCAATAACTTTCTCAGAAATCTCAAACCTAATTCTCCCCACAGTGACTCTATGGTTTAGCCAGGACCTAGCAAATTGCTCAGACAAATTTTCATCATAGCCATTGAGTCGTTCCAAATAAGGGTTGATACCGCCTTCCTTATAGTAGTGCCAGACCACAACATTGTCCTTAAACTCACAACAGGAAACTGGCTCCGTTTGGATCCTATCTCCGCCCATTTTAGCCTTCTAGACAAAAGCACAAAATTCCCAAAACTAGAAATTCACAGAGTTATTGTGAAAGGTAAAGTTAACTGCTTGACAACGAATTATGATAATAATAAATATGCACACATTATCATTGATGAGAGCCTCCTTACGAAAGACCAATTGATGCCTACTCTTCCCATGCTCGAACATGATTTTTTGGCATTCGCTATAATTAGCAGATAAGCAACTCACCTTAACACAAGGGAGTAATAATGTAGAAATGACATTGGGCAATGAAGTACACAAAGGCACGTACTTCAAGATACACGTCAACATCTTCCAACAAAGCCGATGGAATAAACTGTCTTTCCTAGTATGTTGAATCATCATTAACACATCATCTCCTTTTGAATTAAGTCCCTTATGTTTAAAGGGATGTTATTAACTTGGCACCAACAATGCCAATTTGAAAATTGTTGGCCAAGGTCAGCAAGAGCATCTGCAACCCGATTGCCCTCTCTCTATATATGAGAGATATCAACTCTAGGAATTCACTGCAGAAGGATCTGGATATCCACTATAATATCTTTTAGCTTCCAGCCACAAGTCAACACATTATTAACAACATCGATAACCAGTTTGGAATCCCCCTGAATATACAATTGCCTAATATCAAGAGAAATAGCCAAATTCACCTCCCATAGAAGAGCAGAGGCTTCAGCATAATTATTGCTTTGGAAGCCTCTCCCACTAGCATAAGCAGCAACAATCCACCCTTTGTCATCCCTTATAATCCCACCTCCACTAGCCTTACCATCCGCCTTAGATGCCCCATCAAAGTTAAGTTTGAGCCAATAGGGCTTTGGGGGAATCCATCTTGTATTTAATCTCTACAACTGTTTGGAATTATTATGAGCCAGAACTTGATTTAGAATTCTCCAATTAGTCGCAATTTGCTCCTCTTCTTGAGAAAGAGGTTTTTCTATAATTTTGATGTGAGAATTGGTCACACTTTCCATGAGGATCTTAGAAAAGGAATGAAGAACTTGAGAAGTATCCCTAGAAGCATCCCTAAATATTCTATTATTATGTTCTTTCCATAAAGTCCAACCAAGACATAGTAGAGTTTGGTTCCATAGCTCAACAAGCCATGGATGAGAGAAGGTAGGACACCAGTTGGCAATGACTTCCCTAATATCAGAATTACAAACCCATTGAATGCCAAAATTCTTTAAAATAATATCCTAGATTTCCCTGGCAAAATCACAGTGGAGAATTAAATGTGAGACTATTTCCTCCTTCAAGCACAAAAAACACCTATTGACCAAAGTGAATCCCCTCCTCTGTAAGTTATCCTGATTTAGGATTTTGTTATGAATAGCAGCCCACCAAAACATGTTGATTTTAGGGATAAGTTTATGATTCCAAATTTTCCTCCAAATCTCATTTTTATGCACATCAAGGATCAACAGATGGTAAGTAGACTTAACAGAAAAATGACCTTTCTTATCCGGCCACCAATACAACTCATCTTCCCTAGGGAAAAGAGGAATTCTGACCCCCTACATCAGATGTTGAACAGACCGCATCCTAGGAGTGAGTTTAGGACAATGAGTACAACAATCTAAGAGGTTTTTCCAACTCCTAATACCATTATTATTGTGAATATAATGGCAAACTTTATCCCCAAAAAACTGTGTAGTAATGCCAGCAATAACTCCATAATCTCCTTGAGTAACAAGGGCCTTATCATTCATCCAAATATCTTCCCAGAAGTTAATAGAATTTCCATTCCCTAGTTTCCATCTAAGCCCATGTTTGAGTAGACTTCTAGACTTCAGCAGTTTGTTCCAGATAACAGATCCCTGGGGGAGCCCTTCCTGATGGATAAAACTAAAGTGATCAGTTCCATGAAGATACTTGGCTTGCATAATGTCCCCCCATTCTTTATGGTTACAGATCAAATTCCAGTTTATTTTGGAAAGGAGGGCTTTATTCATATTCCTGACAGATCTAATGTTAAGACCTCCATGAGATTTGGGAAGACAAACTTTCTCCCAACTAACCAAAGACATTCTCTGTTTGTCTTCCACCCCAGTCCATAAGATTTTTCTTTGAATCTGCTCCAATTTGTTAGCAAAAAGCCTAGGCATTTTAAAAAGGGACAGGAAGTAAGTAGGAATATCTTGCAAAGAAGCATGCAAAAGCTGTAATTTGCCCACACTACTGAGTAATTTCCCCTTCCAACCAACCAACTTCTTCTGAGTTCTTTCTAGAATTCCATTCTTGTTGGAAGGATGGTGTGTTGTGATATTTTGGTAGTTGAAGTTTGCTAGTGTATAACTGTATGACTGTATGACTTAGCATGATGATTGTAATGCAATCTTTGTTGTTAGGTGTCTCGAGTGATGATTTGTGGATAGTAGAAGTGATTTTATGTTATAGATAAGTTGGAGCCTTGGGAAGACTTGTTGTTTTGTATGATTGAGTGTGTTCTCTTCACTTGCCCAATTTTGGATTTAGGCATAGTGTAGCATCATACTCCTTCTTTAGTGGCTAGAATTAGTCACATAGTTCATGTAATGTGAAACTTTTGAATTTTGATATTTATTTATTTGACTTTGATAAATTCTCTAAACATTGTAAGGACTAACATTGAGATTTTTATTTCTTTTTGGAAAGGATAGCCATCAAAATTATTTTTTAACTTATCTTATGACCTTAATGGTCACATTGTTTTTACTGTTGAAATTGCACGCATTTTTATGCCTTATTGTTGGAATTGATTTTCTTTTCTTTGGACTGTATTTACTTATTTATTAGTGGTAGCTATGCTTGAATGTTTTAAATTGTTGGTCATTTATCATGTTATGTTTCTATCATGTCCATGATGGGCCTCTGATAGGTTGTGTAAGGAAGTAGGATGCAGAGAATATACCGTTTCGTAGCAAGTGTGTTACTAAGAGTTTTGGTAGATTGATTTCTTTAATTATTGTTAGATATAATGGACATCGTGTGAAGAATTGAGGAAGTTCTGAAATAGATTTTGGTGTCATTATAGATGACTTGAAATAAGTCAAAATTTTGTTTGAAGTTAAAGGTTATGGGGTAAAAAAGAATTTTAAAAGATGAATTAAAAAAAAAGGGGTTAATAAGGTATTGATGAAAGTTAAAAGAAGGCAAATGTTGAAATCAAGCCTTTAGTTTGTTCAAAGTTTCTTGTGACACAGATGCTTGGTGTTCTTCAAATAATTTTACATTGTTTCCATTATGATAGAAAAGGATATAGAGAAGAAAATATTTGGAATTTACGTTCTTGCAAAATATTGTAGTTTAGAAAGATTATAGCAAAGAGACATGATAATAGAGAGTTGAAAAATGAATCGATGATGAGTTGTTTGAAACTAGATTGTGGTTGAATAAATGAATTTAATTGGCAAAGAAGACTATTGGAATGTTTAGAATGTTTTAAGGACATAAGTCTTCTCATTTTGAGAAAAAAGAAAAGAATTAGACAACAAAAGTAGGAAATAGTAAAGAAATTAAAGAAATTAAATTATTTTAACATCGTATAGAAGCACAAGGAGGATAGGGAAGAATTTTTTCAAAAATCTTGAATTGTAGATCAGAATGCAGTTTGATTGCAAGTAATAAAAGGGGAGAAACTAATTCCATCGATGGAAATATGAATAGTATAGTTTCAAAGATGTTGTTTGAACAGTGGTTGGATATGATCTAGATGGTGCAAATTTTTAGGGATTTTGCCTCGTTGTTGGAGGTCACAACCAATGGTTGCTTGGAGGACTGATCTCTTGATATTTTATTGTGTTATTGATGTAGGAGCATCCTTGGTTCAAGAGCAATCTTGCATCAACCAAAAATATTTGCATTTCAGTTTGTGTGCAGTTCAGTTTGTTTCTTTCCATTTTCTAGTTCAATTCAATCAGAAGTAGTTTTTGTATTTTGGTTTGCATTCTACCGCAGTTGCATTTCACATCTTGCGGAGATGGACTTAGCATCTAGATTCAATCATCTACATCATATCCAAAATTCAGAGCATTTGGATTAAGTACTGGAAAGTTATCGCCATCAGAAGATTGACTACTTTCTTAGAATAGAGCATCCTGACAATCTCAGATAATCAGCTAAAGGAGAAGACCTGTAGAGCATTTTGTTGATAACTGAGAGGGGGGGTGAATCAGTTATCTTAATTATCTCAATTTTCTGAACTTTAATAATTAGTGCAACATTAATTCAAACAAGCAAACTTAATCATGAAATGGAAATACACATGACACAATATTTTTGACATGGAAACCCTGTTAAGGGAAAAACCATGGGGTGATTAACCCAAGATTGTATTCTCTGTTAGAAGAATAAGATTACAAAAATGGCACTTGCCAATTAGGGCTCACTGCCCGAGCACACTGCTCACAAGAGGCACATTGCCTACAAGAGACACACTGTCTACAAATTATGAAGAATGTAATACAATACTTGAACTGATAAGAAGCATCAACATATGCTAGAGTTCAGTTCTGGTTAGGCTCTGTATACTGATCTGCTGCACTTCATCTTTCTTCTTCTTTTATGTTGTTCTTCTTTCACATACCAAATCTTCCTTTCTGCTTTTATTCGGCTCTACTACTTTTCTTCACACATCATGCACACCAACCACACATCTCATAACTAAATCCATCTTGTATATATATCCGCACAAGTGATTTCATCACCTTTCTAGTCGGCACCCGGAATAGTCAATCTTTTCACAAACTCTGATCTATCGGCTGAATCCTTGCACACCAAGTAGTGTGGATCAAGGATATACTTGTGGAAATCATTAATCATGTCGGCCAAACATAATTCATGCCTTCATAACCTTTACCAACATCAGTAACACATCCGGAATAATGTCTGATGTTCTGCCAGTTAGTTCTTCCTCTGTTCACACTGTCACTTGGGAACCCGACACTCAAGCATTCATATCTCTTTATCCTTTCCACACCGGAGGCTCAAACCTTGGAATCTATCAGTCAAGATACTCCTCTTGACTTCCCCAAATCCATACTTTACTGAGATACTTCTGCTGAGAGATCTGGACCTGTCTGTCAGACCTTACTGACTGCTCTGTTCTTGTTTACCGGACCACAACATTCTTCACTCTGACTTCCGGTATAGACATACCATGTCCTGCAGATGTGTGGGATGAACTTTGTTACCATCAATGACAACATTCATGAATCCATATAGTGTCTCTTGCCAACAATCTCCCCCTTTGGCATTGATGGCAACACTTAGTAAAAAATGACTAAGTGTTTACACTATGCTCCCCCTTGGCTGATGCTCTATTTTTATATACATTTTTTGGAGCTCCCCCTTAGTTGGATTCCTCATTTTTCACTACTCTTCACTCCCCCTTTGACATCAATGACAAAGGGTAGGGTCCGCATATCAAAACTTTCAAAAATTCAACTATACTTAGCCGCATAAGTATATACATATGGCATACTTACATATACTTAAGTATGTTTGCAAAAGTTGTCTTCAATTGAATAAGTTCTGTAGCCCAACTTTGCTTCATTTTGTTCAAAATTGAAATATGACCGCTCAATAGGAACGCAAAAGCATTTGCCCTTTTTAGATCTATTGGATCATTGTTCTGGGCTGTGATTTCAGCTTCACTTATGGCCTCATGCATGGCCTCTAACTTAGGGATGATGATCCTTCTAAGTTCACCCATCCGGCTGATTATGTTCTTCCTTTCCTTCTCAAAATTCTTTATTGCATTTGTGATTGCAATAGTCTGACACTCTTGATTTACTATGGAGGATGAGAGAGGATCAAAACTTTGAGACAGACTTAATAGTTTATCCTCTTGTTCTTTTACTTTTCTCTCAATATCTTTGGTCACTGTGGGCCAAGATAAGCAAAATTTGTATATATTTCCGCCATCTTTAAGAGCATTTTCCAAGCTCTTTATCCCAATATCCATGACTTTCCTGTCATTTGTTATCAGACCTTGCACTTCAGAGAAACTCTTATCTAAAAACTCCTTCCGGACCTTTTCTTCAGCTGATTTCTATAGAGAACCAAAATGTGTGCTAACACTATTGACTAGAGTTTTGAGATTACCAGATGTGGAGGCTGTGGGATCTTTCTGAAATGATGGCATAATCTTTTCAGGCACTTCGGAAGCAGCTTCTATCAGCTCACAGTCGTCCATGTGAGACTTTAGGAGTTTTTCTTTAACCTTTGCATTAGCAAATGAAGCTATCTTCATAGTCTATACCGAAGAGAGAGAATCAAAATTAAATGGTCCTTGTAGAAGCTCTGGTTCATCAATTTCCATTGTTTCTTTATTCAAGAATTCTTGGACAGTTTTTGCAGTGTCTCTTACCAGAGACAGATTTTTCTTTTCTTCTGCAGTCATAGAACTATCTTTTGGAGCTTTCTCCCCTTCCACAACCTTACCACTAGCAGTTGTGGTCTTCTCTGTTGATGTCTTCTCTCCTTCTGCAGCCTTGGTACTGTCATCTTCTTTTTCCTTCACCTCTGCTTCTTTCTCCTGTATTCTTTCTTCTCCTGTAGATCCGGAGACTGTAGGGGAAACCGGAGGAGAAATGTTGGTCTGTTCAAGGCCCACCTCTTCTGTCATTTTCTCGGTAGATTCTTCTGCAGCACTTGTAGTTGAGGGATCAGTACCCAAGTCCTCTATAATAGGAAGATTAAATCTTTTTAAGGCCTTCCGGAGGATCTCTTCTGTGTCCTTGGCTACCTTGTCAGTCTCACCAAGCATAAGTTGATTCATCCTTGCTTTGCTTCTGAACTCATCCTTACAATCTTTGAATACCATATTCATTGTCTTGGGGTCGATTGAAGGATATAGCTGAATTGCTAACTGTTCCTGGATTTCTAGGTCTTTGGCTTGGGCATTGTTCTTTCTTATTTCTAGTTCCTTCTCCAAGCTTTTGGGGATCAGAGATTTAATTTCAATGAATGCTTTGTTGTAGATATTTAGATACCTGACTGTGGCATCTTGCAATATCTTCTGATCTGCTTCACCATAATCACCATAGAACTCAACCATTGGCTAAAGATTTCCATCCACTGTGACTGATTTGATTATGTCATCAATGTGGAGAGTGGGTTTTTCAACATATTCCTGTCTTTTCTTGTTCTTGCTGTCTGATAGAGGGTTGACTAGATGTTTTCTTCTTTTTCTTCATTTTCTTGATTTCTTCATCAGATTCAGTCTCCTCTTCATCCCTTTGACTGGCATAAGCTCTTGTAGCTTTTGTCTTTGTTCTTTTCTCTCCTTTACTAGATGATTTTGCTTCCAGTTCTAATGTCCTTGAGCCTTTGGCAGTGGTAGGTGCATATCTCTTCGATGATCTAGTTTGGGTGGAAGGTTTTGCTAGAGCACTTTCCTCATTTTTCTTTTCTGCCTTCTTCTTCTCTTCCTCAACCCTTTCCATCTTTTTCCTGTCGGCATCAAGTGCCTCCTTTGAGATGCCAAGGCCTTGGGCAACATTTTCTACTTCTTTTCTCACCTTCCTCTTGATCTCTGGTTCTCTGAGTTCCACATGAATCTTTATACTCAGCTCCTCAAAGGTTCCAAACCTTTCTGCCTTTTGATCCTTTGGCTGACTTAGCATGTGTTGAACATGCAGCTCCATAATTTGTTCATCAACTTCATACCCCATGGGCATGATCCATACAGTTCTTGGTTCTACTGCCTCCATTAGGCACTAATCAGTCTCAACCATAAAACATACTGTGTCTTTGTATTTCTCAACAAGAGACTGGGGAATCCTTTCTCTTCCTTGCATCATGTTCTGGAAATTCTTGAAGTATCCCCACAGGGCTGTATTTTGTGCTTTGACATCACCAAATCCATGCAAATAATCTCTGATTTGGATAGATACTGGTCTATCATTTTCCCACACCCGGCCACTAGATCCGGGAAGCTCATTCATAAAGTAGAAGAATAAGCACAATATTAATCCACCATACTTGAATGAATTCTTTTTATCTTTCTTTATTTTCTGCAGATTCTCCAAGAGTTGGTTCAAGAGAAGCTGATAGAGATCGTAATCTGCATCCTTTCTTAGCATTTGATAAGTGATGTAGATGGCTATTCCAGGTACTAAATTTTCCCTGCTAGAATGATATATTTTATATCCAATGATCATGGAGGCAAACTTGACATCCGGATCAGAGATGTCATCTACTGTCATTGCTCTTTTGTCAAACTTGGATCTGGTAGCCTCACTCACAGTTTGATTCTTCACAGATTTAAGAACAGGAATCCCACTGGATGAGTGTAATCTCGTAACTGCCCTGATGGCATCTTTTGTGATTTTGAATGGTCCATTTAACCACATGAAGTTGTCATATATTTTGCTCAAAATATACCTGACCCATTCATCCTCAGTAAAATAGGGGAAATGTATGTATTGTGCAAAGTGCTTATTCCGGAGGCCCTTGTATTGGGGTTTGAGCTCAAATGAATCATCTAATAGTTGTTTGTGATAGATATCTCTTAGTTTGAATTCACCAAAATCTTCAACATTTGCGTGTATGTAAACCCCAATATCTTCGGTGTGCAAAACACCATGTGGAACACTAGAGAAGGCTCCTAGGGGATCCACCTCCAAGGATTTGTATGGATGCTTCTTAAATATGGGGCAAGGTCTATCAGAAATCTTTACTATATTCAGAGTAGCCATCATCAAGGAATCTTACTAAGAGATATTAAGAATGAAGAATACCTTTTACGCTGTTTAGGGCACACATGATGAAATCCGGATTGAGCTGTATGAAGAATCATCTTGATCTTTGGGAGAAGTAGTTGCAGAGCTCCTTTTCTCTTTTCTTCGAATGTGAATGTACAAATGATGAGTGAATGAACTCTTTTATTTCTGAGAAGCCCTAATTTTCATTCTGCAATAAATGCGCAACCTAATTCGTTCTAGTTTGCCTTGGTTGTCTTATTCAGAGATAAAACCTTTCCAGATCACTGAGATAGATTTCAAAGTATTCTAGGAGAGTAGTGATAATCTATCTTCCTTTCATTAGTCATTTGATCTATTTGCAGATCAAGACACCATAGTTTGAATCATATCAGACCAAACTTGTAAGGAATCTATTTTACCAGAAGACTGTTTTACCAAATCAATTTTGGTAGGATTAGATTCTTCAAATCTTCTTACGGATCTCTCAAATCTTTACCATACCCCTTTTAGATGTTTCTTGTATGACCCCTTTTAATCCGCAACTCTCCTTGTGCTAATTCCTGCACCAATTGACTGGCTAGGGGAACAAGGTTTTCTTTGTGTCTCCCCTTGAGCCAGAGCTCACTTTTTAATTTCTAGAAGGAATATCAGCACCAGAGTCTGGTGCGGATCCATCCCCTACATTCTCTATACTTTTCTTCACCCAAATCTTGTTCATCTCACTTTGAACTTCATCCGTATTTACTTTTTGTTTTCCCTTATCTTGATTCTGATTATAATATACCGGACCTCTTTTATCCTGATTCTTGCTTCTACAGAATTTTGCTATATGACTGGATCTATTGCAAATTTGGCAAACAACATTTTTTTGCATATTTGATTGATATCCTCTTGATCTACATTGATTAGCCATATGACCCATTCTATTGCATGCAAAGCATCTACCATTGAATGAATTATTCATTTGCATATTTCTGCATTCATGAGATTTGTGACCATACCTTTTGCAGTTGAAGCATTGTCCGAAGAAGGATGTATTAATCTGATTCATTCTCCTTCTACACTGATTAGCTTTATGACCAAAGTTATTGTAGTTGTGGCAGTATCCATTGAAGGATGGATATCTTTGAGCATTAGGCTGCCTTACTAGAGGTCTTCTAGGCCTGTTCCTTAGATTTTCTGATCCAAAATTCTTCTGATCAGATCCGGAGCTTTCTCCTTTCTCATAACCCAAACCACACTTGTCATCTACCCTCTTTTGACTTCTAAGAAGAACTTCAAGTTGAGCAGAACTTATCTTGAATTTCTCTTTATACTCATTTGCTGTTTGAAGATCTCTTTTGAGAGAGACAATTTGATCCTCAAGTTTTTCTTCATTATCTTTAGCATCTTCAAGATCAGATTCAAGATGACTAATAATTCTATCCATCTTGTGGCAATCTTCTAATTTCTCCTTAAGAGTTTATCTTAGATTATCTTCAATTTTTCTTTTCTCTTCAATCTCTTGGGTAAACTTTATAACTCCTAATTCCATTTCATGTCTTACCATAATGATTTCTTTTGATAGCTTTTCACATAACCTGGTTTTCTCCTTTAGATCTTCATTTGCATTATTTGCTTCACCTTGACTTGCCAATTGCTAAAGTAGCTCCTTTCTCTTTTTCATAGAGAGGCTTAATTTGTCTTTTAGTTCTCTCATGAAATCATCAGCCTGTTTGAGTCTTTCCTTTAATTCATTGACTTCAGAGTTTGACTACTCAAGATCATCAAGGGCAGTCTTGAGTTGCTCCCTTAAACCATATGCATCCATTTGAATTCCCAGATCTTCCTCAAGATGTTAGACTTTTGTTAGGAGGAACTTAGCTCTGATACCAATTGTTAATAACTGAGAGGGGGGGTGAATCAGTTATCTTAATTATCTTAGTTTTCTAAACTTTAATAATTAGTGCAGCATTAATTCAAACAAGCAAACTTAATCATGAAATGGAAATACACATGACACAATATTTTTGACGTGGAAACCCTGTTAAGGGAAAAACCATGGGGTGATTAACCCAAGATTGTATTCTCTGTTAGAAGAATAAGATTACAAAAATGGCACTTGCCAATTAGGGCTCACTGCCCGAGCACACTACTCACAAGAGGCACACTGCCTACAAGAGACACACTGTCTACAAATTATGAAGAATGTAATACAATACTTGAACTGATAAAAAGTATCAACATATGCTGGAGTTTAGTTCTGGTTAGGCTCTGTATACTGATATGCTGCACTTCATCTTTCTTCTTCTTTTATGCTATTCTTCTTTCACATACCGAATCTTCCTTTCTACTTTTATTCGGCTCTACTACTTTTCTTCGCACATCATGCACACCAACCACACATCCCATAACTAAATCCATCTTGTATATATATCCGCACAAGTGATTTCATCACCTTTCTAGTCGGCACTCAGAATAGTCAATCTTTTCACAAACTCTAATCTGTCGGCTGAATCCTTGCACACCAAGTAGTGTGGATCAAGGATATACTTGTGGAAATCATTAATCATGTTGGTCAAACATAATTCATGCCTTCATAACCTTTACCAACATCAGTAACACATTCAGAATAATGTCTGATGTTCTGCCAGTTAGTTCTTCCTCTGTTCACACTGTCACTTGGGAACCCGACACTCAAGCATTCATATCTCTTTATCCTTTCCACACCGGAGGCTCAAACCTTGGAATCTATCAGTCAAGATACTCCTCTTGACTTCCACAAATCTGTACTTTACTGAGATACTTCTGCTGAGAGATCCGGACTTGTTTTTCAGACCTTACTGACTGCTCTGTTCTTGTTTACCGGACCACAACATTCTTCACTCTGACTTCCGGTATAGACATACCATGTCCTGCAGATGTGACAACATTCATGAATCCATATAGTGTCTCTTGCCAACACATTTCACAATCTTTAAAGCTTAATGACACATCATTCAATGATCTTTTGCTCATGGCTGACCTTCCTCGAGATCCGTACATCATTCCATTCACTTGCGGAGGTGCTCTATGCATTTAGGCCCAACCTATCCATATACACACATTACAGCTCTTCATTGGAGTTTGTAATCTTCCTTGGCTAACATGGAGGAATCTTTTGTACCAGAGATGATATATAAGGATATCATAGATCCCTAGGAAAGAAGATTTTGATAGTAGCAATTGATTCATAATTATGAGTTTAGAGTTTGTGCGAAGGAGCTTCAAAGAGCTATATCTTGCACATATTTTGATATTCTATAATCAGGCCTGTGAGCCCTAGTTGTAAGCCTGCATGATGCCGGCTAAATTGTATTTAAATTCTATAATATACTGAATGACTGAATCTGCATTCGTTTCATATCTTTGAGTTGTTTTCATTGTGTTTACTCTTGTTGCACAGTCTGGATAGTTCATTCTATGAACCCTCGTACTCTGACTGCACCAAGTGGTATCAGAGTGAAAGTTTAAATCTTTGGGAGCGAATTGAGCGAAGTTGGCGAAGGAATTCTGTAAGATCTTGCTGTGGATAGATTACTGAATTGAGGCAGGTTACTTGTGTCGCAACCGATTGCCAATTGTGAGGCAATTGTCACCTTGTAGCCCGATCACCGAACTTGAGACAGTTTACACTTGATTCTAGGAAGAATGTCATTGAGGAGAGTTGCTACCATTGGAACAATGGATGGATGATGGAAATGATGAAAATAATGTGAATTCATTTGGATGCTATTGAGGAAGATAGGCGAAGAGGATTGACACCAAGACCTAATGTTGAAAGTGATGATGAAGAGGAATTTCAATCCGTTGAACAAATTGGTGAAACCCTAGGAGGTGATGAAGAAGAAGAATCAGATCAAGTTAAGATGTTGCGAGCTATTTCAAAGATCAAGAAAATACCTAGAGTTGATGTATCGAATTATACTGGTAATTTGAACCCTGAAGAGTTGACTGACTAGATATATGACATGGAAGAATACCTTGAATATGAAGAAATTAAATATCTGGAGAAGGTGAAATTTGTAAAGATAAAGTTGAAAGGACATGCTACTATATGGTGGAAGGAAGTTCAGTTGGATAGAAATAGAAGAGGAAAAGAAAAGTTTACAAAGTGGGATAGAATGGTGACAAAATTGAAGAATCAGTTTATACCTACTGACTATGAGTTGGAACTGTTGAAAAGACTGCAAAATCTGAGACAAAAGGAGAAATATGTGAAGGAGTACACTGAAGAATTTTATAAGATGATCATTAGGATAGGACATAGTGAAGCAAGCAAGGAGAAAGTTGCTAGATACATCAATGGACCGAGGTTGAACATTTAAGAAGAACTAAGTTTAGTGAGGATGACATCCTTGGAGGAAGCGTATCAGTTTGCCCTGAAAGTTGAAGAGAAGTTGAACAAGAGGCATGATCAAAGACAGAGAGGAAGAGGAGGTAAATTTCAAAGAGGTAGAACATTTTTTGGATGTGAGAGATCATTTGTGGAGTAGAATAAGCTTGACAAACCATTCAAAAAGATAATAATGCTTACCGGAGGGATGACATAAATTTTTACCGGAGAGGAAATCCTAGTGCATATCGGAATGAAGGGTACCAAAGAGAAGGAAGAGGATTTGATAAGAGAACATTTTGAGGAACTTGTTTTAAGTGTGGAGGTGAAGGACATAGAGCATTTGAATGTAATCAAAGGAGTACAAGCAAGAGAACATAGAGCAGTGGAAGAGCAACTTATATTGAAGAAGAACCTGTTGGATCACCTAGTTTTGTAAGTAAGCCAGAGAAAGGAGAATCACTTGTGATGAGGAGAGTACTATTTCAAGCAGAAATAAATGAAGAACCACCACAGAGGAAGAGTTTGTTCAGAACCAGATGCAAATCAGGAGGTAAGTGTTGTAAAGTTGTTATTGATAGCAGTAGTTTAGATAACCTAGTTTCAGAAGAGATGGTGACTAAGATGAAGTTGGAAAGATTGAGACACCCTAAGCCCTATCATATAGCATGGATTCAGGATGATCATAAGGTACTGGTGAGTGAACAATGTTTGGTGAAATTTCATATTGGATCTTATCATGATGAAGTCTTGTGTGATATTATGCCTATGGATGTTTGTCATATTTTTTTGGGTAAACCTTGGTAGTATGATAGAAAAGATATACATGATGGGAGAAAGAATACATACACTATAACATCAAATGGAAAGAGAATTACCTTAATTCCGTTGGAAGATGATCCTAAGAATGAAGTATGTGGGAATGCTAGAATCTGTTTGGTAGATGGAAGAAAATTTCTGGATGGTTTGAGTCATGAGAATATGTGTTATGCTTTGATTCTTAAGAAGCCTGAAACATTGAAGGAGACTGAAGAATCACAACTGGAGGAAATAAGAGAGTTGCTAATAGAGTATGAAGACATCATATCAGATAATGTGCCTAAAGGATTGCCACCTATAAGGAGTATCAGTCATCACATGGATCTTATACCGGGAGCTAGTTTGCCTAACAAAGCAGCACACAGAATGACACCAACAGAAAATGAAGAACTGAATAGACAGATATAAGAATTGTTGAGGAAAGGTTTGATTAGAGAAAGTTTGAGCCCTTGTGCAGTCCCTGCAGTGTTAGCACCTAAGAAAGATGGAGAATGGAAAATGTGTACTAACTCTAGAGCAATAAGTAAGGTCACAGTCAAGTATAGATTTCCTTTACCTAGAATGGATGATATCATGGATTGTTTGAGTGGAGAAAAATATTTCACAAAGATAGATTTGAAGAGTGGATACCATCAGATTAGAATCAGAGAAGGAGATGAATGGAAGACTGCTTTTAAGACAAATGAAGGATTGTATGAGTGGTTGGTGATGCCTTATGGATTGACAAATGCACCTAGTACTTTCATGAGATTGATGAATGAAGTTCTAAAGAAATTCTTGGGTAAGTTTGTTATTGTGCACTTGGATGATATTTTGATTTTCAGTAAAACAAGAGAAGAAGAATTGTGGCATATTAGACAAGTTTTGCAGAGACTGAGAGAGGAGAAATTGTTGATAAACATCAAGAAGCGTAGTTTCATGAAGGAAGAACTAGTGTATTTAGGATTTGTGATTTCTGTAGAAGGATTGAAGATGGACCCTGAGAAGGTAAGAGCAATTGTTGAATGGCCTACACCGAAGAGCATTGGAGAAGTTAGATCATTTCATGGATTGGCTAGTTTCTACCGAAAGCTCATCAGAAATTTTAGTTCAGTTTGTAACCCTATGACAGAGACAATGAGAGGTGATAGAAAAGATTTCAAATGGACATCTGGAGTAGATAAAAGTTTTGAACTATTGAAGCAAAAGGTGACAGAGCAACCTATTTTGGGGGCCAGAGGAAGCTTTGAGAAATGAAAGATTGGACAAAATTCAACAGTTGGAAGCGTAATAAGAGGTTTTTATGTAGTCCATACTGTAATCATCTGAAATTGTGTGTATAGGTGTTTGTTTGGGCTATCCTTATATTTTGAAAAGTGGTAATTTGTTTGTTATCATTTAATGTATTTATATATAAATACCAATATTATTATTAGTATTATAAGTATGAATTTGCTAATATTATCACCATTTCAGTGTAATAGTTTATATGTGTTACTGCTGACCGAATCTAATCTACAAATATATATAAAATAAGGGCATAATACCATTGAGATTTTTACCGTATGTATATATATATGCTATCTTTAAATATTGAATGTGCAGACAATGATATTTATTATTACTAAGTAGTACTATGTATATACATATTTATAGTTTTATGAGTATTACGAATTTCATAAGAGTTTACAAAGTCTGTAGCGGCAAAAGGCTGAGCTTTATGCATAAGAATTAGGGGTAGATAAAAGCTATGACACCATATGGTGCTGCCGGTCTCTTTACATGTTGCAAACTTCATTAAACTTCTTTATAAATAGAAAACTTCATTAAACTTCATTAAACTTCATCTATATATATATGTGATACATAGTTCGCAGAGTTAACTCAAACATTGGTTTATATATATATATATCAAAATTGAGAACTAAGGGCCGTCAGCCCAAGATAATGACCAATATTATTTATAAATTGTGCCTTAAATCTTTTTGGATGCTGCCATTATTACTCTTTAAGTGTTCTCTAATACAATTTGATCAGTATACATTATGTGTGGCTGCTAAATGCAGAGCCTGTCAAATGAAAAACCATGGAAGGCAATATTGATAGGCTCTACATTCAGTGGCCACACATACTGTATATATATATATATATATATATATATATATATATATATATATATATATATATATATATATATATATATATATATATAGATATATATATATATGAGTGTGAATTTATATACATTGATCGATTCTTATGATCTCTCTGGAAATTATTGAATTTGCTGATATTTAATTACTGAGCATTATCCAAATGTGGATGCTTCCATTTACACTATTATTCTCAGATATATATATATATATATAAAATATATATATATCCTTATGAATCTCTATTTTAATACTGTATCAGCATTATAAAGATTGAGGTATTCTCAAATATATAGTTACTGCTATGGCATTTATTTATTGTAATATATATATATATATATATATATAAAATCTAGATCTGTATTAGAATGAAAGGCAGCAAAAAGATGATACTTTTTATTTTATTTTACTCAGTTGATGATAGAACCATATTATAGACTTATTAAATTAAGAATTTCTTGTTTGAAAATAAATGTTATATTGAGACTACTTTTGTCAAAATTAGCATTGTAACAAAACCATTGAATTATGAAAGAAATGCTCTGCAGTAAACTGATAATATTCATCACATCTAGAAAACATCTTATCAAGAAGGTTGATGTTAACCACTGGGAAATTGAAAACTTTGACAACAAACAATTTACTAGAGGTCTAATTTGAATGATGAAAACTGTAATTGAATTACGGAATGGATATTTGGATCATGGATAATTAAACTTAGAAATCTATTCATTGCATGTATTTTGGGTAAAGTATGTACTTTCAGGACATGATGCTGATTGTGGGCTCTTAGAGACGATAGTTTTACTTTTTCTAAAACTATCATTTTTGTTTTATTTCTTGGCCAAGCTACTGTACCATTGAAATAAATAGTTTATTAAAAGCCTAGAATTATGTTATATATGTCTCTGCCACATCCTTCTTGAGAGAGTTTATGTCATTCTAGGTTAGGATGCATACAGGCAACAGGCACACATCGAGAGATTCCCTCCTGCTTACACCATTCCAGGTTGCTAGGCTCCTTGTGCAGGGTTGGTGTTTTCTTTTGAGTTAGGAAGAAACCCGGGGAAGTCCAGTACTTCGTGGTTGGGTGGAAAAAGTGCCTTAACCACACTCTTGGTCTTGGCTTGCAGAAGATCAGAGGATCGAGGCAGTCAAGTTCAGAGATTATTATGATATATGGATATTTGCTTCATTGTACTCTTTTGTATGACTAGTATAGCCAAGTTGTTCATGTAACTTTTTCCTTCATTGATATATATATATATATATATATATATATATATATATATATATATATATATATATATATATATATATATATATATATATATATATATATATATATATATATATATATATATATATAATCTCCACCTGTAACATTGAAATAGATGTTTTGTAACACTAGATTGGTGTATGTATTGGCAACGTAACACTTCATAGTGTATGGATAAAATATACTTCATTATATGGAATCATGGTATTTTACTAAGTTATGGATATTTGGAAATTAAAATGACTTATTTTCCATTTTTTGGAATAAGCTTTGTTTTTCAGAATACTATGTTTAGTATGTAATTTTTCCGCACCTTACAATCCCCAAGCAAAAAGAAATCAATCCAAGAAAAAACATAATGTGTATTTCAACCTACACATGTTTAGATCAATATTTTGTAAGATGTTTTTTTCTAATTTCTAACCTTCTTGGGTGATTCATATTTAGTTTTTTTTGAAATGTTGGAATTTGTACATTGAAAAAGTAAATATTGTGTAATTAAATGTTGTTGAAGACAATTGCAAGTTGAAAAACATAATGTGTATTTCCACTTGCACATATTTAGTTCATGATCTGTGATCTCTTTTAAATTTATGACCTTAGTTGATCCATATTTTATTGTTTTTGAAATGTTGGGATTTGTATATTGGGAAAATGAACTTTGTGTAATTGAATGTTGATGAAGAAAGTTGTAAGTTGAAAAACACAATGTATATTTTAACCTATAGATATTTAGTTTACTATTTGCAAGATGTCTTTCAAATTTTTGACCTTCTTAGGTCATGTATAATTTGGTGTGTTTCAAATTTTGGGATTTGTACATTAGGAAAATGAATATTATGTAATTGAATGCTGGTAAAGAAAATTGCAACTTGAGACACTCATTGTGTATTTCAACCTACACATGTTTAGTTTCTCATATCTAAGATGTCTTTCAAATTTTTAACTCTCTTAGTTTCTTCATAACATGAATCTCTATTTTAACTATATATCTATTCATGATTGAATAGAGTAAGATAATTTATGGAAATTACAACATATCAAACACATCGAATTATGAATCAACTAAGAAGGCTAGAAATTTTATGCAAGTTAAGAAGGCCATAATTGCACAACGTAATCTAGCAATTTTATGGTAGCTACAACCTTCTAGCTCTAAATATTTTTATCTTCTTGAGAGGGTGGTAATCTATTGTTAAAAAATTAGGTGTAAAATGATTAATTCTCTTGCTAACAACCATGTTGATTATGTTGCTTTTTATCTTGTTGAGACATGTTGGAAGGAGAAAACTAATTCAAAAGGCATAAATGTTTCAACCAGGATAAAATGGAAATAATTGAGTGTAATAGTATATGTTAGTAGTGGTGAAATCAAACTATTATTTAGGTTTTGATAGCAAATGTAGAGCCTTGCACCCTAGTGGCTCTCGTGGGGCCCGTTGGGTCTAGAAAATCTACGCTTTAAGATGCCCTTGTAGGTAAAACCAGTTGGGTCTTTATAAGCCATCAAGTTAATCATTTTGTTGGAAAATTGTGGATGTCTAGAGGTCTCATGTTTTTTTGAACCAAAGTTCTTGCAAGTTTTATTTCTATTTATTATTATGTTCATATGACATTTGTATGCCTAGGTTGTTTTATTTCATCACATAACTATCATTCCTCTCTTTTATCTCTATTTGTATGGTATATCATTACAGAGTTATAAAGTAAGTAGTTTAAACTTTAAATGAGATAGGTGACAATTTGATAAAATCTATAGCTTACATAGTATGTTAGATAGGAATATGATATTTTAATGTCCTTTAAATGCCAATTTTAATGTACTTTAAATTGAGGTTAATGATGCCATATTTTCTATTCTCATATTCTCTTTAAAAAGTGCTTTGTGTGCATAACCTTTATTCACCGCTTTCTATGGAGATCACATATGATTTATGCATTCTATCAAACAACTCAAGTGTGTTCCTAAATACTTCAACATCATGCTACATGTTTAATAGGGTATTGCATTGTGGCCAAATATCATTATTGAAAATTTGTATCTATACATCATTGTTACATAGGAAAATATATTAAAATAATTCGTAGCTATTACAATAAATTCCCCACAATCATATAAGACAGAAAATATAGTTGATGCACACTTATTTCAATGTGATTGTGATCATTAAGGTTATGAACATATTTATAAAACTACTAACAAAACATTTAATAAAGTCTTCATATTTAGGTAAATTATAGTTTAATACATAAATTTTAAAAATAATTTATATTTTATTTTACATTGTAATTATCTATTTAAAAAAAGTATAGTGGAATATTTTTTAATATATTTATTTAGAAATAGTTGATAATTTCATTTGATATACAATGAAGCTTGTAGCAAGCATGTAGATCACTCTAGAATTTTTAGGGAAAGTGGCTAGCAATAGCCAAAACAAGTGTAGTAACATTCAACGCAAAGCCTATGATGAACAAACATTTATCAAGCCTAATCCAACAACATTACTAAAAGATGCATCTCTGCCTTCTCTGAGTTTGCTACTATCTATTTTATGGATTAGGTGGGAGTGAAATTGAAAGGGAGTACAATTGAGCAGGAGAAATTTCAATTTCACCAAATGGAAAACAACAAGGTTCAAATGTTAACATTAGCTATTATTGTGGGTCCCATCACTCATGCTATTTTATATATAGAATATGGTCATGGTGTTTGAGATCAATGGTCGTAATTACTTCCAAGTTGCCATGTATGATCTCAACAATGAGAAATTTGACGACTTACAACTAGAACAACATACTTCATAGGCTTGTACATGATAGTGCTAGCTCATGATTCACTATTCATTTTTTAAGCATTTTCTAAGGGCACAACCAAGGATAGAAGACTTAGGTCTATAAAATAGAGTGCCATTAGTGTGAGTTAGGAGCTCACCATGGCTTAATTAGCAATTATTTATATGATTGAATAATGATCATTGTTATAGTGAGTTGTGAATCTCAGAGAGCAATGGTACAACTCAATTCGTAACAAAAAGGCAAAATAATCTTGTTGGAACATTTCAGTAATTTATCCTACCATTTAGTTACCATAATAAATTATTGTATTTGCATAATTAAATAAAAATGTGAAAATGTAAATATAAAATTCTAGAAGGACAAACTAGTAAGTTTCTAGATAAGGCGAGATTAGTTAGGAAGTTTGAAGAAGATGAAAGTATTATATTAGTTTGTATGATGGACCCTTCTATATATTGAGGTATCTTGTAACCAATTATGATGAAGCAATAAAAATGGTTTATGTTGTAGCATCATCCGTCCTCTGTCCACCGTCAAATCTGACCACGTTCACTATAGTGTGAGGTTGCCACATATTTGTTGTTAAATATTTACGACAGTTTTGCCATTAGTTGTGTCATTCATCCAAATTATGCCGATTGCGGGCCAAGGATATAATTCCAGATTTGGTAACCTCAACCTCCAATGAATGCTTCGGGTTCATTAATTTACCATGTGTATACAAAAATCATAAGATGTTCAGACACCTTGGAAATATTGAAACTGTGAAGATGGCTGGCAAGAAGTTGTGGGATATATCAAGAAACAAAAATGAAAAAAATATCCAGGACTAATTTGTTATCTATATAAATTAGCAGTTGCACTAAGTTTATGTGTAACAAATCACTCTACTTAAATATCATCCACTTTAATGGTCAAACAATCAATAGCAATTTTACACCTCATTCACAATAAAAAGTGTTAAATATTTATCCTATTTTTATTGGCCAAAATTGACCTTTGACTGTTGAAATGGATGATATTTAAGAAAATCCGCAATGAATTAGCCCATTAGATAAAAATGTTAAATAACAATATGATTAGAATTGGAAAAAGGGTTGGGCATGTATGACTTGAGCAGAGATAACTGTAACATGTGGTTAAATGCTTGACATTGTTTTCTGAAGGAGCCATGCTATAATAAGGTTGGACATGTATGATTTGAGTAGAGATAAACTGTAACCTGTGGTCAAATGCTGCTGCCAATAGATTATCACCATATGTTGAGGAAGGTCCCAAAATACTCATAATATTTCCAAATTATTAAGTCTAATACCCTAGCAGCAAGACTCAATAATTCTCCAAACAAAAGAGTAGGTAGTGCAGTCTAGGGAACCAAAAACTACTGGAAATGCTCCCCAAAAGTATTGAAATCTCAATTCTATTATATCACTTGTAGATATTTATTTGAAACCATAAACATAAAAACCAACTATACACAAATCCTATCAGGATTCTTTACTGAAAATGTAGTGAACATATGGTCCACAAATCTTGCTTTCTGATAGTCATTGATATCAATAACCTATTCCTAGTAGTTTGCAAACTTGATCTACCAAAACCAACACTATCATTCAAAACTTTGAACTAATCTTTTGAACAACATTCGAACAAGATTCTCAATAAAAGGTTGGATGCTGCGACCTTTGACAGTCTCATCAAGGGTAGACTTCATAAATAGGGAGCTGGTCTCTATTCCGAACAACAATCAAGGCTATTGAGACATCTACCACAGTAACTTTAATAAGAAAGTATACCCAACTGCAAGGCGATAGATTACCATTCTATACATGTGGTTTGAGTGAATATTTCCAGGCGTGAAGGATGCTAACAACAGTTGAAAACCTCTGGCTGTCCATTTACCAATTACATTTGCAATTTTATATCAAACAGGCAACAACTTTAGTCATTCTGGACTGTAAATTTCTTTGAGGCATTTTGTTGAAGAGTTCACATGTTGTGTCAATACATGCCATGGCCTAATGAACACAACCATATCCTTATTGTGAAAATTCTATTGCAGCTACTGATTATTAATCTCCTATCTTATATAGATTGTTTGACTACCAAAAATTAATTCACAACAAATATTGAAAAATAATACAGTTACAACTTCACAAATAATCACGGATATAGAAAAACAAAATATGCAAAATAATGAACACAATATTTTTGGACAAATTGTCCTTGGAAAAACTCCGAAGGGAAAACTAGTACTATAAATGAGGAATTTTATTAAACTTCAACAAATCAAGAGATACATAAACTGCTTGCCTCTTACTGGCAAAGCTCTGACAATATTCTCCTCCGAAAATTCTTCTTCTAATTTCTCCTGCTGAAATTCCACTGCTACTGTCTCCAACGCTATCACTATGCCCTTGCTCTCACTGCAAATCTATTTGCTATTACTACAAATTTATTTATTTACTATCACTGCAAATGTTTTTTAGATGTGTCCTCTCCAAATGCCCATTGATCCTCTTTTATAATATTCTCATTGAAAACCAATGGCCATGATTTAATCTCAATCAATTGCTAAGATTAATTAGACTCTAACAAACCCTAATGTCTAGAAGTCTCTGGAGAAATCAATTTTCTAGGTATGGAGATAATTATTCCAGTTGTGTTTCTAGCCTCGTAATCACCACCTGAGACTAGAACACCTATCTGAGCTACTTTAAAATTAACACTCCCTCTTAGCGAGGAAGGTGTTCTGCATAACACCCAACTTATCTCTGAAGAAGATGAATTTCACCTTCCCCAATGCCTTTGTCAAAATGTGTGCTACCTGCTGATCTGTAGGTATATACTGTAGCTGAACAATTCTCTGTTGTACACAATCCCTGTTGAAATGATCTACCTGATGTCTATATGCTTAGACCTATCGTGAAACACTAGATTCTCAGATAACCTGATGCAACTCTGATTGTCACAGTGTATCACCGTAGTCTCAACCCTCTGACCAAACAAGGCTACTAGTAACTTCTGAAGCCATATAGCCTCACATGTTGCCATGCTAGCTACTATGTAATCTGCGTCTGCAGAACTCAGAGCCACATACTTTTACTTCCTGTTGTACCAAGAGACAACTCCTGATCCCAAACTAAAGTAGCACCCTGAAGTGCTTTACCTATCCATTGTACTACCTACCCAATTTGCATCAGTATAGCCTATCAACCTGATACCATCACCTTGAGCATATCCGATCCCATACTCGATTGTACCACGCAAATACCGCAACACATGCTTTGCTACTGTCCAATGCACTCTCTTCAGCTCAACCATGAACTGACTAAGAGAGTTTACTGTAAAGGATATATTTGGCCTAGTGTTGACCAAATACATGAGAGATCCAATCAACTGCCTATATAAGGTGGGGTCTACATCCTTTTCCCTGGATGAGTCTACCTTCTTCCAATTCGTGATTATAGGTGTAGACATTGCTCTACAATCCTGCATCTCAAACCTCTTCAAGATTTTGATGTAGTATTTCCCTTGTCCAAGGAAAATCTCTCCATCTGCCTGCCACACTTCCATGCCTAGAAAGTAGTGCATAAGCCCCAAATCCTTCATCTCAAACTCTGCTGCAAGGTCCCTCTTGTACTCCTCTATAAGCCCTAGTGAACCTGTTAAAAACAAGTCATCCATATATAGAACAAGAATGAGAACTTCACCCCCAACCACCAAGTAGTAGAGGTTAGCATTTGCGTCACTCTTCACAAAGCCCATTCCCTACAAGTATCTATCAATGCGCTCATACCACGCCTTGGGAGCCTGCTTGAGTCTGTACAAAGCTCTCTTCAATCTGCACATGTCAGTTTCACTGCTATGTGCTACAAAGCCCTCTGGTTGTTCTATGTATACCCTTCCACCAATTCACCATTCAAAAATGCTGTCTTGACATCCATTTGATGGATCTGCCATCCCATATGTGCTGCAAGTGAGATTACGGCTCGTATAGAAGTATACCTGGCCAATGGAGTGAATGTCTCCTCATAGTCTATTCCCTCCTTCTGAGAGAACCCTTTGGCCACGAACCTTGCCTTGTATTTCTTGATGCTACCTTCTGCACTATGTTTAATCTTATAAATCCAGCGTGATCTAACCACTGTCCTATTTGTCGGTCTAGGCACAACCTCCCACACATCATTCTACACTATTGAGGTATATTCCTCAACCATCGCATCTTGCCACACCTGTTGTTGTGCGGCCTCCTGATAGCTGGAAGGCTTGCTATCTACCAACTGACTAACCAATGCCACATAGTCATTATACCTGGTTGGTTGTCTCTGCTATCTACTACTCATCCTAGGAGATCCCACAAACTCCTGAGAATCCCTATGTGTCTGTTGAACCTCATGGTTTCTATTGCCAATTGTAGAGGATGAAATATCAACCTCCGTATCTTCCTGATGCATCTATTGGATCTGTTGCATCTATTGTTCTATATTCTATGAACTCTCAACACCTGAGCCTGTGCTTGTACTAGTAACTGTACTCGTGCTTCGCTGTCCCTATTTTGGTTGATCAATCCTTGGAGCTTCTGTTGGCTACTCATTTTGATCATCTGTTGGCAAGTCTCTGGACCTCCTAAATGCTTTGTCCACGATGAACTTGACATCATGCCTAACTATAATTCTCCTAGTCCCTGGAATAAATATTCGATATGCCTTTGAGGTTTCACTGTACCCCACAAAGTACCCTCTCTCTGCAGTCTGATCTAACTTGGAACGTGTAGGCCCTGGAATGTGACAAAACGCCAAACTCCCAAATATCTTGAAGTGACTAACATCTGGGTTCTTCCCTGAGAATGCCTCCTCTAGTGTCATCTTGCTCAATACCTTATGTGGAACCTTGTTCTGTATGTATACTAGTGTACTGCATGCCTCTGCCTATAAGTAATGTGGCATATCCTAGTCATACAACATAGCCCTTGTTGCCTCCAATATAGAATAATTTTTCCTCTCAGCAACCCCATTCTGTTATGGGTTGTAAGGAATGGTCCACTCTCTCTTGATTCCTACCTTAGTACAGAACTCCTAGAACTCTTTCCCTTTGTACTCGCCTCCATTGTCTAACCGAAGAACCTTTACCTTCCTGCTTGTCAAATTCTCCACAAGAGATTTGAACTCTTGGAAATGACTAAAACCTCATCCTTGGTCTTCAAGAAGTATATTCAGGTCTTCCTGGATAAATCATCAATAAAAGTAACAAAGTACTCGTATCCTCTAAGAGACTTCGTTGACATTGGTCCACATATATCTGAATGTACTAGATCAAGAACACCCTTGGATCTAGTGTCACTCCTTGGAAAAGTTTCTTTTACAAACTTCCCTAATACACATCCCTTACATACATCATCATGCTTTGTGCTCACCTTTGCAACACCTGTCACTATCTCACAAAGTAATTTAAGTGCTCCATGATGTATATGGCCCATCCTCCTATGCCATAGCTCTCCTTGATCTCTAGGATTACTATTGCTCACTAGTGCCTTAGGAGTATCAAACTACAACCTATAAAGTCAGCCACTCCTAACTCCAATAGCTATGGGTGATTTCTAATCCTTATGCTTGATTAACACATGCGCCCCTCTAAAGAGTACATTGTAGCCTTTATCCTGAAGGATAGATACAGAAATCAGATTCATACCCAAGCCTGGCACATGCAACACATCATGAATGGAAATCAGTTTTCCATTCTCCCTCTGAAATAGAATAGTCCCTCTCCCAACTAGATTGCACTTGGACTTATTCCACATCTGAATATGGAATCTGATGTCCTCCTCCTTGTAACTGGAGAAGTACTCCCTAACTCCTGTCATATGAAATGACGCCCCACTGTCTATATACCAAACACCCTGTGAGGTTGAGCTAGTCAGGCAAGCTATGAGTGTGAACTCATCCTTCATTCTAGTAGAAATCTCATCTACACTTGCTGAAGCTGCCGTCTTTTTCTTGCCTTTCTTTTCATTTTTCTTCCTTTGTGGGCAATCGCTGACATAGTGGCCGAACTCATGACAGCCATAGCATTTGATCTTAGACAAGTCCTTCTTCTCACTTTTTGGATTTGATCCTTTGTTAGACCCCTTCTTCGCTTTCTCTTTTCTTGCTAGGGCAATGTTTTCTTGTTCCACCTCACTTTTCTGACTCTTATTGTTGGTTCCACTGACAAGACTTAGTCTAAGCTCTTCCCGAGTGAAGTCACTCCATAGTCGATCCCAACTCGGTAAGGTGTCTCGTCCATTAATAACCTGAACAAAGACATCCCACTGCTTAGTAAACCCATTTAAGGCTATCCGTACTAGCTCATCATCATCTGATTTATCTCCAACAACTGCTAACTCATCCTTAACAAGTCTAAGCTTGGTGAGGTAACTTGTAACGTCTTCTCCCTTGTTCATCCGGGTATTCCTTAACTTTTCTCTAAGAATCAGCTTCTAGTTAGTGGTAGCATTCTAGTATAGATTCAGAATGGCATCCCACATCATCTTCACTGTATCTAACTCTGTAATATGCGGAACAATATGATCCTTAACACCATCAAGAATCAACCTCCTCACCTTGGCATCTTCCTTATATTCTAAGAGTTGTGTTGCATCTGTAGGTACATGTACAACAGTGGTCACATATTCCTTGATACCATTCTTTTCCAGCAATAAAGAAATTCTAGCTTTCTAGACATCAAAATTTGAGGCTCCATCCAATCTGTCCTGATCTCTTAAACCTGCCAAGGCCATCTCAGAAGAAAAATAATAATAATTTTGAAGAGGTCAAACTAGGTTTTATAAACCCTAGATTTATTTATTTATTTATTTTTTCTTTCTCCTTGTGCCTGCACTGAGCCTTTTCTGCCCTCATATCTGCTCTGATACCATGTGAATATTCTATTGTAGCTACTAATTATTAATCTCCTATCTTATATAGATTATTTGACTACCAAAAATTAATTCACAACAAATATTAAAAAATAATACAGCTGCAACTTCACAAATAATCACGGATATAGAAAAACAAAATATGCAAAATAATGAACACAATATTTTTGGACAAATTGTCCCTGGAAAAACCCTAAAGGGAAAACCAGTACTGTAAATGAGGAATTTTATTAAACTTCAACAAATCAAGAGATACATAAACTGCTTGTCTCTTACTGGTAGAGCTCTGGCAATATTCTCCTCTGGAAATTCTTCTCCTAATTTCTCTTGCTGAAATTCCACTACTGCTATCTCCAATGCTATCACTGCACCCTTGCTCTCACTGCAAATCTATTTGCTATTACTGCAAATTTATTTATTTACTATCGCTGCAAATGTTTTTCAGATGTGTCCTCTCCAAATGCCCATTGATCCTCTTTTATAATCTTCTCATTGAAAACCAATGGCCATGATTTAATCTCAATCAATGGCTAAGATTAATTAGACTCTAACAAACCCTAATGTCTAGAAGTCTCTGGAGAAATCAAATTTCTAGCTATGGAGATAATTATTCCTGTTGTGTTTCTAGCCTCGTAATCACCACCTGAGACTAGAACACCTGTCTGAGCTACTTTAAAATTAACACTTATACCTGGTAATTAACCTTTCCGTGGAGATTTGCCAAATATTTATCATGTCTTTGGCGTCTAAGAAGATTAAGGGCAACTTTCATCCAGTACATCCAGAGTCACTATAATGCATTTCTATGTTTTCTAGTTGCAATGAAATATCCTATGCCTAGACCTGATTTCAGGATTTAACTACATCAGAGATAAACTTTCTGTCTATCATCATTTTAAAATCAAATTCTCAACACTCTTCACTTTCAAACAATATATGTTTATACCAACCAATTCTTGATTGGATAAACCTTGTGTGCTTGGAAACTACAGGTTTGTTTGATTCTTCTCATCAAAGGGTATCAGTCCCTATTCCAATGCGTACCAGTTTAACTTTGAAGCCCAGCAGCCAGGAGAAGATCAAGGACAACTTGTTCAGGGCAGCTTCAGATTATTATTTCTCTTAGAAGAGTTGAATTGGATGACTCTAAAGTAAGCAAAGATGAAGAGACACATAGTATTAGAAAATCTCTGAAGTGGATGATGCTACGCCTATCACTAACCGATCATAATATTTCATGCAGGTCAGACCTAGTTGGTATCAAACAAAATCATCACTGCAGAGTATAAAAAATTCCAAATAAATTCAAGTATTGGGGTAAAATTTTTCGAACTGGGATATCGAACAAAACTGAACATGGGGAAAAATTCTCTGGCAATGGTTCTCCTACAAATAGCCTATCGGCTAATTATAATCTCCATGAATGATTTACATCAAGTTGTGTTGAAAAAGCTTTGAATGGGAATAATGAAACCTAGCATCGTAGCAGTACCATTCGTAGCATTGGGTCACATGATCGCCCTACTGGATTTTGCAAAGGAGGTTGTTGCCCATGCCTTCATTGCGACCTTGGTCACGATGCCTCCAACTGAGGGCTATTCTTAAATATGATTTACTTCAACAGTCAAAGATCAATTTTGGCCAATAAAAATAGGACAAATATTTACCACTTTTCTATGAATGAGGTGTAAAATTGCTATTGACTGTTTGACCATTGAAATGGATAATATGTAAGTAAAGTGCCAATGACATTGTCTGCAACAACAAATTTCCCACAGAATTACGTCCCTATCATTTTCAACTCACCTAGCCCTTTAATTCATGGATTGAAGCTCAACGAGGCCAACATGGAAGGGCTCTCCGTATTATCTACGACGGGCTTACGTCACATTATTAAGTATCTCATTGTTAAAGTAGTCATAAAAATGTTTGGTTGGTTGAGCTAGCCAATTACTCTTCTTGCACAATATTGGCCAAATTTCAAACTAGTAAGCAAGTTTCCATAATTTATTTTTAATTGTTAAAAAATTCTTAAAAATAAGATTTCTAATTTTTTATAATAATTTTTTTTTTCCTATCGTTAACTTAAAATTTTAGAGTATATAGTAAATATTTTTCAATTTTCATATTTTTTTTAATAAATGTTTAAAGCATTGTGTATGAAAAACCCAACACTTTTGTTGATCTTTTATATTTTGAATTGATTATTTATTTGAAATAAAAAATTAAATTGTCTCAACTATTAGGAAATGTATTTCAACCCTACATCCTAACCTTTAAATGCAAATTTCTTGGCCTAGAGGTCATTTTCGGCCTCAAAAATTACTGAAACATGATTTAACTAGCTAAAGTCATTTATAGTGAGGTGGACCTCTCTCAAATCTTCAATTTGAAAAAATGGGCTCAATGGGATTCCTAAACAAAAGTTATGACATCTAAAAGTTAGACCTCAAGTATGTAAGAGTATCTATGACACATAAAGAAGTTGTAAGAGAGACATGTTGACCAAGGACAATCAACAACCTAAATGCATTTACATATAATTAGTGGTCACAATACTATTGGTTAATTATTTTAGTAACAATTATATTATTATTGTTGTCTAACAATGCTATTAAAGATTATTGTGTTGAGATTATGTTGTGTGATAGGTATAAGTATGGTACTAGAAAAGGTAAATTAGGTCCTAGTGCAAAAGTATATTGACATGATCCAAATTAATATAATTAGTTAATTAAAAATAAATTAATTATGTTGTTAAACTATTTAATTAGTACTTGGAATTTATTTTATTTTAATTGTTTAGTTTGAGATAATTTCTAATATTTTTAGAAAAATAAATAAATTGGATTTAACAATTATAATTGTTTTAATTAAATTAATTTGAATATGCAAGTTTACAATTGGAATTTGAAGAATAAATAATTATAGTTATTTTATTTTTGAAAAATAAAGATATATGGGATTTCTTATCCTTAGTTATGACGAGTTTTAAATATTATATAATTAGAAAAGCTAATATTTTATTATTAGACATGTTTTAAGTTGTATGTATGTATAGAAAATATTATGTAATTTTTTTTTCTAAATTAAGAATAAGTTATTATTTATGAGTTTTATTTCTATAATTAGAGAATCCATGATTTCTATTAAAGAGGATAATTCTCTTAGAAGAGTTTAATAATTTATTGCATTCAAGAAGAAGAAAATAGAGAGGAATCTATAGATTGAAGTTCAGAGTTTTTAATTATCACTTTTTGGATTAAAGTTCAAAGGTTGATTGGAATTGTGTTAGGATCTTCATCAATTGTTATCAAGTTACAAATGATTAAAGCTAGGAACTTAATCATCAAATAATTTAACAAACATTTCAATTTGATTTAATAAAGAATTGAGATTCAGGATTGTGAAGGAGATGTTTCTTTATTTGAATGAATGTATCTTGTTCAAAAAGAAAATAATAGGAAAACTGGTCATTCATTGGAATTAAGATTTAGATTTTTATTTAGGAATGATCAAGACATTGGTATTGTCATGTAGGAAAAGTTGTATTCTATGCAAGACTAAACAATGCAATCTAACTGTAATTAATTTTCAACAATTACATGAGAATCTAACTACCTTCAAAGAAGTGTACTTTGTTGCTATCCAATTTGGAAGAACAAAATAACTCTAGTTAGATTCTACTCTACACTACACTTAGAAATTATCTAATTTTGGTAAGTAAAAGCACTAAGGTAGATCAATAAAATTGTAAAATCTAGAAATCTAGGTACTAGATTACATAAATGAATACAAAATAACAAATAGGAGTTACAGAGGAACCTGGCACCAAAGGGAGAGAGTCTCGGCCCAGGATGGAAATGTGTAGTGTGAATGTTTGCACATCATGCTATCATTCATATGGTAGTAAAACCTAGAAATCTCATACAATGAAGCTTTATTCAAGTTCATTCACTCATCCAATCTACACATAGAACAAAAATGAGCACCCAACAGTGTAGTAAAACACCAAATCAATGAGGAAATGCATTGAATCAACTTTAATAGAAGAAGATTGAATGATAAAATAAAATAAAGAAAGGAAGGGATAAGAAACTATCAAACCCCCATGTGGTTGAATCCCTTCAAATACCTATGAAAACACAAGTTCCAAGAAAAATGTTTGTGGTTGTTAGGGAGTTTTCCTTTAGATCAAGCCCCTATGTTGTTCTATCGACCTCCATGGACAACCACTATAGAGAAAAAAAAAATGTGTGCTCCTATTTCCTAAATTCATCTAGGAAATAATATCAACGACAAATAAATAAAAAACTAACTGTATGAACCCCAGTCTAGGGGGAAAATACCCTAGTGTATGTAGGAAAAATAAGGATGGTTGTCTACACCACAAGTTTTCCAATGAGTAGATAAAGCAATATATTTAAAACCAACAAATAATAATATTTCTTGTAAATAAAACAATATTACTAGGTTGTTCAATAATGGAGGACATTGCAAGCTCCTTGAGGGTCAAATTTATATGTGAATAGCTCCAAACCCTTGGAAGAGAGCCTCCATTATGCACAATCTGCCAGTAGAAATTTTACAAGGCTAAGAGGGAAGATGTTGCAACTTGAGAGAGCATCAATACCTTCAAAAACCTCTATTGTAAACCAAGAGAGTATATTTCTCTTCATAATCTATAGCATTGTAAAAGGTGAGAGAGAAGAGATTTTTCTTTTTTTTTTTTTTCTAAAAGAAACTCATTTTTGCATGAATGAATGAAGAATCAAAAGGTCAAACATGCTTACAAGGGCCATTTCACTACCGCATGAGCATTACCACTGACATAATTGAGTGACAAGGCAAGAGAATCAACCATTTTGAATTTTGCAATCTTTGGGATGCCAACGCATCATGGGGACATTTGCACGTTGTGCTTGCATCCTCAAAATATTTGTCAATATTCAACATGTGTTCTCAAAAAGTTAGGAGAAATAAATACTTGAAATGATTTTTGGAAAACCTTAGTGAGAGGTAAAATAGGCCAAGGTTAGGCTCGAGTGGCCGTAGAAACATCCTACTGGAGTAGAAACTAAAGAGAGTCAAAACACAACATGAAATTACAAGGGTATGCAATTTTCTATGTTACATTTTGCCCCTACTTTAGCAGGCTGATGACACTAAGTGATAAGCTATGCTAAAGTACAAAAATTGAAATGCTAAAAGCAAATAAGCATGCAAAGGATACCCAAAAGGATATTGTAGAGGCTACAGAAATTCACCAGGTGGAAGAACAATGCCCCCAGACCACGAATTTGCAAAACCATAGCATTAGGTACCATAATCCTATAAAATCACTTTGTTAGAAATCAAATAATATTGCAAGACCAAAAATGTGTTGGTTTGAAAATCAGATCTAAAACAAGAAAAATGTGAAATATCAAGCAAGATGGTATAAGAAGAAAAATAAGTTAGAATGATTTAAATAAGGGCATGGACATATGCCCCCTTATGTTTGTGCCTATGAGTGAAAAGGAATAAATAGGGAAATAAATCCACTGCATTAAATTTTTTTGAAAAGTGTGATGAATATGCCCTCCATAGGGCTATTTAATGAAATAACACTAGGGGGAAGCATATGGAAAGAAAGAGGGCAAAACTAGGGTTCCAACATAATAAACGACATGAAAATTAGAGTTCACAGGCCCAAGTTATGGAGGTTTTTATGAAAGGGGTGTTGCAAAAAATTTAAATTTTTTACAAATTTACTATAAATAGCAAGAATTTTTCAATTTTACTATTCATTTGAATTTACCTAATTTAGAAATTTTTGAGCATCCAAGTGACTTAGAGAGCTAGAATTTCATGAAGACAAGCTTTCTGACCATGAGGTTGGATGCCTTGAGGGAGCACATTGAGCAGGGAATCATCATGTTGAGGTGAGTGTAAATTTTAACTTTAAATGTTTATTTTCTCATTTTTCATGCTATATGAGGCCCATGTAGAGTGTTGGCGTACCATTCATGTGCTAGAGTCTAGAGGGCATGTTGGCATCCATTTGGCACAAGTGGGTCCTTTGGGTGTGCTAGCATCCAAATAAGCTGCTAGGGTCCAAAAGACACGTTGATGTCTGAGGGCACTAGCGTCCTAAAAGACTTAGAGAAAATTTATATTTTAAAGTTCCAAAATTTGATGAATTATGATGTAGAACTAACATAACTTTATTTTTGTGAATGCAGTACCCTCTGACAATGCGAGAGAACACTGACAAATTGATCTACGTACTACTGTGAGATTAGCTGAGTGCATTAAGCTCCTAGGATGTTGCATTACTTTGTATAGTGTGTGTATATTATATGATACTCGAGATGCGATTTCATGATTGCATGTTGATGGCACTGATGGAGAGGTGGGATGCGGACACCTCTATCTTCCATCTTCCAACAAGAAAGATGATCATCACACTAGAGGATGTCTACAAGATTTTGTGGTTACCCGTTTGAGGCCACACAATTTTGATTCTCAAGTAGTGATCACTATCCTATGTCTAGAAGGAACAAAGGTATATGATTGATTGGATCATCCTTAGGGACTCCTCAGGGAACATCCATCTACAATGGATAGAGCAGGGAGCAAGGGACATCCCATTAGTACGCCACGTGCTCATTCCCGTGTTGTCGCCCTGTGCATAGCACCAAATAGATGAGGCACATAGCTTCACGATGGCCTCATCCATACCATTAGGGTGATGGAGGAGCACCAGATGGTCTTTGTATGAGATCGGAGGATTCTTTCCCACCTCTACCATGATATGGGCTGCTATGTTCACTATGAGGGCCACAGTTTGATGACCTACACACTACTTCAAGTGTGGGATTTCGAGCACATCAGGTGCACTCATCCAGTGGGGGTGCCCATAGTTATTATATTTCCACATCACCATAAGCCCACACCTATGGCTTGAGGAGGCCATGGTAGTTTGGAGACCTATTGTTCTAGAGGAAAAAATTTGATCATCTACAGAGCACCGATATTACTTAGAGGCCCTATCAGGGCATGTGGGCCTAGACGATGCAGACATGACAACTTGCATGGGTTTAGAGGGACTGATTGTTAGTTAGATGCCTCGACCACATTGTCCTTCGATTTTATTACCGATGTGTGATGTGATAGTTTGGGTAGGTATAGGGTATTTTTGTAGCCATGTCAACATACATGTGCTTGCATCACAACATAGTAAGGCCAAGGGACCAGCCCCATCCTACCATTGTAGATGTAGAGCCTAGTGATCCTGGAAGTGAGGAGCAAGATGTGACACCCATTTTTTATGATGATGACATGGGGGTAACACCAACATTCATAGCATGGTGGGACACATTACAACTAGCACTCATCTTTCTTCCTAATGCCCCACTTAGAGATTTATGACTACTCAGAGTAGGGGCAGGAGGAGGGGAGTGGAGAGGAACCAATGAGTGAGGATGATGACGATGTCAGAGAAGGAGGAGCTCGTACTGACACAGGTGGGGAGGAGGTGATAGAGAGATGAGAGTGGTGTCACTACAGAGGAGATGCATAAAGCCCAACCTCAAGTGACACCCGTATAAGCACCATCTACTAGCAATGCACCCAACTTGAGGGAGAGAGGAGAGTCAAGTAGTGCAGCTGCTACAAGACCCTCTCGGTACCAGTAATAGGTACATCAATGATATAGTTGTCAATGTGCCTAACACTACATCATCTAGGCATGGAGCTCCCTTAGATCTAGATTGGCAGGTTGGCGATCCAAGTGAGAATTTTATTTTTTGCATTGTGATTTAAGTAAAATACTAGATGTTGATTTGATTTTAATTTATATGATGTGAGATTTGACTATATCTTTGTTTAACCTTTTTGTAGTGCATACATTGGAGTGGCTTAACTTTATAGGTTGAGTCACTATAGAGATTGTACTCACTGTTTAGCTTGAGTGGGTTGTGTGAGCCAGTTATAGGATTCAACAAACTACTAGGCGATGCATGGATATTTTTGAGCCTATGGTGCAATTGAGGGATGCATATGAGGAGGGTTGGGTCTATCTAGATTGGGCCACTGCTAAGTTTGTTTGTATCACTATGAAGTGGGACCAGGTGATTTCCTAGGTCAGAACACTTATGACAGAGTATGATCAGGCTGGGATAAGAGTTGAGAGTGCAGAGAGTGCGCGTGACTCTCTTTAGAGCTAATTAGATCACATGAGGGAAGACCTATAGAGGATTTAGATGGAACTAGCCACTGACCTAGATCACTTGAGGATACAGAGCTTGATGGTTAAGGAAAATAGGCTACGATCTATGGTGACTCAGGTATAACTGAGGTGACTTAGCTACAATTGAGGTAACAGAGTTGAGAGGCACATTGAGGGGCCTATAAACATAGATTCATACCCATTTGTGGTCTGCACAACCTCATATTAGGAGCCTTCTATGCAGCAACCACCAGTAAGACTAGAGGGATTAGGTAATAACACACGCTAGGAGTGATGCAAATTTTTGTATATTATATTTTGACACACCACATTTTAACATAGTGGTGATTTTGTATATGATGTATCAAGAAACTATTTACATATGGGATTTTGGGATTTTGTTCGAGATGTTTGTGTTGTAAAATTTTGTATGTTCTGCATATGTGATTGAATTTTTTTAATTAAATGCTATTAAAATCTAATTAAACAACTTAATAAAATTATTTAATTAAATGCTAGAATTATATAATGAAACAATTAGTGGAAATTATTACCCAATTAAATACAATAAATATCTAATTGGTAAAATTGTGATGAAAGCTATTTAATTAAATACTATGGAAGATCTAATTAAATTCCTAAAAAGAGATTAATTCATTGTTTGCACAATTAAATAATTGACATGGTAAAGAGAATGAGGTAATTTCCATTAAAAATGAAAACTACAATTGACATTCAAGACAACATGAATCATTTCGAGAATAGAAACAACAAGGTAACCAAGGAATGCAAAGTATTATCTAATACTAAACAAGCAAATGCATTGTGTTTTAAATAAGAAAAGTGTATATTTAGGAAATACACAATTTTGAAAATAAATCATAACACTAAATAATTGTGTTAATGATGGAATGACATAAGATAAGCAAGAATAAATTTTCTACTCAAATGTCACATGTGTTGAAGTTGTAAAAGCTAACCTTATAGAACCCAGTGATCACCTACAAGCAAAATAACCTATCACGTAGAAGAGATTCAAACAACACAAAGATATTGCTATGCAAGACAAGAGAGTAAAATTGCATAAACAAGAATGAATAATTACAAAGAGATCAATCCTTAACAAAGGATATCAAAACCCTAAAATGAACCCTAGGATTTAATAAAAGAATTATTAAATAATAAAGTGCCTACATTTAGCTTAAGTGAAAAATAAAGTAAAGGTGACTTAATTAATTAATCAATATGATTAAATTAATTAAGTAATTTAACCTATTACTCTAACACCCCCCCTTAAGATGAACTTAGGGAGAAACTAAAAAACTAAGGACAAGATGCATGAAAGAAAAGATGGGTCCTGACAACTAGGCTTGATGAGGTACCAAAGTACATTGAAATCTCTGTAAAGTGGAGGAAAGGAGAAAACCCAGTGGGAAAAAACTCCTCTCCTAAAAGAGATGTTGAAAGAAAGTACAAGTGAAATGTCTCAAAAGACTCTCAAGAACATATGCAGATATACAATCAGATACCCCCCCATGAGAGAGAGTGGAGACTCCAAAGCCCCCTAGAATGAGTGATGCAGAGCGCACAGCAGAAACATAAAACAGCACCAAAAAAAAAAATTTATTGAACCACCGTAGTGGTTAAACCATTGAACCTCTTGAACTCATTGAACCTCCAAGTTTATTGAACCTTTGAATCATTTGACCTTTGTTGAACCAGCGCACTCAAATGAACCTTTGAACCCATTGAACCCATTGAACTGATCAAGCGGTTCAACCGTCGATTCACATACACTATCGGCAAAATATTACACTATCAGCTTCCCTCAAGACCGCTACATCGATACTTAGTATCACCCCAATACAAACTCACTTGTCGTTGTGACTTATAACTTCGGCCAAACAATCATCTCCTCAGCCCGATGCCAAGGTTCACGCCGATGCATACAGGCACTTTTTTCTGCGATCGCTTCTATACATCTCATGAGGTTTTCTTCCCAGTTTGTTCTAACTATCTTCCACAATGCCGTTGCCATTCTCTGCAACTAAACACACACAGATTTCTAACCTAATACAAAATCAAAACATCACAGAACAACAGAGAGGAGGAACTAAATATAGATTGGCATTCCACTGGTCTCGACTGAGGTCTCGACCAGTGGAATGAGTCAAAACTCGATCGCTCTTACAAAACCCTAAATTTTATTTCTCTTTCTGAGATTACATACACACGCTTCTCTGTTTCTCCTCTTCCCGTCTCCCTCTATCTTTAACAAACAATGGACTGCCTATTTAAAGACTCACATCTTGGCAGTTACACATGGTGGAATCTCAATCGATTCGTCACCTCTGCCATCTGTTACAAGACAGTTATAATTCAGATAGTTACTATACTTCTTATCCGTTTACAATAGGTGTCCCATATTGTAAGCCAAATGGCACCTATTGTAAATGGATAAGAAGTATAGTAACTATCCGAGTTATAACTGTCTTGTAACAGATGGTAGAGGTGACGAATCGATTGAGATTCCACTATGTGTAACAGCCAAGATGTGAGTCTTTAAATAGGTAGTCCATTGTTTGTTAAAGATAGAGGGAGAGGGGAAGAGGGAGAAACAGAGAAGCGTGTGTATGTAATCTCAGAAAAAGAAATAAAATTTAGGGTTTTGTAAGAGCAATCGAGTTTTGACTCATTCCACTGGTCAAGACCTCGGTCGAGACCAGTGGAATGCCAATCTATATTTAGTTCCTCCTCTCTATTATTCTGTGATGTTTTGATTTTGTATTAGGTTAGGAATCTATGTGTGTTTAGTTGCAGAGAATGGCAACGGCATTGTGGAAGATAGTTAGAACAAACTGGGAAGAAAACCTCATGAGATGTATAGAAGCGATCACAGAAAAAAGTGCCTGTATGCATCGGCGTGAACCTTGGCATCGAGTTGAGGAGATGATTGTTTGGCCAAAGTTATAAGTCATAGCGACAAGTGAGTTTGTATCGGGGTGATACTAAGTATCGGTGTAGCAGTCTTGAGGGAAGCCGATAGTGTAATGTTTTGCCGATAGTGTATGTGAATCGACGGTTGAACTGCTTGATCGGTTCAACGGGTTCAATGGGTTCAAAGGTTCATTTGAGTGCGCTAGATCAACAAAGGTCAAATGATTCAAAGGTTCAATGAACTTGGAGGTTCAATGAGTTCAAGAGGTTCAATGGTTCAACCACTACGGTGGTTCAATAAATATTTTTTTTTGTGTTGTTTTATGTTTCCGCTGCATGCTCTGCATCAAATATTTATTGAACCACCGTAGTGGTTGAACCATTGAACCTCTTGAACTCATTGAACCTCCAAGTTCATTGAACCTTTGAATCATTTGACCTTTGTTGAACCAGCGCACTCAAATGAACCTTTGAACCCATTGAACCTGTTGAACCGATCAAGCGGTTCAACCGTCGATTCACATACACTATCAGCAAAACATTACATTATCGGCTTCCCTCAAGACCGCTACACCGATACTTAGTATCACCCCAATACAAACTCACTTGTCGCTGTGACTTATAACTTCGGCCAAACAATCATCTCCTCAGCCTGATGCCAAGGTTCACACCGATGCATACAGGCACTTTTTTCTGCGATCGCTTCTATATATCTCATGAGGTTTTCTTCCTGGTTGGTTCTAACTATCTTCCACAATGCCATTGCCATTCTCTGCAACTAAACACACACAGATTTCTAACCTAATACAAAATCAAAACATCACAGAACAACAGAGAGGAGGAACTAAATACAGATTGGCATTCCACTGGTCTCGACCAAGGTCTCGACCAGTGGAATGAGTCAAAACTCGATTGCTCTTACAAAACCCTAAATTTTATTTCTCTTTCTGAGATTACATACACACGCTTCTCTGTTTCTCCTCTTCCCCTCTCCCTCTATTTTTAACAAACAATGGATTGCCTATTTAAAGACTCACATCTTGGCAGTTACACATGGTGGAATCTCAATCGATTCGTCACCTCTGCCATCTGTTACAAGACAGTTATAACTCAGACAGTTACTATACTTCTTATCCGTTTACAATAGGTGCTATTTGGCTTACAATATGGGACACATTGGTCCAATCAAAATTCAATTTGGCTCTAGGCCTTACAATAGATCAAAATGATAACCGAGAATGTCTTAACTCTTCAGAGGTGCTCCTACACCATACTCCTAGACTTGAAAAATTTCCATGTCCCATGGAAATGCTCAGTGAGAACTGCAACAACTCTGTTCTCTTGGTGTCTTCAACTCTAACTTGATGCCCCTACTACTTTTACCCTTGAACTGTGACTCCTCGCAATGGAGTTTAACTAGCTGCTACTCCAGATGCCGCTCCAAACATAAGTCCACCCTCAATGATGCACCAACACTTCTGTCCCTCACCTGGGAGTCCTCTCTTGCCTCTCTCCCCAGGACTTTTGGCGACACCCACTGGACCTCCTTCTCAAGCCCTTGAACCATCTCCTGTGGCTCCATGATAGATCTCCTATCTGCCTACCTGTAGCTTGTGGACATACATCTGCAACCACAAATATTAGCAAACCAAAACACCAATCTCTCACTTAGATTCCCAGAGCTTTCACTGGCTCTAATACCAATTTGATGCAGAGCGTGCAGCAGAAACATAAAACAGCACAATTTTTTTTTTTATTGAACCACCGTAGTGGTTGAACCATTGAACCTCTTGAACTTATTAAACCTTTGAATCATCTGACCTTTGTTGAACCGGTGCACTCAAATGAACCTTTGAACCCATTGAACCCGTTGAACCGATCAAGCGGTTCAACCGTCGATTCACATACACTATCGGCAAAACATTACACTATCAGCTTCCCTCAAGACCGCTACACCAATACTTAGTATCACCCTGATACAAACTCACTTGTCGTTGTGACTTATAACTTCAGCCAAACAATCATCTCCTCAGCCCGATGCCAAGGTTCACGCCGATGCATACAGGGACTTTTTTCTGCGATCGCTTCTATACATCTGATGAGGTTTTCTTTCCAGTTGGTTCTAACTATCTTCCACAATGCCGTTGCCATTCTCTGCAACTAAACACACACAGAGTTCTAACCTAATACAAAATCAAAACATCACAGAACAACAGAGAGGAGGAACTAAATACAGATTGGCATTCCACTGGTCTCGACTGAGGTCTCGACCAGTGGAATGAGTCAAAACTCGATCGCTCTTACAAAACCCTAAATTTTATTTCTCTTTCTAAGATTACATACACACGCTTCTTTGTTTCTCCTCTTCCCCTCTCCCTCTATCTTTAACAAACAATGGACTACCTATTTAAAGACTCACATCTTGGCAGTTACACACGGTGGAATCTCAATCGATTCGTCACCTCTGCCATCTGTTACAAGATAGTTATAACTCGGACAGTTACTATACTTCTTATGCATTTACAGTAGGTGCCATTTGGCTTACAATATGGGACACATTAGTCCAATCAAAATTCAATTTGGCTCTAGGCCTTACAATAGATCAAAATGATAACCGGGAATGTCTTAACTCTTCAGAGGTGCTCCTGCACCAATGAGAGAACCCCTATGCCGATGATCAAACCAATGTGTCTCCCCTGAGGAAGAAACCAATCCAACGATTGATGATGAGGAAATCCCTGGATGTGAGGTGAAAATGGAAGTCCTGGATGATGCTCACTATAGAACTGAACTGAAGCATGAGCATCTGAATGATAGGATGTTGAATCAAATGTATCAACATCAAACAACTCAAGATGATCCTGAAATGGAATCTCCAATGAAGATGGGATAAGAGATATGCTGAATCTGTCATTTGTGAGGAAATGAATATCCTCTAATATGACCTCAACAACTATACTAGATGGCTCGATGAGTGGAGCTACAATGTCAGACAAAGCTGAAGAGGGATCCTGCTGAAAAGATGTGGTCTCAACATGAGGTGGAGGTGTAGAAGTCTCAACACTGGTCTCATGAATAGATGGAAGAACACATAAGTTCAAGTGACCAAACTTCACCTCAGATACAACATGCTCTCTTGGAGAAAGAGAGTGATGCTCAGACAATGGAGATGGTGGACCAAAGTGTGTGAATGCATACAATTAGGAAGAATGATCAACTATCCCTATTGCAACAATATTTCCTGTCTGAATGTCTCTGATGTGCACTGAATTTGGTGTGAACTCAACTGTCTTCCCTATCCCACTATCAGCAATCTAATAAATGGAGAGAAGGTTGGTGGACAAAGATGGTACACATAGTACATCATTGAATTTACCATCATCAATGTTGATAGAACCTTTCCCACATACACTCATATAAGTGTTATTACCCATCAATATGTGTGGTGAGGACGCAGTCTCAAAAGATGAGAACATGTCTTGAGAAGATGCCATATGGTGTGAAGCACCTGAATCTAATAGCCATCTAGATGAATGTGAATTGGTGGTTGCACATAATGCACGACCCTTGTGTGGAGTCTATCCATTTGTCTAGAATGATGGTGAAGAAGAAGAACTACCTAATGTAGATGAAGAAGAGTGATGAATATTGTTCTTCATAAGAAGAGCTATCAAATCTGAAACTTGTTGTGCATATCCATCTATCTTCTTCTCACAGCATTTAGACTCATCATGTCCTAACTTATTACAACAAGCACACTTAGGTTTTTCTTTCTTTGATGATTCCCCCTTAGGAGAATGAGAATTAGAGGTGTTCTGTGAACTGAAATCCTTCCCATGCTCTATTGTCTTTGGTTTCTATTTCTGCTTCTTCTTCTACTTCCCCTGAGATGACTGAGCTACCAATGCATGGTTCTATGATCCTGGAAGAGCATCCAACTGTGATAACTTGGACTGCTCACGTGACAACCGATCATAGAATACCTCAAATGTAGGCATGGTAAATCGTGGACCCAAAGCATCAAATGTAGGCATGGTAAATCGTGGACCCAAAGCATCCATTTGTCTATTTTGTTCTTACCACAACCCTGTAACAAAGATATGAGTGATTTGAATTTCATCAAGAAATCCTCAATAGATGGAAAAGAATCAGGTACCAAGGAAGTCAATTCTGCCTCAATCTGAAGTGCTCTGAACTCATTGATGGTGCCAAATAGATCATTGAATTTTGTGCACATTGCCCGAGGAGTTGTACAACTCTCAAGGTGAAATAAAAGACTGTTTGAAACATGCAATGATATCAAACCCATGGCCTCACCCATTTTGTTTCTATGCTGCAGAATCTCAAACTGATGTTACAATTGAGGCTGAATCTCATCCAAATAGGACCATAACCCCTTTTACATGAGAAGTTGGGTCATATGTGCCTTCCACGTGTGATAATTGTGTGGGGAAAGATGGTCAACTGATGAGGTGCCTGTCATGATGTTTGAGTTTTTGAAATGTGTTTAAGGGAAGAGTTTTCTATTTTCTGATGTGTATATATAGAAAGCAAGAAAAAACACCCCCCACAACACAAGAAACCAAACCCCAGTACAAATTTGAAAGCTGGAAAGCATGAAAAAGAAAAAATCACTTCAGACTATTCTCTGTGTACCTAGTAAATTTGCTGATGAAATACTCTACAAATTTGGAAAGAGAACTGTAAGACCTTTCCAATGCCTATTCTTTTGCAAAAAATGGAGGTTGTATGCAACAGTTATGCCCTTGGAGGCGCAAAAATGATGATCTAACTTTGACTAATAGAAAGGAAGTAAAACAACAAAACTAGAAAAAATCACCTATACCACTGGATCAGTCTCAGAACCAGCTTTCCAACGCCTATTTGTTTGCAAAAATCTGACTCCGTTTGCCCAAGTTATGGCAAAAAGAAAACCAATACCTCTGTAGGGCAAAATTAGGGCAAAAAGGACCCTCTCCTGCTAAAAATGACGAAATGTCTCCAAATTTGGAGAAAATGCCAGATTTGGCAGGTGTTTTAAAAACACCACTAATGGTGCAGGCTCATAATGCATGTGCTTTGGAGAGGTGGGTTTTATATATATTTTTTTGGTAAAAGGTTTTTTTGAATTAAAAAAATGTAAGCCCTTCTAAAAATAAGCCCATGCCATATTAAAAGGGGGGGCAACATTAATAGCCCGCACCCTATTTAAAATGGGCGGACTACCCAAGGTGCAGTCGGAGGGAACTCTGCAGGTACGGGGCTTCTGCAACGTAGGTACCTGGTACCAAATTTTTATTTGCCTTTTTTTTAAACTTCAAAACCTTTTCAAAAGATTTTACTATAAAAAACTGTGAAATACAATACTTTTGTTGATATTTTTTTGAAATCACCTTGTATTGCATCCTAGGTAGGCTGTACGACCTGCCTGGCAAATTTTTTTTTTTTTATCAGAGGTCATGGAGCCAAAATTTGACAAATTTATAGTCGATTTATAGGTTTTAGGCCGCTCCAGATGCAATGGTGAGGTCCATTTGGGCTGAAAATGCTTCAAAAATGTAGGCACCCTCTGGATCTGAGAAAAAAAGCACCCTTAGTAACCCTTACAGATCTAAGCCCGTGAGTCAAAAATTGACGAAACAAAGGCCAATATTGACTATTTCCAGCACTCTGAATGCAATTGTGGGATCAAAAATGACTCAAGATGCACTAAAATACTCTTTCAAGGCTTGAATCCCTCAAAAGACGAATAGGAAGTTGCAGATCTGAAGCTTTGATACCATGTTGAAGTTGTAAAATCCAACCTCACAAAACTAGTGATCACCTGCAAGCAAAATAACCTATCACATAGAAGAGATTCGAACAACACAAAGATATTGCTCTACAAGCCAAGGGAGTAAAATTGCATAAACAAGAATGAATAATTACAAAGAGATCAATCCTTAAGAAAGGAGATCAAAACCCTAAAAAGAACCCTAGGATTTAATAAAAGAATTATTAAATAATAAAGTGCCTACATTTAGCTTAAGTGAAAAATAAAGTAAAGGTGACTTAATTAATTAATCAATATGATTAAATTAATTAAGTAGTTTAACCTATTACTCTAACAACACGAAGAAACAATTCTAACCATAAAAATGATGTATATGCATAAAATTAATGTGCTCTTTGAGAGGCTTACCATCCATCATGGAGAGACCATATGCACCAAATCCATAGATGGAGGTCACAATGTAGGGGCGCAACTAATTCAAACTAAATTTTTGTTTGATTCTTAGAGGTGCGTTTACATTACATTGGTTTTCATAGAGCACCAAGTAACCTACTTCAAAGGATCGATGTAGAAATCTTGATTGTAGTTGTGATTAAAATTCTTCTGATAGGCTTGAAGATGTTTGAGAACATTAATACATTGTTCATCAATCATTTCAAATTGGAGAAAATGTTGATCACGATAAGTGTTATCATCGATGAGGCCTTGGAGGGAAACTCACAAAGAAGGAATTTCAAACTCTAAAGGCATGATGGCATCTATGCCATAGATGAGATTAAATGGACTAGTTCCTGTAGCCATAGAAATACTCATGTGGTAGGACTACAATGTGTAAGAAAGATGAGTATGCCAATCTTTACCATGTTTGCTAATAGTTTTCAAAGAATTTGTTTAAAGGTTTTATTAGAAGCTTTTGCTTGGCCATTAGACTATTAATAATATGGCATAGAGAAGCATTGTTGAATGTGGAATTTATGAAGGAATTATTTCACATCCTTGTTTTTGAATGAAGTACCATTATTAGAAACAAAGGTGGAAGGAAGCCTAAAGAGAGAAATGGTATTATCAAGAAGAAAATGACATATAACTTTGAAGTAGTCGTTGCTCAAAGCAGTTGACCCATTTCATGAAGTAATCTATAGATGTTATAATAAATGTGTGACCTTTAGAAGGAGGAGATATTTTTCCATTAAGAACCAAGCCCCAAATCGAAAATGGCCAAGGTGATACCTAGGTATAAAGTTCTTGTGTGGAAGATCGAATCAAGTTGCTATGTTGCTAACATTGAGGGTACTTTTTAATGAAAGAAAATGAATCTTGTTCCATGCTTTGCTAGCAGTAACCCATTCATAGTAGGTTTTGGACTAAGGCTCTTCCACTAAAATTCCCCCCATATGCACCTAAATGGGCCTCTTCTAGTACAATGGGAATTTCAGTCATAGTTAAGAAATAAAGGAGAAGGCCATTATAGACTCTACGATAGAGAACATTAGACAGAATAATCTATCACACTGCAAGCTTACAAATTTAAGTTCAAACACTCTTTGAAGAGGCATTTCAGAAGGTACCATCACACAAATAATAAAATATATGGGAGTACCATTCCTCAGAATTAATGTAATAGAAAAAAAGAGTATCATTTGATGAATTGCCTACAATGGAAGGTAGAGAAAGAGTATGAATTACAAAATGATGATCATTGGTAAAATCATCAAAGGGTACAAGTGAAGTAGCACTTACCATTGCATCTACATGGTGATTGTCCTTGCATGGAATATAATTGATAGTAAAAGAATAGAAATTATTGAGTAGTGATAGAGCTAAATCTTGATACTAAGATAACTTATCATGCTTTGCCTGATAAAATCCAATGATCATCTTTATAATCAATTGTGAATCACCATATATATGAATAAATTTGATATTAAGAGATAACATGGCACACAAGCCAACAGTAAGGGCTTAATACTTAGTGACGTATGCGTGTAAATAAAATTAAGATGAAAGAATAGGGGAATCAACTTACCTATAGGAGGAACCAGTATGACACCAATTCCAGAGCTAGTTCGACACCTAGATCCATTAAAGAATAATTCCCATGGATGATCATCATCCAAAGAAAGGATATGATCATTGAGGAAAGAGCCTTGATTAAGAATAGTTAAAGGAGAAGGGGCTTTGGCCAAATGGTCAACTACAACTTGTCCTTTGATTGCCTTTTGAGAGACAAATTTAAGGTCAAACTCAGTTAGTAACATCATCCATTTGGCTAAGTGACCAGATAAGTTTGTTTTAGAGAAAATATGTTTAATCAGATTGAACTTGATGACATGCATCTTATCATGGAGAAGATAATGTCTCAGCTTATTCACCACAAATATGAGAGCTAGACATTGTTTCTATAATGTTGAATAATGTGTCTCATAATCTAGTAAGGTTCAGCTGATGTAATACACAACACATTCCTTACCTATATCACCATGTTGGGCTAATAAAGCCACCAAAGCATGAGGTGATGCATAAGTGTAAAGAAGAAAAGGATGTCCCGTAATGGTTGGAATTAAGATAGGAGGATTAGCCAAATAACACTTAAGATCATCAAAGCCTTTTTAGCAATTCTTGTCCTAGTCAAAACTAATGTTCTTTTTGAGAAGGTATATAAATGGAAAAGTATGATCTATGAGTTGTGAGATAAAATGACAAATTGCCTAAATCTTTCCTTGTAAACTTTGGAGTTTAGAGATATTATTTGGTGGTGACATACTCACAATAGCAGAATCTTATTCATATCCACCTCAATGCCATGATGTGAAACTATAAATTCTAATAGTTTTCTAGTGTCAACACTAAAGACACACTTATAAGGATTTAGTCACATGTTGTAGAGGTGAATATATTCAAACATATGAAGAATATTATGTATGCTTGGTGCAAGACTTCAATCTACCTAAGATATCGTTGACATAGTCTTCTAAGATATTGTGAATACTTGAAATCATGAAATATTAGGGTCATCATGCATTGGTAAGTTGCACTAGCATTCTTTAGCCCGAATGACATGACCACATAACAAAGATTTCCCCAAGGTGAAGTATTTAAAGAAGTTTTATACTGATCTTAAGGGTTGATGAGAATTTGGTTATAACTCGAAAAACCATCCATGAAAGACAACAAGGCATGACCATCTATTGAGTCAACTATCATGTCAATATTCAGAAGAGGAAAGTCACCATTTAAGGATTCTTTGTTGAGATCTTGAAAATTAATGCAAATTTGAATACAGTTGTCAAGTTTAATGACAACCACGATATTTGAAATCCAAGGTGAATAGACAATGGGGTGGATAAAGCTACCTTGGGATTCATTTTACAAATTTTCTACTTTACGGTCTGGGAATCAGGATAAAGTACAATATTATGGAGCACAACATGTGGGTCGATACCGAGCATATCCTCATATAACCAAGAAAATAAATTAGGAAATTTGTGTAGAAGATCTTAATGCACTTGTCACTCCTCTGAGGACAAGCATTATCTAGTTTGTACAACCTTATCCTTATCTTTGGGATCCATTTGGACATAGATAATATCTCCGTAGTATCTCTAACGAGAAGAGTACTATGGTCTTGGGATCATATGAAGAAGGGGATTCTTGAGAGCTACTAGGGGATGAAATAATATCATCAGATAAGTCAATAGATTCCCCAAAGTTTTCTTGCACATTGAGACAAAATGGTAATCCACGATCATGATGATATATTGGCATATGATCATAAATCCCCAAAAATTCTGCAAGAGATTCATTTGTAGAAAAGGAATCAAGAGGAGGAATATGAGAATCAAAATTATGCATTATGAGTTCAAGATATAGAAGATGGAGGGAAGAACTTAAAGAGGCAAAGATCATATTAGTTCATCTATGTTGGAGGGTCAAGTAGGATAGTATCCAAGCCCCACATAAGAGTAATGTGGATTAGACTCTAAGGGGATCTTGATACCCTACTCTTTTCATCCACATCTATTTCCTTTATAACTAATACTAGAGAGAATATGAAAACCATGGTTGTAATGGGATCGCATCTCCTTAAATGACAGAGGATCACCATAAGTGGTGTTGGTTCTCCAAATTGTACCCATTGATTTCTAAAAGGTGGGAAACCTTTATGATCAAAATTTAGTGAAGCTTGGCCAATGAATGGGTGATTTGTTTCACACTTTTATCCCCTGCTCTTTCGGCTCTACAATACCTAGGTGGGTTTCCCTTTATGACACTAAATACAATTTGGTAACATAATTGGAGCATAGTTCCTAGAAGACGAAAGGCTTAATATGGATTGATAAAGATTTGTGTAGCTAATCATAGTGGTGTCTTACTCTTTGTAATCCTTCAAGGATTTGATATGAAGCTCAATAATAATTATAAACAAGTTACAAATGACTTTAGAATTTATTATTTAAGATTGGGATCTTGGAAATGGGGAATGAAAGGGTTGACCGATGCTTATCATGGGCTACAAAGTCACAATGCTGTGTATTTGTCATGTTACCACATTCAAAAATGCTCCTGAGGGTTAGTTAAAATACTATTACCTAGTGATAATAAGACCTCCTAAAGCCTTCAATGAAACCATACTTAATAATCCATTTGAAAATACAATATTCTTATACCTCTAAAGCAAGCATTTACATTGTCCCTTAAATAGAGAGCAAACTATAAGAACTCAATACAACAAATGTGTATGACAGATATTATAATCCATGATTATTTAATTCAAAGAACAGTACAATTCAAATCTAGAGATAGTTACATAGAAGTATGCATTCACATCTGCATAACTCAAGACACAACACTACTATGACAAATAACTTACAAACAGAGGTCTGAGACTCAATAATAAACTTAACTTGTTTCCCCCTTACAAAACCCCTTTTAGAAATTTTTGAGATCCTGCAAACCACTGAGCACCACCCTTTTATAACACAAGGGGCTCTTACAATGCATCAAGATTCCCTCCCAAAACCACAATGATATCTAGTTTCCTTAGGGGACGTGAATCAAATTAAAACCCTCCTAGTTAGTTAAAGATAACTGACTTTTGTTTTACACTTACTCCCTAAGCATGGCCCATTTGGTCGCTCACATGACGCACCATCTTTCAATTTAGGGTTGTCCAACGTGAGAGCTGCTAGAGCCATTGGGGCATCCATTAGTTAGTGAATTAGGAAGTAGTTGTAGTTTCTCCCTAGAGGAAGCTACTGCAAAATTGGCCATCATTCAAGCATGCAACTTCTTGATTCTATCAATAAAATCCCAACTCTTCATCACCAATTAGGCCACCCAAACATGATACTCTTTAACTATCACAACTGTGCTAATGATGAGTGCCAACCTATTTGAAAAATGGAAGAGGGCATAATGATGCCTCTCTACCTAAGCTTTTGACTCTAAAACTTGGCCAAGGTTGTTGGAATTTCAACAAGTTCTTCTACTCTAGCAAAAAAGCTACATATAGTTGGAACCCCTAAGAAATCAAAATTCTCCCTCACCTGAATGACACTACTAACAGGTGGTCATGAGGGAGTGCAACAAGGCTGCTGATGCCACAAACTCATATTTTTTCCTGAACCATCCATTCCCTAGGCAATACTTTCCCTATTCTTAATTTAGAATGAACAAATTTACAACTGGGAGAATAAGGGCATAGGAGAACACTCTGCATTGTACCAGAGGTAGAAATTAATGCAAACTGATCATGTAACCATATCCCTTTATAGCTAAAATGAGTGAAGGCTCTTACTCTAATTACATCCCACTTACAACAACCACCGTCAATCCAATTCTCGCATCTATAAGATTCACACACTTAATCCCTATCTAGAAATATTTGAAGATCACATCATAACTCCCAATGTAACAAATGGAGGTGTGAACTACTCATAACTTATCAGAGCCCACCTACGAATACATCTCACACAGATAGCAAATGTCCAATCAGTTTACCAAAGCTCAACTGAAGACCAAGACCAACTGGTGAGATGTACTTGATGTCAAATCATAATCCTTTATGCTTGAACGACACCCTCCTACTTCATAGACTCTAGCTCCTACCAAAACATAGCTGATAACTTTGAAATTTATATGAAAAATGTCATGCATCAGTCACTCTACCATTACTGCCTGCGTACTTAACTAGATTGCATGCAATAGGTAAGTTCAAAATTTAAATGTGGACCATTGATATAAGGTTTGTTTGTTGATAATTGAGAGGGGGGTGAATCAGTTATCTTAATTATTTTAGCTTTCTAAATTTCCTTATCAATTAGTGCATCATTAAATTAAATGAGTAAACATAACTATGAAATGGAAATAACATCAATACACATGACACAATGATTTTGATGTGGAAAACCCTATTAGGGGAAAAACCATGGGGTGATTAACCCAAGATTGTATTCTCTATTAGAAGAATAAGATAGTACAAAATGGCACTTGCCAATTAGGACTCACTGCCTGAGCACACTACTCACAAGAGACTCACTACCTACAATAGTTTATACAAGGAAACTAGATACTTGAACTGATGAGAAGCATCCACATATGCTGAGGTTTAGTTCTGGTTAATCCTAATATACTGATCTGTTGCACTTCATTCTTACTCTCTTAGGTGCTGCTGTCCTATTACATTTTAAACCTGTCTTACTGCCTTCACACTGCTCTTCTACTTTTCTTTGCTCCACACAATACACCACTCACCCATTCATATCTAAATCCATCTGGTATATATATCCACACCAAGGATTTCATCCACTTTCTAGTCGGCATCCAGAATACTCAATATTTTCCCAAACACTGATCAGTCAGCTGAATCTCTGTATACCAAGTAATGCAGATCAAAAAGATTATTATAGAAGTCATCAATCATGTTGGCTAATCATGAATGATACCTTAGGAAACTTAATCACCATCAATATCACATCCAGATTTAGGTTTGATGCTTTGCCGGTTAGGTCTTCCTCTGTCTACTCTGCTAATCAGGAACCCAACACTCAAGTGCTCATAACTGTTCATTCTATCACCGAAGGCTAAGTCCTTGGAATATATCAGTCAAGGTACTTCTCTTGACTTCCCCAAAACCATACTTTACTGAGATACTTCCTCTGAGAGATCCAGACCTGACTGTCGGACCTTGCTGCCTGCTCTGTTCTTGCTTACCGGACACAACACTTCTTCAGTCTGACTTCTGGTAAAGACACACCATGTCCTACGGATGTGTGGGATGGACTTTGTTTCCATCAATGACAACACTAGTGAATCCACACAGTGTCTCTTGCCAACAATCTCCCCCTTTGGCATTGATGGCAATACTTAGTGAAAAATGACTAAGTGTCACACTATACTCCCCCTTGGCTAATGCTCTGTTCTTATGAACATTTTATGGAGCTCCCCCTTAGCTAGATTCCTCATTTTTCACTACTCCTCACTCCCCCTTTGACATCAATGGAAAAGGGTGGGGTCTGTACACCAAAATTGGCAAAACTCAATCTATACTGAATCACATAAGTATATTATCTGGTTATACTTTACATATACTTTAAGATATCTACAATAGTGTTTTTCAATTGTACAAGTTCTGTTGCCCAACTCAGCTTCATCCTGTCCAAAATTGAGATGTGACCACTCAACAGGAATGCAAAAGCTTCTGCCTTCTTGAGATCTGTCGGATCACTGGTCCAGGCTGTGGCCTGAGCATCAGTTAGGGCTTCATGCCTGGCCTCTAACTTAGGGATAATGATCCCTCTAAGTTCACTCACCCTGTTTATTCTATTTTTCTTCTCCTTCTCAAGTGTCTTTATTTCATTAATGACTGCAATAGTCTGACACTCTTGTTTTACTATGGAAGAGGATAGAGGATCAAAACTTTGAGATAAACTTAATAGTTTATCCTCTTGCTCTTTTACTTTCTTCTCAATGTCCTTGGTCACTTTAGGCCAGGATAAATTTTTTTTATATATATCTCCCCCATCTTTGAGAGCATTTTCTAGGTTCTTTATTATGATATCCATAACTCTCGTATCATTTGATATTAACCCTTGTACCTCTGATAATCTTTTTACCAAAAATTCCTTCTGGACCTTATCTTCTGCTGACTTTTCTAAGGAATCAAAATGTGTGCTAACACTATTAACTAGATATTTGAGATTACCAGATGAAGAGGCTGAGGGATCCTTCTGAAACGATGGCAAGATCTTCTCCAATACACCAGATGCAATTTCTATAAGCTTGCAGTCTTCCATGTGAGACTTCATAAGCTTTTCTTTTGCCTTTGCTGAAGTAAAGGATGCTAGTTTCATGGTTTGAACCGGGGAGAGGGAGTCAAAATTGAATGGTCCTTGAAGAAGTTCCGGTTCATCAAATTCCATCATCTCCTTAGTTAAGAATTCCTCGACTGCCTCTGCTGTGTCTCTTGCCAAAGATAGAGTTTTCTCCCCTTTTGCACCCTTACCACCATCATCTGTGGCCTTCTCTGTTGTAGTTTTCTCTTTTTCTGTAGCCTTACTACTGTCATCTTCTTTTTCCTTCTCCTCTGCTTGTTGACTAATCTTCTCTTGTACTCTTTCTTTTTATTTGAATCTAGAGTTTGTAGGGGAAACCGGAGGAGAGATGTTTGCTTGATTATGGACCTCCTCTTCCGGAGCAGAGGAATCTAAGTCCTTGCCTTTTTGTTCACCTATCTCCTTTACCTCTTCTACCACTGTCTCAGTAGATTCTTCTTTAACATCTGTGGCCGAGGGATTATCACCTAAGTCCTCTATAATAGGAATGTTGAATCTTTTGAATGCATTTCGGAGAATCTCTTCTGTCTCTTTTTCTACTTTGTCAGTTTCTCCGAGCATAAGCTAATTCATTCTAGATTTTCTCTCGAACTCACCCTTACAATCTTTGAAGATCATATTCTTCTGCTCAGGAGTGATTGAGGGATATAGCTGAATAGCTATCTATTCTCAGATCTCAAGATCCTTTGCCATAGCATTATTCTTTCTTATTTCTAATTCCTTTTCTAGGCTTTTGGGAATAAGAGATATGATTTCAATAAAAGCCTTGTTGTAGATATTTAGATACCTAACTATGGCTTCTTGCAAGATTTTTTGGTCAGCTTCATTGTAATCATTATAGAATTTAGCCATTGGTTGAAGGTTCCCATCCACAGTAACTGATTTTATGATGTCATCAATGCACAGAGTAGGTTTCTCAACAAATTCTTCTGTTACTTCTTCAGCAGAAGGTTGACCGAATGTTTTCCTTTTCTTCTTCATTTTCTTTACTTCCTCATCTAATTCTGTCCCTTCTTCATCCTTTTGGCTTGTGTAAGACCTTGTTGCCTTTTTCTTGGTTCTCTTCTCTCCTTTTCTGGATGATTTTGCTTCCGGTTTTGATGCCTTTGAGCTCTTTGAAGTGGTAGGTGTAGAGGTCTTAGAGGATCTGGTCCGGGAGGGGACTTCCATTAGAGCACCTTCTTTCTGTGCTTTTTCTTTTTCTTTCTCTGCCCTTTCTGTCTTCTCTCTATTTGCATCAAGTGCCTCTTTTGAAATTCCATGCCTCTTGGTAAACTCTTCTACTTCCCTCCTCTCTTTTCTTTTTATTTTCGGTTGTCTTAGCTCCACATGGATCTTCACACTTAATTCTTCAAAGGTTCCAAACCTTTCTACTTTAGGATCCTTGGATTGACTGAGCATGTGTTGAACATGTAGCTCAACAATTTTCTCATCTACTTCATACCCCATTGGCATGATCTAGACTATTCTTGGCTCTACTACCTCCATTAGACATTGATCAGTTTCTACCATAAAGCATACTGTATCTTTATACTTTTCAACTAAAGATTGGGGGATTCTCTCTCTTGCTTGCATCATGCTCTAAAAATTCTTGAAATAGCCCGAGTGCTGTATTCTGTGCCTTGGCATCACCAAGCCAATGTATATAATCTCTGATTTGGATGGCTACTGGTCTATCATTTTGCCATACCCAACCACTAGATCTGGGAAGCTCATTCATGAAGTAGAAGAACAAGCACAGTATTAGCCCACCATACTTGAAGGAGTTCTTCTTGTCCTTCTTGATCTTTTGTAGGTTTTCCATTAGTTGGCTCAGAAGGAGTTCACAAAGATCATAATCTACATTTTTCCTCAACATTTCATAAGCAATGTAAATTGCAGTTCTGGGTACTGAATTTTCCATGCTAAAGTGGTATATCTTATAACCGATGATCATGGAGGCAAACTTGACATCCGGATCAGTGGTGTCTTCTATTGTCATTGCTCTTTTGACAAATTTTGATCCGGTAGCCTCACTCACAGTTTGATTCTTGACGGATTTGAGAACAGGAATCCCACCGGATGAGTGCAATCCGGTTACTACCCTAATGGCATCCTTGGTTATCTTAAATGGCCTCATCAACCATATAAAGTTATCATGCATTCTACTTAGAACATACCAGACCCATTCATCTTCTGCAAAATAGGGGAAATGAATGCATTATGCAAAATGCTTGTCACGGATGGCTTTATACTAAGTTTTGAGTTCAAATGAGTCATCTATCAAATGCTTGTGATAGATATCAAATAGCTTAGATTCCCCAAATTCTTCAATATTCGCATGAATATATGCCCTAACATCTTCTACATGCAGAACCCCATGCGGAATGCTTGAAAAGGCACCTAGGGGATCAACTTCTAGGGATTTATATGGATGTTTCTTGAATTTAGGACGCAACCTATTAGTGATCTTTACAACATTCGGTGTAGTCATCTTCAAAAGATTTTAAAGAGAAATATTCAATAACAGAAAATACCTTTTGCGCTTCTAGGGTTCATTGAATGAGCCGGATTAATTTGCTGGATGAATTGACTTAAACGGTTGATCTTTTTAGAATTTGAGATAATTTATTGCAGAGCTCCTTTTCTCTTCTTCTTGAATGCAAATGTGCAAATGACGAGTGAATGAACCCTTTTATTTCTGGAAAACCTTAATTTCATATTGCAATAAATGCGCAACTCAAGTCATTCTGGTTGCTTGGTTCTTCTTATTTTGAGAATGATCTTTTTCTGGATCACCGAGATATACTTATAGTTATTCTTGGTGATTAATAACAAATTATCTTACTTTCCCCAAACACTTGATCTATCCACAGAACAAGATGCCTCGAATTTGAATCATACTAGATTTAACTATGATAATCCTATTTTACTGGATGACTGTTAAACCGGATCAATCTTGGAAGATTAGACTCTTCAAATCTTCTTGCGGATCTTCCATATCTTTACCAAGCTTTCTTTATATGTTTCTCTAAGAATCCTTTTATTCTGCAACTTCCTATGTGCCAATTTCAGGCACCAATTAACTGGCTGGGGGAAAATATTTTTCCTTGTGTCTCCCCCTGAGCCAGAGCTTACTTTTTAATTTCTGGAAGGAATATCAGCACCAGATTCTGGTGCGGATCCATCCCATACATTCTCTGTACTTCTCTTCACCCAAATCTTGTTCATCTCACTTTTAACTTCATCCGCATTCACTTTTCCTTTTCCTTTGTCTTGATTTTGATTATGATGCACTGGACCCCTTTTGTCCTGATTCTTGCTTCTACAAAATTTGGCAATATGACCAAATCTATTGCAATTGTGGCAAACAACATTTTTTTGCATATTTGAATGATATCCTCTTGATCTGCATTGATTAGTCATATGTCCCATTCTATATCATGCAAAGCATCTACCATTGAATGAATTGTTCATTTGCATATTTCTGCATTCATGAGATTTGTGACCATACCTTTTGCAGTTGAAACACTGTCCGGAGAAGGATGTATTAGTCTGATTTATTCTCTTTCTGCACTAATTAGCTTTATAACCAAAGTTATTGCAGTTGTGGCAGTATCCATTGAAGGATGGATATCTTTAGGCATTAGGTTGCCTTACCGGAGGTCTTCTAGGCTTGTTCCTTGGATTTCCTGATCCAAAATTCTTCTGACTGGATCCAGAGCTTTCACCTTTCTCATATCCCAAGCCACACCTGTCATCTACCCTCTTTTGGATTTCAAGAACTTCAAGTTGAGCAGAACTTATCTTGAATTTCTCTTTGTATTCATTTGCTGTTTGAAGATTCTTTTTAAGAGTGTCAATTTGATCCTCAAGTTTTTCTTCATTATCTCTAGCATCTTCAAGATCAGATTCTAGATGCTTGATTATTCTATCCATTTTGTGGTAGTCTTCTGACTTCTCCTTGAGAGATTGTCTTAGATCATCTTCAATTTTTCTTTTCTCTTCAATTTCTTGGGTGAATTTCATAACTCCTGATTCCATTTCATGTCTTACCATAATGACCTCTTTTGATAACTTTTCACATAACTTGGTTTTATCCTTCATATCTTCATTTGTACCATTGTCTTCACTTTGACTTGCCAATTGCTGAAGTAGATCTTTTCTCTTTTTCATAGAGATACCCAGTTTCCCTTTTAGTTCATTTATGAAATCATCAGCCTATCTGAGTCTTTCCTTCAATTCATTGACTTCAGAGTTTGATTATTCAAGATCATCTAGGGCAGACTGAAGTTGTTCCCTCATACCATACACATCCATTTGAGTTCCCAGATCTTCCTCAAGCTGTTAGGCTCTTTTTGGAGGAACTTGGCTCTGATACCAATTGTTGATAACTGAGAGGGGGGTGAATCAGTTATCTTAATTATTTCAGCTTTCTGAATTTCCTTATCAATTAGTGCAACATTAAATTAAATGAGCAAACATAACCATGAAATGGAAATAACATCAATACACATGACACAATGATTTTGACGTGGAAAACCCTGTTAGGGGAAAAACCACAGGGTGATTAACCCAAGATTGTATTCTCTGTTAGAACAATAAGATAGTACAAAATGGCACTTGCCAATTAGGGCTCACTACCTGAGTACACTGCTCACAAGAGGCTCACTTCCTACAATAGTTTATACAAGGAAACTAGATACTTGAACTGATGAGAAGCATCCACATATGCTGAGGTTCAGTTCCGGTTAAGCCCAGTATACTAATCTGTTGCACTTCATTCTTACTCTCTTAGGTGTTGCTGTCCTGTTACATTCTGGACCTGTCTTACTGCCTTCACACTGCTCTTCTACTTTTCTTTGCTCCACACAATACACCACTCACCCATTCATATCTAAATCCATCTGGTATATATATCCACACCAAGGATTTAATCCACTTTCTAGTCAGCATCCGGAATACTCAATATTTTCCCAAACTCTGATCAGTTAGCTAAATCTTTGTATACCAAGTAATGCGGATCAAAAAGATGCTTATAGAAGTCATCAATCATGTCAGCCAATCATGAATGATACCTTAGGAAACTTAATCACTATCAATATCACATCCATATTTAGGTCTGATGCTTTGCCGGTTAGGTCTTCCTCTATCTACTCTGCTAATCAGGAACCCAACACTCAAGTGTTCATATCTATTTAGTCTTCTATCACCGGAGGCTAAGTCCTTGGAATATATTAGTCAAGGTACTTCTCTTGACTTCCCCAAAACTATACTTTACTGAGATACTTCCTCTGAGAGATCTGGACTTGAATGTTCTTGCTTACCAGACCACAACACTTCTTCAGTCTGACTTCTGGTAAAGACACACCATGTTCTGTAGATGTGTGGGATGGATTTTGTTGCCATCAATGACAACAGTAGTGAATCCACACAGTGTCTCTTGCCAACAAATGTAGGTGTGAACTACTCATAACTCCCAATGTAACAATCTAGAAATCTTTGAAGATCACATCATAACTCCCAATGTAACAAATGGAGGTGTGAACTACTCATAACTTATTAGAGCCCACCTACGAATACATCTCACATAGATAGCAAATGTCCAATTAGTTTACCAAAGCTTAACTGAAGACCAGGACCAACTGGTGAGATGTACTTGATGTCAAATCATAATCCTTTATGCTTGAACGACACCCTCCTACTTCACAGACTCTAGCTCCTACCAGAACATGGCTGATAACTTTGAAATTTATATGAAAAATGTCATGCATCAGTCACTCTGCCATTATTGCTCGCGTACTTAACTAGACTGCATGCAATAGGTAAGTTCAAAATTTAAATGTGGACCATTGATATAAGGTTTGTTGTGGCAAGATCAATGGTTCAAGATATCCTATGAAGGTTGAAAATTTACTACGAGCATTAAAAAGTCTTCGACCAACCAAAATGCACCAAGAGAGAAAAATTTCCATGTCAGTCATCAAAATTTTGCCATGTGTAGCTATCTCACATCTCCACACTCCCCATCAGGTACCAAAATTCTAGTAGTGTAGGCTTGCACTAGACTGCTGAGTGGAACACACTATCTCTCGGGCTTGATACATACTTGGCGAGCTGCATACACATGGCACCAAATCACTATCTTCTTGAAATGATCTTATCAATTGATTGAGACTTTTTGCAAATGAAATTCAAACCTTTTGTAACATTTTGAACAATGTCTTTTTCTAGGTGTCTTCTCCTCCTTTTTGTGAAATCTACACCCAACAACTTTAATGGCTCTTTTAGCTTGTCATGAAGAAGTATACTTAATAATAGTTGGGCTTGACCAAGTGTATCATGATGATTGAAATGCTTCTCAAGTATTTCCTTAAAATTTCTATTAAACGACCTCTTAGTAACATGAGTACATTATTTAGAATAAAATTTCATTTTCTCTACATCCATTTAAAGTAAATGATCTATATTTTTGTACCAATTTTTTCTCTTAACCTTTTTAATTGGATTCATATGCATATTTGTAGAAGGAATTGATCTTGACCCCTCTCAAACATCAAAGTTTCGTTGGGCCTCCTACCTGACATCAACTGTGTGTGGTTGGGCCTCCTCCTTGACATCAACTATGTATGGTTGGGCCTCCTCTGCTCCAGTATCTAAATTAGGCTTGACTTCTACTCCAGTTTCTGTATGTTGAGCCCCTACACATATCATATAAAAGAGAGAATATTTTATAACATATTTAAGGGATGGATATATAAATTCATTTTCAAAAGACTATGTAAGTTTTAACATTTTAATATTTTATCATTCTCTAGATATTATATAATATTAAATGTATAGCATTATTTTCCATTTACTCTCAAATCACTATAAAATTGAACATGTAAAATTCTAACATCATTTTCCTCATGTAGTTATATATACAAGCGCATAATGGTAGCATAAATTAGGTGCACAAAGATAGTTTGAGGTGACTCAAGTGCATATCATTTTAAATTATTTAGATAACATACAATATTGAATCCAAGATGTGGGAAAGAAATATTACTCAAGTCCATGCATATATGAAAGATGAATGTAGGACATGTAGTCCAATCTAGTTCTAGTAAATTAAAATTAAATCTAAAAGTGTACATGTGATCTCTAGGATTAAATTATATAACTATGTTACAAACATCTACAGAACCATAGAAATCATTATACACACAATTTTTAAACAATTAAATTTTGATAAGATTTGAAGGAGTTTTGTCACAAAATAAGTAACAAGATTTTGTAGAGATCTAGAGCACAAAGGTTTAGCAAAAAATTCAAACAAGAATTCAATTTAGTTTTCACAACCTTAGTGAGGCTTATGAATGAAGTGCTACACACTCATGTTTTAACAATATGCGATAGGTCTTTAATACTTGGATGATATTCTCATTTTTAGGTAAAAATACATTAGGAAATTGTTGAACTCTTAGAGAAGGTATTGTTGATTTTAAAGAAGTTCAAACTTCATTTGAATGGTTAAAAATGTGAATTCTCTGAGAAAAGTTCAATGGTTAGTCTTGAACTAATGTTGTTTGGAATGTATTGGTTCATATATAATTTAGATCCATCAAAAGTAGAAGCCAAATGAATTGGCCTAATGGACTAAAATCATCACCAAAATAAGGAGCTTTGTATGCATGGCTTGATAGTTAAAGAAAATTGTTAAGTGTTTTCTAAATTATAGCTACACCAAGTTACATGAAATAAAATTTATTCATGGAAAGAGAATTGAAGTAGGTAATTTAGAAATGTTCCATGGTTTTGTCCTTGGGTATTTCACCTATGACAAAAAGATTTATGCTTTGGTGCAACTAGTGAAAAATTAGAAGCACTATTTGTTGACCTTAAAGCGACCATTTCTTAAATGGACCATTGACCATTACAATGCTTACAAGATCAATATAAGGTTGAGAAAGCACACCACATGTGTTACAAGGGGACATTATTTCTTGAAAAATTCCACTTAGTAATAATCTTGTATATGTGAGAGATTATGTCTATAAAGAGGATTTTAGACTCATATTAGTAGATTGAAGAAGATACTTGAAAGATTAATTTGTTCATAACACTAGTTTTCATGCACAAAGAATGGTTTTCTCTTCAAGTTGGGTTTGTTGTGCATTCTAAAAGTGAAGATATTAGTCTTATTGAGGTGCATGTACCCCTAAGGTGGATGGGAACTTTGGGGACACCAAACCATATCTAATTTGTAGTATTACATTAATTCTAGACCTGATGATGCTAATTATGTTTGACATTGTACTTGAGGTGAGATTTTATTAAGGATTGAGTAATTGGAAACTACGACTATATCAACCAATTCAAATCCAAACACTATCACATGTGAAAATATAGTGAGATTTTTTAGGTGATTTACCTATGACAAAAAAAAGTGCATGGATATCTCTTTGTGGTGGTTCCTAGGTTTAGAAATTTAGATGAGTGTAGAACATGTAGGAATATAATTTTTATTTAAATTAAATCTAAAATTAGATACTATACTCAAACCCTAGATTTGAGGAAGTAGTGGAAAGAGATACAAACCCTAGAGAGAAACCAGGGAATCTAGTGAATTTAGCCTAGACAATTTAGATGAATGTAAAATATGTAGGATGCTAATTCTAGTTTAAAATTAAATTTAAAATTGCAAACTATATTGAAACCCTAGAGTTGAGGAAGGAGGGGAAATAGATACAAACTATCTAGGAGAGGAACTAGTGAATTTAATAGGTACATAATTTATTTAGAATCTGTGTAGAATTTAAAATTTAGATGAATGTAGAACATGTAAGAATTTAATTTATTTAATTAAAATTAAAAATCTAAAATTATGAACTAAATTAGGGATAAATACAAATCTAATATTTTTGAAACATTTTTATACAAATTAAAAAATACATACCTTTTTTTTTTGAAATATCTTTGCGTCCTTTCTTTAGATAATTTTGTTCCTTTTCTATAGTATATGATCACATAGCCTTATTTCTCCTTGTTATTTTATTTCCCATTTCCTCCTTTGAAAAATAACAGTTAAAAACTCCTTCACCAAATATTGTGTCCTTAAAAAACTCCCAAAATTGAAAAATGCGATCAAATTAGGACATATATTTTTTATTTTTACCAATATATTTCACCTTTTATTTATATGTAGTTCACATAATTTAAAAAAAAAAATATTCTATTTGAAAACTTTCATTCAAAGGTCTTTTGTTATGCATTTTTTTTATTTTTTTACTTAGTGACCTTTGTTTGAAAGTGGACACTTACGATTTTTTTTTTAATTATTTGGGTGGCTGAAAGGACCTTCAAACAAAGGTACCTTTGTGTGAAGTTCTCTTTGAACAAAGGTACTACCTTTGTGTGAAGGTATCTTTGTTCAAAGTTACCTTTGAACAAAGGTCCTTGGATGACCTGTTCCATTCTAGGCCTCAAGATTTCCTCATAATTTTTACTTTCAAACCTCGAGTTGGACCTCAAAATGGAATGAACTTGATAAGATAATTTGTAGGATTGTAGCACTCGAAATGAGATTTCCAACAACTATGATTTTTAATATATTTAATTTGATGTTATATTTATTTTCTATTTTTTATTGAACATAGGTTTTTCACCAAATATCAAGCTCTCTATTCTACACATATGGAAAAATAGTAAAATTGTGAATTTAAAAAAAAAAAATCTACACAATAGCTATTGATGTCCTTATTTCAACAAAAAAAAGTGAATTTGGATACATACAGAAAAAGTTACGCTATATGGTATAAACCTATGTCTAAATTATAATAAGGTCACATAAAAATTAATTAAAAAAATGCATAAAAAATTATGAAAAAATATCTATGCACTAGATATTGGTGTTACAATTCTATATTTAAAAAATTGGAATTTTATCTTTTCTATAAAAAAGTTATACTATATGGTATAAATGTCACTTTTTAAAAATATTGTTAACTATAAATAACAACTTATTAAAAGTTACATAAAAAATCACAAATTATTTTTTAAAATTTTGAAAAGAAATATTTAGAATCTACACACAAAATCTCAAAAATTACTAGTTTATATCATCTTCAAATTCCCAACAGTTTAGTTACTATAGGTGTCAAAAAGTGAAAATTTGGAACTACAAATGCTAATTTTAATGTCCTACTTTGGTCAAAAAGTGGGACATAGTATTGTGGGATTACCGACCTAGTTTGCTTTCCCCATACTAATACCTATACCTATCACACAACATAATCTTGCCACAATAATATTTAATAGTATTCTTAGACAACAATAATATAATCTTTAAGGCATTCATGCCAGAGGATTAGGCACCCCGTATTATAGCCTCATTGGTTCATAGTTCTAGTCAAAAGCATTTACCAATTAAAAATAATAATATAATCATTATTAAAATAATTAACCAATAATATTATGACCACACATTATATGTAAATGCATTAAGTTGATAGTTTTTTTTAGATAAATAAACTGCAGACATGGGTTCTGCTCCCACTTGTATTAAAATTCAATTGTAAAAAAAATTAACAGAGTTTGAACCAAAAATTCATCCTCATAAACCTATCCATTTATGCAGGGTATATAAACAAAACTCTGGCATATATCTTACCTAACATTAAGACTTTACTTCTGGGCCCTGCATACCCAATTTATCTTGGGAGTGAAGAGTTATCGGGAAAGATGGTTTTAGCTTTTTCCCCCGCTTAACAGAAATCCAATCATCCTTGGAAGGGTAGATATCTCCTCCAAGGTTGGCTTAAAGCCTGTGATCATTGAATTAGCAGCCAAAGTGGCTTTCTTAGAAACTATTGCAGCTTCAACACCATTGGAAGCCATGATATCCACCACCAAATTGTTTTTAGCCACGGGCTCCACAATTTCAGATTTGCTCGGAGATGCCAAGACCCCTTCTGTAGATGTTGAAGCATCCACAACTGAATGCGGCTCGCTGGGCATATCAGATTTAGCTAAGGCAACGGCTTCAACGCCCACCTGTGAAAGATGAAGGATATACTGATGTTGAAGTTTTGCCCCTTTCCACTAGGTAGCCTGCTTTCCTACGTCAACTAAAGTTGTTGAAGAAGACTTTAAACATTCTTCTACTTTATGTCCTATTGCATAGTAGTGTCTACACCTGAAAGAAATCCCTTCATAATCTATCATTTGCATCCAATTCTTGGAATCCACTCTGATTTTAACTTTTGCAGGAAGGGGAGCAACCAAATCGATTTCCACAAGTATTCGGGCAAATGTTCAAAACAAGAGCGAAGAGTGAAAGATGATTGATTTTATGAAGATACTGGACCTAAAATAAATTTTCCAATGGAGTTGCCGATGGAGTGTAGACATGAGGAGCCCCAGAAATGTAGGGGCAAATTCCGCAGACGCACCCAAATTAGGGTGTCAGCGCATTAGTTGATAGTTGCACTCAATTATCAAAACAATAGTCCATGTTGAAATTACCACCGAACCAGATAACATACAATTTCAATCAAATATCACAAGAAATCAAAGAGGAGCGATAGAATATAAAATACAATCTAAAATAATTTGCATGGAACATCAACACAATAAAGTTAAATTATTCATCATAAAACAATGATCTATATTATGGGAAAACCTTTATGAGAAAAAAACTAAACCTCTAAACTCTAGACCAATATATTAATCAACAACAATATTGGTTACAAACATAAGGTATATAAATCTTATTCTTTCTGCAGAATTTAAATTTAAAAGCACTTCACCATTAAACCAACTTAAAAACATGTTAAGAAAAATACAGTACAAACAGGTAAGAAGTGACTTCCTGAAGCCCCTGATTTAGCTTCAGATATTATTGGAAACGGTGAGCATATGGATTTCAGCCACAGAAAGATCTTGCAATTTAGCGAGGGAAGATGGTGTTGAAAAATCAGTGTTTCTGGCCATATCCAACTTCTGAATCGCTCTCAAAAAGTCTTCAAAATTTGCGTCTGAAGATCCTCCGGGTGCTATAGCTCCCGCCGCCATCTCTTTCAACCTTTGAGCAGATCTCTTCATCTCTTTGCCCTCATCTTTACACAACACAAGCGTGACGCCCTCCTTTACTCTCTGCTTGTCTGGAATTCCATCACTGTGTTGGCACACTTGGATTCCCATTCCCAACTCTACAGCCAGTCTGGAATTGAAGTGTTGATCTGCATACATGGGCCAGGTGAGCATGGGGACTCCAAGAGAGACACTTTCAAGCATAGAGTTCCATCCGCAGTGACTCATCGAAGCACCCACAGACGGGTGGGAAAGAATAAGAAGCTGAGGCACCCACCCCCATACGACCATCCCTCTACTTTTCGTTCGCTCTACGAACCCCTGCGGCAGATACGTGGCAGCTAGATCAAGGCACGTCGCGGGTTCGACACTGGGGGACACCTTGATAATACTCCACCCTATAAGCGCGTCGTAGATAATACAGAGAGCCTTTCCATCCTGGCCTTGTTGAGCTTCAATCCATGAATTAAAGGGCTGTTCGAGCTTCTCGGTGAGTTGAAAAAGATATGGACGTAATTCTGCTGGGAGTTGGTCGAAGCTCTCGAGGCCCTCCGGGAGGCCTTGAATGTGGGGCGTTGGAAGCAGCAGCAGGCGAATGTCCAAACCGGAGGAAACAACGTTGGAAATTTGTTGCTGCAGACGGTGTCCGTTGGCAGGGGTGGTGACCAAGCTGACAGTGAAAGCATGGGCAGCAAGCTCCTTTGCAAAATCCAGCAGTGGGATGATGTGACCCAATGCTGGGAATGGCACTGCTACGACGTGAGGTCTCATTATTGCCATTCAAAGCTTTTTGAACACAACTTGATGTAAATCATTCAAGAGATTATGATTTATATGGATAACAAATTAGGTAGCCCTGGACTTTTTTTTTTCATTTTTGGTTTTTGATTTGTCCGACAACTTCATATCCTTAGCCGGCAATCGGCATAATCCGAATAGATGGCACAGCTGAAGGCAGAACTTTCATATATATTTAATGACAAATACGTCGCAACCTCACACCACAGTGAATGTGCTCAGATTTGTTGGTGGATAGAGGACGGACGATGCTATAGCATAAACGATAGAGTCTTTACCATAAAATAATGGTATAACATATTTAATATTTTTTCCTTCTCCAAACTTCATAACTAATCTGTCTTATCGAGAAACTTATCTCTGTCTTATCTAGAAACTTATACTAGTATATTTAGAAATATATCTAGAGTACGTATGAGATATCTTTCAATTTGTTTTTTGGTTTTTATTTTTTTATAAATTACTTGCAGTTAGAGTGTAAGATTTCATTTCCCATTAAATATATTTCTTATTCTTGACATTTCTAAATTATTCGCAGCTAGAATATTTACATTTTGATTTAAAATAGCAAAAGCATCTTTCAAAGTGGTGTTAGGGTTAATGGTGTGTTTCATTATGATCCTCTATCTTCATAATCTCATACATATAAATCTTTTTTTATTTTATTTTTTAGATTGCAATCTTATAAAATTATGCGGATGCTTAGAAGCTTTTAGCTCTTCAACTCCACCCCAGTTGTGATTGTAGAACACCTCTCGGCGTAATTACTTGATTGCCCTCCTAGAATTTGATATTTACACTTTTGCCTTTTTATTTAAATATGTAAATACAATAATTTATTATAGTAACTAAATGGTGGGAGAAATTACGAGAATGTTCCAAAAAGATTATTTCACTTTGTGTGAATTGCTACACAATTGAGTTGTACCATCACTCCCTGAGATTGCAACTCACTATAAAATGATCATTACTCAATCCGTATAAATCCTTGCTAATTAAGTTATAGCGAGCTCCTAATTCACACTAATGACAATCTATTTTACAAACTTAAGTCTTCTATCCTTGGTCGTGCCCTTAGAAAATGCTTTAAATATGAATAGTGAATCACAAGCCATCATTGTCACGTACAAGCCTATAAAGTATGTTGTGCTAGTTGTAACTCATCAAATTTCTCATTGTTGAGATCATACATGGCAACTTGGAAGTGATTGTGACCATTGATCTCAGGGCATCATAGGGTTGGTAGGAGTTGGAAGAGGCTATTCTCCATACAAAACAACATGCTTAAGACATCATAACATACAAAATAACATGCCTCAAACTTCACAACCATATTCTCCATGTATAAAATAACATTAGTGATGGCATCCACAATAATAGCCAATGTTAACAATTAAACCTTGTTATTTTCCATTTGATGAAATTAAAATTTCTCCCATTTAATTTTACTCCCTCCCAATTTTACTCCCGCCTAATCCATAAAACATGCAAGACCAGAGTCAAAGAAGGCAGAGATACATCTTTTAGTAATGTTGCTAGATCAGGGCTTGATAAATGTTTATTAAACACGGGTTTTGCGTTGAATGTTACTACACTTGTTTTGGCTACTGCTAGTCACTTTCCCTATGCAAGAAAAGAAGTCACTTTATTCTCCATGTGTGACATTCAATGAGCCTCATTTTTGTTTAATTGATTTGGCAAGTACATACCATCAAAACCAACACTAAAGAAAACAATGGATTCATCTTCACATTGTGTAGAAGCCAAGGATGAGGGTATTTTTTACTTGAAAATTTTATAAAATGTTAGTCCAGTGATCAATGGCATTATTGGCAACCATTCTTGTAGTTTGCATAATTGAGAATCATAACATGGCCTTCATGACCCATTAAATTACTCCACTTTAAATAGGATTTTTGAAACCATTAGCTATTTATCTCTATTCTTCATTGTAATCTCCTTTGGTTTCATGACAAATATGCTTCTTAAAATGATGGGGGTCTATCTCTTGCCTTGGCTACTCAAAGAAATGAAAAAAATAATGTTCAATATTAAAGGTGTGTGGAGTGTTGTGGAAACAATGGAGTACCAATATTATCACTTTGATTGTCAGTATTACTGGTAGAGAGTAGAAGATACAATATTGAGAGTGTATATTATTGTTGGCACATACTCCTTTGAATATATCATTGTCAATTTTGGCCTCCTCTGCTACAACCATAACTATTAGACTTCAAATTGTGATTACAATCTTGGGAGGGGTTAGGAATATCCCCAAGCTAGTGAAACACAACACATATGATAAGTTAAGGTCTACTATTAATATGCTACAATGTGTATTCATCATGATAGGATGGTTTGTGATCGTATAGAGGTGGGATACAACAATGGATTATTATGAAAGGTGCACTAGTTTTTAGCAGTTGGACCCCCAACACATATGTTACAAATGGATTTCTTCTTTCTTGTTACAAATATTGAGAAAAAATTTGTATTAATTAGAATAATTTAATAATGGCTTCAAGTTTGGGGTGATTTTGATGTATTTAGGATACACACATGGTGTTACTTTGGAAGCACACTTTGTAATTTTTCTTCTTCACCTATATAAGAAAAAAGCCCAAGTAAAGCCATAACATTACTTAGAACCTAGATATCTCATATTCCAATGATATTAATTGAATATATATATATTTTTTTGTAATGTATTATTATTTTAGAGATTTTTTATTTCTTGTGTATATCAGATTCAAAATTTTCAAGATATAAAATATTGAAATTATTCTAATGTAATTGGGCCAATTTATCCCTTTTTGCACAAAATATATTGCATGCAATTAAATCTTACACTTAAGTCTTTGGACAACTCTAATTCACTAGCAAATGATATCATAAAAGAATACAGCTTTCAAAGTTTAAAAGTTCATTTTGCTGATTGTATTACGCATTTGATCATAAATATTGTAGTAAAAAGCCCCTTTTACTCATAGTCCTTGATGAATTCTAGAGTGATCTACTTGACTATTACAAGCTTCATTGTATATCAAATGAAATTGTCAACTATTTTTAAATAAATATATTAAAAAATATTCCATTAAAAAGATAATTCCAATGTAAGATAAAATATGTAAATTATTTTAAAAATTTATGTAAACTATAATTTACCTAAATATGTAGACTTTTTAAAATGTTTTGTTAGTGGTTTTATAAATATGTTCATAAACTTAATGCTCACAATCACATCAAAATAAGTGTGCATTAACTATATTTTATATCTTATATGATTTTGGGGGATATTGTAATAGCTAAGAATTGTTTTAATATATTTTCCTATGTAACAATGATGTATAGATATAAAATTTCAATATTGATATTTGGCCACAATGCACTACCCTATTAAGCATGTATACAAGATATTGAATTATTTAGAACACACTTGAGTTGTTTCATAGAATGCATAAATCATATGCGATCTCCATAGAAAGCAGTGAATAAAGATTATGCACAAAAAGCAATTTTAAAGAGAAGATGAGAGTAGAAAATATGGCATAATTAACCTCAATTATTATATATAGTTGTGTTTTAATATATCAAGTTTTATAGTCAAATGTAACTTTTCCATTTAAAAAATGTATAAATAAAAGAAATAAACAATTATAAAAGGATACAAATTTTTTAATTCTAGAAGCTAAGCTATTTGGAAAAACAAGTGCTCCCTTTAAATTCTTATCAATGTGTGTGTGTGCATTTGTTGAAATAAAATATGATTAGTTCCTACTTAATTTGAATAGAGAATTAATGTAAATAAACTTGATCTAAAACAATTTCAAAAGAGAATAATGACAATAAACAAGAGATATACCCATGGAAATCTCTCATTTGATCCTTCAAACAACACCTAACTATATTGTTTTTCAAACATGTCACAATATACTCTTTGAGCTGTTGTGCTTCAATAGAGATCAACACTATGTATCTAGAGGAATTATAACATCATACCCTACATGAAATTGAACATATACTCTCCATTCCAAGCCCTCAATATATAGGCCAAAGAGATCCTAGAAAATCATAAATGGTTTCCTAAACCATGATCCTTGAGTCGTTGTCCAATCCTTGGGCTATGTGAGTGCTTGGTGGAGCCTATGTACATGGTTCTTAATATGTTTGGTAACACCTCCAGTAATATAGTAGTGTCTACTCACTCTTCTCTTTTATTTCCCACTTATTCCCTTCAAATGTTAGTTTCATATGGTAGTGTTTGCACATTCTTGAAGACTCATTTCTACAAGTGTACTCTCTACTCATGTAGATTTATTTGACCAAGACATTTTATTAGGGGGTCTTAAAAGAGTAAAATAAGTTATAATTTCTTGCAAAATCAAGGTCCAAATAAAAGTATCATCTTGAGTTACATATTCCTATAAAAAAATAAAAATAATCCAAAGATCTATAAGCATACAACATTAAACACCATAAAAAAACCCAAAAAGAACCCAAGTGACATCTCTTTTGAGTACATTACATCATAATATGTACTACTAAAGATTAAGCCGTGATTAAATCAGACTATAGTTCTTAAGGAGAGCTTTTGATATCGATCATTTAGCTTTATAAATTCAGACTGAAATGCATTAGTTGCCAATCTACCTAATTAGCCACTTTAATTGGTGCAACACTAGTATAAGGGACATTCAAATCTATATTCCCATCTAACATACTATGTAACCTTAGATTCTATCGAACTATTTTTTTTAAAGGAGAAAGGTGACAAAGCACCTATAATATATTAAAAGCAAAAACACATTACAAGGAGGCGGACATAGTGCCAGAGGGGATGAAGTCCACACAGAAAAATACAGCCAAAAGTTGGAAGAGAGCGGTGGCAACGAAAGGAAGCCAAAAAAATGCAAGGAGCCGAGTAGGAAGAGCAATCGGAGGAAAACCAACACCTTAGTCAGAATAATTTGAATCATGATTGTCTTCAGGCAGGACGATGGGGAAAGGGGGAGAAAACACAGGAACGCCAGGAGTCCGAGGAGACCCAGGAGCGAGATATGGGAAATGATGGCGAAGGAACCAAACAACACTGAAGACCTCCTTGACCCTATCTGTGGGCGTTGAGAGCACGATTGAGTAGGTTGATGCAGTCACCTCGGAGACCTCTTTGCATTGTGAAAAGTACACAGGAGAACCAGATGGAATATGCCTCCCACAGGTGCCGCACAGACATGAAGGTCATAGCCCTCAAGGGCCATCTGCCATCTATTAGCATAAAGAAATGTGCACCAGACCGAACCCAATATAATGCACATACTTGGTATTGGATAATTTCCATGATATTCGATATTAATGTGGCAGCAACTTCTGAGCCCTTAATTTCTCTGTTCACAGTTTGGAAAAGATGATAACTGAAGATAGTCCAATTAGCAAACTCCACGTTTCGTAGTCTATTTCAAAGATCTCCCTGGTAAATTGGTTCCCCGAGAAAGGGATGAAGGAAATCCTATCGTTCTTGATCTATATAGCCATTGTGAAGAGTAGAGGCAACAACGAAGAGACGGAAGACTAACAATAGAAGAAGGTTAACCAAAAGCAGAAAGACCATACATAAATACTCCCTAAAATGAAGTAATAGGCTACACCGAAGTAAAGAAGCTGACGTGAGGAGAGTAGACAGAATCCCTCGGACCAAAAATAGAAATATACCACCATAAATAAACACAAAAATCTAAGCTAATGCGCACGGAATCCAAAAAGTTGTATGAATGCTCGGGAGGGGCATGAAGAGGCACAGAACCGCCAGATGACAAGAAATGGAAATGGATGGATCCTTTTATAGTCTACGATGTCGTATAACATATGAGACTACTTCATACTCCCAGTATGCAGGAGAACTGTGCTTCAAATATGAGGCATACATACCCTACCCCTTGCAGGATTTGAACTTGTGACCTCTCTTTCAGGAAGACAAGTTTTTCACCAACAGGGCAAGATAGAAAGGAATGACCGTTGGAACATGTTCAAAAGGCATCAAGATGATAAGACCTTTGCACGTTGGGAATTGAAGTACAAGGTGGAGCATAGAGCAGGCATAACTGTCAAAGGACAAGATCTAATTATCCACATATGTCAAGATGAAGAAACAATAATCCCAATAGACCAATAAAAATGCAAGTGAATCTAGAGGAGAGAATAAAATCACCCAAAATGATAGACGAATCCAGTCATAAAGGACGAAGAAGACGAGGAAGAATCTAGATTCTATCAAACTGTTACCTATCTCATTTAAGGATTAAACTACTTACTTTATAACGCTGTAATGATATACCATACAAATAGAGATAAAAGAAAGAAATGGTAATTATATGACGAAATAACACAACCTAGGCACACAAATAGAAACAAAACTTTCAAGAAATTTGATTAAAAAAACATGAGACCTTTAAACATCCACAATTTTCCAAGGAAATGATTAACTTTATGGCTTATAAAGACCCAATTGGTTTTACATGTTGTACCTTGCACATACACCCCATTTTGTGAAACGGGGACCCCCTCTTCCGAAATTTTGGCCTAAGAGTGTCAGTTTCACCCAATAATTCTTAAGAGTTGAAAAGTGATCAAATTGCATTTTTGCTATGCTACAAAAATTGAATGTCATTGAGTCATCCAAAAGATTACTAAGTCTAAGTGTCTGCCTTCATAGAACTAAGTCTAAGCTTCCTTTGCGCTAAAATCCCTCGCCATAGAATTTTGCACAAAATCTTTGTTCGATTGACTTTTACGCTGAATTCTCATTCATCTGACTTAGCGCTACATTCATCGCTGTCTGACTGAGCGCTAAAAATTGAGTCTATGGACTTAGCGTTGAAATCATAGTTTACCAACCTTCACGCTAGAAACTCTTTCAACTGACTTAGTGCTAAATTCCCTTTCAATTGACTAAAGCACTGGTATCGCAGTCTATTGACTTTGTGCTAAAAAACCCAACATCTGACTTGCACCAAAACACTGCCTCATCGACTTAAGTTGGTAAATGATGAAATCCGCGCATTAGTCAAATGATGTCGAAATCCACGCCGAATCCAAAAATGTTCTAATCTGTGCAAAGCGTTGAAAGTGAAGGAGTCTGATCTGGTGCTGAAATCCACTGCAACTGACAAAAGTCGGTAAGACTCCAAAATCGTGCAAAGTTAGTTACCATGATTTTTCATGCAAAACTTAAAACTCTGCAGTATGCCAAAACGTCACACTATATCCTTGCATTAATGGAAATTCAATAGGGGGATAAAATGGTTTTATATCTGCATTTAAGCTCATTTTGTATTGTGAAACTTGACTAAACAGCTCTGCAGATCGATTGGAAGAAAAATAACAACGAGTGGCCAACAGATTTGGGGCAATGAAGAACATGGTATCTCAACCTACATATTCCCAGCATTTTTCAACCATAGTAACCAAGTAGGTGCTCCATCCCAGGTCTTCAAATTTCCATCATGCGAAGGGTTTTTTAGTGCTAGCATGAATTCAATTTCTTTTTAACAGTTTACAAATGAGTTTAGTGTTGAGTGAAGGGTTAGAACTATAAGGAATGGGAGAATTATGTGTCAAAAGGTGTGTTGTTTAGAAACCCTAACATAAAACCAAATCAGGGAAATTAGACTTAAAAATATCATGAAACCTACAACTATGTCCGATATCAAAAATATTACTAAAACCCTTAGAAGATTTCATGATTCCTTAAACAGACCCAAAGATTAGGCATGGCAGATTTCAAGGTCATTTTTGCGCTGAGAATATACCTGACTGACTTCATGAAATAATGCTCAAGTTTGAGCCAGTCGATGGATGAGTCAATTCCCACAGTTGAAAACCATGATCCTTTGTGCTGGATTTACCCCTCACAGACTTAGCGTTGAAAATGCCCTTAACCGACCTAAAAAGGAAGTAAAGTCAATCGAACACCTTGAAAAGCTCCGCTAAGACTCAAAACATACTTAGTGCTAGAAATTTAACCGTCTGACTTGGCATCGAATCTTGCTTCAACCGACTTTGGTTGGACACCCTCTAAAACCCCACCAAGTCGATGGGTCTCGGAAACCACGCCAAAACAATTTGAACAATCTCGCACTTGAACTCACTTTCTCTGAGATGTGCTAAAATGTCTCTCTACCAACTTTAGTCGATCATCTATTAAAATCACACTAGATCGGACAACTCCATAATCCGTGCGAAGTGTAATGAACAATCCAGCGCTAAAAACTATCTCCTCTGACTTGTGTCAAAAACACACCCAACCAACAAGTTTTGAGACCCTATTGGGTTGGTCACATCTGAAATCTATGCAAAGTCAGACACTTCCAAAAATTGTGCCAGATAACTGAACAATGAAGTGTCATTCCTCCAAGGTCAGATGACCTCTAATTTAGCGCAAGTCGGTTACCCTCAGATTTAGCATTTTGCTTCCCAATAGGTTGGATGACCCCCAGATCAACGTAAAACATGAAAATGATTGTTCTTTTGTGAAAATTTCAAAGATAAGAAGTCTGTCTGACTAAAATAAATGCTACATTGATAGAATAATGACTTTTTACATATTTTGATGTGAATTTTAGAACATTTAAGTATTTATTGCATGGTTTAATATGAATTGTTATGCTTTTATTATTTCATCATGTAATGAATGCAGTGATTGGTGAATAATTAGACTTGTGCATTTCTTAGATAAGCATTTATGACTTAGTTGGATAGATTTTAATCTCATAGAGCATAATATGACATAGTGACATGGCAGACAACTTGATAGTCATGCATTCAAAATTTAGGAATTAGGTAGACTATTAAAACTATCAAGACTTATGAGGTTCAGTCATGCAGGTTAAATGACTGCAAGGGCTCAAACCATCAAGTATGAATTCAAAGGTATTCCCCCTGAGACTAAAATCACCTCTAGATGGAAAAACATAGGAGATATTGATCTAGGTCACATTGACTTAGATGATTTCAGAACTAGAATATTTGGATCTGATGCAACTCCAAGGCCCAAGAAAGTAAAGGACAGTGGGATTGTAGAGGCTGTTACCTTCCCTACTTCAGCTCAGTGTGCAGAATTGTTAGTTTCTTGTGCTAAGAGATATGACCTATTGACTAGGACCATACAAACTCCCATGGGGAGGTACTAGCAGACTTAAGTCAACCATCATTAGTAGAGACCTTTGGAATTCCATGGTACCTAGTAATGACCATGCTAGATAAAAAGGTGTAGAGGCAACCTTTAAGAAAGACTTGGATACATGCAAGAAGCACATCAATGATCATTGGATGAAGAGAAAAAGGGTTGCTATCATCAAGTTCCCCCAAACCTTGTACAGAAGTGATTTTCATGATGAGATAGGATATTTGGTGACCCTACTCAGTAGGATATATGGACTGCCTACTGCATTAATTTTTGAAGGATAGATGTTCCTGATGATTGAAGAGATAATTAGCAAAGGAACCAAATTCCATTGGACTCAAATACTGAGTGACAACATGCATGAGGCATTTGCCAATTTCAGAGACAAACAAGTATTTAGGTGGACCTCCTATGTGGTATACTCATTGGAAAGAAGGAATGAATATGCTTGGTTGTCAAAAGTAGGAGAAGTTGGTAATGATGAGCAACAGAAAATCAAAGTTTATGAATCCTACACTAAATTGGTGTTGTCCCAGTCCCTCATCCACTACAATAGGGTGAATGATGCTTTTACAATGTATATCACCAGATTGCTGCAAGGAACTGCAACCCTTAGGATATCCACTGAGGCTATGAATGAGGTTATGAAGTATGGGAGATGGTATACATAGTTTCAAAAATTCACTTATTTGAGGATTCAAGGCTTCACTAGAATGCCATATAGACTGCCCCATTATCCCACAAACAAAGTAGTTCTCTTAGAGCTATCAAGGCAGTTGATTACTTGTGCAGAGAATTAAAGCACCTTCATAGAACAAATGTCAAGTTTCACATCATGTTAGGTAGAGGTAACTATGCATGTGTTTCCCTTGGGGAAGCAGAACATTCAGATACAGAGCTCCAGTTGCATAATCTCCATTTTTACACAAAGAGAGATCACTTTGATCTATATAGGGTAATGGAAAAGTTTGTGAGAAAAAAACTATTTCATAAAATGCACAAGACTTTTAGGCCAATTGTGTAGATGATTATGAGGTGTTGAAGATGAATCACTCAAGGCTATCCTTAGGATTTATAAGAAAATTCCATATCATAGAAGTCCCATATCAGCTTAATGATGATGATAATGTAATGCAAAGAGGATCTTGGGAGGCCCAGTATCACCAACTAGTCCCACTGCCAAATTGGGCCAATGCAGAGGAAAGTTCCTTAGATGTTCAAGTAATGAAAGAACCAATAAGATTGAGCAAGTCATGGGTTAGAAGTCAAGTTGCTATATTGGAGAGACAAGGAATGCAACTTACATACACAACACTTGAGTCAAAAAAAGAATCTGGAGATGAAGAGGATGCACCAATAGAAATACCAGATGATGCAGAGCAAGCTCAAGAGCCTATTGGGAAATTTGAGAGTGAAGAACATATCCCTTTGGAAGAGAAAGGTAAAGGAAAGAAGGTAAAGAAGGCTGCTCCAAAGGCACAAAAGAAGGATATGCCTCCTGCAACAAGAACAAGGGCATCCAAAAAGAGGGGCATGTCTAGCAGACAAGGGGAGGGTTCTAAAAAAAAGAAGACTAAAGTAAAAACCACTGACATAACAATGGAAACCTCTACTATTGCAACACTTGATGGTGCAAACTTGCTAGTAACCTCTTCATCCCCTGTTGCTCCAATTGTGACTACTGCCACATTTTCTCCTACTGCTTCAACTATTGCTCTTGCTGCTACTGCTGCAAGCATCCAAGAAGATACCTCTGCCTCCCCTTCACCAATGGTTTCTATCTCTACTACTTCATGCCCATTGATGATAGACTCAGGCACCCCAAGAAGCCCCACTTCTTCCATTGTTGTTTCTTCACTTCCTTCAATTTCCACCTTGACTATGCCCTCCATATCCTCTGCTTCACTCTCTATCTACTTTTCCTTGCCACCTATTTCCTCTATTCTTTCATCCTCCTTCTCCATGCCTTCTTCCTCCATCACCACACCTATTGTCATTTCCTCTATCCTACCAACCTCTCCCATTCCACCTTCCTTGGGGTTTACGTCATTTGCTAACTTGAAACATGTTACCCTGTCCTTATTTGCAACAATCCCACTATCTTCAGTTCCTAGTTCCCAAGGCACAGCAACATAGGATTCAACCCCTTTGGCCGTACCACTACTGCCAAGAATAGAGAAAGTATGTGCAGAGTTGGGTCTTCAGGAATCAGAAATTGAAAATGATACATTTGAAGAACTTCTTCCATAGGCAGAAAATGTTGAACTGCTTGAACTTGCTGCCTATGCTTTTGATTGAGCAAAACCCTCATCTATTGTCCTCTAGCTGCTATTTAATGTTCAAAATGTGCCTTTTGTACCTCCAACTCCTGCTCACGAAGATATGCCTGATAAGCTAATTCATCTTGCTGCATGTTGTATTCTTGTAGCCTGTGGATCTCATCTATTTGCTCCATGATGAATACCAAAGTATCTTTTGGGTGTGTGCAAGAAGTTGTGTCCACTTATTGGCCAAAAAGTGGAAGTGTTTTCCCTGATTTTCAAAATTTGTCACATTTGACCTAAAAATTTGAAGCACTTAACGGTGGAATCTTGGAAAAAGTCACTAAATATGAAATGTAGTACTCAGAATCTAGTTTCTAAATATGTAATTTTTTTCAATACCCAGATGATAGAAAGTGATTTTGAATAGGTGTTTCTAAAAACCACTATTTAAAAGTCACTTTTTTTTTACTATACCATGTACGTGTACGTCATCCATATTTTGACCTAAATAATCATATTTTTCAAAATCCTTTTGGGAAAAGATTTGTAACTCACTGAAGCACGTTTTCCATATTTTTTTGTAATTTTTTATTGAATATATTTTTTTTCATTAATTTTTTATTGGCCATTTTTGGTCTTTTAAAAAATCATCGTGTACGTCACGCATAAGATGACTTAAACTTAACATTTTTTGAAAATTTTTTTTTTTAAATTGAAAAGAATTGTCTAAAGTACGTTTTCCTACAATTTTTTTTACAAAAAAATATGTTAATAAAAAGTTATTAAAATACTAAAAAACCCTAATAATTCAAGTTTATGGACCTATTTCATCAGAAATTGATTAAAAAATAGAAAAAATAATCTAATTGTAAAAAAAATTACATATTTAGAATCTACACTGTCTCATCTATAATGGGTTTTAATTTCGTCAAAATATTCTGCAAAATAGACCTTCAGATATATGCCCAAAGTCACTATTTTGTTGTGACATTGATAGGACCTTCAAGTTGCAGGTCAAACCTAGTCCAGAGGTCAGGTTCGGGTCCCAAAGCATTTCCCGAACCGGGTTACAAAGCAAAACCCGAGCTTAAAATTCAAATTTTAAATAACGGGATTCCGTTTTAAAACGGGATCCCGTTTCATAAAAGGTTAATATTTTAACCTTTATGATACGGGATCCTGTTTTGAAAACGGGATCCCGTTTTATAAAGGTTAAAATATTAACCTTTTATGAAACTCAAAACGGGATCCCGTTTCTTGAAAACGGGATCCCGCTTTTGGCTCGGGATTCCGAAGCAAAACGGGATCCCGTTTTTAAAAGGTGGGATCCCGTTTTATAAAAAGTGGGATCCCGTTTTGGTTAACCTGATTTTGGATTTTTTTCTAACTCTGAAACTTCCACCTTAAGTGGACACAACTTCTTGCATTTACCCTTTTATGCTTGCATCCCCTCTTAGTGTTGGCTGACTGGAAGATTGAGTAGGGGTGGGTGGGTGGTAAACATGTTGTCCATGCTGGTATGCTATTATCGCATGGCTATTCAGAGTAAAACTAGCTGCATGGTTGCTCTGATACAACTGATAAGATGTTGGATTGGTAACACCATCATGATATGGTGGATGATATGAACTGATCATCTTGAAATGAAAAGAATAACATGTAGAGTCACCAGGTATGCTAATTTCCTACCTATGAAGGCTGAGATCACTGGTACACACACCAAATACCAATGATAAGTGAACATGCAATTGGACTACGACAATCTAATTGATCCCACTGGACGTGCCAAAAATTATTGTCAATTCAAGTATGCACCCTTGTTAAGCTTTGCAAAAACTTACCTACTTGTTGAAACATGGAATCATTCTTGGATGTGGGTCTCCTTTCTTGAGAACAAATCTCCAGAGTGAGCCGGTTCTCTTATAATTTCTAAACTATGAGTTGAGGGGAAAAGGGATAGAAAGATGTCACTGAAATGCAAACTAATTTCAGAATTTAAAACTAAATGAAGTTCTATCATTCATAGGTAGATCCTCTAACATAAATCCTCACAACTTCATTGATAGCTACTCCTTAATTAATTTGCAACAAGGTTTGATGTCAAACAAAAACTGCAACCAGGAAGAACTAAATTCTAATAGTATTGAGACAAAATAAAGGACTAAAATAGTCACAATATGGCATCAGATCAAGACTGCAAAATGTATGTGAAGCAGGAAGATTTGCTATGAGAACTGAAAGGAATACAATGCATGAAAAAAAAAATATGTGAGCCAAATACTTTATACAACTCTGGAAGAGAGAATAAACTGATGCTAACTAACTAAGAAAGACTAAATTTTTCTCCTATATATGTCTCCCAATGATCTCCTCGTAAAGAAAGATGAAAAAGCTCCTAAAATAGATTTGTAATCCATTTTCAAGCTTTAGAAAAAAGATGCCAAAAATAGACTCAAACTGCCTCCAAACTGCAAAATAAAACTACCAACCCGATCCTCTAGGTGGTCCCGACCAAACTGCATCTAAATTTGTCCAATCTACCTCATGAAAGAAAAAAATTATCCTATTATGCTCAATTTTGCCCAAGGAAATTCAAATGCTTTCACTGCCTAAAAATAGTTAAACTTTAAAACAATTCATAAGTGCATTGCTTTAAAGTTAACTTTTACATGACTTGGCAGCTTTTAAAAATGATATCCTATCGATATGATTTTTTGCAACAAATAAAACGATATTTGGTTTATAATTCACCAAGATATTTACAAGATATCATTTATGATTTTCCACAAAAATCATAAAAAAATATATAAAATACTACATATTTGCAAAAATAAATAAAAGCCCTTAAAGGCTTGACACCATGGACTCCAAGTGTCGATATTCTGTCACCTCACCATCATTCATATGACTCAACAAAATGCCACTTCATTGCTTCAAACACACCACCATGTCGCATCGACCCCTTTAAGCATATCTCCATTTAACATACTCTTCATATTCTCAAGGCTTTGGTTTGATCTTATACATATATAAAGATATGTGAAGGAATAATAATAAAAGGCATATGTGGGAGGTCAAAGACACTTGGCCACATACCTTATCAAATGATAATGTCTTGACTCCAAATGTGAGTCAACCACCCATAACGATTAAGCCTTGGCAGATTCTAAAGGCATATTTCATACTCATGCACATCTTTGACTTAATAAAATAAGCCATGCTCCTTGTGCTGTCGGCCATTCGTCTCCATGATTGCTAGGCACCTTTCAACAAAATTGTTGACCCTGATCATATTTGGATAAAATGATTATGTTTTTTGCAAAAGTCAAAAAATATAGAAGTGAAACACTTGATTGAACAAAAGAGAGGTCAAACCCTAAAATGAGGCATTTCATTTTGTTGTCGTTGAGATGGATTTGCAACTGGCCGCCGACTTGGTGTTTGAAGACACTGTGTTTCTCTTACTCCATTTACTGGTCTCCAGTGGTCGAAGGCACTATATTTATCTAGCAAAATGGCCGCCGCCTCCTGGTAAGCTTGAAACTAAACTCTTAATTATATTCACTGTGTTTTGTTGGTGCTCATTTCAATAAATGGCCATGGCCATTAGCTTCTCTTAGTCTCTCTATTTGATAAGCATTTGTTTGTGTCTTTTTGTGTGTTGAACTCTACTTTAAAATGGAAAAATGATAAGGATTTGCTTGAATGGCTAAGGCCATCATCCCTCTCTCAGCTGCATTATCAATGGTGAGTCTACTTTCTCCTTGCCATTACTCTTTCAGTTTTGAACTCTTTTATCTCTGCATAACAAAACTGTGAAGACGGTTTCATATTTTTTAGCTGGGAGTCTGAAAGATCTTTTCAAATGGCATGGCCACTCCATCTAATGCATACTGTAGCTTCCTCCTTGTCTTTTGATGTAAAAATGTGAAGTTTCTTGTGTTACCAGTGAGGGTTTCATTTTATTTTGCACAGAACCTTCTTTTCCTCACACGGCCATGTCTTCAATGCTTCATTTGATCTTGTTCAACTGTGAAAAGAAAGAAAGAGGACTACTTTCTTTAAAATCGATAAGGGTTTCATTTTGTTTTGAATAAATAGTCATTCCTCACAGCCTTGTCTTGGACAATTTTGCTTACAATTTTTCTTTCCAATACTACAAAAAAAATGTGTTAGGGTTCTGAAAGTCGATGTGGGTATTGAAAAAAATAAGTGCATAAGGCACTATATGCCACGACCTTACCCATGAATATATGTGCATTTTTCCTTCACTGTATACACTTAGATTTGAAAACTAAAGCAATATTTGTTCTTTTATGAGCATAGAAACTTCTTTTTGCAGCATGTATGGCATATGATGTCACTTTCTTCCTTATACTGTTCACTGTTATTGTTTAGAAGAAGTGATGATAGCATGCACTATTCTTTCTCTGTAGCTCTACCTACTCTTTTAATGAACCTTGCATATGAAATGACACTGTCACTTGAAAGGCTCCACTGTAGTGGCATGCATGTCTTCAATCTTATAAATCCACTTGTACATTCAGTGGATCTGTGCAATCAGACTTTTCATGTATGATGATCTAGCTGTTATGAAATGTTGGCATTGTCACATGAAGGCAACACTTATTTTTCTATGTAACTGTAACATATCAGCTGCTCTCCTTTCACAATATCCTATCATATCAAATGCTTATATGAGATGCCCTATAGGGTATGATCGGGTCAACTGTATCCATTTGACTATATCAGTTTGTCACATGATGATGATGCTCTATTACACACATGTAATGAAATGCTTCCTTTTGATTCTCTTGTAGTTTGTTAAAGAGAAAAAGAGTCATCTGGGTTGGTTGTCTTGAATTTTGCTACAGATTTGCAATATTGTCTTGTGTCTTTTGTAGATATGCAATAAATGCAATAGGTGATAACACTTCTTTTGTCTTTACAATTTGCTTACTGATTTATAGTGAACATTCCAATTGGATTGCTGATCATGAATGAGTAAGTAGCCTTCAGATAATTCATGCTTGTGAACACTTACTCCTTCATTAGTCTAATGATTACAAATGTATTGTGTACTCTTGATTATTATCATGTTTGGGAATGTTATTCCATAGCAGTTGAAATAGTATATCGGCTGTCATATGCATTGAATCTTGTCCTCCATCTTTTCATGTCATGCTCTGGGACTAATGCATATGACCAATTTGTTACTCTTTCAGTTTGTCATATGAAAGTTGTCAATGATTCTCTTCTTCTATTCATTCCTTTTAAGAATGAGGGGCAGCAGCATGCTGGGCTCTAGCCTTGTGGGAGCCCATTTGTCACCACATGCTGAATGTCTTCAATCAGCTTTATGATTTTCCCTATACCTACACATGAAACAAACAGATTAGATTAAAACAATGATGCTCTTATGTTTGCTTCTCTTCAATTCCTTCTGCACATGAATGCTCTTCTTTGATCAATGCATTACAACTAAAATATTATGTCTCTCTTGATTGATGAAGGATTTTCATAACCAGACTTCTAACGGGACTTTCCCATAATTTTTTTAGGTTCATGCCAAGATTAGGAGCAGGAACTAGAGGCTTCTATGAAGATCAACCCAAAAGGAAATGATGGCTATGTTTTTCCTTCTTCTTCATTATATGCATAGTGTTTTAGTTGTATTTGCATGAGTTCAGTCATAACCCATCACTTGTGTGGGACATCTGATATGTCATATTCTCCTTCAATGCAATGTTTGTTCTCTTATGTATTCAAAATTGTAAATGAACAATCACAGTAGTGAATGAATACTTATCTCTTTTACTACTCTGCAATGCGATGAATGATTGAAACTTTTCTTTTCTGCATCTGAACAATTGAATTGCACTTGTCATAACAACTATGTAACTAACACATAACATAAATAAATCACACTACATTGAAAGATGATAAATAATAAATCTTCTCAGCCAATTTTTGAGCTGGGGTCAAAAAATGGTAACAATTACAACCATTTTGATGAATGAATATTGGACTAGGTAAGGAAGAGAATATGAGTAAGATGACACTAACTAAACTTGGGTTGATGATAACTCTAAAATAGATCAAGGTAACTATAGGTCTGACATTGATTATGTAAGAAATGATTACTTGTGCTATGATGGATAGACATAAGGACAATTATCAAAAGAGGGTATGCTAAAGTAGGAGATGACAAACTCCAAGCAGGTTATCCTATCCCAAGATGCTGATATGTTTCCCAACTCAAGAATATTGAAGACCAAAGAGAGCAACCTAGATGTAAACTAAGAGTTTTGATTGAATGGTGATTGATATGCAAGTGCATATGACTGACTAGGATATTCTAGTTATGCAATGACTCAAGATGGGGACCCTAAAAGATTAGAATTGAAGAATGGTGCCCAAAAGACTAGATATGACTGTGTTTTCACTTCTCTATTTAGGAACAATGGACTGGTGTAGAGGGACAATTTTGTAGTTGTTTGATTTTTTTGAGGTTTTGCAAGGTTGAGATGTTGTAGATTCCTATGTGTGATGTTTGGTTGAGATTTGTTTCAAGAACACACATCAATCATATAAGACACATGGCAATCAGATTGGCTATTTTTGATGACATCTTGATGTTTTGAAAACACTTGTAGATATGCACAATCCTAGGCTAGGCAAGGACAATACTTGTTGAGTTCCCACTTGGATTTGTCCATCCACACCTATTTAAAGTGGATAGCTCCAGAAACTTGATGGCACAGGATCCCCCTTATAGTGTACTCACTTCTCAGGCACACCAAGTTCCAAGTCCTCAAGATGCACAGATCTTAAGGTACTTTACTATCTCTACTTTAAACCATGAGAACGTGGGACAGCTTCAAAGGTTTGACCTTCTGCACCAACAAGTAGAGGGATTTTGGCCACTAGACAAAGGTTCCTAGTGAATATTCAGGGGACTAACACCTTATGAGCATCCAACAAGCCATTTAAGGCTTTAACTAACCCTACTAGGAGTTTTTATATACACAAAGGTATGCCTCCTTTCGATCTAGCACTATACGGTAAGTGCTAATATGTGTTGCTTTTGATTCTCAAGATCACCGAGTGGCACAAGAGAAGAGCATACACATTCAATGAAAAAAATGCAAACCACAAAACACAAACACTTGTTAATTTTAACCCTTGCTTATGATGAGACAAACACTTGAGTTTATTTTTTAGACCAATGAATCCAAATGTGATGTAATCTATAAAAAGAAGACACAATGTTTCAAGATTGGATTCTTTGACAATCGAACCTACAACACACTGATTAGTAGTTTGCAAAATTTTGTTCTTTGATAGGCATAAAGCTTCAAGAAAAACAAATGAATCCTACAAAAACCACACAAAAATGTTAACACGTAGATAATGTTTGATATTTGTAAAATGAAAGTCTGAATTTCAAATGGTTATACCAGAGAATTTGCAATGTTTTTCAACAAATGGCCTTTGCCACAATGTAGTTCTCCGAGTTACCTTTCCAATGCTTACAAAATTGTGAAAATCGGATAAAAATTGAAAAAGTTAGGCCCATTTAAGCGGAACAGCCTCCAAGGAGTACAAACGGGCACCCTAGCGATCCACTTTATTACAGATGGTTTGCAAGAAATCTGATTACATGCAAATGGTTTCTCTAATGGATATGTTTTCTTTTGTTGAGGGCTCAAGGTATAAAACATGTGCTCATGGTAGTAAATGTCTAATCTCAAGATTTACATGATAGTTGAAGCTTTATGGTAACAAGTATTGACATACCATAGTGATTGGTTTGATGTCACAAGTTAAATTTGATGTTTCCATGCACAACGATTAGAGGCTTGGTTGAATCAACATACACATGGAGAGCAAAAGATGGTCACACTCTATAGTTTAAAAAGCAGAGTTACCTGCATGCCAAAAAGTTGACAGTTAGCTTTCAATAAAATACCACAACAAAACTTAATGTTTTAAGCATTAATATTTCAAACATATTTTCTACAATCACATGTCATTTAACTATTCCCATGTATTCCATCTGCAACTGCCATTCCACTCACCGAAGGATTTATTGGATGTATTTTAAAACTGACAGCGACTTATGTGCACAAGTCAGCGATTAGGACTCATCACAAATCATATTACACATCACAGCCATAATAGTAGCATTTGCGCATATATGAGATTCAAGAAATATGTCTAGTAACAGCAAACGCATTTAGAAAACCTTCTGGTGTGAATTTCAAGAAATACACTGATAGGAATAGGGTTGCCCGCTCGTGAGAACAACCGATGAGTTTAGAAAGTTTTCTAGAGAATGAATTTTACCACTTTTTGGTGGCGGTCTGAGTTTTACCGAACTTCAACAGTCATGGTAAGAGTGAACACCAACAACTGCACATTAACAACAATTTCAATCTCAAGTCAAAGGTTGTAAATGAGAATCACAAACAACAGTGACAGCTTGAAGTTGGCGGACTTAACAATACAAATCATTAGCATTTAAAACAACAATTAACACATGCATTTCATACGACATTCAAGGAATACATCAATAGAACAATTGATGAGTTTAGAAAATCTCTAGCATGAATTTTTATTGGATTCACAGGCGGGGAGAGAAAGGGACGATTCATCAACAATCGGAGATGCAATCAATGATGCAGTGAATTAGGGTTCTCAACGAGAGGACATAAATCAAGAAAGGGACAAAAGATGGCTGAAGACTCACGCTATTATTTGGCTCAATATCAACCTTTCTGAGACGGAGAGGAAGGAATTGATGTCGCATTTACTAATCACACGCCCCCCACAACAATAATTGAAGAAACTGGTTATGGAAAAGCAAATGTGATGGCGTGAAATGATTTCTTTTTATGGTGTGAAACAAATTGCCACTTAGGAACAATGAATGTGAAGGTTTAGAAGATGTGCTCAGGGAACTATAATGATCAAATATAAAATCATATCGTGAGATTCTTTTACAGCGTGAGACACTCTTTGTGACATTATAATGCTCAAATATAAAAGGCTATCAGACAAAAAGCCATAGAAGAAATAAATATCACACACCAACACCAAAATAAAACGGAACTCAGGGTATGTTTGTTGCACTCCAAAATTTAGTTACCAAAAACATGGTAGATGAAATATGCCAACAGTTATCCTGAAAAGCCAAAGCAATAGCTTATAACCGCTTTACCAAATATTTCAAACATATGTTTTAAAAGAAACGGTTACCAAGAGAAACAATGCAAACAAAACGTTCTCCTGTAAAAACAAGAAATATAGCGGTTAATTCTCAAAATCAGGAGATAAAGTACAATAAAAACCTGACAATGAAGTCCTCAAATGGCTATGTAGCATATTAAAAATGATTATTTAATCAAGGAACAAAAGGTGATTCGAGATAGCAAGTGCTATATATCGATCTTCGTCTGAGAGCTGCTCCAAATTCAATGTTGAGATCAATTGTAAGCTAGGAGGACCTCGTGAAAGTTGACCTCCAAGAGTTGTAGAAAACCGCACCAAAAATCTGCAAAAACTTTCCAAAATACTTGCAAACCGGCGATTTAAGAAGGGAATGTTCACGTCAGGTTCACCAATGTTTGCATCAAAATATAATTTTTTGCAAAAAGATTTGAAACTATTATAAACCCTAAAAATTTATACTAAGTGCAACATAAAAGATTAATGATAAGACTATAAAAACCACACAAATATAAATGTTACCGAAGTATTGAAATGTCGTTTCTCAAAATTTGGCTTAAGGTTTGGAGAAAAAACTGTTCGTGGGTGGTTAAACCGTGGGTAGTTGATCCATGAAGTTCGTTGAACCCTGAATGTAGGTAATTAACAAGTTTTGGATTGTTACGAGTAGTTTTTAGGTTTAGGTTAAATAATAAATTAAGTTTATTAATCTTAATTTATTATTTATGGGAGATTTTTGGGTTTATAAGTAAATAATAAATTAATTTTAATTTATTATTTACGGGATATGGTAAAAGTGAAAGATCATAAATAATAAATTAATTTTAATTTATTATTTATGGGATATGGTAGAAAGTGAAAAGATTTAATTAATTAAAGTTAATTAAACCTTAGGATTAAGGGTAATTTAAATAATAAATTAAATTTATTAATTTTAATTTATTATTTACGAGAGGGAAAGGATTTAATTAATTAATTAAAATTAATTAAACCTTAGAATTAGGGGTGGATTAGAGATTAAGGAAAATTTAATTAATTAATTGAAATTAATTACATTTCATGGTAAGGGACGACTTGGAAATATTAGGGATTTGATTGGTTGGTCAATTTTTGACGTCTACACTTGCATTTTTGCCTAAGTCTCAAGACTTGAGGAGGGGTTGAAAACCATAGCAGACTATAGGTCTTTAAAAATTTGTACATTATGAAGGTTTAATGCCTTAAAAAAACATTTTAGTCCCTTTCGAAGATAATACATGTATGTCAAGTGCTTTAAGCCTTTTGGATGTTTATTGCCTAGGTCATATGCCCTTAGTGCAATTTGCAAATCTTTTGAAATATGAGATAGGTCCACATGCCTTGGAGACCTTTTGCACAATCAGATGGAGGGCAGGCCTTAAAGGCCTTTTATTGTAAAGCTACACATATATGCCTTGATATATTTTATGATTTTTTATAAAAATCAAATGCTATGTAATGTAACATGCTTGGCGAAATGCCACATATGATCTTATCAATATTTTAAAGCAATGTGATCTATAAATTGCTTTTAAAATATTTATTATTTTTATGCAGTTAAAAGTAGATAAAGCAAACAAAATCTTGTTTTTCTTTATTTTGCTTTCTTCTAGTCAGAAATGGACAAAATGGAATCTTTTTGGAGCATACAAAGTAGATTTTCTAGTGGGGCCACATGGGAGGACCTTTTGGCTGTTTGTTTTCACAGTTTTGAGGCAGTTTAGTGGGCTTTTTATCAGCGTTTATGAGGAACTTGAAAATGGATTGGCATGGTTATTTTTAGGGTCTTTTCCTAGCTTTTCTTGGGAAAGATCATTCTACAGGTTATATTGGAGAAAGATAGCTCTTTCTCATCAATTGATATCATTGTTTCTTCTCTCTTGAGCACAAGCAGAGAGTTTGTAGACAAGCATTTTGACTTAGTTTATGTTTTTTCCTCTGTACTCCTTCTAGTTCAATATAGCAGATCTTCCATTTTTCATCTATTTGTCTCATATTTACAGTTTTTGATATGATGTTTTATTGTGACAGTATGATGTCCTTTGTTATGTCTCATTACTATTAAATTGTATGTTGATCCTGGTTATAAATTGTGTTTAGTTTGAACCTTATTATAACTTATTTTGGGATCAAATGTTCTAGGTGAGGTTGAGGAAAATTATGTTTGAAGGGTTGTTTGTGGGTAAAAGCATCAAATAGATTAGAATTCTGTTTAAGTTAGATTTCATTTGTAGTTATCCTTCTATCCCTTTTCCCAAAAAGTCATTTAGATTAGGAATTTTCATTTGGAGAACTAGCTCACTCTAGAGATTCACTCTCAACATAGATTACCCACAATCTGAGAGTGTTTCTATGTTGCAAAAGGATAGCTAAGTTTATCTTTGCTAAGGGTGCAATCCTAATTGCCAACACTTCTCACTCCCTCATGCTTGCCTACTTAAGCAAGTCTCCTATGTACATTTCATTTTTCTTTTGGCAATCTAATTTGGCCTATTGTGTGGAAAATAGCTTTGTGGTTTTATTCTTGCTTGTTGATCCCCTTGAATATTTTTTGAGAGTAATGTATTGGAAATGATTTTGTACTATCATTATAAAGTGTCAAAATTAGGGGGCGGGTTAAAAATATTGAGTCACAAGGAAGTTTCTCAAACAACAAACTAATATTGGGATAAAAATAATTAATTATGGGGGGTTCATAGAGTTGTGTCAAGTGCATTTCTAAGTTGTGTCAAAAGCACTTCCATAGAGATATGTCAAGTGCACTTCCACTACTACTTCATCATTCTTCGACATTTTTTCCACAATGTATTAAGATGTGTCATGGACACTTGCACTACAACATCACTATCATCTAATGCTACATGTGCATCCAGAGTTGATTCTTTGAGGACTTCTAGAGATTCATCATAGCAGAAGATTGATATTAGTTTCCTTACTTCTACAGATTTCAAAGTTGCTTCACAGTAGGCTTACACAGAGTCTTCAAAGTAGAAATTCACATTCAAATTTGGATTGTAGCCACATGGCATGCAATCGACATTCCACACATGGATCTTGCAAATATTGCAAGAATATCACTTTCAGTTGTTGCGTGTCCAGTACACTTTCTTATTTTCTTTTTTTGGAGGAATTTTTTTTCGCACTGGGTTTTCTTTCTTTCTCTACTTTATGAGAGATACATTTGTACATAGGTACCTAATCAAGCCTAGTTGTCAGGACCCATCATTGTTTCACTACTCGCTAAGTTGCACTTAAGGGGGGTGTTAGTGTGAAATGTTGCATTATCTATCTAGTTATCTTTTAGCATGTCTAGGAGATTAATATTCACACTTGGTTAAGTCCAACTTTGGGCTTCTTACCTCTTTGTCTCACCTCATGTGGTGAAGACATGTGTACTCACCTTTGTGAGATAGGTCTAGACTTCATGCAAACTTGCCACTTACTCAAACATGTGTTATTTGAGTAGACAAGTGTTGCAACTTTGGAGGGTTGCTCAGTCATTGTGTATAAGCTTCTCACTCTCTCATGCTTGCCTACTTAAGCAAGTCTCCTATGTACATTTCATTCATCTTTTGGCAATGTTATTTGGCATATTGCATGGAAATAGCTTTGTGATTTTATTCTTGCTTGTTGATCCTCACCTTTCCCAACATATATAATATCTACAAAGTATATATGTAATATCTACAAAATATGTATCAACTGTAATAGGTACAAAAATTAGGCTATGACATCGTATATGAAAAATTCTAGGAGGGCAAACTAGTAAATTTCTAAATAAAGCAAGATTAGTTAGGAAGTTTGAAGAAGAAAAAAATATTAAATGTGTTATTACATCGAAGGCATTCCCTCTATGAGGTGAATTGGCTTGGCAAGCAAAATTGATGGTTGAGACTCATCAAGCAGGAGTGTAAGACGATGAAATCAATCTTCACCATTTGTTTTTTTCAATGTGTTTTCATCAGTTTCTAGTTGCTTTTGCTATTTTTCACCAATTTTTGGTTTCTTATGATCAAGGGTAGAATTGTGAGGGTGGGAAATCTTCAGAATTCTCTTGTTGCTTTTGACTTCTAAATGATCTATTTACAAAAAGATAAACATTCAATACTGGCAAGTACCACAAGCTCTCTGTAGGAATTAAAGCTATGTGTTGTTGAGCTCAGACAACAAAATCATATATTGCAAGATTAGTTCACACAAATAAAGAGGAAGGAAGTAGCAGGTTCAAATTAGTGGAGCAGGAATATGATTCAAACATCACATTCATTTATCATAGTGATGAAGTAATTTTGGAGCAATGGAAGGAGGTCCCCTGCCAAGTAAACATGAAAATAACTATACAAAAATATCAATTTTAATGCTCAACAAGTATGCTGATCAAGCAACTAGATCTATTGAGAAAACCATTGGAAGTCCTCTCTATCCAATCATAGACAAAGTCATTTCAATTTCGGTCTAACATTATCCTAAGACCAAATGTATGTATTTGTGTATATAACCCTCTCTAGGTTTTTGAGATTTAATTGATACTCTCATACCATGCTTAGAATTCTTTCTGTGGTAGTAGTTAGAAGGCCTTTGAAATGTTTCATATGGAATATGCGCATGGTGAGGCTTGGGATATCTCCAAGTGGTAAAATTTTGGCACAACAATGAGAAAGTCCCTCTTGTGAGGAGCCATGAATGCAAGCAAGCAAACCAAAAGGAATGTTTTTTGGGTCGACATTCGGTACTGACCATGCTATGGAAATTCATGGCTCATAGTAAATGATCTTCACACGAAAGAAATTTCTCTGACTTGCATTAAAATCTTCCCACATATGTCAATGGGTAAATCAAATTGTCTGTATAACTTTACTAATGTATTCTAAGGAACCCGCACAACATTGTAAAGGCATGTACTTGATTTACCCATTGACATCAGTAAAGTTATACAGACAATTTGATTTACCCACTGACATCTGTGGGAAGATTTTAATGGTTTCAGTACTTTACTTAAAATATATACAAACACAATTATCCATTTCAAATTATCTAGCCTCATCAAACTTACTTTTGATCCCTGTAAGATACAGAATTCACTCAATATTGAGATAGGAAAAGTATGAGATAGGAAAATTGTCACAATTATTAAAGACACTATACACCAAACAATGTTTGAGATAAAATAGAATTACCTATGACATAGGAATCTCGTCATTTTGTTTTGAAATGCAAGGGATAAAAGTGTTTTTTTTTTAAATAAATATTTTAGTGGTTTAATCTGTATCGTTTATAAGAATTGATTTTTATTTTTAAATTTTATTCAAAGATAAGCTTCCTCGGCATGTGAAACCCCTTTTCCAACCTAATTATTGAGCACCATTTTGATGTATTATGGTCCTCCCCTTAGATGAGAATGTAAGAAGTTTAGTTTAACTTATATTTATTAATATTTGTAGATCTAAAACAGCTTTACAATAAATATCTACATTAGTCAATGTAATATGTAATTAATATAGTAATTAACTTTGAAACATAAATGTTTGGATAAAATATTGAAATGTTTGTTATAATAATAAAATGCATCTTATTATATATTGTTTTTTATATTTATATTTAAGAACTTAAATTCTATAAAATGTATATATAATAAGATGTATATATTTAAAATACTTATTATAATATTTAGTATATTATAATCTATATAATATTTATTATATTATACTATATGATATTTAAAATATATTTAAGAATTTAAATTCTATAAAATGTATATATAATAACAATATAGATTTTAACCAAAAATATAATCTAATAATACAATGCATCTTATTATATATTGTTATATTATATTTATATTTAAGAATTTATATTATTTAAAATAATATATTAATAAATATAATATAATAGAGAGAGTGTTAAAAAAAGATGGTAAGAAGGGGGGATAGAGACAAAGGGATAGAGAGAGATGAAGATAGAAGTGAAGAGAGATAAAGAGAAATAGATAGATAGAGATGGAGACAAAGAGATAGAGAGAGACTAGAGATAAAGATGGAGAGAGAGAGAGAGAGAGAGAGAGAGAGAGAGAGAGAGAGAGAGAGAGAGAGAGAGAGAGAGAGAGAGAGAGAGAGAGAGAGAGAGAGAGAGAGAGAGAGAGAGAAAGGAAAAGACATGGTAAGAGTGGAGACAAAGAAAGGAAGAGAGAAAGAGAGAAGGGGAGATAGAGAAACATATATAGAGATCGGGAGAGAAAGACACATGGTGAGAGAGAGAGAGAGAATTAGAGACTAATTTAAATAGAAAGAGAGAGGGAGAATGTACAAATTAATCAAGAACAAGAGAGAGATAGAGAGAAAGAGGAGACATAGGGAAAGAAATAAGAAATTGAATAGAGATAGATAGAGAGATAAAGATATAGACATATATTCATTCTAACCCATAAGAAAAAGACAATTCTTAATATCTAGGGATACAAAGAAGTGCGACTACCAATGAATTAACTAGGATTTCTGATACACTAGAAAACAACAAATGGGATAAGGGAAAAGAACCAACACATCACTCATGTCAACGCACCTAGAAGAATAACAAGAGTAGAATATTGTCATTGTATAGGTTGATTGGATAAAATTTCTTGTTACTAGGTGTTGTCATTTGTTATCATTTATATACATTATTAATAGAATTATATAACTAATGGTTTAATTTACTTGCTTTTGTTTGAAAAAATATTTTGATTTGCCTATATAAGTGAAGAAAATAATATGGACATAAGAGAGAAAAATGAGAAAAACATAGGGAGAGAGAGATCTCATAGAGAGGAAGCGTGTGAGAGAGTAGGGGGAGGGAGATAGAAATAAAGAAATAGAAAAGGAGAGAGGTAGAGAGATAAAGAGATTCCTAATAAATTGTTATAGGGGCTTCCACCTACTATCATATCAAATCCTCTAATTGAATTAATCATTTCATCAAGTCTTTCTTTTGTCAAATTTTGCACATCTTCCACCTTAATCAATTTACCCTTAAGATGTTATGTGGAGAGAGAGAGAGAGGCACAAAGATTGAGAAAGAGAGAGAGAGAAGGGAGGGAGGGAGGGAGAGATTGAGAAAAAGAGAGAGGAAGAGAGAAAGAGATAGAGCAAAAGAGAGAGATAGAGAGATAGAGAGAGAGAAGAGAGGATGAGAGAAAGAGATAGAGAAAAAGAGAGAGGTAGAGTGAGAAACTTTAGAGAGAGCAGAGATAGAAATTAAGGGAGAGAGACATCATATAGAGAGGAAACTTGTGTGATAGGGAAATAGAGACAAAGAGATAAAAATAAATAGAGAGGTAGAGAGGGAGACCGAGATATATATGTAGACCTAGAGAGATAAAGAAAGATAGAAAAATAGATAAAAAGAGAGAGGTAGAGAGACAAAGAGAGGAAGAGAGAAGTAGATAGAGAAAAATGGAGCAATTAGAAGAAAATCCTAGTAAGCAAAGTGTATCTTGGGAGAACAATCCTTTTCTTAGAGATTTTTGGAATGTTTTCCTAGATGAACTTCCAGGATTACCTCCTATGAGAGCTTTCGATTTCTCCATTGATACAATACTGGGATCATAACCAATTTCAAAAGATTTGTATCGTATGACTACTATGGAATTGAAAGCTTAGCTTTAGGAGCTGTTGGATAAAGGATTGATTAGACCTAGTGTTTCACCTTAGGGAGCCCTAGTGATCTTTGTCAAAAAGAAGGATGGAACATTACATTTATGTATCGATTATCGTATGCTCAACAAAGCAAAGATAAAGAACAAGTATCCTTTGCCACGTATTGATGACCTTTTTTATTGGATGCATGGTGGAATAGTGTTTTCAAAGATCAATTTGTGATCTGGGTACCATCATCTAAGAATAAAGGATGAGGACATTCATAAGACAACTTTTAGAACCAGATATGGGCATTATGATTTCACGATTTTAACTTTTAGACTCACGAATGCTCTTTCTATGTTCATGAATTTGATGAACAATATTTTCCAGGATTGCTTGGATAAATTTGATCTAGTGTTTTTAGATGAAATTCTTATTTACTCTAAGAATGAAGAAGAATACTTGCAACATCTTCAGATAGTTTTGCAGCGGCTGAGAGCATAAATTGTTTGGCAAGCTTTCTAAGTGTACTTTGTTTTAGAAAGAGATATAGTACTTAGGGCATATTATTTCAGCTAAAGGAATATATGTAGGCCCTACAAAGATAAAAGCTATACTTGAATGGCCTATGCCAAATAATGTACTTGAAGTGCATAGCTTCATGGGGTTAGTAGGATATGACAAGAAGTTTGTTTTGAACTTTTTTAATATTGCAAAACCCATCACTTCGCTTTAGAGAAAAGGAAAGCATTTTGACTAGATAACAAAATGTCAGAAGGCATTTGACCAGTTGAAAGAAAGATTGAAAACAACCCCAATATTGAAAGTTCTAGATTTGGAAAGTCAATTTATTGTCATAATTGATGCCTCAGGGGAAGGTTTGGGAGTAGTGCTTATGTAAAATGGGAAAGTGGTAGCCTATAAATCCAGGAACCTGAGATCATATGAGTAGAATTATGCTCCTCATGATTTAGAGTTAGCAGTAGTTGTGCATGCTTTGCAAGTGTGGTGACACTACTTGAACTAGGAAAGCCTTTTGAGTTAAAGTCAAATTATCATGGACTTAAGTACATATTTTCCCAACCCCATATGAATGCTTGACAAAGAAGATGGTTGGAATTGATATTTGACTATAATTTTAAGATAAATTATATCAAGGGAAAAGAGAATCGAGTAGCATCTATGCTTTAAGTTGATGGAGACATATCACATCGATTGTCTCTATCCACTCCAATTTTAAGGAGTTGGTATTACAAAGTTTTTTAGGTGATGAATTCTATGAGCAAGTTAAGCAACTCTCTCTGTAAATCCTCAAGATTCAAGGTATGATGGGTTCTATTTTGAACTAGATAGAAAACTAAGATACAGAAGAAGAATGTATGTTCTAGATTCAATAGAATTAAGAAACCTCGTATAGAAGGAAGCTCATTCTACACCATACTCAGGTCATACAGGAGTAACTAAACTACTAGTCTATGTGAAACCTCTTTATTTCTAGAAAGGAATAAAAATGATGCTAGATGATTTGCATCTGGTTGCCTATAATTACAAAGAGTCAAGGCTAAGCATCAACATCCAACATGACTTCTATATCCACACAATATTCCAGAGTGTAAGTGACAAGTTATTAGCATGGATTTTATGCAAGGTCTTCCAATGTCCCAAAATATACATGATGTTATTTTAGTAGTGGTAGAAAAACTCACCAAGGTAGATCACTTTATACCTAGAAATTTAACAGATGGAGCACCAATTATAGATCATAAGTTTGTGCAAGAAGTGTTCAGATTGCATGGAGTTCCTGAGAAGATTATCTCAGATAGAGATGCTTGCATGACATCAAGATTTTGGCAAAATTTGTTTTCAGCACTAGGAACTCAACTTAGCATAAGTTTGACTTATCACCCTGACGCATATGGTCAGACTGAAAGGGTAAATCAAGTTCTTGAAGATTTGTTGTGAATGTACTATATGGAACAACAATATAAGTGGGAAGAATATTTACCATTTGTGGAGTTTGCTTATAATAACTCCTACAATTCTGCTATTAAGATGCCTCCATTTGAAGCATTATATGGAAGAAGATGCCAAACTCCTATAAGTTGGGATAAGCTAGAAGATAGGATCAGCATTTGTCTAGAGATGTTAGCAGAAATGGAAGAGCATGTTAAGTTGATCAAAAAAAGATTAGCAGAAGCAAATGATAGACAAAAAAGTTATGCTAATGCCAAACATACACCAAAACAATTCTCAGTTGGAGAAAAAAGTTATCTTGAGGGTCAAACCTTAAAAAAGTTCTATAAAGTTTGGGAAGTCTTCCAAACTAGCTCCTAGATATGTAGGACCCTTCGAAGTTCTTGAAGTGATCAATCCAGTTGCCTACAGAATCACTCTACCACTAGCTCTTGCTAGGATACATAATATTTTTCATGTTTCATATTTGAAAAAGTATATAATAGGTGATAATCATATTCTTGATTGGAATGCTTTACAGGTGCAAGAATTAGGAGTGGTCATGATTGAGCCTCTCAAAGTGCTCAAAATTCGCAAGCTTCACTTGCATAATAGAGAGGTTACCAATGAAAGGTCCAGTGGGATGAATATGCAGAGGATAATGCTACATGGGAGGATTATCATGAATTTCATTAGAGATTCCCTCATTTATTTTATGCCTTTCAGAGTTGAACAAAACAAAACTTTATTATGATATTAATTTTGGATACATTGGACCATCGAGGACGATGAATCTTATGGGGGGAGATATTTCACATCCCTAAACTTTGATTATTTTTTACTTTTTATTGGGATGTAATTAGTAGTCAATTTTTCATGATCTAATGATTTGACATTATGTGAAAATGTCATGATAAATCGATGATTTCATGAGTTGAGTATATATTCATAGAATTTAGACATGTGATTATGTGTTATCATGATTATTTATTCATGATGTAAATGTGTTAACTAATGATACACTAATTCTAATTTGGTGATTGCAAGTTGTACACAGGAAATATGATTTTTTCCACCCTCCAAGAAAGAGAGGGAGAGCATCATCAGAGAGAAGTGAATAGACGTATGGAAAAAACAAGTTGTTTCCATCTAAGTCTGGAGTTTCTCAATTAGTGAACTTTGATAAGTTTGGTAAGTGTTTTCAACCTTATGGTCTTGGTTAGTCTTCATTTGACAATAGTTGATTTGACATCTATTCTTTAAGCATAGATTTTGTTGTAAACCTAGAAGGGATGGTTCAACTATCGACATGATGTAATCAATAGTTGATATTTACCTAATATAGCTCATATTCAGGAGAATATATCTATAAGCTAATGGTTAGCTATCTTTTCTTGGGTGAATTTTGATTGGAATTTTCCTATATTATATCCTATTAGGCTATCTATGTTTGTCTATTTTACTAAGTATGCAAGATAGAGAGGGGAAGAATACCTCAACCCCATTCTTGAATCTCGTTAAGTGTTTGAAAGACAACATAAGATATACGTTGGGTATGTTTTCTTTATGACATTATATATATATGTTATGTCGATAATTATTGAGACCTTTTATGTTAGGTCGATGACCTCTAAATGAAAAGAGGTTAAGAGATGTGCTTTGTATTTCCTGTGATATGTGGTCCTTCGATCCTATTTTCCATCAATTGCTATTGAGAGTGGAGAATCTTTTGACTGAATTGTTGATGATCTTTAATTATCATTATCTCTATTGATTAAGCAAGCCGTCGTGGAAGTAAAGACAAGCATTAATAATTTGTAGTAGGGCATGATTAAGAGTAGTGCTCTATTAAATAACTAGGGAGAGTTCTCTTGAATACACAGAAGCATACTGAGAGATAGAGGAAGCAAGGAATTGAGCTGGCAGCACATTGAAATTTGAGCAAAAGGACGTCAGAGATCCACTGAGGAGAGAAGAGAACCTTGTTTGCAGAACGAGCTCACAGGTTCTCATCTTTTTAAGAATTTATGTTTTCATGATTTTAAAAATTTCATGAATAATTATCAGTCAGTAGATTTAACTTATCACTATGTTATGATAATCGATATCATATCATATACCTCACTGTGTGTTGATAATCAACAACTTGTATATATATCACAGAGTTGTGAATGTTCAATATCATAGTATTACATATATTATTATTATGAAATGAGTATTCATGGTATATATATCACATAAGACAAAAGATTATATTATTATCATTAAAATTAGTGAAGTAGGCATATTATACTGTTATCACTAAAGTTACTAAAGACCACTGTGTATGTATCATTGAGTTTTAGAAAAATGAAGAGCTATAATAACTCTGTGAGTGAAGAGTCGAGACCTCTTAGATGTTTATAACTATGAAAATAATATTGTGTTGTCTCTACATTCAAAATAGGAACAAAGCCTATTTACCTCTACACAAGTTTAAATGATAGTGGTCACATTAAATGAGGAACTAATGATTTAGACACCTCTGTGGAGTCACATGAAGTTTCATATTTCCTCTGAGTTCAAAGAAAATCAGGAAATTTCTCCACTCTATGTGATGTCTAGACCGAATGGTCACTTTTACTAATCCTTCTGGATGAAGACTAGATTATCTCTAATTTTTGTATTTATGTTCAAAATGAAGCTTTGTCTATGTATCATCTTTGCTATATATCCACAGTACTATGTAGGCTGACTAAATAGATTGATTAATTTTGAGTAGGTTGAAAGGCAGAAGTTCATGTTAGATTTTAACCTGATGTTAACAGTCAATTTTTAGTTGTTAAAATAGTCTATGTGAACAATAGTGTGTTTTATGTGGAGGTTGAAGTACATCTATGATGTTTAAACTCATAGAACAAGACTGTGTAGTGATCAATTAAATATTTTCACTCAAATATTTGAGAGCTATGTTTCCTATAGATATCTTACTCTCAGAAGAGTAAAGGAAAACAATGATGTATATTTCTTTCAAGGCCTATTGAATCTATTCTTTTGATATTATATTTGAGCCTTTTGAGATCTTGAGTTTAGTGAGATCTATTTTTCCTTATATCAAAAAATGTACATTAATGATGTGAATATCATTAGGTGCATTTTGTATTATGTTATTTATAACAACATATATATGTTTACTTAAGCATATTAAATATTTACATTAAGTAAGAAGATGATATATCATTCTAAACTTTCCTATAATAGAGAACAAAAGGTGATTGTTAAGTCCAAGACATCTATATTGTATCTAGACCTAGTCTTATTTCCTTTATTAGATTAAAAGAGTGTTGTTAGTCAAGAATTGTTATACTTTGACTAGTTTATAATAAGACTTGACATAGAGAAGGATAACCTTATATATTATGTTTTACAAGAAAAGGTGAATTAGATCAATGACCAAGAAGTCAAGATTTAACAAGTGGTTATCTTATTCACATTGTTATGGATACAACTTATTAATTTTAAAGTTATTATAATGTTGTAGAGTATTGGAGTAGGGATTGTAGTAAATCCTAGATTGTCTCAAAGGGTTAAAATCTTTTAACTCTTAATTTAATTTTGATATTGAATTTAGACCATTGTTTATATAGGTCGACAAACAAAAAGGTCAAGAAATTATAGGAGTCTAAGAATCTTTTTGTTGATAGAAAAGAATCTTTTTGTTGATAGAAAGTCAGTATTAGTTGCATAAATGAAGTATAGTTAGAATTGAGTAGAGAGTATATTGACAGGAAGTCATAGACCTAGTTAAATTGTAGTTATGCAATAAGGAACTCTCAAAAAAGTTAAAAGTATTTATTTTGTGTATATCCTAAGTATGGATTATATTTCTAAGTCAGATGGACTAGGAATTGAATGTAGATCAGACAATCATGTCTAGAGTACTAGCCAAGTAAAATAAACTAGAGAATGAGATAGTCTTCAAGTAGAGTTAGAGGTGTGTGAACATATGACTATGTTTATATATATATATCAAAACTTTGGCTAAAGTGATGCATTTGTCTCTGCATGCATTAGTCAGTTCACAATGTCTAGATGACATAACTAGTCAGTATGATCATACCTAGCTAGAAGATTGCCTAGAGATTGTATGGTCGATTAAGTTACTTAGGACATAGTCCTAGAACTTAGATGACAACTTGTTAAGATCTAAATGCCTATACTCTTCGTGAAGGGTAGGGCCACTTCTAGGAGGGAAGGTGTGTGAGGGACCGCCAATTTGTAGTTTAAAGCAATCAGATGATGCTCTCCCTCTAAAGAAGAAGACTCGCGAAGATTTGAATGATATATATCAAGATTCTAGAGACAATACTTTTGATGTAAAATTCCATGTTATGATATGATGTAAAATACATTTTTTTGCCAAAGAGCAATATATTTGTAAATATAAAGTGAAATATTATCACTTGAGATTATCTTTGAATATAATGAATTTCAAGGTTGAAAGATTATTCTAAAAAGATATGCTTTTATTTCTTTGAAATTTAGCAAAGGCTTTTAATAATAATAAAAAAATATTATTTCATTCTTGTTTATCTTGTTTCTTTTACTTCTAAGTAATTTGTGTGTAATTTTGAGTAATATGAGAAGGCATGTTACAAGAATAGTGAACATAAATTGCTATATTATTGGAGGTGTTACCAAACATGTGAAGAACCATGTACATAGGCTCCACCAAGCACTCACATATCCCAAGGCTTAGATGAAGACTTGACTCATAATTTTGGGAAACCATTTATGGTTTTCTATCTATATCCTTGGCCTATATTTTGAGGGCTTGGAATGGAGAGTGTATGTTTAGTTTCATGTAGGGTATGATGTTAGAATTCCTCTAGATACATAGTGTCGATCTCCATTGAAGCACAACAACTCAAAGAGTATTGTAACCTGTTTGAAAAGCAATATAGTTGAGTGTTCTTTGAAGGATCAAATGAGAGTTTTCCAAGGGTATATCTCTTTTTTATTGTCATTACTCTATTGAAATTGTTTTAGATCTAATTTATTTGCATTGTTTCTCTATTCGAATTAAGTAGGAACTAGTCATATTTTCTTCCAATAAATGCATATATACACACACATATTTATAAGAATAAGGGAACACTTTTTTTTTTCAAATAGATTAGCTTCTAGAATAAAAAAAATATTCTTTTTGTAATTGTTTATTTCTTTTATTTATAATTTTTTAAAATGGAAAAGTTACATTTGACTATTAAACTAGATATATTAAAACGCAACTATATATAATAATTGAGGTTAATGCTACCATATTTTCTGCTCACATCTTCTCTTTAAAAACTACTTTGTGTGCATAACCTTCATTCACTACTTTCTATAGAGATCACCTATGATTTATGGATTGTATCAAACAACTCAAGTGTGTTCTAAATAATTAAACATCATGTATACAAATTTAATAGGGTAGTGCATTGTGGCCAAATATCAATATTAAAATTTTATATCTATACATTGTTGTTACATAGGAAAATATATTAAAACAATTCTTAGCTATTACAATATTTTCCACAATCATATAAGACATAAAATACAGTTTGTGCAAACTTATTTTGATGTGATTGTGAGCATTAAGGTTATGAACATATTTATAAAACCACTAACAAAACATTTTAAAAAGTCTCCATATTTAGGTAAATTATAGTTTTCATAAAATTTTAAAATAATTTATATAATTTATCTTACATTTGAATTATCTTTTTAATGGAATATTTTTTAATATATTTATTTATAAATAGTTGACAATTTCATTTGATATACAATGAAGAGCTTGTAGCAATCAAGTAGATCACTGTAAAATTCCTCAAGGACTATGAGTAAAAGGGTCTTTTTACTATAGTATTTATGATCAAATGGGTAATACAATCAACAATATGAACTTTTAAACTTTGAAAGTTGTATTCTTTTTTGATACCATTTTCTAGCGCATTAGAGTTGTCCAAAGAATTAAGTGTAAGATTTAGGTGCATGCAATATATTTTGTTCAAAAAGGGGAAATTTTCCCAAATACATTAGAATACTTTCAACATTTTATTTCTTGCAAATTTTGAATTGATATATACATGAAATGAAAAATATTTGAAATAAGAATACATTACAAACAAACTAGCATATATTTAATTAATACAATTGGAACATGAGATAAATATGTGCTAAGTAATTCCATGGCTTTCCTTGAAGTTTTCTTGGGCTTTTTGCTCATATAGGTGAAGAAGAGCAATTGTACAGAGTGTTGCTAGAGTAAAACCATATGCATGTATCCTAATACATCAAAATCGCCCTGGAAAAAGCCATATTTAATTATTCTAATTAATACAAGATTTTGTTGAACATTTACAACAAGAAAGAAGAAATCCATTTATAAAATATATGTTGGGGATCCAACTACTAATAGCTACTCCAACTTCCATAATAATCGATTGATATAGCCCACCTCCATACAATCATGGACCATCCTATCAAAACAAATACACATTGTAGCATAGTAATATTAGACTTTAACTTATCGTGTGTATTGTGCATCACCAGCTTGGTAAATTCCTAACCCCTTCAAGGATTGTAATCACAATTTAAATTCTAACTATGGTTACAATAGAGGAGGCCAAAATTGACAATGATATATTCAAAGGTGTATGTGCTAACACCAATCCATGCTTTCAACACTACATATTCTACTCTTCACCAACAATATTGGCAACCAAAGTGATAATATTGATACTCCATTATCTCCTCCACTCTCCACACCCATTAAATACTGAACATTATTTTTTTCAAGGTAAGAGAAAGACCCCACATTTTAAAAATTATATTTGTTTCATTTCTTTGAGCAGCCAAGGTAAGACAAAGACCCTATCATTTTAAAAATCAAATTTTCTTGAAACCAAAGGAGCTTACAACGAAGAAAGGAGATAAATACTTGATGGTTTCAAAAATCATATTTAAAATGGAGAAATTTAATGGCTTGTGAAGGTCACGTTATAATTGCGAATCACAACAATATTTTCTAACAATGCCACCGATTGCTAGACGACAATTTACAAGTTAAATAAATGCCCTCATCCTTGGCTTCAACACAAAGGGAAGATGAAGCCAATGTTTTCTTCGAGAATAAAGAGGCTTCTTTTCCTGCATAGGGAAAGTGGTTGGCAGTAGACAAAACATACAAATTGTTTATGCTATAGCATCGTCAGTCCTCTATCTGACCACGTTCACTATGGTGTGAGGTTGCCAGGTATTTGTCATCAAATATTTATGACAGTTCTGCCTTCAGCTGTGCCATCCATTCGGATTATGCCGATTGCCGGCCAAGGATATGAAGTTGTCGGGCAATTCAAGAAACAAAAATGAAAAAAAAGTACTCCAGGGCTAATTTGTTGTCTATATAAATTATAACATCTGTGAATGATTTACATCAAGTTGTGTTCAAAAAGCTTTGAATGCGAATAATGAAACCTCACGTCGTAGCAGTGCCATTCCCAGCATTGGGTCACATCATCCCACTGCTGGATTTTGCAAAGGAGCTTGCTGCCCATGCCTTCACTGTCACCTTCGTCACCACTCCTGCCAACGGACACCGTCTGCACCAACAAATTTCTCATGCCGTTTCCTCCGCTCTCGACATTCGTCTGCTGCTGCTTCCAACGCCCCACATACAAGGCCTCCCGGCGGGCCTGGAGAGCTTCGAGCAACTCCCCACAGAATTATGTCCCTATATTTATCAACTCTCCCAGAAGCTCGAACAGCCCTTTAATTCATGGATTGAAGCTCAACAAGGCCACGATGGAAGGCCTCTCTGTATTATCTACGACGCGCTTATGGGGTGGAATATGGAGGCAGTCCACAAGCACAGAATCCCCACAGTGGCCTTCAGTACATACGGAGCATTTGGGCTTAGCGTCTTGCATTCAGCGTGGCTTTCAGCTACTCAGAATAGGGTGGAAAAACAAGGGGACGATTTTGTACTGAGCTTAGATCTCCCTGCGCCCCTAAAATTAAAGGGTCACGAGATAGACGAGAGGATGTGGGAGCCCTTTGCGATGCACTTTTTAGGGCGCTTACAGTCTGCCATGGAAGGCTGTGGGATGCTTGTAAATACGTTTGAGGAGCTGGAGGGTGATTACGTGCAGCACATGAGAAATCTCACGGGGAAGCCCGTGTGGTCCATCGGACCAGTGCTTCCAACCAATTTTTGCTCGCGAGGAAAAACGGCGGACATCAGCGAGAAGGAGGTGGTACAGTGGCTTGACTCGCAGAAGCCTCAGTCGGTTGTGTATGTTTCGTTTGGAAGCCAGACCTTCTTATCGGAACAACAAAGCAAAGCCTTGGCTAGCGGTCTGGAAGCCAGCGAGCAGGCCTTTATTTGGGCCATCAAAGTGTCCCCCAGTGTCGAACCCGAGACGTGCCTTGATCTAGCTGCCACGTATCTGCCGCAGGGGTTCGTAGAGAGAACGAAATGTAGAGGGCTGGTCGTATGGGGGTGGGTGCCTCAGCTTCTTATTCTTTCCCACCCGTCTGTGGGCGCCTCGATGAGTCACTGCGGATGGAACTCTATGCTGGAAAGTGTCTCTCTTGGAGTTCCCATGGTCACGTGGCCCATGTACGCAGATCAACATTTCAATTCCAGACTGGCGGCAGAGTTGGGAATGGGAATCCAAGTGTGCCAACACAGTGATGGAATTCCAGACAAGCAAAGAGTGAAAGAGGGCGTCACGCTTGTGTTGTGTAAAGATGAGGGCAAAGAGATGATGAGATCTGCTCAAAGGTTGAAAGAGATGGCGGCGGGGGCTGTCGCACCTGGAGGATCTTCAGACGCAAATTTTCAAGACTTTTTGAGAGAGATTCGGAAGTTGAATATGGCCAGAAACACTGATTTTTCAACATCATTTTCACTCGCTAAATTGCAAGATCATTCTGTGGCTGAAATCCATATGCTCAACATTTTCAATAATATCTGAAGCTTTCAGGGCTTCAGGAAGTCACTTCTTACCGTTTGTACTGTATTTTTCTAAGTTAGTTTAATGGTGAAGTGATATTGTTGTTGATTAATATATTGGTTTAGAGTTTAGAGGATGAGTTTTCTTTTTTTTTCATTAAGGTTATTTCACAAATTAGGGTTTAAATTTGACAGTCAACCTTATTTGTCAAATAATTTTTTTATGACAGTTATCTATTCAATGGCGCCTTTAAAATATTGTGACATACTTTAGTATAAGTAAATTATATAAAAACTATATATATATATCAGCATAATCTTATATAATTTTTGACAGTCTGTCCAAAATCTCTCCTTTCATATAATACAGTCTTTTCAAAATTTTAGTTGTATTTGACAATTAAAATGCCTAAAAACAACTATACAACTGTCAAATTTAAGCCCTAATACAGATCATTATTTTATGATGAATAATTTTATTGTGTTGTTTTTTCATGCAACTCATTTTAGATTGTATTTTATGTTCATCTCCTCTTAGATTAGTGTAGGAAGTGTTTTCAATATCTTAACTTCCTTTCATCATTGCTCTTTTTGATTTCTTGTGATATTTGATTGAAATTCTATGTTATTTGGTTCTGTGGTAATTTCAACATGGATTATTGTTTTGATAATTGAATGCAATTGTCAATGTAATAAATTTTCTTTCTCGAGAGGTGCAGATGGGAGTGCGAGGGCTTGGGACTACTTGAGCTGCCTTCTAACTGTTTGGTGAGGTTGTGGGCCTATTCGGCCAGGGCCAATGCCCTCTTCTTTCCTTTTGTTGTTTGCTAGGTAGTGTGGGTCGTGGGGCCAATGTGTGGATCCCTTCTCACACAAATTTTCAGATCTATTTTTTGCACTATTGCACTTAAGAGGGTTGCCTGCATGGCAGCCACTGGGGGCCCAGGGGATCTCCCTCTTTTGATATTTAAAGATGCACTTAATGGGGATGAACCTTCTTCATCCATACACTCAAATGTCGTTCATTTTCTCTTGCATGCAGTTGAGGAATCCAAAACAACTCATTTTTTTTACGCTTCACCCACAACCCAATGGATGCTTAGAGAAAAACAAACCCAATGAATGCTTAGAGAAAAGCAAGGATCACCCAATGTTGGTGATTAATCTAGAAACCATAGCAGATGATGTTCTTTACTTATCTGAGCATGCTTTAATATTCAAGTTTATGGGTGTTCGTATTTCTTTGCCTTTTTTGGAGACTTGGGTAAAAAAGAATTGGTTCCCTATAGGTAATATGAAAATCATCTTAGCTACTAACAGATATTTCTTTGTGGTTTTCTCTTACTTGGCAGATTGAAATATGATCTTTGAAGGAGGGTCTTATTTTCATAATCAGGCAAGTTTATTTTTAAAACCTTGGTATATAGGGTTTGATCCAATGGAGAAGCCCTCTTCCAAAATTCATGTCTAGATCTGCCTTCCACTACATCTAATGGAGTTCTAGCATCAAAACATTCTACAATCCAAAATAGTGATTATAAAAAAACCCTTGGGGCCTTCCCACCAAACCCTCGATAAAAAGCTAGCCACTTTTGATCATCTTTGTGTTGAAATTAATTTGAATAATCTTCTTCGTGAACCTATGGAGATTAGATTGGAGGCCCTTCCCCAGTATTGCTTCCAGGGCCTTCCCCAGTATTGCCTCTAGGCCCTCCCCCAGTATTGCCTTAGCATGAGTTGGATCCAATAGATTGACTATGAAGCTTTACCATTTAGATGTCGTGCATGTCATGAATATAGACATTTACAAAGAAATTGTCCATAAGTGGGTCTTAGATTTCCTCAACCCAATCATGAGAAGCAAGACGCCAATCTAAAAGTGAAAGGTAAGGCCCCTATTCAATTTGATGGGCCAGACTCAAATGGATTTATTACAGAGAAATCTAGATTAAAAGCAAATCCTTTGAATCACCAGCATAAAGATTCACTTAAGGGGCCCTCTAGAAACACGTTTGATGTTCTTAAAAATTTTGATGATCTGGACACAATGGAGTATGATAATGTACCCAAGCTATTCAGGGTATACATTTTTTAGAACTAGGTATTTGAGGACTTCTAGGTTTGATGTCTTTGGTAGAGGAGCAAAGAGTATTTAAGGTAGGAGATGTTCTTGTTTCTAGTCATGCTAAGAAAAATGATGGACTCCAAGAGGCTTTAGAGGTACCTATTGAACATGTAGTCTCTATCCCTTTGCTAGAGATTTAAATGGAGCCAAATGTAGTTAATGTTATGTTAGAAAATGAGCAAGGATTAGGAGAAAAATAAGATGGTAAAAAGGGGTACCTTCTCTGTTGGGTCTTCAATAGAAGAACATCAAGAAAAGAAGGTTCTGGCAAGGCTTCAAAGGCAGGAAGGAAGAAGGACCAAGAAAAAGTGAAGTTGTTTGGGGAATCTTTAGTGGAATCTAGTGTCATTAAGACATTAAATACTCACTTTTATAAGCCCCTAAAATGATTGTGATATCTTGGAATGCTAGGGGTATGAGTAGCATCTCTTGACAAAAGGTTTCTCAGGATCTTGTTCATGGTCATAGACCAGATATTGTTTTCATTCAAGAAACAAAGCTTTTGGGTATGTACAGGATCATGATGGGCCAAACTATACCTCTAAGTGGCAATGAAAATACAAAAAATTAGACTTAATCAAGTTCATGTGAAAATTTGAATGGATTATCTACACAATTTGAAAAAGATGTAAGAACAAAATTTGTAGAGAATTGAATCTAGTTTATGAGCTAGTATTTTTTAAAAAAAAAACTAAATTTACTTGGTGAAAAATGAATATTTTAATGAACAACTATTAAATTTTTTAGAAAAAAAATAAAAAGTGGGTGTCTGTCTAGCCAACCTAACTATGAGCAAATTTTTTTTTTTTTTTGAAACTTTCAAAATAAGTAGAGGACTCATGCCCAGATGTGATGCATATATATTTTTTTTAAAAATTCTAATAAAATAATTAGTTATGTTTTTTTACTGTGACTTTTTTTAAAAACTAAAGAGTAATTGCTTAGCCAACCTAACTCGATCAAAAAATATCAGAATTGAAAAAAAAATTTAACCTGTAGCCAACAAAGCATAGAGTGTGACTTTCAGATCTAAAAAAGGTGAAACGGTTTGAAAGTTATGGATGTTTTTCAATCAATGTATCCATCAGGATTTCAGACACACACTATATATAAAATTATTAATAATTATTTAATAAAATGATAATCAAGAAAATCTTATATTTTTAGAAAGCTGACAATTTCCTCTATAAACCCTTTTTGTTTTATCAATTTTGCATAAAAAAAAGTCATTAGTACGAAGGGTGAAGTTTGAAGAAGAGAGTGAAACCAATAAACACTTTAAAATTTAGGGAAAGTCAACTATGACAGTCCCAAGCCTAAATACAAGGCAAAACTGAAGCAAAATAGATATCTGTTACTAACATATATCCGTTAATAACGGATATGCATTTTGTGGAGTGGGAGAATGATTTTAAAGGTTCCAAAAATGGATATCCATTTCTAGAACCTTAGACAACTTGGTTATTAATATATTTTTATAAAATAGTTATAAAATTTGATAAAAATTGCATGATTTAAGGGTTTTTCACTAGCTTTTCATTGCTTATCTTCGCAAGACTACTCTACAAGCATGTTGTAACAGAATTTGTGACTTTATCAGACTTATATCAGACCTATTTACTTCTTCCCTCAGTCACATCCTTTACAACACCTTTTGTTTGACACTTTTGCATTGAAATTTGATTTAAAATTGCATGTTTTTGGGCTTTTTCACTAGGTTTGACTAGACAACTCTCTACAAACACTCTAAAGGCTTGTTGTGTCTGATTTTTTCTCACAATGTGACTAATTACATGGTTATTATTTGATATCCATCATGAAATTTCACACAACACCCTTTCTATCAGTTGTTTGCATGCTTTTATTGTGAAAAAGTTACATATTTTGCTTGATTTTTACTAGGGTTTGACTTGCAAACTTGTTAAACTTGCATGGAATGCATGTTGTGAAGGATATTATTGATCTAATTGACTGATATCCCTGAAATACTCTTCTTCACATCTTAAATTTCATTACAACACTCTTTATTTGGACATTTACATTCACATTTTGTGAAAAAATTGCATATTTTTGCATAATTTCACTAGTTTTTAGACTTACAATCATTTAGGATTGCATTCAAAAGTGTGTTGTGAAGCATATCTCTTATTGAAAGGAATGATATTGCTGTTATTTACTTATGCACCTCATAAATTTGATCACAACACCTTTTCTTTACATACATTGCATTGAAAAAAAAAGCATAAAAATCTAGCATCTTTAGTTCATTTACATTCATATTTCGAGAATTTGATTGCTTGCATATTGTATGGATTCCTATTGTTATTAAATGGAAGCTTTATTTACATACTTCAAGATAGAGGTTTAGGGTTTCTTAAGTCTTGTGAAGATAAGCAATGAAAAGCTAGTGAAAAACCCTTAAATCATGCAATTTGCATCAAATTTTCAATGCAATCATGAAATGAAAAGGTGTTGTAATGAATTTATCAGAGGGAAGCAAGGAATATGTCTTATAACAATCCACTATGGCCACAAAATCCACTACAACACCCCTAGAATGCAACCCTAGAGAGGAATCTAGTGCAAACCCTGGCAAAAATACAAGTTTCAAACCCTAGGTATGAGATCTAAATGAAATTATGCAATGAAATGGAATGCTACAGGTCAAAATCAAACTTGAAAGAGTGTAAAGGATAGTAGTAAAATCTGAAACCAAATTTTAGCTACCAACCCTAGCTCATGCACAAACTAGGTCTCATAAAAACACACAATTTCAAGCAATTTTGACCAAATTGACAATGAAAATGCAATACAAATTAGCAATTGATGATGAATTTTTGAATTTTATATTAGACGTTACAAACCCTAAACCCTAAACCTCTAAACTTGAACCCCTAACCCCTAAACAATAAACCCTAAACACTAAATAAACCCGAACCCCTAAACAATAAACAATAAACCCTAAACCCTAAATAAACCCTAAATTCAAGTTTAGGGTTTAGGGTTTAGGGGAATTATTTAGGATTTAGGGTTTCTCAAGTTTAGGGTTTAGGGTTTATGGGTTTGGGGTTTAGGGTTTAAAGAGAGATAGAGAGAGGGGATTAATAGAGATTGGGAGAGATAGAGGAGACAAAGGGGAGAGATAGGGAGATAGAGAGTGAGAGACATGTCCAAAGACATAGGGAGAGATTGAGAGGTAGAGGGGTGATAGAGATAGGGAAATAGGGAGAGATAGGGAGATAGAGGTTTAGGGTTGCTTGGGTTTAGGGGCATTATTTAGGGTTTAGGGTTAATGGTTTTGGGGTTAGGGGTTAAGGTTTAGAGGTTTAGGGTTTAGAGAGAGATAGAGAACCAATAGGGAGATATAGAGGGGACCGGGGGGAGAGATAGAGAGATAGAGTATGAGGGACATGGCCAGAGACATAGGGAGAGAGATTTAGAGGTAGATGGACAAAGGTGATAGAGAGATAGGGGAGAGATATGGAGATAGAGGCTTAGGGTTACTTGGGTTAGGGGTTTAGGGTTTCTCAGGTTTAGAGGTTAGGGGTTAGAGTTTAGGGGAATTATTTAGTATTTAGGGTTTATTGTTTAGGGGTTAGGGGTTTAGGTTTAGAGGTTTAGGGTTTAGGATTTATAGAGAGAGAGGAATGATAGGGAGATATAGAGGAGACCGAGGAGAGAGATAGGGAGATAGAGAGTGAGACACATGGGCAGGGACATAGGGAGAGAGATTGAGAGGTAGAGGGATGATAGAGATGGGGAGATAGGGGAGAGATAGGGAGATAGAGGTTTAGAGTTGACTGGATTTAGGGTTTAGGGGTTAGGGGTTAAGGTTTAGGGGCATTATTTAGGGTTTAGGGTTTATAGTTTAGGGGTTAAGGTTTAGAGGTTTAGGGTTTAGTGTTTAGAGAGGGAGAGGACCAATAGGGAGGTATAGAGAGTGAGGGACATGACTAGAGACATAGGGAAAGAGATTGAGAGGTAGAGGAACGATAGAGATAGGGAGATAGAGAGATAGATTTTAGGGTTGCTTGGGTTTAGTGTTTAGGGTTTAGGGGTTTGGGGTTTAGGATTTAGGGTTTAGGGGTTAGGGCTTAGGACTTAGGGGCATTATTTAGGGTTTATGGTTTAGGGGTTAGGGGTTAGGGTTTAGGGGAATTATTTAAGGTTTAGAGGTTTCTAGGGTTGCTTGGGTTTAGGGTTTAGGGGCATTATTTAGGGTTTACGATTGCATATCAAAAGAAGTCTCTCTCTCTCTCTCTAAATCCCTCAACCCTAAATAATGCCCCTAATCCCTAACCCATAACCCCTAAACCCTAAACCTGAGCAACCCTAAACCTCTATCTCTAGGTATCTCTCCCTTATCTCCCTCTATCTATCATCCCTCTACCTCTCAATCTCTCTCCCTATCTCTCTGAACATCTCACTCACTCTCTATCTCCCTATCTCTTCCTATCTCTTGCCTCTCTCCCCTATCATTCCTCTATCTCCCTATCTCTCTGTACATCTCTTTCACTCTCTATCTCCCTATCTCTCCCCTATGCCTCTTGTATCTCTCCCTATCTGTCTCCTCTCTATCTCTCTCTACCTAGCTATCTCTCCCTATCTCTCTCTCTCTCTCTCTTGCCTCTCCCCCCTATCATTCCTATATCTCCTCTCTATCTCTCCCTCTCCCTTATCAATGAAGGAAATGAAGGAAATGAAAACAAGAAAACTAGGACTCTCTCTCTCTCTCTCCATGCACATACCCATTAGGTAGGCTATTTTTCATATGGTGGTCATATCCTTTAGGTCCAATCACCTCCAAACTTCACAAATAGATATAGAGCATAATTCTAAGCATCTTTCATAAAGACCACTTCTCTACATATAATACCACTTTTTCATTGTTTTCGACATTTAATACTTATTCTTTTCCATTTTCCAAGTTGTACATGTGTCCAAGTTGTATTGTTTGTCAAGTTTTTAGTCTAATTGTTAGTCCTAACTCTCATGGATATTAAAATATTAGTATAGTTAGATTTTTCCTTAGGTAACATTAATTTACACATTGTTGCACAAACAACCACACTCAAAAATAACCTTACCTAATTAAGGTTAACCTTTAAGGTTCTTTCATTTGGTAAGCCTAATAGATCCAACTAGTTCAATCTTCTTATAGTCCATGCTTAGCCTTCCAAGAGAGTTCATGTCGTGTTAACTTTGCATTATGTCCTCACTTTCCTCTTGCTAGTTGTCGTACTCTTTTTTTTTCTAATCCTATCCCTATATCATACTATTGTTGTTGAATTTTCTTTCCATCTTCATCATCATAGTCCTAGTTATCCTATTTTGAGCCTACCATTTATCCTTAGCCATGTCTTGTACTTCTTCTATTCATGTCAATTTTAATGACCTCCAAATTTTCCATAAATTCTTCTTCACCAAACCCTAGACACTCACCCAAATCCTTACTTTCCTAAGAAAAGCCCTTCTCCAAACATCATTTGATCATGTGGCTCCTTCCATAACTAGACAGGTGCCCCTACTTTCTATTATTCATCCAATACAATCCCAATGTCATAGCTCACATTCCCACACCTACATTCATAGACTTCATTCCCCCTATTGACACCATCATTGATAATCATTTTAAGGAGTCTCCCTTGAATAATCATTAAACCATGGATTATCCCATATCCCCATCTTACACTTTCCTCACCTTTGAACCCTTAGAAGATGACATTTATCTATCCCCACCATTACTAATCACACTTTCTAGAAATCCCACATAAGACACCTTACCCATTACTTCACCTAGGTCATCACTAATTAAATCACCTCATTACTCCATTCAACCATACCCATACCACCCCTTTCTCACTCCACAACCTATATTAACGCATGATTCACCCCATGACATGCTATAGTTACCACAATGCCAATTCACTCTACCATCATTCTTCATATTATCTTATGAATCACCATCCTTTCTTCCCATTCCTTGAGACATCATATTATGACACACACCAATGAAAATAATTAAAAAAACAATGAAAAGAATTAAAAATAACCATTTTTATAGTTTTAGGAAATGAATATCCATTTTGGGAATATTCCAGAAGTGAATATCTGTTTTGGGAATATTCTAGAAATGGGTATCCGTTTCCTGAAACTATAAAAATGATATTTTAAACCACAAAATAGATATCCATTCCAAATGGGTATCTATTCCAAACGGATATTTTTAACATGCCTATGAAAGTCAAAGTTAGCCAATTCGTGAATTTGGCTAAGTAAAGATGCAGTTTTTTTTTCCATTGCCACTGTTTGGCCCACGATGATCCTGCACATACCCTTTTAGTTGAAGTTATGTAAAATATTTCTTCTAATATTTGGAGAGGATAATGCATATGCATTGGTGCACAGAGTACTACTGGAGGGGTGGCCTACATTTGGAACCCTCGTAGAATCACTCCCTCCTAGTGGTTAGGGAGTAGAAATTCTATTTCAGTGGTTGCTTCATGTTTTGATTCTAGGAAACTATCTTGCTTACAAATGCCTATGCACCCACTGGTTATCCAGGTAAGCTTTCTCTTTGGTCACATATGCATTTTACGTATGCTCTTGCTCCTTCTCTCCCTTAGATTTCAGCTAGAGATTTTCATGCAATAGTGTGTCTAAATGAGAAAAAAGGAGGTATAGTTCATCTTGGTCCTTCTAATCTATTAAGAGAGAATATTTCTGCTCTTAACCTAGTTGATATGGTGCTGAAAAATGGAATTTTTACTTGGATTAATAGAAAATGCAGAAATGATTCTATTTTAGAAAGGCTTGACAAGTTTATTATTTCAGATTATTGGAGTGGGAATAACTAAGCTTCATTTTTTAAAATTTGGGGCTAGAAAGGATTTGATCATTGGCTTAGAATCAAGTTATCTTCTTTAGTTTTTTCTCTTCCTAAACATCCTCCTTTTAAGTTCAATCTCATGTGGCTTTAGGATCTAGATCTGCACAATCTCATGGAGGGATGGTGGCTAGAAGGGAAACCTTCTTTTGGAATATCTATGTATCATTTTTTAGGAGGCTTCAATTTGTGAAGTACAAGCTTAAAAAGTGGAACATCTCATCATTTGGAAATATTGTTGGTGTATATATTAATCTTGCGTAGGAGTACATATTTAGGAGCCTATGTTTAGCCTTGAGCTATACTTGGCATGCCTAGATTAGCTTTGTCTAAATTTAGTGGTTACTTTCCTTATTCTTGGATGTTAGCATGCCTTGTTTAAAACTGTGAGTATTACATTGTTTAAGTGGGCGGTTACCAGGCTAGTTATGCAGTTTCAACTGTCAGCTTATAACTGTCAACTCCCCACATAATATAAATATATGGATGTAATGTGCATTTGACATCGAATGACTAAAATATTTTACTGTTTCTTCAATTGGTATCAAAGTCACCTTGGTGCTAGTCTTCATAAGATGGTGTTGATGTTTTTCTAAGGTGTGCAGCAGCAAGAAGGAGGCACCCCACGTTGGAAAGAAAAGTGTTGGAAGCCGTTTGCAGGAGGATGAGGGTGGTAGATTGTTTTGTGAAAAGCATAGTGCAGGCTATAGAAGATAGAAATCGCTGTCCAAAATAGGGAGCGCAAGAATAAGAAGCTATAATCATGAAGATCTTGCCATCGAATGGAAGAATTGAAAAGAGAAAGGTGCAGATTTGTTTAAGTTCAAAAGAAGATTGCCTGTCATTTGATAATATGGTTGGTGCCATATGTGGAGAATGTTTTTGAATATGCCATGATATCCAAAATCTTCTACAAAGATGACATATTAAAGGTATGTATTGAAGTGTGGAAGTACAAAGTTTATACGCATATATTTTTAATTTGGAGTAATAAGGTGAATTTAGTCTTATTGTTTCTTTTTCAAGTATTATTTTAAAATGGAGTTTCCTCTAGACAAGTATTCTAGATTTATTTTTGATACTTGGAGAATGAAAATTTAGATGCAACTAATGAATACAAATTTATGGGGAATAGTAAGTGGAAAGGAAAAAGCATCTACAAATGCAAATAAGTTATTAGATTGGAGTAGTAGAGATGATGAAGCCAAGGCTATAATTGGTCTTGCTCTTTCTGACACTAAATTACACCACATTGATTTAGATAAATTATCAACCAAAATTTGGGATAATCTGAATAAATTGTTTGGAGCAAAAGCCGTTAATGTAAAATTTTCTCTAAAACTTCAATTATTTCGATTTAAGATGGAAGATGGAATCACAATGTCAAATCATATAAGTAACTTGTAGTCTCTCATTAGACAGCTAGCAGAGGTTAAGGTTATAGTAGATGATGATGATGATGCCAGAGCCATCCTATTAAATAGCTTGCCTTCAAAATACAACAATGTTATTTTTACACTAAGTCAAATACCTTCACAAACTCTAGAAGGTATGATTTCTACTCTTCTAGCAAAAGAAAAGAGAACAACAGAAGATTCAAAAGATGATCTTTAGGAGAAAGCATTATTCTCAAGAAGCAATTACAAGAGATCAGAGAGAATCAAATGTTTTTATTATAAGAAAAATGGTCACACAGCTTGGGATTGTAGAACTCGAGCTAGTGATTTTCTTAAAGGAAAGGTCAAAAATGAAGGAAACCTTGCTTGCATTGAAGATGATAAGGATCCACTAGATATTGAGGATGAGGATCCACCAGATGGTGCTATTAATTTCTATTTTTATGCCCATTAAGTGTCATATTGGAGGCAGGCGGCATCAGAGGATGGAGGATTTTTCATCATCTCAAGTTAGCTTCTCGCTTTGAGATGATGCTTTGCATGAGAAGCATTTTTGTTTTTGGTTGTTTTGTTTTTCTTTGTTGATGCTGACAGATTTGAAGAATGTATGTTTTGTGAAGATTTTGTTTTGGAGATAGGTTTGGTATTTGGTGGTGAGCTTAATATGGATTGTTGTCTAGCGAGCTTCAAAGAGTATATGATCAAGAATTATACCCTTTCGCAGTCACTAGATAATGGCAAAGATCTGTCGTATCTCTTAGGGTTCATTGTCAAATAATTCAAGACTGTGATTTGAGAGCTTGGGACTAAAGAGCTCAAGAACACAGCTTGAAGCTACACCTTTTTGAGGGTAGACGAAATAGCATGATGGAGCCCCGCTTGGTTCAGTATTTGTTCTTTGGGAGAAGATCTTCTATAAAATATGTATTCATATTATGTAATCAACTTCATTGAGTATTTTAGCATTAAGGGGGGGTACTTTGGTAGTATTGCAGGAACAATGTAATAAGGGGCGAATGTTAGCGTGCCTTGTTTAAAATTGTGAGTATTACATTGTTTAAGTAGGCAGTTACCAGGCTAGTTATGCAGTTTCAACTGTCAACTCCCCACATAATATAAATATATGGATATAATGTGCATTTGAGATCGAATGAATAAAGTATTTTACTATTTCTTCATTGGAACACCACTATTCTTAGTGAGTTTTTCTTATTATTGGTTCGACTATTCTTAATAGATTATGCCCTATATGTACTACATCTTTTATGAATCCTATTTGTATCTATTACTTTGCAATATTTGTTTTCTTACAGATTGAGCATGCTCCTATTTGTCTCGAGTGGCTCAATTTGGTACTCGCATTCACTTAATGATCTTGGTCAATCTCACATGGTATCAGAGCCAGATTGTTTGAATGTTTGTTCAATTTTTTATGAGATCTTGATAGTATATGCATTAACAAATTTTCTTGACTGAAAGGTTGATCTTCCATAAGGGGGTGAGAAATCCTAGATCCAAAGAAGGTTGATTTGTGTATAAAATTGATCTACATCTAGTTCAACATAAGGAACTAAGGCAGTCATGCCCATGTTTGGGCTCAATTCGTTGTAGAGGCCATCAACAGGCTTAGACCTTGTACAAGACACATAAGAGACCTAAGTGAGGTAGAGAAGGTAGAGTGAAAGCTAGCATAGGCATAGGTAGGGTGTAAAAAGGAATCAAAAGGCACCAAAAACCCTATTCTGGTAAGCTCGAGTGAGGATCATTTCTGCAAGGAAAGGGCATCCCTGTTTGACAGTGTGTGAAGGGTTTGCAAGCTGTCAAAACCCCTATTTTCTAGGAATTAAGAGACACAACCTCAAAAACCCCTCCTAAACGATGTAGAAATCATCTCTAGCAACCCATGACCCAAAGCAAGCCATAGGAAGGCCAATTGAACCCCAATTTGGTCACAATTTTGATTAGCAATCTAAAGGCCTGAATCTTCATTCAAGGCATCATAGAGGTATCTATAGGCCATATCTATCATTCAGAGGCCAATTTAAACCTTGTGGGCCAAGCCGTGAGTTGCAGACCACCAAAACATAGTTTCCATGGAATGTCTAGGGTTTGAATGATAGGCATTTACCTGATAAATTCAAACTCCTAGTACTTTTTTTGGATTAATCTAATTTTATCCTCAATCCTATAATTTTAGAGGTTCTTTTAAAAATTGTTAGTGCTAAATTTGTAAATGACTTATAAAAGGCAACTTTTAAAAGTGCCAAATTTAAACAGGAGTTTGTGAAAAGGCTAAGTATTAGGACACAATTTTAATTGACCCGCTTAACCTTATAGTACTACATGATAAAGTGTCACTTTTTAGAGGGGAATCCAATTTTGAATCAAGGGGGGCTGTCTTTTGTGTTTTGTGTTGTACACTTCCTTCTACATTTCTTAGTTTGGGGTAATCGAGCATTTTGTAATCACAAACTGATAAAAAGATCCATTTTTGGAGGGTTCATCATGTCTTCTGATATTTATTTCCATCCTTCAATTGTCAAGTTAACTTTAGAAAAACAATGGGTTCATCATGTCCTGGAAACAAGGAATAAATAATCACTATCTTGAACAAGATCTATTTCCCTCTCTCCTTGGACTTGTTCTTGATCCAAGTGACTATGAATAGAAGAATGCATGGTTTAACAATATTGACATGGTCTATGTGTTGGAGTATGTTGTCATTGATGTCAAGGGTGTAACGTTATAAGGTTATACAATCAACATTAATGGCCTCACAGGATTGGTAGATTGACAAGTGTCTTGTTTGCCAATTGCACATTGTGACTTTACTAGTGCATGGTGAGCTATTGTCACAAAAAAAAATTGTTCAGGACAATCAGTGCTGAAATTTTCAAATTTCCTTTACAATTAATTTTTTAGAAGTGTCCCTGATTTAATTCAAAAGGTTTCAAGGTCATATATCTTATGGTTTAAGAGAATTAATTGTTTTGTGACTTATGCTGACAGTTTATGAGAAATTTAATTTGTCAAGTTTGGTGAGCTTTCAGGAAATTCCTTTGGTGGAAGTCTTTATTTTGGAATTATACAGCTTGAAGTAATTTTTTGGTGAAAGATATTTTTATGAGAAAAAGTTATGCATAAATTCGTTTTCAGGCACATAGGTGCTACAGGGACAAAAGTGAATTTTTGGAATTTTATGTTGAATGGAGTTTATAAGTTTTTTGAATTATTTTTGATGAATTTTATTCATTAAGTATCTATCTTGTGTGACAATTTGAAATCTTTCTCTAGGCAATAATAGTTTTGATTTTATGCTTGTCGTAATTCCACCTATTCGCTGTAAATTTGCACTAGCGGAAAACATTTTTACTCTCCAAATTTTTAGATTTTACTGGGGATTATTAAATAGAAGTCTTTATTATTGAAGGTATGGACTTCCAAAATCCAATAAAGGCATAATCAGTATAAATATGCTGGCAAAGGCTATTGAATGCCATATATGCTGTCAGAAGTTATTGAATGCCATATATATGCTGGCAGAAATTGTTGAAGACATTGAATTGGAATGCCTCTTTTAGAGGTTGTTTTTTATATATATTTATTAATGTACACATTTCATTTGGATTTCATTTAGCTATATTTGGAAGCCTCATATTATGCACATGGCATAAAACACCTCAGCTAGGTGTGTGGCAATTAAGAAGAGTCCTTCAAACTCTTTCAATCCACTTATCTTTTGTAGTTCATCACATCTACTTGAGATCTCCTTAAGTTATGGGATTGACTCCCATTAACTCGAGGTTACTCAAGGTTATATGTACTATCTTCCTTGGCATTGATTTATGCATCGTGTGACTTCATCCTCTGTGTTGTTTTGTGCTTGTTATTATCTCTGATGATTCTAGGTTGCTTCATGGTATCAGATCTACTCGAAGATATTTTTAGGCCTTTTTTGACACAGCAGAGAGGCATTGATTATTGTTGGGAGGCATTTTGCATTCATGAGGCCAATTGAAGATTGATTTTGGGTGGATCTATTTGAAACACCTTTGACTGAGGCATCCTTTAGGAAAAGAGACATTGCCTCTGTTTCAGTTGTGATTGTGTGTAAGAGGCACTGACCTTTGTTTGCCTATTTCCATAGTTCTATGAGTTTTCTATAGGCATCTCTCTTTGGAGTTCCATTGGACACGTTTTGGAGGCTATTTAGTTTTTGAAACCTACACCAAAGCACAATTTGCTTGAAGTCTTGTTGTTTTTTGCATGGAGTCAACATTTGCCTTTTGGAATCACCATTTGTTATCCTTTTTGCTACTTTGTGGAATGTGGCAGCATTAAATTTGGTACCTATTTGTAGTCATCATTTTTAGACATCTTTGCAGCTTTGTATGTTTGCTGCCATAGCAGAGACGTCTCAGCAAGAGAAAACAGTGTAATTGTGAGGAAAGCTATAGGGAAAGGCATCCAAATGCTAGATTTGAAGTACCTTTGTTGGCATTTGATGCAGAGTGCATAGGGGAAGTAATAACCTTTTGTTGGCGAATTGTGGCCTATGTCTTGGCAATCCACTCTATCGACCAAACATACTTCCGTTGGCCACTAGATAATTTCTTACACCAACCTCTACACTCTCCCCGACAACCCAACTCTGCTTTGTATTTGGCTAGACCTCTCCTATCGGCAGCTGCTTGTAGACTCAGAATGATACACCGATGTCTTATTCACATACATCACTTTATTCACCAGTTGTATGTTTCAACACATACAAGCTCAATATACATTGTCAATATGCAAATGGTGGGGCCCTAGATCTTCGGTCACCAATTGTATGCTTCGCCACATACAAACTCAATGTGCAATTTTGATATGCATCAGGTGGGGACCACCTACCTTCGGTGTGACTTGACTCTTTGGCAACCCCTTTGTATGTCTCCCCGCTATGCCAGTACAACCAAATTTTATATGCAAGACTTGAATTGCTATTCCAATGGGCCAAAGTATCCTTTCCCTGCTACTGCCAGTCACCTCTTGTATCCACAGAAAGGTGCCCTTCCAACATGCATTCTAGTTACCACTCCGACTGGTCATCCTTTGTATCATATGAGATGTATGTTCCCAACATACAATTGTAATATACAATCACAATATAATTTCGACAACTCGATACAAGGATTTGTCTCTTAGGGAATGTATGTTCTCTGATCTTCATCAATGCCCTTCTATCAACCTAACACCGAGGATCGGTGTGACTTCTCAAAGTTCATCCATGGCTTAGGTTATGCTGATGACACTTCAGCTGTTCTGCGACAGCACAATCACCAAACCCACATACACAGACACAAAGGCTCGATAGTTTGGACACCCTCTGTGAACATTTGATCACCCTGACAACTTGGTCACTCCACAATATCACTTTTCCTAACACTTCTATGACTAGTCACATAGAGATGACTAGTCGACTTATGTCGAACTCCATGGATTCCTGGGTGTCTTGACCGTAACAATAGAAGACACAAAATACATACTATATTCCTCCATCACACTGAGAATGGGAATGCTTTCAGTGGATAGAGGAATAACACCCCATTTATTTACCAAACCCTAGTTTCAGGGTTTCAGACCAGTCTCTGTAGAATTAACAATATTTCACAAACTTATAACTTTACAAGACACCAAGATACTATCAGATAGAAACTACTTTACTGCATGGATGTTTCCAGTAACAATCACAGAGAATACTCAAAAAGAACAATATCTAACACCTAAAAATCTAGTTCTTCATTCATTCACTACTCTTTTTTAGCATGCTTTTTTACATCACACTGCTCACCTATAAAAGGCTTGAGACAATAGTTTACATCCTCCAACCGTACAAAACTGATTTGAAAATCAGTTAGCCATTGGCTTTCTCCTAAAACAAGAAAACTACATGTTTTCCTTGCGTGATTACATCAAACTTGACCAAAACATAGGTCTAGTGACCAAATTGACACAAAACCTTATTACAACATGAAATGGCTTAAAAGCCTTATTGAAAAACAAACAAACATGACTCCTACACCATAGAGAAGGTGCTCCTGCACCATACTCCCCCTGTAGGAAAAAAACTCAAGTCCCTCGAGTTGCTAACTATTGGAGTGTCTTCCCATGCTTCAGAATGTCTGCCTCACTCATCCATGTAGCCTCTGAATCAGGAAGATCCTGCCACTTGACCAACTAGTCCTTGTACACACCCTTCCTTGTCTTTTTGATAACATTGGAATCTAAAATGGATTCCAACTGTAAAGGCTTACTTGGTGGTAGATCTCTAATCTAGTCTTCATCCTTAATCACAACATCTGATCCATCTTCAGCATCTGTATGGAAATAGGTCTGAAACATTGAATATGGGAGAAATACCAAGACCGGATGGTAATTCTATCTCATAAGCATTCGGACCAAACTTATACACTACCTTGCATGGTCCTATTTTCTTCATCAGAAGCTTGGTTGGCTGTCCTTTAGGCAACCTTTCCTTCCTTAGATAGGCCATCACCAAATCTCCCACTTTGAATTGTACATCTCTTCTTTTGAGATTTGCTCTATCCTTGTATTTGGAGACTATTTTCTCCAACTGAACTTTGACTTGATCATGAACTGCTTTCATGGTAGCAGCAAAATCTTCTCCTAGAGCACTCCTCTTCTCCTAACCTTATAGGTCTTTGAGTTCAAGTGGTCCTCTTGGATGGAAACCATAAACAATTTCAAATGGACTTTTCCCAATACTTCTATTCCTCGAATCATTGTAAGCATACTTAGCTTGACTGATCACCAAGTTCCATGCCAACCCATGCTATTTGGTAAAACATCTAAGCAGGTTTCCCAAGGACCTATTAACAACCTCAGTTTGACCATTAGTTTGGGGATGGTAGGCTGATGAGAAAGACAATTGTGTGCCTAATTTTCTCCATAAGGTCCTCCAAAAATGACCAACAAACTTGGAGTCTCTATCAGTGACAATTGAAAGAGGCAAACCATGGATTCTCTCCACTTCTCTAAAAAAGAGACCAGCAATGTGAGATGCATCATTTGTGCATTTGCATGGCACAAAATGAGCCATCTTATTGAATCTGTCCACAATGACAAAAACACTGTCCACACCCCTTGTTGTTTTAGGAAGACCAAGTCCAAAATCCATACTAATGCTTTCCCCATGCCTATGGGGAATAGGAAGTGGTTGGTATAAGCCAGCATTAGAAGACATACCTTTGGCCTTTTGACATATGGTACAACTTGTAACATATCTCCTCACATCTGATTGTACTTTTAGCCAATAGTAGAATCTAGCGACTTGTTATAAAGTCTTGTCCAACCCAAAATGTCCTCTTAAAGTTCCATTGTGCTTCTCTTTGATGATGTTGTCCCTTATTGAACATTTAGGAACACATAGCAAACTGCCTTTGAATAAGAGACCTTCCTGCAACACAAAATCTGAATATTCACCATGAAAAGTGTTATCCAACTTAGCACAAACTTCATAAGCAGCCTTGAAATTTGCATCCTCCTTGTATAACTCCTTTAAACAATCTATCCCCATTCTTTCCATCTACACTTCCTATATGACTAGCATTCTTCTACTTAAAGTGTTAGCCACTTTTTTGGCAATACCCTTTTTATGCTTAATAGTGAAGGTATAGGCCTACAATTGTTCCATCCAATTGACATGCCTATGATTCAACTTTTCCTGACTATTTAGGAAACTAAGAGCATGGTTATCAGTAAAAACAATGAATTCTTTGGGCAATAAATAGTGTCTCCACTTTTTGAGAGCTTGCACCATTGCATATAGCTCTAGGTCATGCGTAGAATACCTTTGTTTAGCCTCATTCAACTTCTCTGAAAAAAATGCCACTGGATGTCCATCCTGACTGAGAACAACACCTATTGCTTGCCAACTTGCATCACATTCCACAACAAAAACCTTGTCAAAATTAGGGAGCACCAATATAGGTAATTCAACCACTTTCTTCTTCAACAATTCAAAACTATCATCTGCTTGCTTTGTGCATTGGAATTTGCACTTTATTCCACCCTTGATGGTATTGAGAATAGGAGTACTTATGTCACTAAACCCTCTAATGAACTTCCTATAAAAAGTTGCCAAGCCATGGAAACTTCTAACATCTCCCACTATCTTAGGAGTAGGCCAATTGAGAATAGCCTCAACCTTTGTGGGGTCCATCTTCAAACAACCATTGGAAATCACAAAACCTAAGTACACAATTTCAATTTTCAGGAACTCACATTTATCCAAGTTGATCATCAATTTACTCTCATGCAACTTCTTCATCACCTATCCAAGATGCTTCACATGTTCTTCTTTTGTCCTGCTAAAAATAAGTATATCATCAAGATAAACAATTACAAATTTGCCAATGAATTCAACAAGTACCTCATTCATCAAACACATGAATGTGCTTGGTGCATTGCTAAGGCCAAATGGCATGACAAGCCACTCATAGAGACCTTCATTTGTCTTGAAGGTAGTCTTCCATTCATCCCCCTGCCTAATTCTGATCTGATGATAACCAAATTTCAAATCAATCTTTGAGTAGTAACATGACCCACCAAGATAGTCCAAGAGATCCTCAATCCTTGGCATAGGGAATCTATACCTTATTGTGATCTTATTTATAGCCCTTGAATCCATACATGGTCTCCATTTTCCATCTTTCTTTGGAGCAAGTACACTAGGGACTGCACACGGACTAAGACTCTTTCTAATCAATCCTTTCTCTAAGAGTTCTTGAATTTGTCTACTCGCCTCTTCATTCTGTTGTGGTGTCAATTTGTAGGCAGCCTTATTAGGCAATGTGGCACTTGGGATCAAGTCAGTTTGATGACTTATATCTCTCAAGGGTGGTAAGGAGTTAGGAATTTCCTCTACCACAAGATCCTGGTACTTATCCAACAATTGTTGTACTTCTAGTGCAATCTCTTTTTGCTTTTTGTCTTGCTGACCTGATGCATCTACAGGCTTCATTATTAAGGCATACCCTTGGGTATCCTTCTCCTTCATGAGGTGTAAGAACTCTTTGCCACTAACCATCATGACATTGTTGTCATTACTCTTTTCTCCAACCTACTCTGGCATAGGATCCATCCTAAACTTTCTTCCATTCTTGGTGATGAGGTATGTGTTCTTCTCACCATCATGTTGTGCCTTCACATCATACTACCATGGACGCCCAAGAGGAAGGTGACAAGCATCCATAGGAATAATCTCACACAATATCTTATCCTTATAATCACCTATCTCAAACTCAACCCAGGTTTGTTCTTCTACCATGTAATTTTGATTCTTATTCAACCAAAAGATCTTATTAGGACTAACATGGGGCAGCCTTTTCAACTTACATTTTTCTACCATTTCAAAAGACACTACATTCTCAGTAGAACCTAAATCAACAATGATTTTACAAAGCTTACCATATGCTATACCTTGGGTTCTGAAGAGAGTCTTCCTTTGTGGGGGCTCCTGCTTCAATGCCATCTTTATCAAGGTTCTCTTGATCATCATGCTCTCTCCTTCTAGGACCGGTGCAGCACTACTAATGGGTGAACTCACACTTTGGAAATCATCATCTTTCAACAACTGATTCCTTCTTCCACTATGATGGGAACTAGATGCCTTCTTAGGGCATTTGCTCACAGTATGGCCTACTTGATTGCATCCATAGCATCTTCTAGTGAAAACTCTGGGTCCTCTACCTGCACCACCACCTCTACCTCTGCCATTAGGTCTTTTGCAACCTCTAAAACTACCTCTATGGTCTCTATCAGAATGAGATTCTTGTTGACTTGGGTTCTCATTTCCACTGGACTGTCCTCTACCTAAACTACCTCTTCCTCTATTATTTCTGCCACCTCTTCCTCTGGTGTTTTGATCACTCTTTCTTTTCAACTTATCCTTTGCCCTAGAGGCTAATTGAAAACATTCATCTACTATTTTAGGAACCACCATACTAAATTCATCTTGTATGTTATATCTCAAACCATCAAGATATCTGGCCACCATCTCTTTCTCCTCCTTGTGATTGGCTCTCATGCTCAATCTATGAAATTCTTCAGTATATGTAGCCACATCCATATCCTTTTGTCTGAGATGATTAAACTTCCTGATGGTTTGCAACTCATAATCACATGGCATGAACTTGGCTCTTAGCATTGCCACCATTCTACTCCATTTGGTGATAGGATTCTTTCCAACTTTCTCTCTTTCACATTATGTATAGTTCCACCAAACCAGTGCAGAACCTCTCAATCTGGTCTTAGCAAACTTGACTTTCTTGCTATCATTATACTCCTTGAAGTCAAAATAATTACTTATGGCTTCAATCCAATCCATGAGGGCATCTCCATCTAATTTCCCATTGAATGTAGGAACATCTTCTTTGGATCACCACTATCTCCATGACCTTTGAGTGCATTCAGGAATGCTTTTTGGTCTACAGATATACCTTCTCCTTGAGGGTTCTCCTCTACCTCTTCTTCTTCTTCTTCTGACTCAGAAGTACTTCCATCCTCTTTATTCTTACACTTGGACCTCTCTTCTTTCAACCTTTCTTCGAGCATCTCCTTTACCATCTTCTGGATGGCTGCTTTGCTCATAGACTTGGGAGGCATTGTGCTAGCCTCAGTTTCTATTTCTTCCTCCTTGTCTAGCATACATGGCTCCAATTCAAAATATTGGTTCTGATACCAATATGATGTAGAGTGCACAAGGGAAGTAACAACTTTTTGTCGGTAAATTGTGGCCTATGTCTTGACGATCCACTCTATTGTCCAAACTACTTCCGTCAGCCACTAGATAATTTCTTACACCGACCTCTACACTCTCACCGACAACCCAACTCCACTTTGTATTTGGCAAGACCTCTCCTATCGGCAGCCGCTTGCAGACTCAGACCGATACACTGATGTCTTATTCACATACATTGCTTTATTCACCAGTTGTATATTTTGACACATACAAGCTCAATATACATTGTCAATATGCAAATGGTGGGGCCCTCAATATTCAGTCACCAATTGTATGCTTCGCCACATACTAACTCAATGTGTAATGTCGATATGCATTAGGTGGGAACCACCTACCTTTGGTGTGACTTGACTCTTCGACAACCCCTTTGTATGTCTCCCCGCTATGTCGATACAACCAAATTTCATATGCAAGACTTGACCTGCTATTCTGGTGGGCCAAAGTATCCTTGCCCTACTACTATCGGTCACCTCTTGTATCCATAGAAAGGTGCCCTTCCAACATGCATTCTAGTTACCACTCTGACTGGTCATCCTTTGTATCATATGAGATGTATGTTCCCAACATACAATTACAATATACAATCACAATATACTTTTGACAACCCAATACAAGGCTTTGTATCTTAAGGAATGTATGTTCTCCGATCTTCATTGATGCCCTTCTATTGGCCTAACACCGAGGATCGGTGTGACTTCTAAAAGTTCCTCCGTGACTTAGGTTATGCTGATGACACTTCAACTGTTCTGCGACAGCACAGTCACCAAACCCACATACACAGACACAAAGGCTTGACAATTCAAACACCCTCTATGAACATTTGATCACCTTGAAAACTTGGTCACTCCACAATAGCACTTTTCCTAACACTTATATGACTAGTCACATAGAGATGACTAGTCGACTTATGCCGAACTCCATGGATTCCTGGGTGTCTGGACCATAACAACAGAAAACACAAAATACATACTATATTCCTCCATCACACTGAGAATGGGAATGCTTTCAGTGGACAGAGGAATAACACTCCATTTATTTACCAAACCCTAGTTTCAGGGTTTCAGACCAGTCTTTGTAGAATTAACAATATTTCACAAACTTATAACTTTACAAGACACTAGAATACTATCAGATAGAAACTACTTTACTGCATCGATGTTTCTAGTAACAATCACAGAGAATACTCAAAAAGAACAATATCCAACACCCAAAAATCTAGGTCTTCGTTCATTCACTCCTCTTTTTTAGCATGCTTCATTACATCACACTACTTACCTATAAAAGGCTTGAGACAACAGTTTACATTCTCCAACCATGCAAAACTGATTTGAAAATCAATTAGCTGTTGGCTTTCTCCTAACACAAGAAAACTACATGTTTTCCTTGTGTGATTACATCAAACTTGACCAAAACATAGGTCTAGTGACCAAATTGACATGAAACCTTATTACAACATGAAATGGCTTAAAAGCCTTATTGAAAAACAAACAAAGCATGACTCTTGCACCATAGAGAAGGTGCTCCTACACCAACATCATTCTGCTATAGGACTGTTGCCCAGTATCCACACCCATACGCCTATCTAAAATATGGTTGTGGGAGTCAGCAAAGCTTGGCATGTCTCAGATGCACCCACACTAGTGTGTCTAGCCTGGCTTAGACACATTCCACACTATAGCACATGCATCCATATTTAATGCCCCTATTTATTGAAGCATCATTGGTGCCTTTGTATGCTAATTGTTTAAAGTGCATTCACTTGCTCATAGCATGATTTGGAGTGTTGCTGGTTCATTTAGAGGTGTTCAAAGGTTGAAGGCTAGGTGGTTGCATTTGGAGGCCTAATCTGGTCTCCCATAGCCTACGTTTTCTCCCATGACATTCTCTCTCCAAGCCTAATGACAATCTCTTTGTGCAAAATCAACCTCCTTTGTTTGTACAAATCATTAGGATATCCTCTGTGGTCTCACATGTGAAGGATGTCAATCTCCTGTGAAGGGCGTCCGACACCAAGGAAAGGCCCTATGTTGTTGAAAGGTTGTTTTGTTGTCCTGTTAAAGGTTCCAAACTTGTGCCCAATCCCTTGCATAGATGTGCCATAACTAGCAGAAGAAGGCATTGGAAAATCAACAACTTGCATTTGGCAGATATTTGTGGCTTATGCTCAAGCTGTCTCAAGTTGTTACATTACCACTCTCTAGCATCGCCATTAACAAACTTTAATGTTTGTTTAATTTTTTTTCTTTTGCATGTGGTGGGCACCTAATTACATTGTGGTGTTCAAAGTTTGTTAGGATATAATCCCTATAATCTTGTGTAATTTGTGATGTTAACTTTTAAAGTTAACTCCTAGTGGTCATCATCCTAAAGTAGATGTAGGACCAAAACATCGATGATTACAATTCTAACAAAAATGTGGCATAGACCACAATGGTACCAATGGCTATGAGGTGCTAGGACCAACACCAAATGCTCCTCTAGGATTTGCAATCTCTCCATGATTGACTAAATCTGCCAAGCAAGTAGCTTGGTCAGTTAAGTTTCCTAAGAGCGATGATAACGCTCCGAGTGCCGAGACGATCATCTTCTAGTGAAAGGGCACATGAATAGAGGGTGGAGAAGGGACAATAGGTGTAGGAGGCAAACACCAATTTGGATTGACACATGCCCCTAGTCTATGTTGTGGCATTCCACTACCCATGCCCTGAAATGATCTCATATCAAAATAATTGGGCTTTATGCCCATCACAAACTCCACCCATAATTTTATCAAAAAATAAAATAGAACCTCATAATTAGCATGAGGTGGATGGTCAAAGACCAGCCACCACCACTCCTAAAAATTATCAACTATCTACTGATGTGTGCACCATCTTATTGAAACTCTCTTTTTTTTGGTGGTATTTGTTAGCCTGTGGAGGGATGAATGAGAAATGGGGCAATTGTATTTTTGGTAATATGTAGATAATTGATCTCTTTATACAAGAGACCATCCTCATAAAACCACCTCCTCTCTTCTGCCATGAGTAGAATGGGTCTAGATCGGTGTGAATAGCTCTCACCAAATCAATAATAGTTTGCATCGTTTGGTTTTGCAAAAGATTGATTTTTTCTTGCAATGTTTGTATATTCTCATCAATCATTGCTCGCAAGAGAGCCTCATCGGGTGGTGATGGTCGAGGGAGTTGGGGTGGGGGGTCTTGGGGGGTCCTAGGGGGATCAGCCATGTGTACAAATTGGGTATAGAAGTAAAGATGCAATTACAAAAAAATAATTAAAATTGAATTAGGAATTGAAAACATATATATTAAATTGCATGCACAACATGTGTTTAAATACATGTATAAATTGAAAACTTGGAAATAAATAAATTTGCATGGTTTAAATGTTAATACATTAAAACATTTAATTTTACATAATAACATATACATGTATTTAACCAAGTGACCTTTTCCAAGAAAAAATTAAAAGTTAGAAAATGTAAATCAAAATTTATGTTTAGGAATCATGACATGAATTAAACCATTTTTTAGCTCTATCATTCAATGTATCACTAAATTCATCATGTATGTAAGTATAATATAATTTGTAATTTACATATACCCTTATTAAACTTTTATTTCCACTTTATCCCTTTTCACATGTGTGTGTTTTACATGTCGTTTTGACCCTTTTTGCAAAAAAGCATAGCCTAAATGTCATTACATAGCCATGTTACCATTTCCTATGTTGTTCCTAATCCATGTTTATCCTTCCTAAGTGTTTTATTTTATTCAATCTTTGAACCCATCCTATGTACTCAACATTATTTTATTTTTCTATTGTTGTTGTCCCCTGTACCCCTTTGTTAAGCCTCAAGTTGTCATAGTAGATGGATATGTTTAAATTAAAGATTTAAACATAAGATAATGACTTATATGTTTTAGGTTTATGTTTAATAAGTCATTTATGTTAGGTCTACAAAATGATATTAGGGTCCTGATGTGTCTAATTTGTAGGTTTTCAGCTTCATGAAAAGAGTTTTACAAATGGTTAAATTAGGACTATGAGACTCATTAGGAACATTTAAAGCCATGAAGAATAGAAGAATAAGCATATAGTGTATAACTAGTTCAAGGTCTATATAGACAATTTCAAATGATTTTGAAATATCATTCCTAAAGGTTTATTGTTAAGCCTATATAAAAGAAACCCTACAAGTTCTATGAAACCCTAGTTCATAGAGGGATTGTCATGTGGCCATAACTCTTTACAAATATTATCTATAGATGGATATGTCTAAATTAAATATTTAAACATAATAAAGTGACTTCTAGGGTTTAGGTTTAGGTTTAATAAGTCATTTAGGTTAGGTCTACAAAAAAAATATCAGGGTCTTGTCATGTCTAATTTGTAGGTTTTTAGCTCTATGAAAAGAGTTTTACAAATGGTTAAATTAGGACTATGAGACTCATTAGGAACATTGAAAGCCATGAAGACTAGAAGAATAGGCCTCTAGTGTATAACTAGTTTAAGGTATATATAGATAATTTCAAATGATTTTGAAATATCATTGCTAAAGGTTTATTTTTTAGCCTATTTAAAAGAAACCCTAGAAGTTCTAATGAAACCTTAGTTCATGCAGGGATTGTCATGTGGTCATAACTCTTTACAAATATTATATATATATATATATATATATATATATATATATATATATATGTATATATATGGATATGTTTAAATTAAATATTTAAACATAATAAAGTGACTTCTAAGTTTTAGGTTTAGGTTTAATAAGTCATTTAGGTTTTAGAATAGGCCACTCCTTACTAAACTTATGTTTCCATTTTATCCCTTTTCCCATCTGTGTGATTTACATTTTGAATCTTACAAATGGTTTTTGTATGACCAAACGGAGCTCATCCAAACACCATTTGGATTTTGCATAGTTTGGAGAGAGGATTACAACATGACCAAATGATTGTGTTTGTAGGATACATGATCTATCAATGCCTTTCCATTATATGGTTGAAATGCTTGTCCCTTGGAAGGGGTAGATCTAGTGGTGTGATGGGAATGTCCTTGAATATAGGAGTGAGATAGGTTCTCCAATGACTATTGTCTAATTGCTATAGGTTTTTTTGTGTAAATAATAGGATATTGTTATGACTAAGATTATAACTAATTGTCCATTAACATGCTCATGAAAACCATTAATGATAGTCTCAATTGTTAATTTTCTTCTCTTCTTAGTTTAGGATGATTACCCTTTCTTATTGTGAACAAAATAACTATATCCTTATTGTGCTAGTCCTATGGTTATTTTATTCTAGTGACAACTCCCTTGGATGTTCATGCATAATAGTCCATAACAATGACAAGGTATTAGATTTGCAAGATGTGACAGTCCTTTGAGGTCATATAACTATTGAGGCAATGTTAAGATTTTGATGATGGTGCAATAAAATTTGTTAGGACCATGATGATTACCTTGTCATATTATGACTATCTTCTTTGCTCCCCATACTAATGATGATCCTATTAGATGATTTGGATCTTGACATTGGTTAAGTGATCCTAATTGACCTTAGATAACAACCCTCTAGGTTATCAAGTGACATGAGTTAGTTATTTTTCTAGGGTAACTTTGACATTCTTAGTGGTTGTTATGGAAATCCTTAAACTTGATATATTTCTATCAAGTGACATGAGTTAGTTGTTGTCCTAGGGTAACCTTGAAATTCTTAGTGGTTGGTATGACAATCCTTAAAACTTGATAAGATTCTTTTATACCTTATAAGTCATATGAATGAGGACATTCTCATAGCTCCCTAACTCTTTAACCCATAGGACCAACCTATGAAAATTGTCTAAATTTTATATGCTTATACACATGTCCATCAAATTTAATATAGATAAGGTGTTTGTATGTTCCAATCCCTCATGAAAAGAGTTTTACAAATGGTTTTATGATTATGTGACTCATTAGGAACATTGAAAGCCATGAAGACTAAGAACATGCCTATAGTGTATAAGTAGTTCTTGAGGTCTATATAGACAATTTTAAATAATTTTAAAATATCATTGCTAAAGGTTTATTATTAAGCTTATATAAAAGAAACCCTAGAAGTTCTATAAGACCCTAATTTATGAATTAGGATTATAGTTTATGAATTGATGTTTACATTTTAGTGTTTATGAATGATGGTTTATGGTTTATGAATTAGGGTTTAGTGTTTTTAGTTTAGGGTTTACAGTTTATGAATTAGGGTTTACTATTTTCTATTTAGGGTTTAACATTTACAGTTTAAAAGTATGAAAAACAACTAAATTTATATCTATAATGCAAGTACAGTTTTAAATAAAAGAATAATAAAAACAAAACAAAAAATTAATGAAAAACTACAAAAAATGATAGGTCACCTACCTGGCACAACTAATAGCTAGTTTGGAGGAGGCAGGGACATTCTGGAGATAGGTGGTGGGGTCAGTTGATGCGAGTACCCATTCTATGATGTCTTCTTTCCTATTTTTTCATAGCCTATGGTTGTTAAAATAAACTCATGAGCTTTTTTTAAAAAAATATATACTTTTAAAAAATAGGTACCCATTTAAAAATGGGTACCTGTTCCATTTACGAGTGCTTATTCCATAACAAGTGCTCATTTGGCTTTGGGTGCCCGATCCTAAATGGTAGCCTATTTCTTGATGGGCACCCGTTTAGGCTCGAGATCCCATTCCTAAATGGGCACCCATTATTTTCAAAATGAGTGCCCATTCCAAGCAGCATTTTCCTTCTACAGAAGACTTCCATAAAATCTATACTCATCTTCTTGCACTTATCCTATACTAGCAACCAAAATCTTGTCGATGATTGGTTTTCCACAATTTTATTGACAAAACAGAACAATCAAAATGTGTATAGTAGTCAATTGGTGTGGTCTCTAAGATTTGCTAGAAAAGTTGTAGGTTGAAAATATGAAAAAAATAGTTAGCACACAACATGCTGACTATTTACAGTGGACATTAAGGAAGTCACTTCTTACAGTTTGTACTGTATTTTCTTAACATGTTTTAAGTTGGTTTAATGGTGAAGTACTTATAAATTTAAATTTTGTAGAAATAATAAGATATATATACCTTACATATTGTTGATTAATACATTGGTCTAGAGTTTAGAGGCTAAGTTTTTCTCATAAAGGTTTTCCCATAATATAGATCATTGTTTTATGATGAATAATTTTATTTTGTTGTTTTTTCATGCAAATTATTTAAGACTGTATTTTATGTGCATTTCTTCTCTTAAATTAGTATAGGAAGAATTTTCGTACCTTAACTTCCTTTCATCAACATGAAATTGTAACATCACTCTTTTTTATTTCTTTTGATATTTAATTGAGATTCTATGTTATCTCATTATGTGGTAATTTCGACATTGATTATTTTTTTGATAATTGGGTGCCATTGTTAACTTAATGCATTTGAATAAAATGTGTGGTCACAATAGTATTGGTTAATTTTTTAGTAATGATTATATTTTTTATCAATAAATGCTTTTGACTAGAGCTATGAACTGATGAGGCTATAACATTTGGGGGGGGGCTCATCCCCTAGCATGAATGCCTAAACGATTATAAATTACTACTATCTAACAATGTAATTAAAGATTATTGTGGTGAGATTACGTTGTGTGATAGGTATAGGTATCGGTACTAGGAAAAATGAACTAGGTCCTAGTGGTAGAGTATATTGACATGATCCAATTTGTGTGGGAAATAAATAAATAATTAGTTAATTAAATTAAGATAATTAGCTAATTAAACATTATAAATTTATATATATTGTTAAATTATTTAATTAGTGCCATTCATGGGAGAATGTGATGGTTAAATCATGGCATCGTTATCCTTGCTACCAAGGCTTAAACCCCCACTAGAGCAACAAGCTCATGAGATTTGAGTGCCACTAGACCGATGAGCTCATGAGCCTTACATCCTCGTAGGGCTCTTGCTAGGCCAATAAGCTCACAAGATTAAAGCCCTCATTGGGACAATGATCTCGTAGGTTTGAACAACTAGCATTAATGCAATGTTCATGTTAGGCATTCATGCTAGGGGATGAGGTCCCATGTGTTGTGTCCTCACCGGTTCATAGCTCTAGTCAAAAGCATTTATTGATCAAAAAAACTAAAAAATATTTAGTTAGTACCTAGAATTTATTTTATTTTAGTTCTTTATTTCTAGATAATTTTTAATACTTTTAGAAAAATAAATAAAGGGGATTTAACAATCATAATTGATTAAATTAAATTAATTTGAATATGAAAGTTTACAATTAGAATTTGAAGAATAAATAATTGTTTTATTTTGGAAAAATTTAAAGATAGAGAATTTCTTATCTTTAGTTATGCTGAGTTTTAAATATTAGAAAAGATAATATTTTATTATTAGTGAAGAGACCTAATGTCTCAAGTTACTGTTTGGACCTCATTTATTTAATCATTGGTTTTGTCCATATCATGTTCTTCGTTCATCGGGTTGACTAGACACTATCGGTGTATCCATGTTGGGCTCTACCGATGGCATGTGTTTCACTAATGGTAGTGACCATCAGGAAGACTTTCACTATCGGCGGGAGTTCAGAGTCTTACACCAATCTGCAAGGTCTCACCGAGGGTAGTGAGCTATTGGCTAGACTTTCAATATCGGCAAGAGTGACAAGCCTGTGGCCGATATGCATGGTTTTATCGGTGACATATGTCTATCGGCATAAGGTTGGCCATCGGCCAATCTCTTAGTAGTCGCTCCGATGTGAATGGTCACCTTGATGGAAGTTGGTGAAGCATTGGGCATTGGCATGAGAACCTTTATCGGCCCAGCCTTGAAATGTCAATCCGATGGTAGAGGTCATTCTGATGGAGGATGAAGAGCTTTGGGCATCACTGTGACAAGGAACCATCGGTGCAGGAAATGAAGTAGTCTCTGATGGCTTAGGTGTTCCTGATGAGGTATAGATTAGCATCGTCGGCAACAAAATTGCCAACGATAGTCTTACTGACTATTTCTGGATATAAACCATAATATCAAATGTGAATTGGTGAATGTGGGACTAAACGTCTCAAATGAATATGAACAGTTGCAACAGTTGGAAGGCAATGACGATGGATCAGTTGAAATGAATAGTTAGGGCAGAATTTAGAAAAATGGTTTTTCTCTTGAAGACTGGAAATAAGTACAGATCTGGTGATGTTGTTGAAGATTGATGAAGAGATTCGATTATATGGTTCATTCTGTAAATGTATAGTGGAAGTGACCTGTTTGTATGATCTAAGAATTGATACTTGACCAAGAAGGCTGGTATCTTTATTGTAATATTTCTAAGCTTACTGAAAATAAAATCTGTCTCTCTTGTGGTGGTGGGTTTTTTACCTGAAAGGGTTTTCCCACATACATCTGGTGTTGTTCTCTATTGTCTTGAATGTTTATTCTGTATTTTTTGGTGTGTTCATCTGTGTATTTGAATTAAACGTTACTTATCTGTATTATCCCCTTTGAATTGACATTAGGGAAGCTATTTTCCGTACTTCTGCTTTCCTTACAAGTGGTATCAGAGCTTGGCTAGTTGTGTTATCCTTGTTGGTAGGTTGGGTTTTTTGTGTCAATTCTGTGAGTGGGAGTTTTGCAGAGGTTTATTTTATTAAATAAGATGGAAAGTACATTAGGAAAAATAGACATTGAAAAGTTCAATGGCACAAACTTTGAGTTGTGGAAACTTAAGGTTGAAGATATGCTGGTCGACAGAGATATTTGGGTTGCCATGTCTGGGGTTCAAGCTTTAGGTATGAAGTAAGAAGACTAGGACCTGGCAGATAGGAAAGCCAGAGGACTGATAAGGTTAAGTTTAGCGGATTCTGTTCTGTTGAATGTCCATGAGGAGAAAACTGTAAATGCTTTGTGTAAGAAATTGGGAGATATTTACCAGGACAAGTCCTTGGTGAATAAAATTTTCCTTAGAAAGAAGTTGTACTCTCTGAAGATGGATGAAGGAGCATCTGTAGCAGATCATCTGAACACATTTAATACAATTGTTGCACAGTTGACTTGTGTAGGTGTCAAAATAGAAGAAGAAGACCGCTATATGCTTCTGTTATGTTCCTTACCGAACTCATGGGAACATCTTGTGATGGCTATTGGAAGTACAACAACCATGTTTACAACTAAAGTAGTTGTTGCCTCACTGTTATCTGAAGGGATGCAGAGGAAATCTTCTGAGATGGCCAAAGAGGCCCTGTCCATTCGAGGTAGATCAAAGGAAAGAGACAAGAAGAAGGACAAGAAGTCTAAGTCCAAATCAGAGGGGAGATCAAAATCTCCTGGAAAAAACTCCAAGGTAAAGTGTTGGAATTGTGGACAGAAAGGACACATCAGAAAAGAATGCAAAGAGGAGAAAAAGAAGAAGAAGAAGAACTTCTCTTACACTGATTCTTCTTAGAGTGATGTTGATGCCTTCATTGCTGCCTTGGCAATGCCTGCATCTGAAGATGTATGGCTGGTGGATTCAGAAGTGTCTTTTCATATGACATCTCACAGAGAATGGTTCACTAAATATGAACTGTATGCTGGTGGGAAGGTGTTCCTGGCAAGTGATTCGACACTGGAAATTGTTGGCTAAGGAAGAGTCAGAATCCAGTTCCCCGATGGCAGAATAAAGGGAATGAATGGAGTTCTACACATACCAGGTCTAGCTCAAAATTTACTTTATGTTAGTAAGCTTAATGATGTTGGAGTGCAAGTTACTTTTGTGAATGGTGGCTATAAGATGACTAGAGGTTCTATTGTTTTGGCAAAGGGAGAATGCATTGGAACTTTGTACAGGTTAGATGCTAAACTAGTGTGTTGTAATAATGTCTCTGTAAAATCTGAAAAAGATACTATTGTAAACATGATGCAAACTCTATGGAAGTTAAACTTCCTTGCGGAGAAAACAATGCTCTAGCATCATAGACTTGGTCACATAGGTGAACAAGGTTTAAAAACCTTAAAAAATAAAAACCTGGTAGATGGGCTGATTGATTGTAATCTAGAGTTTGATTTCTATGAACATTGCATATATGGAAAACAGAACCATGTTTCTTTCTACTCTAGTTCTCATAAATCTTCTGGTGTTCTAGACTATGTACATTCTAATGTTTTTGGTCCAGTTGATGTTCCTTCTCTGTCTAAATTAAGATACTACGTATCATTTATTGATGATTATTCAAGGAGGGCATTTATATATTTTTTGAAAAATAAATCAAAAGTGTCCAGTGAGTTTAAAGATTTTAAAAATCTTGTGGAAAATCAGACTAGTAGAAAAATAAAATGTTTGAGAATAGATAACGGTGGTGAATATTGCAATGTAGATTTTGATAAATTTTGTCTTTATCATGGAATTAAAAGGCATAAGACTACACCTTATACTCCACAGCAAAACAGAGTTGCTGAAAGGTTGAATTGATCATTGATGGAGAAAGCAAGAAGTATGTTGAGCTATGCTAGTCTTGAACAAAGGTTCTGGGCCAAGGCAGTTGCTACAACTTGTTACTTGTTGAATCATTCTCCTACTTCGGCATTGGTTGATAAGACACATATGGAAGCATGGTCTAGAAAGAAGCCCTCTCTAAGACATCTTTGTGTCTTTGGCTATGAGGCATATGCTCATATTCTCGAGGTAAAAAGATCTAAGATAGATTACAAGGCAGTAAAATGTATCTTTATTGGCTATGGAGTCAGTGTTAAAGGGTACAAGCTTTGGAATCTTGAAACTGAAAAGGTAATTTACAGTAGGAATGTAATTTTTAGAGAGATGAAACCTTTGGTTATTGATTCTCAGCCAAAGAAGACAAAAGAAAAGAAAGAAAAGAGTGTTGTTGATATTCTTCAGACCCCTGTAAAAGAGGAACAGCAAGCACCAAGTGTATATGATTAAGATCCAAAGCAAGAACCTAAACCAGCACCTTAGCCATTGAGGCAGACTACACGTGAAAGAAGACAACTAGATAGGTATGGATTTTCAGTACTTGATTCAAGTTGTGCCTATGCTTTGCTTACTGATACTGATGCACCTAGGACTATAAAAGAAGCTATTAGTTTACCTGATTCAGATTCTTGGTTGGAAGCCATGGATGGCGAAATGTCATCATTGGAGAAAAATGGAACCTGGGATCTGGTGCCCCTGCCTGAAGGTAGAAAACCTGTGGGTTGTAAGTGGGTATTTATAAAGAAATATGGTCTAGATGGCAGTATTAAAAAGTACAAGGCAAGACTGGTTGCTAAGGGGTATTCCCAAAAGGAAGGTATAGATTATGGAGAAATTTTTTCTCCTGTAGCTAAGCTGACATCCAATACATTTCTGTTGTCACTTGCAGCAGCGTATGACTTTGAAATTGAGCAGATGGATGTGACGACAACATTTCTTCATGGGGACCTTGAAGAAGAAATTTATATGTCCCAGCTAGAGCATTTTGTGGAAAAAGGTAAAGAACATCTGGTATGTAAACTTAAAAAGTCTTTTTATGGCTTGAAGCAATCTCCCAGAATGTGGTATCAGAAATTCAATACGTATGTTTTATCTTTGGGATATGTGAGATCTAAATCTAATCATTGTTTCTATTATAAAACTAATGGTGATTGGATTATTATAATTGCACTGTATGTCGATGACATGTTATTCATTGGCAATGGTAAAGGGATGATCTCAGATTTAAAATCTCAATTGTCCTTGAAATTTGAAATGAAGAATCTGGGGGCAACGAAGTACATTTTAGGAATGGAAATCAAAAGGGATAGATCAAAGAGAAAGCTTTGGCTCAGCCAGAGCAAGTATATTACCAATGTTCTTGATAAGTTTAATATGTCTGATTCTAAACAGTTAGTTGTTCTAGTTTTACAGGGAACGAAACTATCTATTGAAGATTATCTAGAATCTTCAAATGAAATTAACGATATGAAAAAAGTCCCTTATGCAAGTGTTGTTGGCAGTTTGATGTACGCAATGGTCTGTACTAGGCCAGACATTGCCCAAACAGTTAGAGTTTTGAGCTAGTTTATGGCGAATCCAGGTAGATCACATTGGGATGCTGTGAAAAGAGTTACGAGGTACTTGAAAGGGACATCTAACCTTGCTATTTGCTATCATGGAAACTTGGTTGGATCTCAGAGATCTATAAGCATTTAGGGATATGTTGATTCTGATTGGGCAGGGGACATTGACAGTAGAAGATCCACTAGTGGATATGTATTCACATTAAATGGTGGTGCTATCAGTTGGATGAACAAGTGGTAGGCTATAGTTGCTTTGTCCACAACAGAGGCAAAGTACATGGCAGCTACTCGTGCATGCCAAGAAGCTGTTTGGTTGAAGAGGTTGTGTTCTGATGTTCATTTTAATGCAGGGCAGATACAAATTCACTGTGACAGTCAAAGTGCTATATGTTTGGTGAAGAACCTAACATTTCATGCTGGGACAAAACATATTGATGTCCAATATCACTTTATTTGTGATATGGTGGAAGAAAGGAAGGTGAAGCTGGAAAAGATTGACACTTTGAAAAATGTCGCTAATGCCTTAACTAAACCAGTGAGCGCAGCCAAGTTCAAATGGTGTTCAGATGGAATGGGTCTTCAGGCCCATAATTCTTAGTAATCGAATGAGGATTAAGAGGTAGCAGTAATCTCTTTGACAAGTGGGAGATTGAAGAGACCTAATGTCTCAAGTTACTACTTGACCTCATTTATTTAATCATTGGTTTTGTTCATATCATGTTCTTCATTCATCAAGTTGACTGGCCACTATCGGCGTATCCATGTTGGGCTCTACCGATGGCATGTGTTTCACTAATGGTAGTGACCATCGAGAAGACTTTCACTATCAGCGAGAGTTCGGAGTCTTACACCAATCTACAAGGTCTCACCGAGGGTAGTGAGCTATCGGCTAGACTTTCAATATCGGTGGGAGTGGGAACCCTGTGGCCGATATGCATGGTTTCACCGGTGACATATGTCTATCAGCAGAAGGTTGGCCGTCGGCCAAGCTCTTGGTATTCACTCCAATGTGAATGGTCACTGCGATGGAAGTTGGTGAAGCATTGGGCATCAGCGTGAGAATCTTTATCAGCCCAGTCTTGAAATGTTAATCCGATGGTAGAGGTCATTCTGATGGAGGATGAAGAGTTTTGGGCATTGTTGTGACAAGGAACCATCGGTGTAGGAAATGAAGTGGTCTCTAATGGCTTAGGTGTTCCCGATGAGGTATAGACTGGCATCGTCAGCAACAAAATTGCCGACGGTAGTCTTATTGACTATTTGTGGATATAAACCAGAATATCAAACATGAACTGGTGAATGTGGGACTAAATGTCTCACATGAATATGAACAATTGTGACAGTCGGAAGGCAGTGACGATGGATCAGTTGAAATGAACAGTGAGGGCAGAAGTTAAAAAAATGGTTTTACTCTTGAAGACTAGAAATAAGTACAAATTTGGTGATGCCATTGAAGATTAATGAAGAGATTCAATTATATGGTTCATTCTATAAATGTACAGTGGAAGTGAACTATTTGTATGATCTAAGAATCAATACCTGAGCAAGAAGGCTGGTATCTTTATTGTAATCTTTCTAAGCTTACTGAAAATAAAGTTTGTCTCTCTTGTGGTGGTGGGTTTTTTACCCAAAAGGGTTTTCCCATGTACATCTGGTGTTGTTCTCTATTGTCTTGAATGTTTATTCTATATTTTCTGGTGTGTTCATTTGTGTATTTGAATTAAACGTTACCTTTCTGCATTATTCCCTTTGAATTGACATTAGGGAAGCTATTTTCCGCACCTCTGCTTTCCTTACAATTAGATATTTTAAAGTTCTATGCATGAATAGAAAAAATTATTTAAAAAAATATTTTTTAAAATTTAAAATAAATTATTATTCTATGAGTTTTATTTCTATAATTAGAGAATCCATGATTTATATTAAAGAGGAGAATTCTCTTAGAGGATTTTAATAATTTATTGCATTCAAGAAGAAGAAAATAGAGAGGAATTTATCGGTTGAAGTTTAGAGTTTTTATTATCACTTTTTGGATTAAAGTTCAAGGGTTAATTGGAATTGTGTTAATATCTTCATCAATTGTTGTCAAGCTACAAAGGATTCAAGGTAGGACTTAAATCGTCAAATTTCTTTAATAAAAATTTCAATTTGGTCTAATAAAGAATTTAGATTCATGACTATGAAGGAGATGTTTCTTTGTTTGAATGAATGTATCTTGTTCAAAAAGAAAATAATAGGAAAATTGATCATTCATTGGAATTAGGAGTTAAATTTCAATTTAGGAATGACCAAGATATTGGTAGATTGGTGGAATGATTTGGGAAATTTATTGAATCCAAATTATTTAAATCTAGTTATTTTAGATCTCAAAACTAGGGTTACTTGTAGAGAAAGGAACATAGAAAAAATCTTGAGAAGATTAAGAGATTTATGCCTTTGCATTTATATTTTTCTTCAATATTGATTTAGGAATGTAGTATAAAACAAATAGGAATTCAAATTAGTATTTCAATGGTATAGATTTTAGTGTTTGAAATTATATGAATTTGTGTTAGAAAGAATGATATAAGAACAACCTAGTTATGGATTCTTAAGGAAACAATACATAGATCTTATGAGATATCTTTGTTGAATGAAAGATCTATGAAGTATGTGGTGATTGCAATTTATGTATGATACTATTATGAAAGTGTCTGACTATGAATTCTACTTGTTAGATTGAATTTAGACTGTAAACTTAGGTATTGGTTAGTGAGCTAACTAAACCTTGTAGAAGAGTCTAAATTGAGTGTTTGACTAAATTTTATGTTTGATTAAATATGTCTTGTGATTGGGTAGAAACTTTGTGTGAAATTTGAGATTATGAAAATATGAGAAATTATGCATACAAACTCCTAGGAAACTTATTTTGAATATTTTTTATATTTATGCTTTGTAATAATTCTGAGTTTACTATTAGAAAACCCTTAGAATGGACTATATATTTGATCTAGAAAATTAATTTTGAAAAAACCTTGATCATGATTGAATCATAAATGGGAGAATATAGCATTGGGGAGCTAGTGTCCAAAATTTACCTTGATGTCCTTAAGTTGCTCTAGTGTCCTCAATGTTCATTGATGTCCATCAGTTATGTTGTAGACCTTAAACTGCATTAGTATCCTTGAAGTGCACTATAGTTTGACTTCTCAAAGGATTTTGAAAATTACCCACAATTCTAGGATGTTTATCAATCTATGTTTTAATTGTAAGGAGGGGAAAAAATAGTTGATAATGTTGTATATGATTTTCTTGTGTGGAAAGTTTTAAGATGATTGTTCTACTTGGTTACATGAGATTCCAATAATCGTTGACATTATACAATCTCTATTATGAATTAAATATAATAGGTATTGTTGTGATATGTGGGTAAACATAACTGGAAGTGTATTTGTAGTGCCCCTCCAGTTTCACCTTGGATGTATAGGTGGTCAGACTAAGGAGCGTGAAGATGAATGAAATAATCAAAATACTCAGGTTAGTATATTTTATCAACGAACCTTGTTATAATACTGATAATTCACATGCTCTGATATTGCCTTGCATTTTGGTGATTATGATGTTGATTTTACTATGATTGTCATATGTTAGAATTGAGTTTTATGCGACCGATTCTGTATCATAAGAGGTTGTGATGTTTTGTGTGGATCAATTGTATTATGAGTACCATGTGACTATCTGATGATGGTTCTTACTTAGTTGTTTAGTAACTGATTGATATGTGTGTTGTGATTACATGTTTGATGTGTGGGTGAAAGGAACAGTGTCGCATTACTCATGCATGAGTACACTGCTACAATGCGACTTCCTTTCACTGTGTGTATGAATACATGATTGCATATATATATATATATACATGTTCAACCGTGTTGTTTGATGTAGGCTGCAGGTACCAGGCATTGACTCCACTTGAATTAACAGGTCTGAGCGTGCCTTAACCAATGGAACTATTGAATGGAGATAACATATGGTCCCCTAGCTTAGGCATCATCCTTGAAGAGGATGAGTATCCGGTTGTGCACCCTGTCAGTGTTGTTGGTTTGGTCATGATAGTCAGTCATTGTTGTGGTGGTCTTTCTTTTCAATTGTTCATTGTGTCAGGTATTGTTCGGCATTGGGGTTATTTTGTTGGCATTGTTTGATTGCTGCTTTGGTTAATTGTTGCATTAAAATAATATTATTAGTTATGAGAGCATTTTTGGTTAAATAAATATAAATGCCCTTATGAGAAATTGAGTTTATGAAAATAAATAATAATAAAAATATTAATAAATGTATTTAATGCTAGCTAAAGATGAATAAATATATTATTATAATTTAATGTTGTGTTAATGGCAATAAAATAGATAATATTTGCAAGTTGTCATATATATAAATATAGAAAATACTAAAGTAGATAAAATCATAAATGAATCTTGTCTAGTTGTAAATGAAATAAATAGCAAATTCTAAAATAAATAGAGTCAAAGAGAAATTATTGTTGGGTTAAAATAGCAAATTGTAAGAAAGTAATAAAGGAGAATCTATTTCCTTTTATGGGAGGAATATTCTAGAAGATTTTAGGGGGTTTCTTTCGCTAAAAATAGGGAGTTTTTGGGTTGTATTTAGTGGGAAGATTTATCTGTCATAAGAATCTTCAGGAGATGGAACTTTTGGGGTGGAGACTGGTTTGTGGCTGCAGCAGTTGAACCTGACATCGAATCTTCAGCCCAGTTAAGCAAGTGAAATCAGGTTCCTTTGGTTCTAATTTATGTCTCATTGTTCTGTTGAAGCAAATGTTTGATTTATAATTTTTCTTGTTGATGGTAATTTTCTTGAGAGGTTAGAAGCCTTGTTATCATTGCATTTCTGGAATCACCGATTGATGTGACTGTCTATGTCTCGCCTATTTCATCTCTATTTTTATAGTCTATTGTGTTAGCCATAACCTTCGTTTTACGAACTGTGTTCCTCTAAATTTTTGCTATATGGTGCACAAACTAGTTGCCTAATTTATATCCAAGAATTGTCCATACCCAGTTTCTCATTTTGGAGATATGAATGTTTTGTGACTGTCTACCTCTCAGCCATTTTGTCTCTATTTTAGTACTCTGTTGCATTAGCCATAACTTTAGTTTTATGAATTGGGTTCCTCTAAGTTTTTGATATATGGTGTATGACTTAGTTTTCTAAATTATAACTTAAAATTGTCCATACCCAGTTTGTCATTTTGGAGATATGAATATTTTCTGACTGTTAACCTCTCACCCATTTCATCTATGTTAAAACAGTTAGCTGCGTCACCAATAACTTTATATTTTTGAACTAGGTTTCTTTGAGATTTTTTCAACAATTTTTTTTCGTGTATATCCTATGATCATTGATTTCCATCTTATGACTCTCTTTGAGGCATTTTACCAATCAGTTTGTGTGCCTATCTATGCTTTCACATTTTGCATTGTTGGTAGCTTCTAAAGCCCTCTCAACAAATTCATTTTGTGTTGATCCTATCATTTGCATGTAGTTAAAATGGGGTAGATTTGACGAAGATGTTAGATCTATAGGAATGTTTTGTTGTTATGTATTCCTTTCCTCTCAAGCTAACCTTAGAACAAGGTTCTTTTATTGGAGCTATGGGTTTTTGTATCTTGTGATTCTAAATAGTGTAAGAGATTTATAGCATTATAATATTATAGGTATTTAGTTTTGGTTATATAGTGATTGTAATAGTATTTTCAAAATTGCCTAGCTTATTAATGAAATTTACATTTGTGTAAATAGTGGTTTAGTGAATTTTGTAGCTGTTGGTATAGCATTCAATTTCTATGGTTATTAATACTCCGTTGTATGAATTTAATAGTGGTGATAGTCTCTCACTGTGATAAGAGTTGCATTTAAGTAATTGTTGTGTTTTAATATGTATGCCTTAGGGTAAATTACATGTTGATCAGAATCATTTTTAGTTAAACAAAACTAAAATAAGTCTTGGGATCTATTGGTTAAAATATTATTACTTGTGGGCACTTATATATCATATGATCACAGTAGTTAGAATATTATTGTCCTGCATTATAGAGATATATTCACTTTGTGTTTGGTAGATAATTGATCATGGTTGGATTAATGTTACATTCTTTAAGAACCATAATTTAGTGCACCATATTATATGTTGCATTTGTGGTATTGTAATTGAATTATTGTTGAAGTATCTTGGTTTGGCCTATTAGACGATGTTGTACATTTGAGAGTGAATGTCGATGTGGGACTTTTGTGTTACAGTAGTGTCTAGTGTCTGTGTCTTTGGGAAAGTTGATTCCAGAGGTCAAGAGGGATATTTGTGTGTATGACTCTAGTGATTTTGTAAGCTTGCTAATGGTTGAATATGTATTGGTTTTATGTGATGTTGACTTCTCTCTGTTTATGGTTCATGTGATTATAATGACTGTACAAGAGGGATAATGTCTTGCTCAGTATACCTATGCTTGTAGATATGTCTTGAATCCATGTTGTAGAGTTCTTCTTAAAGATTATGGTTCATTATTGTGTTGAGCCTATTTTAAAATACTATGTTGGTTTATGTAAAAGATCAAGTTTTGGAGCAAGATGACCCATGCCTTGCTCTGGATACATTTTGTTGAGATTTGTATGCAAGAAGGTAAATGCCTTGCATGGTATATGGATACTTGTTGTTATGTCTTGCTTGATGGATAGGGTCTTCTAGATACACGAAGGGGAGTGGCTTTCAATGTGGGGTCGGTGCCCAAAGTGGTTGCCTGGGTAACCCATTGGAAGTTATTAATCTAGTGATAACTTATTAATAAATTTGGAAGGTTGGAGAGCTTTGACACTAATCAAGATAATTGGTTTCCTCACTCATGCCTGTAGTGCTAGTTCAGATTAAGGATGAGAGGAGAAGGCTGTGGCTGGCAAGATCAACTTCCTTGGCCTCATGAAAGGAATGTTGGTTCCGCATGTGTCACCCTATGGGGCCGACATCTAGGTAGAGACTGTCAGGGTAACCATAGATGGGGACCGGTGTCTAGTGAGAGACTATCAAGGTAACCCATGTCAGGGCCATGTGATGACAATCCTCCCTATTGTAGCCTAGCACTCCCTAATTGTGTTTTCATTTTTCATTGTGTATTTGCCTCTAGAAGTGTTGTTTGAGTTTCTTGTGGTGTTCATTTCAACTAGTTCTGTATTGGAGTCATATGTAGTCCTTGCACCTATTCGCCTATTGACTTCTTGTCTGATTTCTTAGTGGGACCTCATTGCTATCTCCTAGCACGGGGGTGGACCTCATTGCTATCTCCTAGCATGGGGGTGGACCTCAAGGTTCCACATGGTCAGGTGGTTGTGCATTCTTCTATTGGTTTTCTGGGACCATGGCTCATGTGTAAAGAAGTTGCATCTCATGTTTTTAGATTTGTACCTATATTTGAAGATAGATATTTATACTATTCATATCTAGATCTGTGTATCAGTGGAACTGATTATGTAATTTGATGTAATCAGAAGGGAAGTGCTTTCATATCATAGAAATTATGTAATTCCTCTTCTAAGATAAACTATTCTACATTTGTAAACATTATTACAAAGATGTTGATGTATGTATCCGATGAGGTAATCAAGTTGTTAGGTTGAGTTATTTGAATAAACTATGTATGTTGTTGATTATTGTTTAATTTCAATAATGTAGCTGTATAATCCCTAGAGATGTTAGTTTAACTGTTTGTTGATAGATTATGTTATGTTTTAGTTACTTCTATTTTAGTTTTAAAAAAAAATTGCCCTTTTATTGCTTTAGTTGAACTTGTCTCTAGGGTTGCATGGTGGGGCATTACATTTGGTATTAGAGCCAAGTTGCAACACTGAGACCTCTAGATTGTTGTTGTTGCTCTAGGTTAAATGATTTTCACTCTGTGATGGGTTGGTAATAGTACCTCTCACCTGTGTGCATTAGTATGACATTAGAAGGTTAATAAGTTTGCAGACTTGCTCTTTAAGAAATGAATTCCTTATGCCCTATTTTACTCATGTGTCTACAATGTTTTCTTTCTTCTTCATTTATGAAAATGTGATGATATAATTGCCAGTATGAATTTCCTGAATAGTACATGTAATTAAGTATTGGAATGAGTCATGTGGTTATGTGATGTTGTGATATGTGGGATATCTTAGCGTGGGTGTCGATAACCTGACATCTATCACCTAGCTGGTCATGACCTCATATGGAAGAATTGTTGTGGTTTATGGAAGTTATCATTTTGTATGCCTGTGTGAGAACCGTGTGCAGGGATCAAATTGGAGCTTGCGCTGGACCCATAAGATCATGAATGTGATACTGTAAGTTAATTATAGTTATCAATTATTTTTGTGTGTGACATCATACATGTTCTATGTAAATATCATCGTGCGTAAGGAAGTAATTGCATATTTTCATAGCTTAGTAAAAGGAAAGTGTACTGTATTAAAGATAGAAGTTGCTTATATGTAAATAGCAACTGTGTTACCTTAACGGTGAATTTTTTTTCTTATTTCCTTTGAACTCTCTTATGATAGGAGTGGTCGTCGCCAAAACTCTTTTCTTTATACTTGATTTATTGTTGAAAATTGCTGGCATTTTGTGACTTAAGATTGAATTTGATTTATTCCCCACTTGGGTTTACATTTTTAAAATTTCTATGGTTGCTATTCCGAATGTTTGTAACTGTTGGCTCTGTTTCATGTTAAGTATTGTTTCTATCATGTTCATTTCAAACCTCTAATAGTGTGTTTAAGGGAGGACTCTGTAGAGGATTGTACCTTGTATGTTTGGTAATTAGTGGGAACCATAGTGGAAATAAGAGATGAGATGTAATTTTCTTTGTTAATATGTGAATGCAATTCCCTAAATCATTTGAAATTCTCAAAATATGTGTGATTGGATTATAAGTAGATCACATGATACGTCTTAATCGTGAGTAATTGATGCTCTTCTTGTCTTTATTGAACAACTATGCCTGTCTTATGAACAATTGATTAAAATGGATGTCTATGTTGGCAATAGAAAATTGCAATACTAATATGTTATGTTTTCACCCTAGTCTATGACTTTCAGGAGTAAGTCAAGTTTTAGGGGGAGAGGATGTAGTGCACCTCTAGTTTCACCTTAGATGTACAAGTGGTTGGACTAAGGAGTGTGAAGATGAGTGTAAATAATCACAATACTTAGGTTAGTATATTTTATCAATGAACCTTGTCGCAATACTGATAATTCACATGCTCTAATATTCCCTTGTATTTTGGTGATTATGATGTTGATTGTACTATGATTGTAATATGTTAGAATTGAGTTTTATGAGATTGATTCTATATCATAGGAGGTTATGATGTTTTGTGTGGATCAATCATATTATGAGTATCATGTGACTATCTGATGATTGTTCTTACTTAGTTGTTCAGTAACTGATTGATATGTGTGTTGTGATTACATGTTTGATGTGTGGGTGAAAGGAACAGTGTCGCATTACTCATGCATGAGTACCCTGCTACACTACGACTTCCTTTCACTGTGTGTATGACTACATGATTGCATATATATACATGTTCTACCGTGTTGTTTGATGTAGGCTACAGGTACCAGGCATCGACTTCACTTGAATTAACAGGTCTGAAAGTGCCTTAACCAATGGAACTGTTGAATGGAGATAACATACGGTCCCCTAGCTTGGCCATCATCCTTGAAGAGGATGAGTATCTAGTTGTGCACCCTATCAGTGTTGTCAGTTTGGTCATGATAGTTAGTCATTCTTGTGGTGGTCTTGCTTTCCGATCGTGCATTGTGTCAGGTATTGTTCAGCATTGGGGTTATTTTGTTGGCATTGTTTGATTGCTGCTTTGGTTAATTGTTGCATTAAAATAATATTATTAGTTATGAGAGCATTTTTGGTTAAATAAATATAAATGCCCTTATGAGAAATTGAGTTTATGAAAATAAATAATAATAAAAATAATAATAAATGTAAATGCTAGCTAAAGATGAATAAATATATTATTATAATTTAATGTTGTGTTAATGGTAATAAAATAGATAATATTTGCAAGTTGTCATATATATAAATATAGAAAATACTAAAGTAGATAAAATCATAAATGAATCTTGTCTAGTTGTAAATGAAATAAATAGCAAATTCTAAAATAAATAGAATTAGAGAGAGATTATTGTTGGGTTAAAATAACAAATTGTAAGAAAGTCATAAAGGAGAAGCTATTGCCTTTTATGGGAGGAATCTTCTAGAAGATTTTAGGGGATTTATTTTGCTAAAAATAGGGAGTTCTTGGGCTATATTTAGGGGAAAGATTTGTCTCTCATAAGAATCTTCAAGAGATGGAACTTTTGGGGTGGAGACTGGTTTGTGGCTGCAGTAGTTGAACCTGGCATTAAATCTTCAACCCAGTTAAGCAAGAGAAATCAAGTTCCTTTGGTTCTAATTTATGTCTCATTGTTCTGTTGAAGCAAATGTTTGATTTAGAATTTTTTCTGTTGATGGTAGTTTGCTTGAAAGGTTAGAAGCCTTGTTATCATTGCATTTCTGGGAATCACCGATTGATGTGATTGTCTATCTCTCACCCATTTCATCTCTATTTTTATAGTCTATTATGTTATCCATAACTTTTGTTTTATGAACTGGGTTCCTCTAAATTTCTGATATATGGTTCAAGCCCTAGTTACCTAAATCATATCCAAACATTGTTCATACCCCGTTTGTCATTTTGGAGATATGAATGTTTTGTGACTGTCTACCTCTCAGCCATTTCATCTCAATTTTAGTAGTCTGTTATGTTCGCCATAACTTTAGTTTTGTGAACTGGGTTCCTTTAAGTTATTGATATATGGTGTATGACTTAGTTGTCTAAATTATATCCAAAAATTGTCCATACCCAGTTTGTCATTTTGGAGATATGATTATTTTCTGACTGTCTACCTCTCACCCATTTCATCTATGTTAAAACAGTTAGCTACGTCACCAATAACTTTATATTTTTGAACTGGGTTTCTCTAAGATTTTTTCAACAAATTTATTTTGTGCATATCCTATGATCATTTATTTCTAGCTTATGAATCTCTTTGAGGCATTTTACCAATCAGTTTGTGTGCCCTATCTATGCTTTCACATTTTGCATTGTTGGTAGCTTCTAAAGCCCTCTCAATAAATTCATTTTGTGTTGATCCTATCATTTGCATGTAGTTAAAATGGGGTAGATTTGATGAAGATGTTAGATCTATAGAAATGTTTTGTTGTTATGTGTTCCTTTTCTCTCAAGCTAACCTTAGAATAAGGTTCTTTTATTGTAGCCAAGGGTTTTTGTATCTTGTGATTCTAACTAGTGTAAGAGATTTATAGCATTCTAATATTATAGGCATTTAGTCTTGCTTATATAGTGATATGTAATAGTATTTACAAAATTGCCTAGCTTATTAATGAAATCTACATTTGTGTAAATAGTGGTTTAGTGAATTTTGTAGCTATTGGTATAGCATTCATGTGCTATGGTTACAAATACTCCATTGTATGATTTTAATAGTGGTGATAGTCTCTCACTATGATAACAGTTGCATTTAAGTAATTATTGTGTTTTAATATGTATGCCTTGTTTAACTAAAAATGATTGTGATCAACATGCATTTAAGTAATTGTTATGTTTTAATATGTATGCCTTAGGATTAATTGCATGTTGATTACAATCATTTTTAGTTAAACAAAACTAAAATAAGTCTTTGGATCTATTGCTTAAAATATTGTTACTTGTGGGCACTTATATATCATATGATCACAGTAGTTAGAATATTATTGTCCTGCGTTATAGAGATAGATTCACTTTGTGTTTGGTAGATGATTGATCATGGTTGGATTAATGTTACATTCTTTAAGAACCATAATTTAGTTCATCATTTATATGTTGCATTTGTGGTATTGTAATTGAATTATTGTTGAAGGATCTTGGTTTGGCCTATTAGACAATGTTGTGCATTTGAGAGTGAATGTCGATGTGGGACTTTTGTGTTACAGTGGTGTCTAGTGTCTATGTCTTTGGGAAAGTTGATTCCAAAGGTCAAGAGGGATATTCGCATGTATGACTCTAGTGATTTTGTAATCTTCCTAATGGTTGAATATGTATTGGTTTTATGTGATTTTGACTTCTCTCTGTTTATGGTTCATGTGATTATGACAACTATGCAAGAGGGATAATGCCTTGCTTAGTATACCTATTCTTGTAGATATGTCTTGAATACATGCTGTAGAGTTCTTTTTGAAGGTTTTGATTCATTATTGGGTTGAGCCTATTTTAAAATACTATGTTGGTTTATGTAAAAGATCAAGTTTTGGAGCAAGATGACCCATGCCTTGCTCTGGATACATTTTGTTGAGATTTGTATGCAAGAAGGTAAATGCCTTGCATGATATATGGATACTTCGTTTTATGTCTTGCTTGATGGATAGGGTCTTCTAGATTTAGGAAGGGGAGTGGATGTCAATGTGGGGCCAGTGCCCAAAGTGGCTACCTGGGTAACCCATTGGAAGTTATTAATCCAGTGATAACTTATTAATAAATTTAGAGGGTTGGAGAGCTTTCACACTAATCAAGATAATTGGTTTCCTCACTCATGCGTGTAGTGCTAGTTTAGACTAAGGATGAGAGGAGAAGGCCGTGGTTGGCAAGATCAACTTCCTTGGCCTCATGAAAGGAATGTTGGTTGCGCATGTGTCACCCTATGGGCCTGGCATCTTGTAAGAGACTGTCAGGGTAACCATAGATGGGGGCCGGCGTCTAGTGAGAGACTGTTAGGGTGACCCATGTCAGGGCCATGTGATGACATTCCTCCCTATTGCAGCCTAGCACTCCCTAATTGTGTTTTCATCTTTCATTGTGTATTTGCCTCTAGAAGTGTTGTTTGAGTTTCTTGTGGTGTTCATTTCAACTAGTTCTGTATTGGAGTCATATGTAGTCCTTGCACCTATTCGCCTATTGACTTCTTGTCTGATTTCTTAGTGGGATTTCATTGCTATCTCCTAGCACGGGGGTGGACCTCAAGGTTCCACATGGTCAGGTGGTTGTGCATTCTTCCATTGGTTTTCTAGCACCGTGGCTCATGTGTAAAGAAATTGTATCTCATGTTTTTAGATTTGTACCTATATTTGAAGATAGATATTTATACTATTTGTATCTAGATCTATGTATCAGTGGAACTCATTATGTGATTTGATGTAATTAGAAAGGAAGTGCTTTTGTATCATAGAAATTATGTAATTCCTCTTCTAAGATAAACTATTCTGCATTTGTAAACATTATTGCAAAGATGTTGATGTATGTATCCGATGAGGTAATCAAGTTGTTAGTTTGAGTTATTTGAATAAACTATGTATGTTGTTGATTATTGTTTAATTTCAATAATGTAGCTGTGTAATCCCTAGAGATGTTAGTTTAACTGGTTGTTGATAGATTATGTTATGTTTTAGTTACTTCTATTTTAGTAAAAAAAAAACAATTTTTTTTTTGCCATTTTATTACTTTAGTTGAACTTGTCTCTAGGGTTGCATGGCAGGGCATTACATTTGGTATCAGAGCCAAGTTGCAATAGTGAGACCTCTGGATTGTTGTTGTTGCTCTAGGTTAAATGATTTTTTCTCTGTGATGGGTTGGTAATAGTACCTCTCACCTGTGTGCATTAGTATGACATTAGAAGGTTAATAAGTTTGCAGACTTACTCTTTAAGAAATGAAATCTTTATGTCCTGTTTTACTCATGTGTCTATAATGTGTTCTTTCTTCTTCATTTCTATAAATGTGATGATATATTTGCCAGTATGATTTTCTTGAATAGTACATGTAATTAAGTATTGGAATGAGTCATGTGGTTATGTGATGTTGTCATGTGGGTGATATATTAGCGTGGGTGTTGATAACCTGACATTTATCACGTAGCTGGTCATGACCTTATATGGAAGAATTGTTGTGGTTTATGGAAGTTATCATTTTGTATGCCTGTGTGAGAACCGTGTGCAGGGATCAAATTGGAGCTTGCGCTGGACCCATAAGATCATGAATGTGATACTGTAAGTCAATTATAGTTATCAATTATTCTTGTGTGTGACATCATACATATTCTATGTAAATATCATTGGGCGTAAGGAAGTAATTGCATATTTTCATAGCTTAGTAAAAGGAAAGTGTATTGTATTAAAGATAGAAGTTGTTTGTAGGTAAGTAGCAACTGTGTTACCTTAATATTTTGTATAAATGTTGTTTAGATATGAAGATGTAGAAAACTTAGTTGTCCATGTGTTTGGTGTACATTCTCTAACGCATTCTGGACTTTGAGTTCTGGGGTGTTGTGTAGCGGATACTCCCTTTTGTGGCTAAAATTAGTCACATCATGATGTGGATTTGTTTGTAATATTGGTTGTTATGGAATTTTTGATAGTTGTTTCATGTATCATGGGTGGGCTAATGGTGAATTTGTTTTCTTGTTTTCTTTGAACTCTCTTATGATAGGAGTGGTCACCTAAACTATTTTCTTTATACTTGATTTATTGTTTGAAAATTGCTGGCATTTTGTGACTTAAGATTGAATTTGATTATTTCCCCACTTGGGTTTACATTTTTTAAATTACTATGGTGGCTATTCCGAATGTTTGTATCTGTTGGCTTCATTTCATGTTAAGTATTGTTTCTATCATGTTCATTTTGAACCTTTGATAGTGTGTTTAAGGGAGGACTCCACGGAAGATTGTACTTTGCATGTTCGGTAATTAGTGGGAACCATAGTGGAAATAAGAGATGAGATGTAATTTTCTTTGTTAATATGTGAATGTAATTCCCTAAATCATTTAAAATTCTCAAAATATGTGTGATTGGATTATAAGTAGATCACATGATACATCTTAATGGTGAGGAATTGATTCTCTTCTTACCTTTATTCAATGACTATGCCTGTCTTATGAACAATTGATTAAAATGGATGTTTATGTTGGCAATAGAAAATTGCAATACTAATATGTTATGTTTTCACCCTAGTCTATGACTTCCAGGAGTAAGTCAAGTTTTTGGGGGTGAGGATGTAGTGCCCCTCTAGTTTCACCTTGGATCTATAGGTGGTCAGACTAAGGAGCATAAAGATGAGTGTAAATAATTAGAATACTTAGGTTAGTATATTTTATCAATGAACCTTGTTGCAATACTGATAATTCACATGCTTTGATATTGCCTTGCATTTCTGTGATTATGATGTTGATTTTACTATGATTGTCATATGTTAGAATTGAGTTTTATGCAATTAATTCTATATCATAGGAGGTTATGATATTTTGTGTGGATCAATTGTATTATGAGTATCATGCAACTATCTGATGATGGTTCTTACTTAGTTGTTCAGTAACTAATTGATATGTGTGTTGTGAATACATGTTTGATGTGTGGGTGAAAGGAACAGTGTCACATTACTCATGCATGAGTACCCTACTACACTACGACTTCCTTTCACTATGTGTATGACTACATGATTGCATATATATATATACATGTTTGACCATGTTGTTTGATGTAGGCTACAGGTACCAGGGATCAACTCCACTTGAATTAACAGGTCTGAGCATGCCTTAACCAATGGAACTGTTGAATGGAGATAGCATATGGTCACCTAGCTTAGCCATCATCCTTGAAGAGGATGAGTATGCGGTTGTGCACCCTGTTAGTGTTGTCAATTTGGTCATGATAGTCAGTCATTGTTGTGGTGGTCTTACTTTCTGATCGTGAATTGTGTCAGGTATTGTTCGGCATTGAGGTTATTTTGTTGGCATTGTTTGATTGCTGCTTTGGTTAATTGTTGCATTAAAATAATATTATTAGTTATGAGAGCATTTTTGGTTAAATAAATATAAATGCCCTTATGAGAAATTGAGTTTATAAAAATAAATAATAATAATAATAAATGTAAATGCTAGCTAAAGATGAATAAATATATTATTATAATTTAATGTTGTGTTAATGGTAATAAAATAGATAATATTTGAAAGTTGTCATATATATAAATATAGAAAATACTAAAGTAGATAAAATCATAAATGAATCTTGTCTAGTTGTAAATGAAATAAATAGAAAATTCTAAAATAAATAGAATCGGAGAAAAATTATTGTTGGGTTAAAATAACAAATTGTAAGAAAGTAATAAAGGAGAATCTATTGCCTTTTATGGGAGGAATCTTCTAGAAGATTTTAGGGGATTTCTTTCTCTAAAAATAGGGAGTTTTTCGGCTATATTTATGGGGAAGATTTACCTCTCATAAGAATCTTCAGGAGGTGAAACTTTTGGGGTGGAGACTAGTTTGTGGCTGCAGTAGTTGAACCCGGCATCGAATCTTCAGCCCAGTTAAGCAAGTGAAATCAGGTTCCTTTGGTTCTAATTTCTGTCTCATTATTTTGTTGAAGAAAATGTTTGATTTACAATTTTACCTTTTTATGGTAATTTGCTTGAGAGGTTAGAATCCTTGTTATCATTGCATTTATAGGAATCACCGATTGATGCGACTGTCTATCTCTCGCCCATTTCATCTCTATTTTTACAGTCTATTACATTAGCCATAACTTTCATTTTGTGAACTGGGTTCCTCTAACATTTTGATATATAGTGCATGCTCTAGTTACCTAAATCATATCCAAAAAATGTCCATACCCACTTTGTTGTTTTGAAGATATGATTGTTTTGTGACTGTCTACCTCTCACCCATTTCATCTCTATTTTGGTAGTCTGTTGTGTTAAGCATAACTTTAGTTTTATGAACTGGGTTCCTTTTGTCTATGTTAAAATAGTTCGCTGTGTCACCAATAACTTTATATTTTTGAACTAAGTTTCTCTAAGATTTTTTCAACAAATTTATTTTTTGCATATCCTGTGATCATTGATTTCCATCTTATGACTCTCTTTGAGGCATTTTACCAATCAGTTTGTGTGCCCTATCTATGCTTTCACATTTTGCATTGTTGGTAGCTTCTAAAGCCCTCTCAACAAATTCATTTTGTATTGATCCTATCATTTGCATGTAGTTATAATGGGGTAGATTTGATGAAGATGTTAGATCTATAGGAATGTTTTGTTGTTATGTGTTCCTTTCCTCTAAAGCTAACCTTAGAACAAGGTTCTTTTATTGTAGCTACGGGTTTTTGTATCTTGTGATTATAACTAGTGTAAGAGAATTATAGCATTCTAATATTATAGGCATTTAGTCTTGCTTATATAGTGATATGTAATAGTATTTACAAAATTGCCTATCTTATTAATGAAATCTACATTTGTGTAAATAGTGGTTTAGCAAATTTTGTAGCTATTGGTATAGCATTCATGTGCTATGGTTACAAATACTCCATTGTATGATTTTAATAGTGGTGATAGTCTCTCACTATGATAAGAGTTGCATTTAAGTAATTGTTGTGTTTTAATATGTATGCCTTAGGATTAATTGCATGTTGATCACAATTATTTTTGGTTAAACAAAACTAAAATAAGTCTTGGGATATATTGGTTAAAATATTGTTACTTGTGGGCACTTATATATCATATGATCATAGTAGTTAGAATATTATTGTCCTGCATTATAGAGATAGATTCACTTTGTGTTTGGTAGATGATTGATCATGGTTGGATTAATGTTACATTCTTTAAGAACCATAATTTAGTGCATCATATTATATGTTGCAATTGTGGTATTGTAATTGAATTATTGTTGAAGGATCTTGGTTTGGCCTATTAGACGATGTTGTGCATTTGAGAGTGAATGTCGATGTGGGACTTTTGTGTTACAGTGGTGTCTAGTGTCTGTGTCTTTGGGAAAGTTGATTCTAGAGGTCAAGAGGGATATTCGTGTGTATGACTCGAGTGATTTTGTAATCTTCCTAATGGTTGAATATGTATTGGTTTTATGTGATGTTGACTTCTCTCTATTTATGGTTCATGTGATTATGATGACTATGCAAGAGGGATAATGCCTTGCTCAGTATACCTATTCTTGTAGATATGTCTTCAATCCATGATGTAGAGTTCTTCTTGAAGGTTGTGGTTCATTATTGTGTTGAGCCTGTTTTAAAATACTATGTTGGTTTACGTAAAAGATCGAGTTTTAGAGCAAGATGACACATGCCTTGCTTTGGATACATTTTGTTGAGATTTGTATGCAAGAAGGTAAATGCCTTGCATGGTATATGGATACTTGTTGTTATGTCTTGCTTGATGGATAGAGTCTTCTAGATGCAGGAAGCGGAGTGGCTTTCAATCTGGGGCCGGTGCCCAAAGTGGCTGCCTGGGTAACCTATTGGAAGTTATTAATCCAATGATAACTTATTAATAAATTTGGAGGGTTGGAGAGCTTTCACACTAATCAAGATAATTGGTTTCCTCACTCATGTGTGTAGTGTTAGTTCAGACTAAGGATGAGAGGAGAAGGCCGCGGTTGGCAAGATCAACATCCTTGGCCTCATGAAAGGAATGTTGGTTCTGCATGTGTCACGCTATGGAGCTGGCGTCTAGTAAGAGACTCTCAGGGTAACCATAGATGGGGGTTGGCGTCTAGTGAGAGACTGTAAGGGTAACACATGTCAAGGCGATGTGATGACTCTCCTCCCTATTGCAGCCTAGAACTCCCTAATTGTGTTTTCCTCTTTCATTGTGTATTTGCCTCTGGAAGTGTTGTTTGATTTTCTTGTGGTGTTCATTTCAACTAGTGTTGTATTGGAGTCATGTGTAGTCCTTGCACCTGCTAGCCTATTGACTTCTTGTGTGTTTTCTTAGTGGGACCTCATTGTTATCTCCTAGCACGGGGGGTGGACTTCAGGGTTCCACATGGTCGGGTGGTTGTGCATTCTTCCATTGGTTTTCTGGCACCATGCCTCATGTGTAAAGAAGTTGTATCTCATCTTTTTAGATTTGTACCTATATTTGAAGATAGATATTTATACTATTTGTATCTAGATCTGTGAATCAGTGGAACTCATTATGTAATTTAATGTAATAAGAAAGGAAGTACTTTTGTATCATAGAAATTATGTAATTCCTCTTGTAAGATAAACTATTATGCATTTGTAAACATTATTGCAAAGATGTTGATGTATGTATCCAATGAGGTAATCAAGTTGTTAGTTTGAGTTATTTGAATAAACTATGTATGTTGTTTATTATCGTTTAATTTGAATAATGCGGTTGTGTAATCCCTAGAGATGTTAGTTTAACTGGTTGTTGATAGATTATGTTATGTTTTAGTTACTTCTATTTTAGTTTAAAAAAAAAAAAAAAATCACCCTTTTATTACTTTAGTTGAACTTGTCTCTAGGGTTGCATGGCACCGTGGCATTACATTGCATTCTTCTTTACACCTATTGGTCTTGTTATAATACTGAGTACCCTTGTTACTAATAAGGTAGTACAATTACATTGGATTGAGAGGAATTGGGCATCCTTTTAGATGGTTACAATTGACATCACTTTCTCTACTCTAATTCTAACACATTTGATGATAATTTCCCTTAAGTTAAGGTTGCATGAGGATTTGAGTTGGAATTATAGTTTCTATTCTCACCATAGACTTGCATCGCATAGGTTCTAGTGGTTTGGATTGGGTTGCGGCTTCTTAGGCTATATGATACAAAATTTTAACTTTACTTTCAAATCACTAGAACTAGGAGTTCTCCAATAAAGACCTATGGATTGACTTGTGACATACCTAATATCCACCAATGGGTGGCATTCATGTGCATTGCTATGGTCAAACTATTTTAAACTTATGCAAGGTTTTGGTATAGTGGTGCACTACCCTTGGGAGCTAACATCTTAGTGTAGTATGTGACTTTAGGATGGGTGCTTTAGAAACATGTTACTATGTGTTTGGTTTTGTGTGTACTTTTCTTGGTTGTCATATCTTATCTTCTTGGATGTATTTATATGTATATGTGCATTTGATGTTGGGATTGATGTATTGTGAAGTATTATGTGATCTTGGTTATCTTAGAATGATTGCTTGGCATGTGTATGTTATTGTGAACATGTGTTGTGAGTTTGTTTCCATGTGATTAGGTGTTTTGGATATGCAATTTCATATGTATGCCTATTTAACAATAAATTAATGAATGAATTAAGATAATCACTAGTGTCTAATTTACCACACTATTAGATTATGGATGGATATTTATTTACCTTGAACGATGGTTGGGGAGGAAAGGAACTTCTAATGATGGGTTCAATCCCTTTCCTGATCAACGAAAGAAGGTTAGAGGGATTCTTTTGAAGATTCCACTTGAAGACATGTTTATTATTATTAGTAATTTTTTAGTGGTGAATCTTCACCAATTGGTGAATTATTTTGTATGGATAATTTAATTTTGGTGAAAATAATGAAGTCGTAAAGGGACCAAATTGCCCAAATTTTATGATTTATCAATCTAAAGCATGTTAAATCACTACCAATTTATTTATGAGTCATTTGTAAGTAATATTTTCACCATAGTAAACTAAGCATTTATAATGGGTAATCACCTAGAATTTTGGAGGCATGTTTTAATTAATTGACATATTCACCAATGCCATTAAATTTTCACCATGTATGAGGACCAATTTTTATGGGTCATATCACCTTGAAAATCACAACATGTGATTTGGATCATGGTCCAATTTGCCCAACATTTACATAGACCATTTTACAATCACACATGATTCACCAATTTTTTTATAAACATTACGTTAATAATTTGAACTTTTTTTTATAATCAATATAAGTCAAACTTATCAATTCTTATTTTAATGTCTAGCTTTCTCAAATAAAAACTATAAATTTGTATTATCAATAAATATAAAAAAATTTGGCTATAAATAGGTTTTGGGACCTATCTAATCATTATAGTCTTACAATGATAGCACTGCCAATTTCTTTGTTATTTTGTATAGAAGTAAAAATAACAACTATCTTTATTTTAAAAATAAAATATTATATTTAATTATTAAAGAACAACAATATCATAAAATTCTATAATATATTATGTCCTTATTATCAATACAGTTTATTAAATAAGATAGAATTTCCACCCTTTATTTTAAATGCATTCCTGTCACTTTAATAAAAATGAAAAAGAAAAAGAGAAGATATTTGTGCAAAATATTACAGCCATCCTTAAAGTTTTATGATGGATCTTTTCTTCAACATCATAAAAAAGAAGTATTTCAATTTATTACCAAGACTTTGGTTTATATGCCATGTTTAATATGCAAGCTCTATAGTTATTATTATACATTAGAAAAGCTAAGTGGGATTATCTAGGACCTTAATCTGATACCAATGTATCATTGAAAGTAGGATTACCTGGGACCCAAATATGATACTGACGTATCATTGATAGATGGGTTCACTAAATAAGTGGGAGATGAAGCACTTGCAGGTAATGGGACATATGTTTGTGTAACACCTATATAAGCAGGTTTTGTGGGATTTGGTAAGTTGGTCATATAATGGTTGGAAAGCATTGCATATACATTGGCCATTGGTGGGCGAAGTGATGCATTTTCTTGTGTACACAAAAGACCCACATGAATGCATCTTGAAACTTCCTCACTAGGGAAATTTTCTATTATTGCTCTATCAATCACATCGACAATATTTCCTCCCCTATAGGATCTCCATACCTGTATAACAATGACACACTCTCATCTTCATAAGATATATATAACTTTGAGAAACAAAATATACAAACATGTCTTATTTTTAACTTACCCATTCTAGCAGGCTTTGAAATTCAAAGGACAATCTATTATCAGTGCTTCTTCTTCCGCATGTAATTTCTAAAATGACAATACCAAAACTATAGACATCAGCTTTAATAGATAGTTGACCTCCTATAGCATACTCTGGTGCCATATACCCACTGCATAATTGGGAAGAATTATTAGATCAAAATACAACTTAAAGAGCAATCCTGCAAAAACCAAAAAGAAATCACTCTAGGTAAAGATAATAAATTTTAAAAAATAATTTGCAAAGAAAAACAAATAAAGGTAGCAAACTTATTAGATTCTTACATTGTTCCTGCAACCCTTGTGTTCAGGTGACTCTCATCTCGAGAAAACAATCTTGCTAAGCCAAAATCTGATATCTTTGGCTCCATTTTGTCATCAAGCAAAATATTGCTTGCTTTAATGTCTCGATGAATGATGGGTAGATGAGAATCTTCATGCAGGTATAGAAGGCCACGGGCTAATCCGAGTATGATGTTCAAACGCTTGTTCCAGTCAAGCTCTTTGCTCCTCTGTGGATCTATAGTCATGTGTGCAGATAAAATGCCTTAAATAAGAAAAAATGTTTTATGGCTTTAACTTGATTAGCCTAGATCATATGACTCTCAATTTAAATTTAGATGTAAGAAACACACCAAATATTATTTTGTCAACGCTACTATTAGGCAAGAACTCGTAAACAAGCAACCGTTCTGATCCCTCTGCGCAACATCCAAGTAGATTCACAAGATTACGATGTTGAATTTTTGCGACCAGCTTAACCTCGTTTAGAAACTGCTCTTTTCCTTGCGATGATTGTACAGAAAGTCGCTTTACTGCTATTTGTATGCCATTTGGCATTGTGCCCTGACATTAAAAAAAAAACATGGTCAATTTAATAGTATATTTAATGTTGCTGTTCAAAACAAGAAAATATGGTCAGTTAGGGTTATGTTACCTTATAAACAGAGCCAAATCCTCCCTCTCCAAGCTTGTTATCGTCATGGAAATTCCTAGTTGCAGCCTTGATATTTTCCAAGTTATAGATTATTCCATGCTCCTGGTCGATCACTGAATCTACCCCTGTATAAGTAATGATTATTCTCTGGATAAGTAATGTATAGTGGGGGTGGAGTGGGGGAATTACAACTTGGTAACTACAAATATTTATTTTTCCCTGATCACAATTTGATGACAAAGAAGATAAAAAGGTCTCTGATCTAATACCCTTACTAGCAAGCAATTTTATTGATAAAAATATAGGACAAATCCACTAAAATTTCACAGCAAAAAAAGCCTAGCCCAGTTAATTAGAAAGATCTTAGCCAGACAACAATTTGCCGACAAAGAAGAGAGATTTTTGTGCACAAAAATATGCAAGGAATTTTGTTAATAAAAATACAGGAGGATAAATTCAATAAAATTTCGTCGTAAAAAATACCTTTCGTTGCGACGGCTGGCTTCCCTAATACTGCATACTTCAATTTTCTTCGAATTGCAAACAGGCATAGCAGTAACATCATGATCAAGCCGCTCACAATACCCAGAACTAAACCCTTTTTGTTTGAAGGCTTTTCTGCACGGGACATCAATCTGAGTGCTTAATCACAAAAAATGCTAGGTATGTTATCCTCACAAAATTAAAAAAACTAATCTAAAATGTTGTTATTATTATTATTATTAGTAGTAGTAGTAGTAGGAGTAGTAGGAACAATTAAAATGAAGTAGTAACTGCATTTATAACAGCAATAATATTTATGGGATCTATTGGCATCACATATGGTTGATTTGAGTTAGATGGATTTTTTGGGGGTAAATATTGTCCTGTCAAAGGGTCTTTAATGGTATGGTGAAGTTAAATATTTTAAATAAGGATCAAGTTTAATTGACTGTAAGATGGCCCACCATAAACAGCCGGTGCGTTGTGTGTCCACTGTTTTTTTCAATTTTCAACCTACAAAAACTGCCACTGTTTCTACCGATTTTTCCTATAGACAGTCATTCATCCTTTCGACAGCATCAGTCGGCAGAATTTCGACTAAAAACGTGTTAGTGGGGGAGATTTCGACAAAATTTTGTTGCCGCTGGCTGTTTAAGCTCTTCCCTGCAAGATCCTGACACTTGTAGACAACTTCGATAGAATAGATACTCCTTAATCCTCAACTGTTCTTAAATATCATCTACTTCAACAGTCAAAGGTCAATTTTGGCCAATAAAAATAGGACAAATATTTACCACTTTTTGTTGTGAATGAGGTGTAAAATTGTTATTGACTGTTTGACCATTGAAATGGATAATATTTAAGTAGAGTGTTAATCCTCTATTACAATCAAATTCAGAAACACTCAATACAACAAAATAGATACTCCTTAATCCTTGACTCTCAATAAAAAATATATAAATTAGACCTCACATATCAAGTGCAAAATATCTCCAGACTCCAACCAAAAAAAAATGTCATCACATTCATCTTATACCAAGATGAATAAAATTAGCTTAAAGATAAAATTGATATGCATATTACTTACTCGGTTGGAGGGGAGGCGCAGGATTAAAGAATAACGAGGTGCTTTCATAATTAGCAACGCAACTTCTCAAGCAACCCCAACCTCCAATAGCAGTTCCGTCGTCCGTTGCATGTAACATCAAACCAATTGCACGTGATAAGCATGTTTTGCAGTCGTCAACAGATGTTATATCTCTCCAGCACTGAAGAATACCGAATATCTGGTAATACCAAGAGGAATTTGTTTGTCCAAAAGAGTATCGAATAGGAGATCGAAGGGCTTCATCTGTCAGATCTGTGAAAAGTGCCTTAACTGCCGCACTAAACCCATATGGGTCATCCTGGACCATCACCTCACTTGTGATATCCCTACCGGTGATATTTAGTTTTCCGGCGAAGGCAAAATTCTCGTACCGTAAGAAGCACTTGTGATTCCAAAATGTACTCCCTGTGGCATTTACACAGTCCTGGCGAGCTCTGGAGATTATATCTTGTGAGCAGCTCAGGCATTCCTCCTCTGTTGCGTCTCCCCTACATTGCAGAAGTCCATAAGCTTTGTCTGGATCTTGGCCGAAGACAGAGGTATAGAAACCCTTTGAGGATGATGTATGGTTCACAAGATCATCTAGAACTGTATTCACATTCTTCTGGAATTCAAATCTTGTAAAGTCGACAGGGTTGCACATACCAATCTCTCCTGCTGAAATTTGCCCAGTGAATAACATAGCGATGCCTAAGAACAGCCAAACACAGAGCGTCTGCGGAAATTTTGTGTTGTCAGCGATCTTCATGTCGTTTTTACCTTTGGGATCCTCTTACAAATCAGCCTTCAACGTTTTCCATCACTGATTAGAGGCTTCAACTTTGCAAGGATTTGTAAAGGACTTTCGATGTTACTACAGAATTCTTCTGACCCGAAAATTTGCAGGGCTGTGGAAAATGGGAGGAAAGTTAGGATGGAGGTGTTTACTTTGTCGAAATCGTTCTGTTTTTTTACAACTTTGAAAGAACCCCCACTGACTATTGTTCCAGCCCTGGAAAGCGCTGGCAACAAGGAAAGGGGTCGGACCATACCGAGTAAGCAGAAGATAAAGTGTTTTGTTTTTGCCGGACACTTGCATGAATAAGTGTGGTGGTAGTGGCTGTTAGTGGCTGGCCGGTTGATTCTTCTTCTTGTAAATGGCTCATGAGTGTGGTGGTAGTGGCTGGCCGGCTGATTCTTCTTCTTGTAAATGGCTCCCTCGATTGGTTGTTCTTAAATGTTATCCACTTCAACAGTCAAAGTTCAATTTTGACCAATAAAAGTTGGACAAATATTTAACACATTTTATTGTGAACGGGATGTAAAATTGCTATTGATTGTTTGACCATTGAAATGGATGATATTTAAGTAGAGTGCCCTCGATTGGCTTTGACAATTTCGCCACCCCGCATTCAAGACAAAGATAAAGACAAAGATGATGATGGATGGTCAATTTCTTATTTCACTCTGGACTCTTTTGATGTTTTTTGGGCTAGGCCCGTTTGAGACTTTGGGGGTGTGATCTTGTATCCACCCAAACCATTTTTTGTGTATTTGTGTACTTTTATTAATTTATTAATAGAAACCGACGCTTTTACATAAAAAAAAGTGGAGAAAATGTGTTATTGCCGGCCATTGCATGACAAAGTCTGCTCACCGTAAACAGTCGACACGTCGTGCCAACTGTTTATGGTTTTTTCATCTTCGATTCACTTCAACTTCTGCAATCGACGTGCTCATCACAACTCCTTCGACCTGATTGACTATGTCTTTTGTCAATTCAATTACTTCAAAATGTTCAATTAATTAGATTTTACTAGATTTTCGACCAGCTAGCACGTTGTAGCTTTACCGACAAAGTCTAAGTCAATGGAATCAGTGTACCCACAGGCCAAAGAAAGTGGAGAAAATGGGAGGAAGAGGAGGGACACAAAATGTTTGGATTTAAAAAATATATTGAATATTTTTTCTAAGGCTTGGTATTGAACACAAAAGTGGTTTATTGATAATAATATTTAAAAAATAAATTTATGTATTTTGATTAAAGACTATAAAAAAATAAACCATAAAATTGATAAAATAAACTATAAATAATAAAATTGATTTATTGATAATAAGAATTTATACCAAAAATATTGAAATAATTAAAATAGTAAGAAATAATACTATAACAAAGTGAAGGTGAAGTAAATTTTTAATATAGTTAGAAAGATTTTAAAATTAAAAAGATTAGTCAAACTACTAATACAATTTTTTTTAGAAAAAGTCATATTGTTAAATTAAAATGGTTCTACTTAAATGTCATCCACTTCCATGGTTAGCGTTGAGTCAACACTAACATGGAAGTGGCCCCTCACTCATCTCTTCCATTCTGTCACCCATTCCATGCCTTCCTCTAACCACTTAAAATTAAACATTCACTAACTGCAACATCTTTCTATATTCCCTTTGTAGAAACTCACAAGCACTCGAATTGTAATGGAATCGACTAGTTTGTATTAGCCAATAAGGCGAGTATAAATAGAGTTGTCTTAGGTACCCAAATCTCCATGAAAAGAGGATAGGACTCCTCTATCATGGAGTTGTGGCGAGTAACATCCCACAAACATAGTGCGAGGTGTCGATGCAAGTCGACACCTCTCAAAATATCTCCAACTACTTTGACAAGTTCAGATGAACATGTCCCAATACACCTAAGTAGGCTTAATTACAAATGTGTATGCCTATAGATTAAAAGTATACACTAACACCCCCCTTTAAGCATAGCTTAGGTGAGTATTATGAAAAATGAGTCTTGACTATAAGCCTAGTGAGGTACCCATGTACAATGCAAAAGAAAAATGAGTCCCGACCATGAAGTGAGATAAGGTACTCAAGTACAATGCAATCTCTCAAAATTGGTGAAAGATAGAAAACCTAGTGGGAAAAAACTATCCTCCAAAAAGAGAGAAATTATACAAGTGAAGAAGTACTACTTCTTTCACTAAGTACTATATAAGATTCCCCCATTAGGAGAGAAAATGAGAGTAGGTTTATGAGACCCCCATAATACATGTCCTACTGCAGTGATGCTAAATAGTCGACAAAGGATGCAGATGTAGATCTAAGAACGTCAAACAATGTTCCTTCCCTTGGGAAGAAATGAAACCACCTAAAGATGCAGGATATCTTCCTATGCAAGAAGATGTATGTATGATCTTGAATCATGCTGAAGCTGATCCAAGGATGATGATGCCTATGTTGATGTCTTCAAAGAGTGCTTGAAGGTGTCCCCATGTCGATGCCGAAGGATGCCATAATCAAATTAGGTACATACGTAATAGATGAGGATGACGATGATCTAGAACCATGTGTAGGACAATGTAGAGCATGAATATCTGAAGAGGACAATGGAGATGCAACTTCATCAAAACTATCATTGAAGAGAAGATTGATGTCCTCAATGTGTGCTTCCATGTCAACAATGCGGGAGTCTACAGATAGACAAGTTATGTTAGGTAGAAATTTGTCCTAATCAGCAATGCTAGGAAGACTGATATCCTATTGCAAAGAAGCACTAGAGGCTTTCAAACAAGTGACTCTGGAATCTAATAAAGCAACAGTAGGAGTGATGACTTCTTCTATGTCACTGGAACATTTTGTTTCTATATCATGTTTAGGGATGTGAGTTGTGATCAAGACAGGATGATGTGGGAATGGAGAAACATTCGAGTCTCCATATATCTCCCAAATTTTGATCCATAATGCATGTGGACAATCAATATCCACGATGCCATACAAAGCGGCATCTGGAATATGTAAACTAATCAATCCAACAATGTGATCACGATGATTAAACCATTTAGCCTTCTGAGATTGATTGCCAAGTTCAGGGACAAGTCCATACAAATGGGGTATGTGATTATGGATCCTGAGATGTTTTAGGATGCCTTCACACCAGGACTTATAGTTTCCTTTGTTTAGGTTGATTACAAAAGAGTGAGTTTCATATCCCATGATTAGAACAAGTTAATTCATCTAGACAAAAGAAAGTCAACACATTAAGCAACCCATATTAGGTGACCCCCCCCCCTCAATTTTGGAAATTAGATCCCTAATTGAACTTTATGTAAAGTGGCACTTTATAAGTTGAGTGTGTTATTACTCTTTTTTTAATTTCCCCCCTTAAAGTCTCACTTTATAAAGTTAATGCCTTGTAAAAAATGAACACACAAGACCCCCCCTTGATTATGTAGTTCCCCCCAAATTTGGCACTTTATAGGAGTGCTTTGTAAGTTACCCAAAAGAGGCATAATTAGGCACTTTATAAAATGAGTGCAATTTTATAGGCTTTGGATTTGTGATGAGAAAATAAGCACTTTTTGCAAAAAAAATCACTCAATTTTGAGTGAATTTGTAAAAGTTATAAAGCTTGCAAGTTTTCACCTTTTACAAAAAAAAATTGCTTTCATTTACAAAAAAAGTTTAGATTGTTAGAAAAATTATTTGCATAAAATGTGAGGAGAGAAAAAAAATCATAACATGGGAGAAAATTTAAGCCCCCTTGGGTTATATGTGACGAAGGGCTAAAAGCCCATGTGACTAGGGGCTAAACTTTTTATTGGGTTCCCCCTCCCCCTCGCTGACATCACCCCCTAGTTTCTTATGCCATCATTTTTGACATACATGAATAGTACTGCTATGAGCTCCAAAAAGATTGATGCCTATTAAATTGTGTTTGTTGTTTACAAACAGAGCCAAATGATAGGCCGAATAGGGGTGAATCGCACCCTTTGAAGAGCCACGCACCAAAGGAGTTAGAGGGCACTATGAATGGCCTTTGTTTGGGCCTCAAAGGTGTAGGTTTGGGTGTGTGGAGGCGCACCTGAAGGCACCTGCATGTGGTGTTGCTAGCAGTGAGGAAATACCTTGGAAGGTGTCACTATTGCAACATGCTGGGTGTGAGTATGGCCAGGGGGTATGGTGTTTTCTCCTTTCAGGAGCTTTTTTGCTATGAGCCAGCTCTTGAAAAGATGAGTAAACAATGTCGAAGGGTCGTGGGTTAGCCTTTGTGCAGACCACAGTGCCAAATAGGGGTCAATTCTCCTTTCACAGATGCTAAGCCTCCTCTTCATAGCCAACAAAAAAATGCAAAGTTAAAACTAGAACAAATGAAGCAATCAAATACAAATGTGTCATAGATTGAAAGCTTGATTCCTGCTAGATGGGGGTGAATTGCATAGCAAAATACAATGGCTTGAAACTATTCCAAACAGCTCTGATACCATGTAGAAAACTAAGATCATGCAATAGACTAACATGCACATGAATTGCAATGGAATCAACTAGTTTGTATTAGCCAATAAGGTGAGTATAAATAGAGTTGTCTTAGGTACCCGAATCTCCATGAAAAGAGGATAGGACTCCTCTATCATAGACTTGTGGTGAGTAACCTCCCACAAACATAGCGTGAGTTGTCGATGCAAGTCGACACCTCTCAAAACAGCTCCAACTACTTTGACAAGTTCAAATGAACATGTGCCAATATGCCTAAGTAGGCTTAATTACAAATGTGTACGCCTATAGATTAAAGGTATACACTAACACCCTTGAACTTTACGTTTTTCTATTTTTTTTATAGCCTACATAGCCATCACTAACACTAATAGTTTTTCTAATTTTTTGGTTCAAATTAATTCTGTATTCCTACGCTAGCTGCCCTAGTTTTCTGTTGCACATGTATTATATATTCTTCCTAGCTAGGGAATCAATCTAAAGTTTCACAAGAGCCAACATTTGCCATTTTAGGGTAAGATTTATTTGAAATAGGGAGGTGGAAGCCGCATTGGGTGCCATTATTTATTTGTTGTGCCATTTGAATAGAAAATCTAGTTGAGAAGAAGGTGTGGCCAGGAGTGATCCAGTTGAGGAGCTAACATCTCTACTTGCAATGGAAGCTTCAAAATTTAAGTCTTCTTTTTCCAAACGTGGAATCAAGTGGTGTAGAATCTAACAAGTAGGCAAATGGAAATGAACTTCTAGGAAGTGATTATTTCTCATAGGTTCACCTCACCATGAAATGTGAAATACAATAAGGAAATTGGTAGTGTTTACAACCAACATTGAGGAACTTGTTGATTTGTAAGGATCATGTTCTCTTTAGTCAAGCCCCTAGGTGGACCCATTCAATGGCAATAAACCTAAATTGATGACAATTAGCTAACATTCAATATTCCTAGGATGATGATGCATGTTGACTATGTAATAAGGATACTCTAGGATTATGCTATGATGCTTTCATGTGAATTCTCTTCTAATGATTCATAGGTCCTTTCAAAATGAATAAAAGAATGTCTTTAAGTAACAACAAAGTAGATAAATCAATGCAAATGTGTGTTAGGTTGATTGACAATTTCTAGTAGGAGGGAGTTGGCAAGATTTAATTTGAATTTTGAATTTAAAATTTTAGGGTTGAGATTTGCAGTCTTCCAAAAATGACCTAGGTCAATTTGGCACCTACAAATTGGATCCAAGATGGGGAGTGGGAGGTCTAGGGATCATGATAAATTTTTGGGCATGTGGGGTGGTGGGATTGGGATAAGATATTGTAGACTTTTTATTGCATAAAGAACACTCTAATTGATGTGGGCCCAAAACATAAGGCAAAATTGCATGAGCATACAATTTTCATCATTGCATTTTGTCCCCCACTTTGATGTGTAGGCAAACTACCAAGAGGGTACATGTCAAAATAAAACAAGAACTCAACATGAAAATTAAATATTTTTGAAAAACACAAAGGACATTGACATGCTCAAAGGATACATATATGATTGACCATTATTGAATTCTCTTTGTACTAAGTGCTCCATCGAAAACCTATAAAACAAAAAATGCAATGAATAACATGTATTACACATTTAAAATAGGTATTAACTATAAATTGATTGAATTATCCTTGGATTATATTTAGTTCGTTGGTTGTAAAGGATGATCTTTATCTTAACTTTTATGGCATGTAGGCAGTTGGTCACACAAGACCTAATCAAATCATGATCACAAAAATTGAGACTTGTAATATGAATTTAAATGCTATCATAACAAATGAACATCTTTAGATTCTATTTGTTACCTTGAATCATCTTAGTAGCCTTTGCTCCATTTATAAAAGTATACAAAGTCTACTCCATAGTAAATGTGTTTAGAACAATTCCTTTCAATCCCTGTTAGTGTTTAGTATGAAAAAGGAGGAGGTTGATGGGGATGATAAAAGGGTTAAATTTTCCCTTCTCTACAAACATTCAAGGACATATCAATTGAGTTGAATCACACTTTTGCAAGAGGATTCACCTATAGGTTAGGTTGTCACTTGGAACGATGTGGAAATTTGGAGATTGTTAACTAATGTATCAATTTAATGCTCAAATATCCTTAAAACCCTAATTATGCAAAAAAAGCAGGTAAATGATGATTTACGACAAATGCTTGCAAACTAAGGCAGTAGACATAGATTTGTTACTGACTATTTTTTGAGGTTTAGGATGCAGTTCATACTTGGGGACACTTCCACTAGTGCCCCTGTCCAAGGTGGTATTTTCTATGTGGAATCCTAATCTCCTTCTGACATTGATGATCACTGTACTTTCTGTTTCTATCTTAGGGAATGTGGAGGACACTACCACTAGTTCCCTAGTCCAAGGCTAGGTGTTTTTTAGGGTGTCAGAGCCTCTTTAGATATTGATTATCACTGTCACAATGATTTCTATGTTTGCAACTTTGAAGCACACTACCACTAGCGTGCGAGTCCAAGCAACCCTTTTCTTCAGAGATCTGAGATCTGCAAACTATGTTACTATTCCCTACAACTCCACTCCATCAAGATACGACACCTGTAACCTGCAATCACAAAGAGAGTGGTTGGGAGTTGTGGTGTTTAGAAGCTTGCCTCAGTCAAGCCTCGGAGAGACATTCAAGTCTTCTAAACACTATTTTTAGATAGAAAGTGTGTATCCCTATGGGATTGAGGCTAAAACAACTTGATAAATGTTTAAAACATAAATAGATATCACTTTGGAGGTGTAGCTCGCATGTAGATGAAGCTAAATCTGTAATCACAAACACAATAACAATTCTCTGCTCTGCAACAACGAATATCTTGAATGCTCCAAAATCATGAATTTTCCAAAAGTTTATAATCATCTTCTATTTTGCAAATAAAACCCTTAATATTCTTATATATGCAACAACACACATTCCTACTAATAATTTTGTAATTCAAAATTGAGATGTCGGTATAGGACCCAATTAACGGTCATAAAACTGACATAAAAATTTAGGACCTGACTGAAATAGAGCATGACAAGGGCACTAGCACCCATGTCCATAGGTCCTTTTTTAAGTTAGAACTAAGTGCCACAATTTCCTTCATGTCCCATGTGACATGGGTTTCAAGCCATTTTCTTTCGAGAGTCAAAATGAACATGTATGATGCAAAACAACAGACCCGAGAGTTAAACCTAGGAGGGAAAATTCTAGGGAGACATTTTTTGACATAACATTTAGCCCCCACTTTAATGTATGTATAAATGTAAGGCCTATACATGCATTAAAGTATGGTCAAAACTCAACAAACATGCCAGGGACTTGGAGCTAATGTATACACTAAGATTGAGGAACTATCTCTAGCCACTAGTCTTAGGTAGACATTAGAGAAAACACACCGTAGACACACCAATCAGAATGAAGATAGTAATAGGTACGTAAAACACAGAGAAGGTAGTTACAGTCACATAAAACATGGAGAAGAAAATATTTAAGACATGCAAAACACAATGAATATAGTGAATGCAATGATTATTTCTTTTTTCATTTTCATATATAAATGAATGCAGATGTAGATACATGAAAAGTAAAAATGCAACACACCATCCAAAATGTAGGAGAGGATTTTACCACATTCTTTAGACTATGTATGGGGCAATAGACATGCAATACAAATCTCACACAGGGAGGGACTCATCGCCACAGAGCTTTAGACTATGTTTGAGAACAAACACGCCATACAAAACCTAAGGTGTAAGGAGGGACTCATCGCCACATAGCTTTAGACTACACCTGGGACAAACACACCATACAAATTCCAAAGCATAGGAGGGGCATTTCACCACACTCTTTGGAATATACTTGGGAACAAACACACAGAAGGTATAGAAAACATGAGCATTGTATAGCTTGCCAAAGACATACTATACTTCTAAAACATGGAAAACAAGTAATGGAAAGAGCCTATTGCTAGGTTCACCACCATCTCAGGCACATTATAGGCACACCTAATGGTTGGGCTTATGCCACAACAATCGCTAAAGAAATGCTTAAGGGAGGATACACCAACACCACCTACTTGGAAGACTTTTAGAAATTGACAAGATATGCACTAGGTCAAGAGATACACCATCCCCACCTCCGTAAAGGACTTAAAATAAAAGGATACGTACTACCTCAAGAGATACAATATTCCATCTTTACAAAGGGATTTCTCATGGCAACATAAAATAAATATGTGCACTCACATGGAGATACAACATTCTGCCTCTGCAGATGGCTTACAAACATGCTTTGTTAGTACCAAAATCATCAGACAACTTACCTTATATATGCCCCCACCTTAAGGTGGTTGATATTGTGTACCAATATCAAGCACGTTAAGGTAGAGAGAAAACACACAAGGGAACAAGAGCTTTCGCAAAGCCCATGCCCCTAGAAGTGACATGCACTTTACAATTGTTTTTGATAACATAAGGCGACAGAACCCTTACAAAGCAAAAAGGAACCCCAGAGGCAACAAAACAAAAATGCCTCACAATAGTCAGAACATCACCCAGTTAGTCAGCATAGACAACATATACAACAACTAGTCTAGATACAGAAAATAAGTAGAAAGCAGAGGAACAACAGTATAAAGAGACTAGAGCTAAGGAGAAGGATTCTCCCAGCTCTTAGCCATGGATTCCATAAAATCATCCAACTTTTTGTAGTTCTCATCATGCACTTTACAATTGTTGAATGTGCCCACAAATACAATTTCCTGCAAGAAGAGAGGTTAGAAATCTCTCTAAGATAATATCTACATCATATGATAAAGAAGCAATGCATGAAAATAATCACATTAAGATAAACATAGTGCACAGAGAAGATGTATTGTTATAGTTTGTTAGCAAATGTTAGACATCATCAAAATATCACATGGAGTGATTCTACTAGCCAAGTGTCAGATAATATGTATCAACTCCATCATCATATATAGACTAGGTCTTTTTTTATTACTCACTGAAGAGACACTTGGTCCATATCAGTATTATTTATTTTTTGTCATCTACTAGCTAGATAGAAACACTAGAGGAAAGTTTAAAGGGTAAAAGCACAAACCTGTGTCACACTTTATAAAGGAATCGGCCAATAGCAAAAAAAATTATGAACTTTGACCACATAAAAGTGGTCTTTATGTTTTGAATTTAAAATGATGTAAACTAATGAAATGTAGAACTTTTGATAAAGTTTATTCCTATAATTTTTTATATTTTAAAAAAATTATTTTCAGTATATTTTTATCAATTTAAGAACAAATTTTGGAATGCTAAAAATTTTAGGAAAAAGTGACGTTCACAGGACGTCAAGAAAAAAATTCAAAAAAACTTCATTTCTCCCTAATTTTTTTTTTCAAATAGGTAACTTCAATATCTAGTGCATGGGAAAAAAATCAAATTTTGATGTATATTTTCATGGGACGTCAACTATTGTCTATTTTTTAATGATTTTCAAAAAATAAATTATACCCTTTTGAAGAGGACTCTCTCCTATAGTGCACCATATATTTAAAAAAAAAATTAATATGCTTTACCTTTTTTTTTGTATTTCTAATCAGCCTTTTTTTATTTTATTTTAACAACCTACTTGCATTATATTAAAAATAAAATATAATAAAACTAATCAAAATATTAAAAAAATTACATATTTGGATTCATCACTCTAAGCTCTACAAAAGGGTATTTTTCTTTTTTGCAGAAAATTCATTCTAATAAGAGAAATACCATGTTAAAGTTCAATGTTTCGAAAAATTGTGAAAAAAGATGAGTTGGTTGCCAACTGGACATACTCGGCCGAGAAAGTTACAACTGACAAGGTTTTAGGCATAACTTTATCGGGCATAACTTTATTGGCTAGTACTTAGTCAGCCGACCAATTATCAGTCAATAACTTATCGGCCGAAAATAATCGATATATATATTTAAAAAAAAAATTCAACTCAAGAAAATTCGATTAAATACAAAAGAAGGTATATTTTGACAAAGGAAGGCTTATCTCGACAAAAGAAGACTTATTTCAACACAAGAAGGTTTATTTTGGATCATAATAAGTGCACTTACAAATTTGTTCTATGAAAATTTGTAAAAATATGTTACACTTTTAGAGTTACCACATAACGTAGAGGGCATCATGCATTCCATTACATCTTATAGGTCTTCATCATGTTGCATCTTCATAGTAGGGGAATTGAATGTCTAAATATCTCTTTACATCAAATTCTTATATGGTTATTTCCTTACATTTTAGGTCATTAATCCTTCCTCCTTAACATAGTGTGATTTTATTTACATCACATCCTTGCATTTAAGGAATCATAGGTCTTCCCCTTTGTAATCTTATCCTTTCATTTCTATATACCCTTTCATAGGAGATATATCATGTTTTCTGTCTTTCACATCATATAAGTCTTTTATTACCATATATTTAAATTAGAGGCATCATTCATTTCCCCCCTCATGAGTAAATCATTATATATACTATCCTACCCATCTAGGGAAAACTAGCTTTATGCATGTGCACAATCATATTTTCCCTTGCACCTCTTCTCTTCTCTACTTTTCATTTATTTCTCATGTGTGGGTTTCATACCTTGTTACATTAGTATTTAACAAATGAAATCAATTACATAGTGTGATTTTATTTGTCACATCCTTGAATTTAAGGAGTCAGAGGTCTTCCCCTTTGTAATCTTATCCTTTCATTGCTATAAACCTTTTCATAGGAGATATATCATGTTTTCTCTCTTTCATATCATATAAGTATTTTATTATGATATATTTAAATTAGAGGCATCATGATATACCAAATATGCTCATGATACTGGAAATTTGCTTATGATATGTTTGTAATTTGAATACTTTTTTTTTACTTTGGCTTTAACAAATGAATAATTTATAATTTAGTGTTCTATTTATGCAATATTAACTATGCATTCATTGAAAGCATGTGTTTACGTTTGTATGTAGGTGAATTCAAATTTGAGTGCAATTTGTGATGGGGAATCCAAGGACTAGATCGAGGAAGTATGATCAAATAAGAGAGAGAGAGAGAGAGAGAGAGAGAGAGAGAGAGAGAGAGAGAGAGAGAGAAGTGGGAGAAGGAACATCTACTGAAGAACAACCCATGGAAAATATTGATGACCAAGGTGACGTACAGGTATAAGAACAAACTAAACCTAATATAGAAATTTTTTCCATGGTATGGAAAATTTGATGGAGATGGATGAGGATTCTATTTTCAATAATATTTCATCTAAAGATATGTTATCTAAAAGCACATTAAAATTAGACTCTAAAAGAATATGGGTGAATTTTTTGAAGAAAAATCTCTAATTGGAAGAGCACAATTAGTTGTAAAGTTATTTAGAAGAAAATAAATGACCCCTATTTTGGAGTTTTTAAGGGTTGATAATAGGAAAAAGTCATCAGGTTTATTAAAATAAATAATTGTTGAAAACTTGCAAGAAGCATTGAATTGTATTGATAACAAGAATCGAGCTAGTGATCCAAGTGTTGCATGTAGAGCATTGATGATTGTAATTTCTAGTAAGAAATTATCACATAGAAGACAAGTTCAAGCAATTTCTAAATTACTAAATGTTTCTAAGAGAACTATTCAAAGTTATATTGAAAAGAGAAATGAAATAGATTAAAATTTTGAGAAAAATTGGGTAAATATTTGTAGAGTTCCCCGAAAAGATAGAATTTTAGAAGATGTAAAGAAACAGGTGATTAAATATTGGACCAATCACTCTTGTGTTTCTTCCAATAGAAGGGATACTATACAAATAATAGGTGAAAATGGTACTATTGTCAATCAGGATGCACCCTGCTAAGCTCATAGAAACTTAGCTACCTCTTGAAACATGGAATCACTCTCAGGATGTGGGTTTACTATAATGAGAGTGAATCTCTAGAGTGAGATGGTTCTCCTTATGATTTCTTAATCTAATTGACTTGCAAGGGAAAAGGGATAGAAGGATATCCTAAAATAAATGGATTATAGTTAACCTTAAGATTATATCACCTAACAGATCTTACTCACAAATAGATTATTGAACTCTGACCCTCACAACACTCTGATCATTTAACTCAAATATTTCACATGAAGGTCTGGTAGACACAATATGCAACCTGAATTAAATAAATTTTTTTCAAAAATACCACAAGCTAAGACAAAGCAAAGGACAAACATTCATCATAATGCAACATTAGATTAACTTGCAAATAATTGGACAAAATGTGAAGGAAAGCTACTACTCCATAATTGAAGGAATAATGAGTACAATAAAAATGAGTACAACACTCTTGATGTGATAGGAAGACTTTAGTGTCTCTGCACTTTGATCTCTAAAACTCTAGCTAAAAAATGGAACTTTGAACTTGCAAAAAGAAAAGGAATCTCTGAGATATATGCTGTGAAATCTATCTTTCCCTAAAAGATGGAAAAAAACTCCTAAAAATAGACTCCAAGTCCATTGTCGAGCTACTCATAAAAGCACAAATAAAATCTACTTTCAAGAGTCCAAACTATGAAAGCATGATGCCAAAAGACCTCTTGATGTGACTGTTACCATTTTTTCACCACAGCTCAAAATTGGTAGAGTTGATGCAACAAATTCATTTTTAGAGTGAAAGTTAACATTATTCTGTTATAAGTTATTTGAATAGTTATTGTGTCATAGCCATCATTGTCTTGAAGGTTCAGGGTAAGAAAGAGAAGGTTATATCCATCATTGTCTTGAAGGTTTTCAATATTTGAAGTTGTCTTCTGTTTCTGCTCCTGATCTCGACATGAACCTACAAAAATGTGGGAAGGTCATATTAGAGCTCTAGTTATGAGATCTCTATATCCTATTAGAAGAGGCATAACACTTTGTTTATAATGCATTGATCAATGAACATCATCCATATGCAAGAAGAGCTGAGAAAGAAATAATTATGGAATTTCAATGTTTTATTCTAATCTGTTTATTTCATGTGCAGGTATAGGATAAGTCATGTAGCTTTCTGATTGCATATCATAGCATGTGGAGTAGAATGGTCTCCCATAAGGGTTGAGCTCAACATGCTAACTCAATTCTTGAGAAGACTGTGAAAAGAGCCTGAAAGAGAACCAGTGTGACATAAAGACCCTGCAAAATAAAGACAAATGTCACGTGTTTTGATTATATTTCAAAAAATATGATTTGGGTTCTTTATATTTTTGTATATGAATTAGACAAAAATAAGACGCAAAAACCCTTTAAATTCCATACCAACCCAGTTTGTAGTTTTTGAGGAACCGTTAGAAGTACAATACACAACAAAATAAAGATACAGTCACGTGTTTTAATCATATCTTGAACAATATGATCTGGGTTTTTGAGATTTTTAGAAAAAGATGAGAAGAGAATAAAATACAAAAACCCTTTAAATATCTCACCAACCTAGTTTTTATTTTTTGAGTAATCTTAACAATGGCGGACCCTCTTTCTTTTGCAAATTTGAAGTTGCAAAAAAATATTGTAAAATGATATTTAAAGCAATATCCTATAAATTGCTTATAAATATTCATTATTTATGCAATTAAAACAAATTAATGCAAACAATATCTTTCTTTTTTTTAGTTTTCTTTCTTTTGGGAAGATATGGACAAAAATAAACCTTGTAAGATTAGGCAAATCAGAAGGAAAAGCTGCAGGACTTATTGTAAGACAAATATTAAAGCAATATTCTATATAAATTGCTTTTAATATTTTGTCATTTTATGCAGTTAAAACTATTAAAACAAATCAAATATCTTTTTCTAGATTTGCTCTATTTTGAGGTAGATGAGGACAATAAAAAAAGGCTGAGCTTTTATTGAGCAAATAAAGCTTGTTTTAAAGAAGATTTTGGTGAGGTCTACCTTGAGGAAGATTTTGGCAGCTTTCATATATAGATTGGAGGTGATTTGAAATCTTTATTTTTTTGGCTTTTCAGTGGAGCTTGAAAATGGATCAAATTTGCTATTCTAGGAAGATTTCTCAGCTTTTTCCTTAGGACCTCTTTGGAGTTATAAATAGGAGAGAAAGACTTAGTTAAAAGGAAGTGGATATCTTTATTTTCTTCTCTTGAGCATAGGCAGAGAGTTTGTAAACTGACATTGGCTCATATTTTTTAGAATTAGATGTACCCCTTTTAGTTCAATACAACAAAGCTTTCCTGTTTCACATTTGGTGCCTCTTTTATAACTTTGATTTGATGTTTTCACTATGATTATGATGTCTAATCCTCTGATTATGTCTTGATGTTATTAAAATAGGTAGCTATTATCCATCTAATCTAGTTTGTGTGTTGTGTTTTAATTAAACCTTCATACAAAGTACTTTTGGATTGTTGGACTTAGGTGAAACTGAGAATGTTACAAGCTTGAGAGTTGTTTGTAGGTAAAAAATTTAGATTTTTAGACCATCTTTAGATAAAATAAAATTTCATTCCAGTTATTCCTCATCCCTTTTCTCAAACAAGTGATTAGTTTAGAAAGATCATAAGGAGAACCAGCTCACTCTGGAGATTCACTCTCACTATAGGAAACCCACATCCTGAGAGTGTTCCCATGTTTCAACAGATAGCTAAGTCTTTTGTTGGCTTAGCATAGGGTGCATATCTGATTGATAATAGTGACCCCACCACAAATCTGCTTTCTCCTGCCCATGAAATCTTCAAATTTTGTCCTATATGCCCCTAAATAAAACAAATCGAAAAGGAATATCTGATTTGTTTTATTAGCTTCCAATTGCCTAAAAATAATTAAGTTTTAAAGCAATTTATAATTGATTGCTTTAAAACTAACCTTACAATGCATTGGTAGTTTGATCCCATTTCCTATCCAATTGGATTTTTGCAAAAAATAAATAATACTTGGCTCATAATTTCGCCAAATATTTTACAATGTATTACAATTGATTTTTCTATAAAAAATCATAAAAAATGATGAAAATATCACTATATATTTTACAAAAATAAATAAAAGCCTTGGGGCTTAATCTCCATGGACCTACAAAATAAATCCTAAGGCAAGGGATTCATCCCTATCTCCAAGGGGTATCTCATATGGCATACATCATGGTGGTGGCTTAACATGTTCAAGGCAAAATATTTAGAGGGAGCATAGCTCAACCTCTCATTAAGTCATGTGACCTAGGCACCAATGTGAAAACAATATGACCCCAAAGGGTATTATCTTGGACAAATAAATGAGTTTGAAATGTGATAAAAATCACTCATTTGGATTAGGGTAAAATGAAACCCTAGTAAAAAAACAAATGAGCCCTATCTTTTCGGGCCATTTTTAATTGTAATTTTTTGTGAAATGGGCTCTGCTACTGTCGGCCATGAAACTAGGGTTTGAATCTCGAATCCTCCTCCATCGAATCATTTTGGTGCTCGACACTATGAATTTCTTGCAGATTGTGAAGGTAATAAGCTACTTGATGCATACACACTCTTTATTCTTTGATTTCCTCCATTTTTCTCTAAATTCTTTGAGGTAAAAGGCTCATAGAGCCACGGCTTGTGTATATATTCTAATGATTTGACCTTCCTTTGTTTTACTACCACTCTTCTTCTGTATATTGGCCACCTACTGATAAAGGAGAATGAAGCAAAAGAAAGAATATTTGCTTAGTTTTGTCCATTGTATCTTTGCTCTATGTACAGGCAAGCCATTCTACCATTGTATCTTCCATTCTTTATGGCATTCTATGTATTGGGTTTAAAATCCTGATCCATTTTCTCTACTTCATGTAGCTTGCATCTTTTAACAAAACAAAATGGTTTTGAGTCTTTCGAAGAAAATGCATATTTGGGCAGTGGCTGTAGGTTTCAGTTTTACTCAGAAATAAAATGGTTTTTTGTCCTTTATATGGCTCGAACACTCCAGTGGATATTCTGCATCTGTATAAATATCACTATATTTTGCATTTGCTTCCTTGAAACCCTAAAAATGTTTGAGTGAAAGATAATTTTACTTGTATTATGTATATGTCATTTTGGGAGGCCGCGACCTGAACCTGCAATTTTTTTTATAAAGACAAAAGCTTCATTCAAACTGGTAAAAATTGTGGGTCTGCTACTTATGATGTCACGACTTTGGTATAATGCATTTCTGAGCTTTCTTAAAGATACATACATGTTATAGTGGCCATGGGGCCATGGTTGGCAATGTATCTTTTTGTCCATTTTGATCTGGCTGTAGCAATATATTTTGTGCATTCTCCATTTGATATGTTCACTATATTTAATGTCTAGCAAATTCACATGGTTTTCGAGCCACTAGACACATATATTTGGTAAACATTCTCCATACCATTATAAATAACAGTTGCTTCTTCCTTTCAGATGATGACAAATGAGAATCACAACAGTTTGACTGTCATTTTGCTTTGTGAGAAGTTCTTCTTTTGTTCTGCTATGTAAATTCTTAGCTAGTTGTTCCATCTATGCACTTCTAGCTCCATCATTTCTCTGGCAATCACTCTCTTTCTTACTTATCTGATATAGTTACTTGACACTGATGAAATATATCGACATTGGGGTTTCACATTATTGTCATGGTAAAACACATCAAATGGCTATTGTTCTCATTTTATCTTTTCATCCTCTTGAGAATGACACATACCTGAAATGATTATGGAATCTGTAGCATATACGAGTGATGTTGGTTAAGTCCATTTTCTTTTAATCATACCCTAATTGCTTCATTATACACTGTTCCTTTGCATACATTCCATATATTGTTGGCATATACAAACTTATGCAACTGTAGCATTACACCATTTGATGGCAACACTTGATCTCATTATCTAATGTAACTTAGATCAATCTTCTATAAAGATGAGTCATACTTATAGGACTTGATGAACATTCTAATCATTGTATAACACGTAAACATAAGATATGTAAATACTTACCTTTTCATGATCCACCTACAAATGGAAACACGTGATAGTGGCATGGATGCTTGGTATGATTGGTTGCTACAATGTATACCTTCTGTATTTGTGATGACATTGCATTTGTACTATTGTAACATATCAATATGGTATACAGGCATAAGGTGTGACATAGTTGGATCAAGAGCACTATTGATCTATTAGGCAAAGGTATAATGTGCCATATTGAAAGATGACACTTTCCTCTTTCTGTAGCATGACAGATGATGACTGCTCTATTTGACTTCTCCTTTGCTACATGACAAAAATGTTCTTTTCTTAACAACACTACTACTTCATAGATGCAATATACCTATCATAACTTTTCTTCTCTGCAGCACATGATGTAATCTGCATTCTGTTCCATTGCTATAGTTGTTTTATCCATTTCATATATGCACTTATGATTTTATGATGAGTAGAAGCAAACACGTGACTGCTTCATAAATACAATATGACATGGAAAGGAAAAATGTTTACTTGGTTCCTTTCCTATCACTCTTGAGACATGAGCAATACAGTCCTCTTTCTGATAATGACAAACACACCTGATGTGAATTGTATTCCATCTATATATGGACTCTACATGCTTAATGATGTATATGAATTTTACTTCCCCAATGACAATTGAAGAAAATTGATAGCTCTCCTTAATGAGTTCAGTCACATCCTTATGGTTTCATTTCATGTTTTGAACTGTAATCATGAGCATGTACCTGATTGCTTGATATTTCTTCAATTTAATTGATTTGATTGATATACCTATAATCCACTCCCCCTGAGAATCGGGGCAACACGTTGAGCTCGACTCTTGTGGGAGCCCATTTTATACCACGTGCTAAAATGTTTTCAAATTAGCTACATGACTTATCCTATACCTGCACATGAAACAAACATATTAGAATAAAACAATGATGTTCCACGATTGTTTCTTTCTCAGTTCCTTCTGCATATGGATGATGTTCATTCGATCAATGCATTATAAACAAAGTATTATGCCTCTTCTGATAGGATATAGGATTTTCATAATCAGAGCTTCTAATGGGACCCTTCCCACATTTTTTGTAGGTACATGTCGAGATTAGGAGCAGGACAAGAGGCAACTTTAAAGATTGAAAGCCCCAAGGCAATGATGGCTATGTATTTCCTTTTTCATTCATTAGATGCATAGTATTTTCTTTATATCTGCATATGTTCAACTATAACCCATGGCTTGTGTGGGACATCTGATATGTCATGATTTCTTTCAATGCAATGTTTATTCTTTTATGTATTTCAACTTTAATTGGATAATCATTGTGATGAATGAAATATTTATCTCTGTTGACTATTCTGCAATGCAATGAATGATCTGCAATCTTTCCTCTTTTCTTGAACAACTGAACTATATTTTACACTAAAACATAATAACTATGCAACTAACTCATAACAGAAGAATGTTAACCCTTACTCAAAGAAAGAATTTGTCACATCTGCTTAGCCAATTTTGAGTTGTGGTAAAAATGGTAACACCCAAAGGTCTCGCACCCACCCATAGTTCACTCAACTACAAAAGAACTATGGTTCGTTCCCAGGCAGGCTGGAAGGCGCCCTACACTCGGCCTCGACTATAACTGCTCAAAAATGAACCAACTGAAACTACTCATGTTCTATAGCCCAGAAATGTTTGGTGACTTTTGCTATATGATTGCCTGCTAAGCATTTGATCAGTTGCCTTGAACATACATTGGGCATTGAGTCACACTCTGTCTTTCTCAAACTTAGAAAAGATTACAATTCAACTAGATCTAATAGTCCAAACAACAACAAAAAACTGAAAACAAACACAACTAAAAGCAAACTAACAGGCCTTGATGGCCAAAACAAAATGCTAAAAACAAATGTGCATAAGCACTTATTAACTGCAACACTACTCTACTATATACAAAAGAAGTTCTTATCCTCAGAGGCAATGCTTGAGGTGGATCCCATTAACTAGGATAGATAGCACCTCTTCACTTAACTTGGTCAGCTAAAATGCATTGTTTTCTTTGTACTCTATGATAACATAAGGCCCATCCCAAATTACATCAAATTTGGAATGCCTTCCAGGTCTGCTCTTTAGTTCATTCCAATTGAACACCAAATCACCAACAATAAAGTTCCTTGGTCTTGCCCTCTTATCAATGCATTCTTCGTTTGAGTTTGATGCATATCAAGCTTTCTTAAGGCCTCTTTCCTTATTTCTTCAAGCTCCATGAGTTGAGCTAGCCTGACTACTAAAGTCTGTTCCTTTAGTAGATCAAGTTCTTTGATGAAAGTCAATGTAGGTAATTCAACTGAAATAGGTAACCAAGCTTCTTTCCCATAAGTAAGTACATATGGAGAACAACTAGTAGCTCTCTTGGGTATAATTCTGTTAGCCCAAAGAGCCAACTTTAATTTCTTGTGCCAGATTCTCTGGTTGTCTTCAATAGTCTTCTTGATGATCCTTATCATATTTTTGTTGGTAGATTCGGCCTACCCATTACTCTATGGGTAATAGTTAGATGAAGTATTTGAACATAGATATTATTTCTAATAGACCGATATGAAATTCTTAATCCTATGAAAGCTAGACCATTATCTGAGATGATTGAATCTGGTGTACCAAACCTTGATACCAGTTCTTGTAGAAACTTAGGACAGCAGATTCATTTGCCTCTTTTAAGGAAACAACCTTGGTCCACTTGGTGAAATAGTTTGTGGCAGTCAAGATCCACTTGTGGCCTGCACTTGAAGGCGGGTTTATTGGTCCTATGAAATCCAGCCCCCATTTTGCAAATGGTTGTTCCACTTTAATAGGATGCAGGGGTAAGGTAGTAAGCCTTTGCTTACCTACAAATAATGAACACTTCTCACATCTTCTCACCCAAGAAAAAGAATCTTTAAACATGTTAGGCCAATAATAACTAGCTTGCATAATCTTCAAAGCAGTTGTCCTAGTTGCAAAGTGACCTCCTGAAGGTCCATTGTAAAATTCTTCTAATAGCTTGTCAACTTGATCAGGTCCAATACATCTTTAAAATACATCATTAAAATCTCTCCTATATAAAATACCATCAATGATAGCATAAGGAGTAGCTTGTAACCTGAAATATCTTCTTCCTGCCCTATCCAAACCTTTGGGGCATTAACTAGACTGTAAATAATGCATCATCTGCTACACCTAGTTATTTGTAGGAGCTGGTGTAGTGGTTGGTTCATTATTGTTGAGTACTATTTTGGTGTCCTATTCATGTTCTTGATTAAACTCTTCACTTTTATCAAGTTACTTGTATAAGCCCTTACCTCTAATCAGCTTGGTTACCTTGTTATCAACATCAAATTCCATAACTCTGGTTATCCAACCAGCCCTCTTGTCATTTATATCTCTATTCAATAAGAAACTCTTGATAATGGGATAAGCAACCATTAAGTAAATTTTGTTATTAGACAACATGTGTCTAAATTTCTTGAGGCTCCTCATAATAGCAAAAACATGCTTTTCCACAAAAGAATACTTTACCTTGTAGTCATACAGTACCTAGCTGAAAAATGCCATTGGCTGCTCTAAACCTTCATCATTTTGTTGACATAACATTGTAGAGATGGTGTCAGCTCCTCCAAAAGCATACAAAATAAAATCCCTCTCATAATTAGGATTAATGAGGGTAGGGGCAGCAATGAGGGCTTCCTTAATCTACTCAAATCTTCCTTTTCCCTCCTTAGTCTACTTGAATGGCACATTCTTCTTCAACATGGCAATGAGAGGTTGTAACAAGGCTACAATGTTTGGAATAAATCTCCTAATGAAGTTAATTCTGCCAAGAAAGCTCTGCAAGCCTTTCTTATGTGCACATAGTGATAAATCTAAAATTGCAGACACTCTCTCAGGGTCAATACAAATACCTTGCTTTGAAACAATATGGCCGAGGAGTTTACCTTCATGAACTGAAAATATGCACTTTTGGGGGTTCAATGAAACTCCAAACTCCCTGCACCTCTGAAAAATCTACTTCAAGTGGTTAAAGTGATCATTAGCATCTTTGGAAAAAATAGTTATGTCATCTAAATATACTAGCACTATTTTGTTCATAAGGCCATGGAAGGCCATATCCATTGCCCTCTGAAAGGTTGCCCCTGCATTGGACAAACCAAATGGTATTTTCTGATAGGCCATAGTACCCCACTTTGTTGTGAATGCAGTCTTATATTGGTCCTCTTCTTTGACCAGAATTTGGTTGTAACCAGAGTAACCATCTAACAAGGAATACCTATCAGAACCTAAAATAGTTTGCAGTATCTGTTCCATGGAAAGAAGAGGGTAGTGTTCTTTCAATGAGGCCTGATTTAGATCATAGAAATTGACACAAAGTTAGATTTCACTATTCTTTTTTCTAACTAGGACCAAATTGGAAACCCAGGAAGTATGTTTTATTAGAAAAATGATACCGCTTTCAATCAGTTTATTTAATTTAGCCTTCATTAAATGCTTAAGTTTTGGATTGAGGGGTCTCTATTTATACCTAATAGGCTTGGTATTAGGCTCTAATTCTATGGTGTGCTGGGCCAATCCAAGATCAAACCCTCTTAAGTCTTTATACTCCCATGCAAAAACATCAGAAATTTCTTGACATAATTGAACAAAAGGCTGTTGTTCTTCTCTAGTACATACCTTTCCAAGTTTCAGCAATTTGTCCTTGAAAATTTCTACGGTCTGATAGTGTTCTTGCTTCACCGTCATGCTACATTTATCCTTTCTAAACTAATCATTAGTGTTGAAAATTGATTCTAATGTGACTAGTTCTTTGGGCAACTTATTGGACCTCAACTGTACAATCTAATCTTCAAATTGCTGTTGATATTTATGCTGATTATCAGATGCAAATTCAACTTCTGCACTTAAAAAACTTAAGATCTATTCGTCACTGTCAAACACTTGCTAGGAAACACTATTATTACTGAAGGCCTAACAACCACTTTGACATATGGCTGGACTTCAATTTTTTGAATTTGATCAGGAATCTCAAATTGAGATCCTAAGGCTGCAAGCTTATATGCATACTTATTTTGGTTCCTAGGAATCAAAATTAGATTAAAAGCATCAAAAAATTCAATTGAATCCCACACTCTATGCTTGTACTTTTTGAGCAGATCATTTTTATAAATATTCAAATTCCTAACCCGATTAATGATCAATTCAAAATCTCCATAAACTTGAACATATTTGATAGCTTTTTTCCAAGCTCACTCTAAACCATGGATCAAGGCCTCATATTCAGCCACATTATTTGTGCAGCAGAAAGTACACCTTAAGGCTGCATAATATTTGTTCCCTTCAGGTGAGATCAACATAGTACCTATACTAGCACTTGTCTTGGTCCTTGATCCATCAAAGTATAGCTTCCAAAGCTAATCTTCTTGTTGTTCTGACTGACTTTGGTCTTTAATCAGATTAGGAATCACTGCATAAGGTTCCTGTATCATATAGATGCCTAATCCTACCTCATCCGTGCGATGGAAAGGGTCATTTTCATGATCTTTAGCTGTCTAATCATTTAAGTTTATGTCTTCTATAGGTGTATTGGGATCTAGGTTCATAGGTTCATCCTACTGCCCATGGGTGATGTATAGATTAGCATTTATTGGGCTGGGAACATAGGGCTCAATATGGTCTTTTGTAAGTGGTTCAGACTGTATGGTTACTTTTGTACCATACCTTGTTCTAAAGAACAAGTGAATCCAATCAGAGGATAGAAACCCACCTAATTTGGCTGTGAACTCCCTAGAAAGGCAAATTATAAAACTAGGTGGTAGATCAATGATGTAAATGTCCTGATAGATGGAAAAATTAGGACAAGCATGTAATGTAAGTGGCAGATTTTTTATTATCTTAGTAGTATTAAGTGTAGACCCATCTAATTGGACTACTCCTTTTACAAGGGGCTCATAAATCAATCCTAATGAATTAGGTACACTTTTAGATAGGACTGAACTACTTGCTCCTGAGTCTACCATGAAGTTATGAACAAGCTTGTCACAAATAATGAGACTCAGGTAGAAAGGGGGAGGTTTTACCTCATTTGCTGGTTGCCCACTCTTGAGCTTTGGGTTGTTGGCAAGTACAACCTTGGCCTTCTCTTGATTAGAATGCTCAGAAAGTGAGAGTTCAGTCAATGCTTCTTACATTAAATTCTTCTGGCCAAGAATGCGTAAAGCATCCATAACTGATATACTCACTATAGCTTTCTTAAGATGGTCAACTATGTTGAAAGAAATAGGATTTACCTTCTTCTATCCTTTTACTACAGCTGCATCAATCTGCCTTTGTGAAGACTGTTGTTACATTTTGGGCTGATCCTTTACTGGTATAGTTTGATCCCTCTGTAGAATTTGTACTCTCTATTGTGATACAGGGGTAGTTTGTGATAGATATGCTTGATTTTTATCTCTTACAGTATGTTGTTGTACCACAATAGCTTGCTAGTTAATATCTGCAACTCTCAGTTTTAACCTTGTTTTGGCCAAAACAGGTGTATTTTGCTAATTTTGATCTTGTGAATAATTTATACCATAGAAATCAGACTCTTCCCAATTCATTAAGGCCACATTAGCATTATTTTACTGAGCTAGAACTTTACCAAAAACACCTTCTGAACGTGCATAGCTGTTCTGAACCATGAGTACCTGGTTTCTTACTCCATTTGTGCATGCAACTTGATTATGTGGTTGGTGATGTGGATAACACCAATCACTATCTTGAGCTAAATTATTCTGAGTGGGTACAAGCTCTCTCAAGGTGCTAGCAGTATTTGGGTTGTAAGATTGGAAGAGTCAAGGGTTGTAGTTTCATCTCTAACCCTGAGAATCAACTTGAAAGGGTTGCCTATATTGCTGATTAGGCTAAAATCGGGCATTCTGCTAATTGGGCTGATACTGATTTTGGTAAGGCAAGCGTTTCTCCATACTTACTAGCTTATTTGCAATGGTCCTTAGTATATTTTCAAGCTCTGTGGAATTTTGGGTTTGAGTTGGAATAGCAGTTCCTTGGGCTTTTTGGTATCCTATTGCTGGAACAGGTAGGACAATAGCTAGAGGAGGTACTGCCATTGGCATAGATGACTGAATTTCAGGGAAAATGGGTAAGGGAGGCCTCGGGGCTATCTTCCCTACTTGGATGAGGTAGTTTTCTACTCTAACAACAACTTCAAAAGAATCTGGGAGGGTAGTTCCTCCCATAGACTAAATCATTACAAAAATTTCACTGTTCAAATCTTTAAGATAAAACAAAAATGCATGCCTTGGCAAGGGTTTTACCATTGTGGGAATCCTATCTTAGGTTCTCTGAAATTGGTAGTTGAAAAAAATCATGTGTTCATGGGGTGCCCTTTTGATAGTGTTCAGCTGTTCAAGCAATGAGAGATGATCAGATTTGTCCTCGAAGTGTTTGTGCAGTCCATCTCCCAACTAATCCCATGTTGTAATCAAGTTTTCTGCAAGTCCTCTAAACCATTGTAAGGCCTTCCCCTTAACTAATGCAACCGGCAATCTGATTTCCATGTTATCTTGGGTGACATTATGTACAAAACATAAGATTACCACATCTTGAATGTGTTCAGTAGCAGTAGTATGGTCATCTTCAGTGAAAAATGGTAGTCCTTTAAGGGCTGCAACAATACTATCATCTCTTTAGGCAAGCTATAATGGGCTATCTCTATTAAAGGGTGCAAAGCAAATTGTCTAGCCATTATTGGTATTTGGACTATCAAAATCAAGCTCTTGCTCCTTTTTACTAGACTCGGGGAACTAAATCTTTGAGGTGTAGGCTTTGATCTTCTTGATGATTCAGCTATTCTGCTGGCTGATCTGTCTCTCCTTTTTGGTGTGGATAGCTGTAAATATTCAAATGGGCCTGGATTAGACATTGTTTTCATAGGCTCGCAATACTAATCTACATGTAAGACCAAAGAAAATAAGTCGCCAGGTATATTGTGAAGGCCTCCAAAGGCTGAAAAAACTATTGCATATACCAGAACAATAGCTATGAGGGTACAAAACTTCTCTGAAATCTCTTTCAGGGTCCCACCAAGCATGCCAAAAACTGTTATCAATTAGGATGCACCCTGCTAAGCTCATAGAAACTTAGCTACCTGTTCAAACATGGAATCACTCTCAAGATGTGGGTTTCCTATAATAAGAGTGAATCTGCAGAGTGAGTTGGTTCTCCTTATGATTTCTTAATCTAATTGACTTGCAAGGGAAAAGGGATAGAAGGACATGCTAAAATAAATGGATTCTAGTTAACCTTAAGATTATATCACCTAACAAATCTTACTCACAAATAGATTATTTAACTTTAACCCTCACAACATTATGATCATTTAACTCATAAATATTTCACATGAAGGTCTGGTAGACACAACATGCAACAAGAATTAAACAAAGATTTTCCAAAAATACCACAAGCTAGGACAAAACAAAGGACAAACATTCATCACAATACAACATCATATTAACTTGCAAATAATTTGACAAAATGTGAAGGAAAGTTGCTGCTCAATAACTAAAGGAATAATGAGTACAATGAAAATGAGTACAACACTCTTGATGTGAGAGGAAGACTTTGGTGTCTCTCCACTCTGATCTCTAAAACTCTAACTAAAAAATTAAACTTTGAACTTGCGAAAAGAAAATGGATCTCTGAGATATATGCTATGAAATCTATCTTTCCCTGAAAGATGGAAAAAAATCCTAAAATAGACTCCAAGTCCATTTTTGAGCTACTTAGAAAAGCAACAAATAAAAACTCCTTTTAAGAGTCCAAACTATGAATGCATGATGCCAAAAGACCTCTTGACGTGGCCCCACCACAAATCTATTTTCCCCTGTCCATGAAATCTTCAAATTTTGTCCTATATGCCTCTAAATAAAACAAATCAAAAAGGAATATCTGATTTATTATAATAGCTTCCAACTACCTAAAAATAGTTAAGTTTTAAAGCAATTTAAAATTGATTGCTTTAAAACTAACCTTACAATGTACTGGTAGTTTGATCCCATTTCCTATCCAATTGGATTTTTGCAGAAAATAAATAATACTTGGCTCATAATTTTTCCAAATATTTTACAATGTATTACAATTGATTTTCTATAAAAAATCATAAAAAATGATGAAAATATCACTATATATTTTGCAAAAATAAATAAAAGCCTTGGGGCTTAATCTCCATGGTTCTACAAAATAACTCCTAAGGCAAGGGATTCATCCTTATCTCCAAGGGGTATCTCATATGGCATACATCATGATGGTGGCTTAACATGTTCAAAGAAAAATATTTAGAGGGAGCATAGCTCTACCTCTCACTAAGTCATGTGACCTAGGCACTGATGTGAAAATAGTATGACCCCCACGTGTATTATCTTGGACAAATAAATGAGTTTGAAATGTGATAAAAATCACTCATCTGGATTAGGGTAAAATGAAACCCTAGCAACAAAACAAATGAGCCCTATCTTTTCGGGCCATTTTTACTTGCAATTTTTTGTAAAATGGGCTTTGCTATTGTCAGCCATGAAACTAGGGTTTGAAGCTCGAATCCTCCTCCATCCTATCATTTTGGTGCTCGACACTATGAATTTCTTAAAGATTGTGAAGTAATAAGCTATCCGATGCATACACACTCGTTATTCTTTGATTTCCTCCATTTTGCTCTAAATTCTTTGAGATAAAAGGCTCATAGAGCCGCAGCTTGTGTATATATTTTGATGATTTGACCTCCCTTTATTTGACTGCCACTCTTCTTCTATATATTGGCCGCCAATGAAATTCTACTGACAAAGGAGAATGAAGCAAAAGAAAGAATATTTGCTTAGTTCTGTCCATTGTATCTTTTCTCTCTATACAGGTAAGCCCTTATACCAATGTATCTTTTAACAAAACAAAATGGTTTTGACTCTTTTGAAGAAAATGCATATTTGGACAGTGGCTGTAGCTTTCATTTTTACTCATAAATAAAATGGTTTTTTGTCCTTTATATGGCTTGAACACTCCACTGGATATTTTAAATCTATATAAATATCACTGTATTTTGCATTTGCTTCCTTGAAACCCTAAGAAGGTTTGAGTGAAAGATAATTTTACTTGTATTATGTGTATGTCATTTTGGAAGGTCACGGCCTGAACCTGCAATTTTTTTTATAAAGATAAAAGCTTCAGTCAAACTGGTAAAAATTGTGGGTCTGCTGCTTATGATGCTGCGGCTATGGTATAATGCATTTTTGAGCTTTCTTAATGATACATACATGTTATAGTGGCAATGGGGCCGTGGCTGGAAATGTATCTTTTTCGTCCATTTTGATCTAGTTGTAGCAATACGTTTTGTGCATTCTCCATTTGATATGTTCACTATATTTAATGTCTGGCAGATTCACATGGTTTTCCTTCTAGTAGACACATATATTTGGCAAACATTCCCCATACCTTTATAAATGGTAGTCACTTCTTCCTTTTGGATGATGACAAATGAGACTCACAACAGTTTGACTATCAGTTTGCTTTTTGAGAAGGTGTTCTTTTGTTCTGCTATGTAAATTCCTAACTAGATGTTCCATCTATACACCTCTAGCTCCATCATTTCTCCAGTAAGCACTCTTTCTTACTTATCTAATACAATTACTTGACACCAATGAAATATATGGACATTGGGGTTTCACATTATGGTCATGGTAAAACACATCAAATGGTTGTTGTTGTCATTGTATCTTTTCATCCTCTTGAGAATGACACATACCTAAAATGATTATGGAATCTGTAGCATATACGAGTGATGTTGGTTCAGTCCATTTTCTTTTAATCATACCCTGATTGCTTCATTATATACTATCCATTTGCATACATTCCACATATTGTTGGAATATACAGACTTATGCAACTGTAGCATTACACCATTTGATGGCAGCACTTGATCTCATTATCTGATGTAACTTAGATCAATCTTCTATGAATATGAGTCATACTTATAGGACTTGATGAACATTCTGATCATTGTATAACACATAAACACAAGATATGTAAATACTTACCTTTTCATGATCCACTTACACATGGAAACACATGATACTAGCATGGCTATCTGGTATAATTGGTTGCTACAATGTATACATTATGTATTTGTGATGACATTGCATTTGTACTACTGTAACATATCAATATAGTATACAGGCATAAGCTATGACATAGTTTGATCAAGAGCACTATTGATCTATTAGGCAAATGTATAATGGGCCATATTGAAAGATGGCACTTTCCTCTTTCTGTAGCATGATAGATGATGACTGCTCTGTTTGACTGCTCCTCTGCTACATGACAAAGATGTTCTTTTCTTACCAACACTGCTACTTCATAGATGCAATATACATGTCATAACTTTTCTACTCTACAGCACATGATGTAATCTGCATTCTGTTCCATTGCTATAGCTGTTTTATTTGCTTCATATATGCACTTATGATTTTATGATGAGTAGAAGCAAACACATGATTGCTTCATAAATGCAATATGACATGGAAAGGCAAAATGTTTACTTGGTTCCTTTCCTGTCACTCTTGAGATAGGAGCAATACAATCCTCTTTCTAATAATGACAAACATGTGCCTGATGTGAATTGTATTCCATCTATATATGTATTGTACATGCTTGATGATGTAATTCTGTACCTCTTATGAATTTTACTTTGCTAATGACAATTGAAGAAAATTGACAGCTATCCTTAATGAGTTTGGTCACATCCTTATGGTTTTGTTTTGAACTATAATCATGAACATGTACCTGATTGCTTGATATTCCTTTAGTTTAATTGATTTGATTGATATATCTGCAATCCATCCCCCCTGAGAATCGGGGCAGCACACTGAGCTCAACCCTTGTGGGAACCCATTTTATACCATGTGCTAAAATGTCTTCAAATCAGCTACATGACTTATCCTATACCTACACATGAAACAAACAGATTAGAATAAAACAATGATGTTCCATGATTGTTTCTTTCTTAATTCCTTATGCATATGGATGATGTTCATTCAATCAATACATTATAATCAAAGTATTATGCCTCTTCTGATAGGATATAGGATTTTCATAATCAGAGCTTCTAACGGGACCCTTCCCATATTTTTTGTAGGTACATGTCAAGATCAAAAGCACGACAGGAGGCAACTTCGAAGATCAACAACCTCAAGGCATTGATGACCATATCTTTCATTCATTAGATGCATAGTATTTTCTTTATATCTACATATGTGTAGCTATAACCCATGACTTGTGTGGGACATATGATATGTCATGATTTCGTTTAATGCAATGTTTATTCTTTTATGTATTTCAACTCATAAATGGATAATCATTGTGATGAATGAAATATTTATCTCTCTTGACTGTTCTGCAATGCAATGAATGATCTGAAATCTTTCCTTCTCTCTTGAACAACTGAACTGCATTTAACACTAAAACATAATAACTATGCAACTAACTCATAACAGAAGAATGTTAACCCTTACTCAAAAAAAGAATTTGTCACATCTGCTTAGCCAATTTTGAGCTATGGTAAAAAATGGTAACATGTGCAAAAATTTCTCATCCAAAACATTTTATAGATATAACACAAAGTGAAATTTTTGAAGCATTCAAGCAAGAATTTTCAAATGTGAAGATTTGTCAAAGGATGTTTGAGACACTACGACCATCATTTTTACATATAAATAAAGTACATGAAATTTGTTGTTGTCAAAATTATATTGAATTTGATCTACATCTACAATCATATAAAAAAGCTATGGTAGTAATTGATCGAAATATAGCCATCCCTAGAAGCACAACACAATTTGTGAAGTCTCTTTTATGCGAAAAAATAGAAGATTTAGATGAATTCAATATTTAGTGTATAAAAATATATGTAATGATTGTGGAAATTTGAAGAATCTTTTACAAGTTGACAACATTGAAATGCAAGTTATTTGAAAGAGATTTGAATATGAGACATACTTAAGGAAGTCAAGAGTCGAGGCCAAAAAAAAGTTCTTAAAGTGAGTGGATTGCCTTACAATGAATTTATGAATAAATTTTGCAATATTGATCATATATCCACATATCGATCATTTTTAATGGTGCAAGATGGCAAGCTAAGCAATTTCGTGATTCAAAGAATTGTTTTCCACCAAGTTGTATTCTCTGTATTGTAGATTTCTCTGAGAACAATACATTTAGTCCTCAAACTGAGATTCAAAGTCAATATTATCATTCATAGCAAGTTGTAATCTTTGTGCAAGTTTGCTATAGGCATGCCGAGTTTCAGGTAGATGGTATACAAAGTAGCAAAGATGATCGAATTATCATCAAAGATGTTCACTTTTATATCAGTGATGATAAGATCATGATAGAAGTACTTAGCTCATTGTTTGAAAATGTTTTTTGAAGACCTAAGACGGCGTGGCATAAATCAAGAACAACACTAGATATAGTCTGATGGATGTGTTGTTAAGTATATTGTTTAGGGTTTAATTTTAAATTTTTATTTACTTTTAACTTTAAGACTTAAATTGTTCAATTACTTATAATATATAATATGTCAAGTTTTTTGAAGCTAATTTGGTTTGAGTGTAATTATTTGTAACTTCATAGGACAATTTAAGTTTGCAAAAGATTTTGTTTGGTTAAGCCATCAACATGCTAGACACAACACCAAATTCTTGTGGAGTTTTTATGAGTGGACATGGAAAAGGAGAGCACAATGGAGCAAGAGCATGTGTGAAGCGTACACTTTGTCAACATAAACTTGCAGGTAGTTCGTGCTATATATATATATACAGAGAGAGATTTTAAAAAATTAGATCTATATTTAAACTTCAAATTTTAGATTCTTAAATAAACCTTGAAAGTAACAGGTGATAAATTTTGCCAACATGTGTACTTACAGGTAATGCCACATGGAATGCAAATTAAATTGTTGAATGGTGTAAAGGTCATTTTCACACTCGTGACTTAACATACAACACACAGTATTTTTGGGAAGTTACATGTACATCTAGTCAAAATTTGTTAAATTTGAATTTCAAAGTGTGTGTACATGATTTAATTGAATTTTCAAATTTGGGAACAAGTTGTCATTACCTAATTTAGAGGAGTTTTAAGCCCAAAGAAAGGAGATGGTCATATTTCTGTTCAACCCAATTTCACCCTCTCTCTTTCTGATAAATTTATCTCTTTTGCTTTTTGTCTCCTATTGCAAGTCAAAGGTGTCTCGCTCATGCCTGGTTCTGTCTATTCTACCATTGGAGGTTGATGTGTTTATCATCTCTTGAATACTATCTCTCCGCCAGCTTCTTTTCCCATGAGGGCAGGTTTTGTGCAAGGCTCATCTAACCTACTTGACTATGGCTGTTTCATAGACCATACTGGCTTCGAGATTGGTTTTCCTATAATAGAACAATTGTTAGATAAACAGAAACCCCAATTTGTAGATCTTCCGATCCACAAGAATAGATTCTCTGAAAGACCCTATTTTCAATCCAGAAGAGTTGCTCCCATTACTTTGCAGACAGTCCCAAATCAAACTATTTTAGAATAGCCATTAGAACAAGAACAATCATCTAGGCAACAACCCCTAAAAAGAAGTTTCTATATGGCCCATGCATATGCCAACACAAATAGAAAACCCTATGTGGATTATAACCTAGAAGAATGCTCTACTTCTTCTAGTAGTTCTCAGAGATTTCAAGCATCTCAGTCTATAAATCCTATCCTTCAAGGTCATCTTTTGCATCTACATCTGATCTTAGCAATGATCCTGTCCTAGTTGAAAAATTAGCTAGACAAGTCAGTTCTAGACTCCATCTTGCTCCAAGGCAAGAAGATGATCAGAAAGATCACAAGCTGAAAGGGATTAAGATCTCTAAGATATCTAAGATGCCTGACCATGCTGGCATGTTAAGAGAACATTTACCCAGATATGGTGCTGAAAGAAAAGAAAAGAAAGTAATCCAGGTAGATCTAGCTACGGCTTTAGAACTAGACCATTATGTACCTGGTAGATGGCCAACCCAAGAAATTTTTACTGTTATTAATCCTGAGAAACAGTTATGGGGAAAATATGAAGCCAGACTGCACACTAAAGTAGGAAGTAAACAGAAAACTTCTGAATTTAGAGAAATTGGCAGTCTCAATGGATGTTGTCTGCACAAGACAATTTAGATAATATGGCTGTAGACACTAAAATAGGTGTCAATAGAATTCTGGCTACCCAAGAAACTCTGTCTCAAGTCCATAGTGTTGTTTTCAAAATAGAAACAATAGTTGACAAGATTGACAAGCAATCTACTTCTTTGTTAAATGATTTTGGTTCTATGAATTACAGTATTAAGAATATTTAGTCTCAGCAAACACAGGTTTATAATCTTACCCAGAGAATAGATTCTATGGCTACTAGGATCAATAAGAACATAGTCATTTCTAATAACAAGAAAGAAACTCAAGCTCAAGAGAAAAAAGCTTTGTTGGAGCATGTTGCTCATAAGCTAGAAGAAATTAGAAAATATGCTAAGAAAATACGAGTTTCTCAGAAGGGTAAAGACAGTTCTAAAGAAGAACTTGAAGAGACAAAGTCCCAAAAGGCTAAACCTTTTACTAGACCTAAGGTCCAAAAAGGTAAAAGAATTTCTTTTGTAGATGAGACTGAGGAATCATAAGCCACAATTTCCCAAGTTATAAGTAAGATAGCTCCTATGCCAACTAAGTTGGTACTTCCCAAGCAAAAAGAACATATGATGCAAAATGTAGAACCTCTGAAAGACTGGTTAGAAGAATTGCATCTGGATCAACCAAATGAACCCATTTACATGGATGAGCCTACAGCTACTGTAAATCCAGAAGAAGAAGTATATCTTGAAGAAGAATCTTCTGATCCTTCAGCAGAGGAAGAAGAAATAGATTTTCATACTCCTCCTCAATAGAATTTAGTTGAGGTAAATAATACAAAACATTGGGAAGAATTTTATTTTGCTAGTCAAGAGTCTACTTACGATAATTTTGATGTAGAAATGAAAGAATCTCTGTCAGAAAATCCAAGACCTGAAAATCTTAGAGCCTATGCAACTTCAGGTTATATCCTTAATGTTGACAAGCTGGTAGATCCTTATGATGCTATTTGTACCTGGTGTGATACTTTAGAAAACTATTTTGATACCAGAGGATCTCCATGGAATGATGCCAACAAAGTTTTGTATGCTGTCCGATTAAGGTCTAGAAAACTCATAAATTGGTGGAACTCTTTGCTAGATAATGGAGTGATCACCACAAATCTAGATACAGGTGAGGAATATGTCAAAGAAAAGGATTTGGGCAGGAATGACATTTCTGCAGAAGGATTTTCATTATTAAAAATAACTCTGATTGGTTTGTTTGTTGGAAATAGGAAAAATGAAGTCTTAGAAGCAGAAAAAATTTTGTTTTCTCTCTAGTTAAAAGACTTAGGCAAACTAAGAAAGTATAATTTGGTCTTTAAAAATTATATGATAGCAGCCCATAAATTGCATGATCCAACAACCAAGAAGTATTATTTGAGTTCTCTACCTTGTGGTTTAGGTGAGTATGCTGAAGATTATGTGATGAACAAATATAAAACCACAGTAGACAAATATGGTTTTGTTGATTTAGAAAATTTGGTCACTTATAGGTTGGATAAGGGTTGTCTTACAAAAGCTCTTAATGATAATAAAGACCAATACAATTCATCCTGCAACATGAAGGATTACTGTGACTTGCCACCTTTGAGTCAGTTAAAAGATTTCAAGCATGTCAGAAAGTTCAGAAAATCTTCTTGTGGTAAGCATTACAGTTGTAAGAAATGTAAAAGATCTTATGATGATGACAACATGGAGAAATCATTCCGTCATAAGCGTCACAAGTTCAAAAGAAGATATAGATTAGCTCCTGTACATAAACAGTCTTTTAAAAGATCTCCTCCTAAGTTCTTGTTCAGAAGAAACAAATAGTCAGGAGGGCATAGATCAGTTAAATGTTTTATCTGTACAGGTCCACATTATACCACTAATTGTCCTAGAAAAGGAAAGCAAGAAAACAAAGTCTATGCTTTATTTGCTGAACAAGATGTACATAATAATTGGGATATTGTATATAGTTCTGAAGCTTTACATCAACTTGTAGATAATGAGTTTTTTGAATTAGTTGAAGTTCTTCCAGAATAGCTGAATATGGCCAGAGACAAGCACAACAAGATCAGTTCTTCTCGTAGCAGTTCACAGTCTGAATCCAGTTCTTCAGGTGAAAACATCACTATCACTAGTGTTGTTAAAAAGGCTATCAAGGATTCAGATTTTAGAATCAGCATGGCTAAAGCCAAAGATCCTTATCGATTGCCTGGCTCCACTAATGAAAAGAAAGCTGCCGCTAAGAAACAAGCCAAGGAGATTAAATAATGGGAAGCTGAACAAGATTCTCTGTATTCTTAGCTTAAGAAAGGTAAAACTCCTTTTACCCGATCTTCCAAAGATCATATCTTGTCTCCTCCCCGATCTCAGCATCCTAAATCCCATGGTTATGTTGCACCATCCTGGAAATCCCATAAATCTTCTAGATCTCATAAGTCTTCCTTGTCATCACCATCTCCCTCCTTAGGTTGTTCTATGGAATCCATGGCCGTCAAAATTGATTGTTGTCATGAAGAACTTATCATTTTGACTCGCCAAATCACTTTGCAACAGAAATCTCTTGATAAACTCACTTTTGCAGTGAGGGAATTGCGTGACATTATGTTGAAAGCTAATAATTCCAGTTCTGAATCTGCACCTTCAGAACACTCTTCACATTCTTCCAAGACAAGATCTAAGCTCCCGAGATATGAACCTGCAAATGCCTTGTTCATTGCTGAAAATTACACATACATTTGCATTAACCTCCAATTCCCTGGCTATAAACCAATACCAATGGATGCTTTCGTGGATTCTGGATCCTCCTGAAAATTTTCCAATACTAATGCTATTCCTATAGAATTCTGGAAATCCAGACCTGAAATACCTGTTGGTGTTGCTATTAATGGCCAAGATGTGCAATATGGAAGGTATGCCCAAGATGTTCCCATAGAGATCCAAGGCAAAAGGTTTGTCATAGATTTTATTGAGCTTAAAGGTCTTAGAGGTGATGTTCTCCTAGGTTTTACTTTTCTAACCAAATATCAACCAGTTGTGTTAAGGTTTCATGAGATATCTCTTCGCCATGAAGATGGCCAAATTAAGATCCCTGCACTAAAAGTGGTGAACCATAAATTCCTAGATAAAAAGCCTAGAGAAAAGAAGTCACCTAGAATGAGCAAGAAAGAAAATATTAATTTACAAGATCAAACACTACCTTTGCTAGAACCAGTCAAGATAAGGTTTGAAGAAGACTGTTGCAGCCTGAATCCTTTGCAATTTTGGTCAAAGAATTATGAATGGAATGTGATGCCGTTTGGTTTAAAAACTGCTCCAGCATATTTTCAGAGAAAAATGGACCAAGCCTTAAGAATTCTGAAAGATTTTTGTGCAATATACATTGATGATATCATTGTATTCTTTGATGACATAACTCAGCATTTGCAGCATCTAGAATCTTTATATAATACTATCAAACATCATGGAATATGTTTGTCTGCAAAAAAGATTGTGATAGGCCAAGAAGAAATTGATTTCCTTGGGTTAGTTTTGTCTCATGGAAAGATCAAATTGTAACCTCACATACTGAAGCATATTAATGAATTCCCAGATGTTTTGGTAGGGATAAAACAGATTCAAAGATTTCTTGGATGCCTAATTATGTCTCTCCTTTCTATAATGGTTTGGCTAAAGACAAGAAGAAGTTGCAGACACAACTGAAAGAAGGTGCAGGACCATGGACTCAAGAATTAACAGAAATAGTGCAGGAAATCAAACTATAATGCCAATATTTGCCAACATTACATCTGCCTAAAGATGGTTTTCCTTTAATCCCCTATACTGATGCTTCTAACGAAGTTTGGGGTGCTATGTTATTACAGGAAATTCCTTTAAAAGAATCTCAAGTGTGTGGTTACAGGTCAAGAACTTTTACTGACACAGAATGCAGATATACCATTTACGAGAAAGAGATTCTAGTAATAAAGAAAGGAATTCAAAAGTTCAAAATCTTCCTCAAGCTAGCACATTTCATAGTCAGAACAGATAGCCAGCCTATGAGGTCTTTCCTCTAAAAGAAACCTGATAAAGACATAGCTCATGGATGCATTGCTAGATGGTATCTAGATTTTACAAGCTATGATTTTGACATAGAATGGATCCAAGGAGAAAACAATCCTCTTGCAGATATTCTCACCAGAGAAATGGCAAAGCTCGCAGAACCAGTCTGCATGATGATAGAGATTGGAGAAACAATCACAAGGAAGGATGGAATTGAAGTCTACTAGAGTATAGATGACCAAGGACAAGACATATGGGTACCCTAGTTACCTGCAGAAATTATCTCTCCTATTCTTGAAGTAATTTTCTTGAATAAATGGCTAGATGAATTGAGAGGTAAAATATGGGAAACATATGAAAAAGGAATTCTCACTCCTTCAGACTCATATGATTTTCTTGAACTTTTTGGTCTTGAAGAATCTCAGATAGATTTCATGCTGAGAAATGGTCTGCAAATGGACATCTATATTACCTCACTCCTACCCATGCATTGGACCTATAGAGATAAGAAGAATTTGCTAAAGGTTGCTAAGTTCGGTTTTGTCAACAGCATCACAATTTCTCAAACAGAATTTGAAGATTATGCTGATATTTTCCTCGGCATCAATGATAGAATCTTGCAGCCTAACATGAATGAATTCTTTGATCATATCCAGAAGAATTTTGATTGGTCTATTGAAGAAGGATTGTGTGGACCATCTGGATATCTTGTGCAGCCTCATGGATACTGCCTTCCAAGGGTAGAATATTATCCATTGACACATGATTGGTTTTCAAAAGCTATGTTAAATGATCTGATTCCTTCATTGCACCCTGCTTTAGTTGCTGCAAGAATAGAGATGGATATTGCATATCCTGATCAGATTGAAAAGATCATATATTCTTTCAATCCTCACAATGATGACCTAGATATTATTTTCAAACCACTACCATGAGATCTCTTACCACCAACTGACATTTCTGGTTTGGGCTAGCACATGGGCTTGTCAGTGCCATGACGTCGGCCACGTTAGGCTTCCGACAATAAGATGCAACCCTGTTTTAAAAAGCAAGATCCTCATATCCGCTTTTGAGTGTAAAGTGGGCCGTTTATCCCATACGGTGTGTTTAATGGGAATATTATTGTACTTCTCACTGTAGTTAGTGCTTACGGATATGACTGCTTAACAGCTATCCCCTCCTATAGTGTTGCTACGTGTCTGATTCCTATGGTCAGATTTCTAGGGTAGTTTATAGTTTTGAAGTCCACTCAGACTTATAAATAAGGTGTTTTTCTTCTCATTCGGCAGAGGGTTTTTTGGAGTAGAAGCACAAAGAGTTTTAGGTCTTAGGATCATAGCAAGATTATGCTCTTGTTCTGCACTATATAGCGATCTGGACAATCAGAAATTGCTTTGTAATATTCATCAAAGATTAATGGGAATTCGGTAATTGGCTTTCATTTATGTTCCACTTGAATTGGTATATATATATATTAATCACTTGGATGTTTATAATTTATAGATATTGATTGATCAAATGCTATTAATTGTCAAACAATTAATGGTATTAGAAGTCTACATCAAATCATGACAACAAGAGTTAGTAGGCCTTATGTAATTAATGTGAGAGAGAAATCATGTTTTTGTGTTGATTACATCAAGGACAATGCGAATATTGTTCAATGTGAGAATATTAGAGATGGGTATGTTTCATGATGGGAAATGAAACAATTAATATCAATGCCTTCTTTTGAAGAAATTGATAATGTCGATGTCTATAATCCTTTATATTCAGCTGATTAAGAATATGTATCTGATTTAGTTATTAAAGTTATGTAAATTGATTAACTTAAAATTGATTTATATATTCTATATGGAAGTACTTGATTCAAGCATGTTTATATATATAAATTTATATATTAAAAATATATTTACAACTTTCGTAAACTTTACATGGTGTATGTATAGGAGATATTTTCACTGTTGTTGCAGATCTTGACAATGTGGAAAGTGTAGATTACTATCCACTAAGATGTATGCAACCAAAAAGTGAATTGGTGGAATCAATGACAGATGGTGATGGACAAGAGTATCCCATTGGATCAATGGTTACTGAAGGCACATATTATCAACAAATAAAGCTAGATAGATATGGTATTATATTTGTTAATTATATGCCAGGACAAAAGGTTTAACATTATAGTCACTTAGTTATAGCAACAAAAATAAATCTAGAAACTTTACCTAAAAGAGGACGTGCCAAACAAAAGTGGAGATTTCCTATTAAAGATCATGAAAAGATTTTAGAGATAATTAAAGATAGAGAGGATCTAGATTATATGTACTAGGAGTTTTAAGTTGTTTTTTAGATATATGTACATACATATGACTGGATATATATATATACTCAAACTTTTTATAAATCTATCTAGATATCTATATTGATTGGACATGTGACATGATTTAGAATGGGGTTTTTTAAAAGGATTGGTCATTTATTTCTGTCCAGATGTATTTAAATTAGTTCCATGTGGAATTCATAATTTACATTTGATACTCCACTTAAATGTACATGTTAGATCATATATATGCTTTCAATACAAAACCTAGTGACTTTAGATCATATATTTTTCCTAAATTCCTTTAAAAATCATAGATATTTTTGATTGCATTTTTATATTGGACACATGGAATTCTTTTAAATTCACTCGAATCTTCGATTTAATTTCTTGAATCTTAGATCTCATATATATATATATATATAATTTACAAAACCTAGTGACTTTTAAAAAGTTCACATTTTGCCTAAATTCCTTTAAATCATCTTCCAATTGCATTTTTATGTTTGACATGGAATTGTTAAGTTCACTTTCATTTAATCTTTGATTTAATTTTTTCAACTAGATACTTATATGCTAGATCATGTATGTTAGTGTGTTAAATTTTTCACTTAGGGTAATTACTCCAGGTAGTTTTTTTCCTGTAGAGTAGTTTTCTTACCCGTCAGCATTCTCATGGCTTTAAAAGCATGTACAATATGTAAATTATGTATCTCAATATTATTCACTCTTGTTTTGGTAAAATAGCCTGTGTGCTTCTCTTGTTTCTTGTGAAGGTTTTCTATTGCAGATGGTGCCCCTGGGAGGTGGATGACACCAACATGGTATCATAGACAACCATTCTGTACTCCTTCCTCTGAGAGTTTTCATTAGAGTGTTTGAGATCACTTATTTTTTTGGCATTTGAAATTTTTCAAATTTCAAAGTTGCCTTTTATTCTTCTTTTTCCTACTATTCGTGATTGCTACCTGCAAATTTGAGCATTGGAGGCCTATTTTTCTACAGAATCAATTCATTTCATTTTCACAACTCTAATTCTAGTGGTTGTGTGAATTAGAGTTACCGTTTACTTGTTGAAGAAGGCTCGCAGTTGTTGTATACCATTAGCCATTAAAATCTACAAGTCAAGAGGTGGCGTTCACACATTGGAGGCCATGATTCTCATTCAAGGGACCCAATTTTCTATTCACTATTTATCCATGAAGGCGAGACCCCAGCATTAGCAGCATAAATGACTTGGAGGCTATCTTTGCTGCAACATGAATTTTTCTCACAGATTTAGTCCAGAGAGCTTGGTGTGCCTATACACTGTCTTGTACAGCCACGAGTTTGAAGAGATAGGGATCACTGTTTGGAATACAGTCCCACGTAGGATCAAATGCCTAGCAGAAAAGGTGTGAGACATAGGCAATCTAGTTGAATATCTTTTTGGAGTAGACTATAGAGATCTCTAAAGTTTGTAAAAGAAATATTTTTTAGGGTTTGTCTTTACATGGCTAGAGGTGGGCCCATGTACAAGCCTTCTTTGGGCGTGGATAGGGACATTAATCCCACATTTGCCTCAGCACTCAATCCACAGAGTGTGGTCAATTGTTGCAATGATTCATGAGCCATATACACTCTTGGGAGATTTTATAGACATCCGATGATATTTGTTATCTTGTGGCTTTCTGTGTGGATTGTGAACTATTCCTTCCCATAGGCAACATGTGAGAAGTAGCTTGGAGGGCTTCCTAATTGTGAAAGGCGCATATCCTTTCCAGAACATGTGGTGCAAATTCATTTCAGAGCGCTTGGAGCATATACATATCATCCCTATGGAGGGAAGATCAAGAGGTTTTCAGTCCTGAGCACAACAAGTGTATCCAAGGTGAAGACTCATTTTAGAGAGCATGAAGTCTCTTAATCCACGTGAGCTTGGAGTCTCTTGGAGTCTCTTACTCACTTTGTCATTCTAAACACAAGGTGCAGTTTTTGGCGTGCCATATTCCACAGTGAGGTGCAGATTCATTCCTGAGAGCCATGGCATATAGCATCCTACCCAAACCCACATCTGTAAGCAAACTTTATAATGTTTTTCATCAAAATATTTATTTAGGGTTTATTGTTTGGAAGCGTGTGGTGGGCCCAGTGATTGAGCATTGGTTTCAAGTTGATTTGGGACTTTAGTCCTGGCACATAGGTTGGGTGGATAGATTTTTTGGCTTTATATATGCTAACATTTGCTTTGGAAGTTGAAGTACTTGTGTAAGGCATGTGGTGTCTATGATTGCATGCATGCTTGGTGAGTTGATTTGAGATCTGGCTTGGTAATTTGATGCGTGAATATAGTAAGGAAATATTTTGCTCAAATTTTTTTAGGTTCTCAGCCCTTTTTTGCATTATTGCTTCCTAAAGTATTTTGGGAAGGCTTTATTTGTAGTATTTGGGAGTTTTGAAGGTTAATGTCTATATTCTTGGAGATTTGTCATAGTTGATTATGGGGTTTTCAGTTCATCCTACTATGATTATGTTGAAAAGGGGAAATTATAAACAATGGAGAGATGGTATCAAAAAACATCTTAGATGGATTAATTTGTTGCCACATTTGTATAATCTAGTTCCCCTTCTTGGTACTGATAGTAAGAAATTTGCATGGAATTGCAAAAGGGATCATGTCCTAGGATTTATTGCAATGCATATTGATGATGCCACTTTGAATGCTATTGATCATTTTGAGTGTCCTCATATTCTTTGGACTAAAATTTGGGAAATACATGGAGATCATGATACTCAGCTATTCCCAGATGATCCTATTTTAGATTGTCTTGTGCCTGTTCATTTTTCAGACAAGAAACCCTATGATCATGCTACTATGCAAGAATTTAAATTTTTGGAATACTTTGAATCTTTAGATGAGGATGACAAGGGTTCTTTAGATGCTCCTTCTACTCCATCAGGCATAGTTGATGTACCTTCACCTATAGTGATTCATTGTGCAGAGTCATTGATTGAGGCTCCTATCATTCTTGTTCAGCAGGACCATTCATCTTTTGGTGGTGATTCATTAAGCACATCTAGTGATTCATCACAACTAGTATCTCATTGTCTTCTTGATTGGGATTCATATTTGTTGGACATTAGTTCTTTGTTTGTAGAATCTCATATTTCTGACTTAGAAGACACATTTGAGGGTATATCCCTCCTATTTGATAATAGTTGTGCTACAACTGTTGTCACTCCATCTTTGTCTTTGGAGAATGTTCAAGATTAGTTTCTAATGGTACCTTGTTTGTCACCTTTTATTATGATTGGGCATGTTCTTGATTGGTTCATGGTATCATTTTCCAAGGTCTTGGCGACACATGAGAAGATCTTAGAGACATCTTCATGCTTCATGCTTCTTTCTTTCAATTCCTATTTGGAGTGGGAAGCATACCTGCAAATATACATGGTTTTGTTTCTTCCAAAACGAAGACAAGTTGTTTGTTGACATTGGATCATATTTCATCTTCAAACACTTACCATTTTTACAGGTGATTACACATTGTGGGTGGGCTACATAGTCTATCCATTTCCCTCTTATGGGGGGGCTATTGATTGTATACACATGATATATGTAGTCCTTGGGGGTGTGATTGAGTCCTCCATCCATGCATCATTTTTGTTTTCTTTCTCTCCTTTGGAGAGGGGTTTTTTTCCCACAGGGTTTTTCTCCTTTTCTTCATTTGTGAGAGATTTTTTTTTTGCATTATAAATGGGTACCTAACATGGTTGTGTAGCTAGGACCCATATTGCATCTTGATTTTGCATAATAATTTTCCCTAAGTTTGTACTTAAGGGGGGGTGTTAGTGTGTTAAGTTTTTCACTTAGGGTAATTACTCTGGGTGGTCTTTTCCCATATAGTAGTTTTCTTACCTATCAACATTCTCATGACTTTAAAATCCTATACAATATGTAAATTATATATCTCAAAATTATTCACCCTTGTTTTGGTGAAATAGCCTGTGTGCTTCTCTCGTTTCCTATGAAGGTTTTCTATTGCACATGGTGCTCCTGGGAGGTGGATGACACCAACAATGTATATATGCAATTTACAAAACCTAGTTTATGTTCCATGGAATTCTTAAGTGAATATGAATCTTTAATTTCATTTGTTCAACTCCACATGTATATAGTGCATCATATGCAATTTATAAAACATCTAGTACAAATTGAAAATTTCATTTTTCCTTTTAGAATATGCAATTTATGATATATTGTAATAAATTGTGATAATATATTCTACAACATCTAGGTTAGGAGCCTAAACAATGCACATAAATATTTAAGACTCTTTTCACCTAAACAATGCAAACAAAGATTTCAAAAATTATAAATGTACAGTGCTTGGCAAAAAAGATTATAAATATCCATGCTTATCAGCGATATATGTGACCATCAATCTAAGTCAACATAAGAAAAGGATTTTAAGGTATTACATTTTAAAAAAATCAAATGCCCAACTAGCATATAGAATTCAAATAACATACATAAAGTTCCATAATGCAAAGATTACTTTAAAAATTGTCCCCAAACTCTCATGTCAGCTCTCTACCTACACAGTAATTGAGGCAAACACCCTACCTTGAAATACAAGAAAACAAAATAAACTCAAACCTGGCATGACATTTATAAGAGAATTGCAGCAACTAACTCTTTATAGTTTAAAATATTAGTATCACTCATACCTAAATACTGACAAAACTTAAATCTAATCTTCATCTTCTACCTTATTCTTAGCAATGTTGAAATAGCATAGCTCATATACATTGCTATCCTTATTGGAAGCTATCACTCATAGACAATCCATGACATTATGCTTTTTCAAATACTTCTTTGTCAAGTAAGTTTCAAATATTTGCAAATAGGCAAATCAATACTCTAGTTAACTTGAGTAATTAGGTTGATACTTACATATGTAATCATGTCACTAAAAAAACAAAGGACTAAGTGGCATGAGCTCAGGTATAAGTTTAGAGACATCCTAGCATATTTAAGCATTCACAGATATAAATATATCATTAAAATAAAAGTAAATAATGAATGTAACATGGAATGTGCTCGAGTGACCTTCATAGTGGAGACTTGTGTTCAAAACCCCAAGAGATGTGTTGCATGTTTATATGCACAAATCTTGAATGTTTAATACAATAAAATAATTGTAAATAACCAATGTAATATGCAATTTATAAAACATCTAGTATAAATTTAAAAATTCATTTGATGTTTGAGTGGTGAAGAATAGATACATATTGTCTCTAGTTTTCTTTGTTTTTTATGTTACTAATTTGTGGCATTCAATTTTTTTATTATATTATCCAAGATCTATAGGCATGTAATTTCTTTTCTTTCATTTAGAGTAGCAACCATGATTTTCTATAACCTTTGGTATGTTACTTACGTGCATCATTTTGTGAATTATTCTTGTATGGGTTCTCTTGGATTGGTCTTTCTTGTTCACCTTGGTTCATTGGAATATTCATAATGATGTATAGCTTGAGACCACATGTAATGGGATCTTTGGTAATTATGTGGATTGATCACTTTTTAGTAAATAGTTGTCATGGGAAGATCTCTGGATACTTATATATTATGTGCATAGTGAGATTTTATCAATTTCCAATTGCATATAAATGTTCCATCTAGAATTCTTAAGTTTAAGAATATATTTGATTTCATTTGCATTCAACTAGACACAAGTATAGATCATCATCTAGTTTGAATTCTTTTCATGCATAATCAAATTCAAGTGTATTAGATTATATGGAATTCTTAAGTTCAAGAATAGATTTGATTTCATTTACATTCAACTAGACACAAGTATAGCTCATCATCTAGTTTGAATTCTTTGTATGCTCCATCAAATTCACATGCAAATATTATATTATATGGAATTCTTAAGTTCATATAGCATCATATATATGCACAATTTATAGAGTATTTAACTTTATTCACCACCACTAAATTTCAATTACATACTTTCAATAGTACACTTTACCTATGATATAGTGATTTGAACCTATGAATCCTTCTATTGTCCTCTAGATGGGTGTTTATACATGTTATATAGACTTGAACAATCTTGTCAATGATACTAGAAGTCATTATAAACCAAAAAAAAAAAGAATAATTCTAAGTTTTGTTAAATTTTATTAGTCATATAAAAACATGTGACAAGACTATCAAATTCAATGTAGTGGACACATCCAATAAGAGACTAATTTGAAATACAAATATTGTATAAAAACTAAATTTTAATTCACAAGATTCAATAGATATAAATTAAATTAAATTATTCATCATTTTTGAAAGTTATTACACAACATAATTTATCTATTTTTCCATACATTCCCAAATATTTTATAAAAACTATTCATATCAATGCCTAGGGTGTTGACATCATTTATCAATCATTAATAACATCACTTCTACAAGAAACATTTCAAAAACAAATTGATATTTTTCCATAAAACGTAATTTAAATTTAACATATAATTTATACATACATAGCAAGTTTCAACTATATGTATATATGTGCAAGTGAATATATACACAGGTATAAGTAAATTTATATGCATCTACAAGTAAACATATATACACATTTAAATTATAAGTTAAAACTTGATTTTATCCAAATTAAAACTCATATATTCAAATGAAAACATCCATACAGATCTATATAACTAAACATCTAAATGTGCATATATACATATCATATATATAAAGAAATGACATAAAGTCTAACTGCAACATGTAAACTCAATAACATAAAGTCTAACTACAACATGTAAACTCAACAATATTTAAATTAATATAACATCAAGTTTAACTACAATCTCATGAGAGTTTGGGAAAACATAACAAAGAACATGAATACATCTAACTACAACATCAAGACTTGTACCTCCTATGCGCAGAATGGGCCTCACTCAACCCAGGACTAGAATGATGAGATAAGCCCTGTACTGGTCCCCATCTCGAGCCCTATCCTGAACCATGTGTATCTAATCCCATCAATCTATGAATATCTGAGTGATGTGTAGATCCATGAACATAAAAATTATCTCTATTAAATTAAATTTATAGATATTAAAAAAATATGGAATCTCAAGTACATGTTCAAATTTTATACAATTAAATACTAAATACCTCACATCCTGCCTCAACCACATCTGTTGTCTACTGCACAATGTCATGTCCTAGAACCACTCTCGTTAGTCCCTAATGGAAGATTGATTAAATAAGTGTCAACACGTGCATGATGCACAAGACTAAATATTATAATTTAAATATATATTATTTATTTAACAAATAAATTACACTAGAGATTAAACACAAAATTTAAAATGTATACCTCATAATTAGCAACCTGTGTAGCTCCATGGATGACCCTCACAATCCCACTAAGGTCAGGTGAATCGAGAGTCATCACAATATTATCCTCAAACAAAAGTCCATGGAATGATCCTGGTGGGTAAGGTGGCACAATACTAGCATCAGGATATGATGGAATCTGTTGTGAAGGCACTGTGTCAGTCATATGTGTAGCTCGGTCATCACTATGCTAACTAATAAATGTGGACAAGAACTCAAGAGGGATCTTGTACTCTGAACTGAAAAACTAATATGCAGAAAGTAGATCCTACGCCAGACATGTACTCAATCTATGTAAAGCACCCTCTCCAGAAGTCTATGCCACATCATGTGGTGAAACTATGTTAGCACGTATGTAAGGATCATAAATGGTGGAAGTTGAATCAACTGATCCTATGTTGGTGCGTGGATACAACATATATTTACCAACGCGATCTAATGACAAGCGGTCAACATCACTGGTAATAGAACCTAAATTCTCAAAAATGTGCAGTCTCGATGATGCAATTGCCACCTTAGCTGATCATCCTAGATTTAATCTTTTGGGAAGTACCAAAAGGTTGGGAGTCACTAATGCCATTTTATCAATGGGAAAATCTTGATTAGGATGTCAGAATTTCTCTAAAAACCTCCCAAAACCATGTCTCACATGAGAAGGGATAGATGTGAAAGAAACATCAAGTTGTAAATGAACTACAACATATAACTGTTTACAAAAATATAAGGGCAACTCATCATTGTGTGGACATCTATGATATGTTGCTAACCACTTAGGATATATAAGTGGTGCAACAACAATATCTATACACCTGGTGACAAAATAGCCTTGAACTTTGTCCTATCCCTGATAATGTGGAAACATAGAATGCACCATATCCAAAGAAAAAACCCTATTAACTATTAGCCATTTCACTATCCTAGTAACAGTACTAGCAAGTGACACATAAAATCCCTCAATACTCAAATCATCATAAGGATTATATTATTTGACTATGTCAATCATACGGGCAAACTCTGCTCCAATCCCCACCAACTTGTCTCTATTAGACAAGTTTGGTGTATTATGGATCGTCTGATCTAAATGATGAGACGCCATATCAGATGCCATGTAATATATGAAAAAAATATGTACACATCCGTGTATGCAAATTTCTGCATTTTAAAAAAATTGAACATACATTTAATTTATAAAATGAAAATACATTCAATTTTTACATTTAAATTAACAAAACTAAAAACATTTAAAATCTAAGAATTAAATACACACAAACAATCTACACATTTAAATTAGTTACAAACCTATATAAACATTTAAAATTAAAAAATTAAATACATTCAATCTAAACATTTATATTAAATCAAGACACAACAAGGAGTATAAAACATGAAACAGCCTACGTGTTCTTACATACACCAAGGCAAGCATGTTTCAAGTATCTGCACATATTTCAAATACATAGCCAAGTTCAAATCCACATTTACATCAAGATTAGTTTTGTAAACACTAAAATGAATCAAAGTGAAAGAAAAGAGTTAATTGATTCAAAGGTGTTAATCAAATTGCTAAATCAACTAGCAACATTTGTCACAACATATCTTCATTAATTTGGCACAACATATCTTCATTTACATCAAGATTAGTTTTGTAAACACTAAAGTGAATCAAAGTGAAAGAAAAGAGTTTATTGATTCAAAGGTGTTAATCAAACTGGTAAATCAACTAGCAACATTTGTCAAAAGAAAGTCTATAATTTGTATCCCCAATATAAATGGTCTATAAACATGTTCTTTGAGAAAGCCTACTGCCTTTTTCTAAACATCAAGCAGTTCAACATTTTTAAGATAATTATTTAATCAAAAATATATTTGATCAAAACACAACTACAAAATCAAAGTTGTTTTTACTATTTTTTTCCAAATCTACTATTTTATGCAAGTAGTAATTAGACCATTCTTAAAAGGTTTGTGGAAAAATACAAAAAAAATTGCATTCATTTAGAATAGTTGCACTTAGAGACACATTTAAACTTTAAAAACATTCACAAGAAGAAGAAAACCCTCAATCCCATCATTTTTCCACAAAGAGGAAATCCCTTCATCCTATCACAAGGCACACAAATTTAAAATCAAGAAAAAATATGAAAGCCCTTGATCCCATCACGAGGCACACAACTCACAAATTTTAACTTTAAATTCAATCAAATGAGAAAGCCCTTGATTCAACATGAGGCATGGTACATTAAACAAAACAATCAACAAAGGAAAGCCCCTGATTTCATCATAAGGTAGACACCACATGAAACTTAAAGCAGACACCAAGTCTTCGATCACTCTCAAATCAACACTCACACTTGATGTGTCATGGAGTGAGAGAAGGATGGATAAAATCAATTATGGAAGAGATAAGTGAAAACTTGCCAGTTTAGGAAAACCCTACAAAAGAAGTCATTCAAGAACAAATAGAGCTCTTGTACAAAAAAAGAAAGTGTGACATAATCAAGGTCCACATTCTAAGAATATTCCAATTCAAGACCAAATCATAAAATAGTTTTACAAAGAAACAAGACAAGATCTGGAAATCATAAGAGAGGCAGGGAACAAAAACCTTAACTTATTACAAGAAGTGACCTCTCAATTGTATCAATTCAACAATGAGAATCAAAACCATCAAACACACACACGGATAACCCACATAAACAACACAACTACCATCCATGATGTTCTACTTCCCTGCAACAGAACAACCCCTCAGTCACACTAACACTCAATTAGCTCCTACTAGAGAAGCGAGAGTGATGAAATAGAAGCCCTCAAAATGGGTGTAGTTCATGTGTTGCATCAAGGTCTAACTCACTCATGTCATGCTTGGGTTGATTATGAACATCACAATAATGGGTCTTTGTTTCTCAAAAGTAGGTATACAAGTTTGCAAGAACAGATGCCCATTCGTTGCGATATTGTTTGTCCTCATGTTTTACCCTCAAAGTGGACCCACTATCTTACACTTACCCATAAACAATAAATCAAGAGAGGAGAAGCAAGTGCCCTAGGGTCATCATGTAGGAAGGTGCCCCCAAGTCACCAACCGCAAAGCTATGCCCTAGGACACAACACACAACAATGAATAGAGGAGAGGCAATATAGAAGAATGATGATACAAATAGAAGAAAGGTCACAACATAGGTGGTCTCCCTATATCCTTGACCTTACAAGAGTATCAAGGGTCATTCTAGGAGGCCTAAACAACACATAACACATCACGGGGGAAACACAACACAAAAGTAAATGGTTAGAAATACTTACCTACGAGTACAACCGTACTAAAATTTAGAACTTGCGAGCATCTTGGAGAGATGCTCCATCAAGTTTTGTGCAAAGTTTGAGTGATTAATAATTGATTGTTCTTTATTGTCAAAAAGTTCGCACAGTGCTACTTTCTCAAATCCTTGTGTATACGAGATCTTTTGTTGCTTAGAAGGTGGAGAACCATTATTATTTCCTACTGATGATAATTGTCTCATTCTTTGTGATCTTTTGATTTCTTATTTTTTTGAATTCATCTATTGTATTGAGAAGGACTATCTTGCATCATATCAATCTTGTCTTTTGTCCCAATTTCTTGTTTCAGTTGTTCTGTTTGTCTTTCCAATGCATTTTCGTTATCTTCTAATCCTTGAAGGGGTAATGGAGGAGGAACCTCAACATAAATACCATTTCTTTATGGATGACATAATACTTCAGTATTTTCCTTATCCACTTCTATTGTAGCAATTATCTCATCATAGTTTAGCTAGTCATCTTCTACTTCTACTATATTTTGTTCCATCATGTTATTGTCAGTATGCTTCGGAAAGGGATTAATAAAAATCTATAAATTCTGATTTGGAGGAACAACCGACTTATTTCCATTATCATACACACCAGATACCTTTATAACATTCGAGTCAATGAGGTCTTGTATTTCATGTTTAAGATGCATACATTGTTCAGTATCATGTCCTTGTTGCCGATGAAAATGACAAAAAGCATTATCATCGAAATAATGTCCTTGCATTCTACTAGGATCCAATGGTTTAATCAGAGGTAGTTTCAAGAGGTTATTACTCATAGCTTGATTCATAATAGAATGAGAGGATTCAGATATCAAAGTAAATTGTCTTTGCTGTTATTTATTTTGAAATGGTGTCCTCTTCATATTAGTGATAGCAGACACTTGTGAAAAGTTATTTGAATTTTGTCTGTTAACCTTGATGAAAGTCTTATTATTCCTCTTAAAGTTGTTTTGTGAAGGTCCACCCATGGATTGACCAATTTGAGCCAATGAGTTTCAATTTTCATACTGACTAGATGAAAGTTGATAATCACGAAGGGTGGTGCATAAATGTTGAAAAGAGTTATACTTCAGCAGGAGAATCTTATCATGGCTGTTAAGTTGTAGATTTGTAATAAACACCTTCTGAACATCCTCATCTTTCATCTGATATTGAATTTGTGTATAAAGAGCTTGATACCGACTAATAAACTCAGTTAATTTCTCTTTCGGACCTTGCTTGCAATGAACTAAATCAATCAAAGAGACTTGATGTCCAACGTTCGCTTGAAAATGTTGTAAAAATTGATCAACTAACTATGAAAAAGAGTGTATTGAATTCAGAGGTAATTAGCAAAACAATTCTAGAGAAGTATCCTTGAGAGATCCTTGGAAACTTTTTTCTAACAAGTCCTGTTCAAAGTAGAAATCACTACACATAGCCATGAATGCTGCCACATGAGTATTAGGGTCACCTTTTCTACCACATTTTTCAAAGTGAGGAGTTTCAAACTTCTCAAACATAGGAGTTCTCAAGATTGCATAAGATAGGGGATTACAAGCATGATAAGTTGGTATGTTAGGTTTTGAAGAATTCATCAAGATTGTCACCTTTTGTTGTAAAGAAGTCATGCCTTGCAAGAGTTGGTTTAAGAGGGCATCATTAGGAGATGCGGTTTGAGAATTAGAAGCCATGTGCATGACATTTTGAGGGGATTGATTTTGAGTGGAAATGAAAGGTGGTTGAGAGAAATTATAAGTGGAAGGTGGTTTCAAATAGTTGTATGTAAAAGATGGTTGAGAATAGGTGGTATTGAGAGGTGGTTGAGAGTAAGTATTCATAAAAGAGGGTACCTTAGGTGCCAAGTTCTAATAGTTGAATCCCATAGCTTTGTAATTTTGTGAATTGGTGCCATTAGATACTCCAATACCAGTGGTAGAATTACTACAAGCATTCGCATTAGTAGTTAAGTTTTTTGATGTGAATGGAGACATTCCAGTGGTCGGTATAGGTGTTGATACTTGCGTATGAGATGGTTACAACATATTATTAATAACATTTGCACATTCAGTCACCGGCATAAGATTCTTATCTACTATATGTACCAAACCTTAGATTAAATTAACATCATCTTGTCCTTCCTTTATTAGTTCTCTTATGTTGTGAATCGCATGTATAGCTTCTTCCGCTATCCTTTCATTTTCCATAAATGCTTGCAAATCGGCTAGCTCTTTATCAAGTTTGTTTATTTTATCATTAGGTACATGTGTTACCACCTCAATAGTGTTGTCAACATCATGAAATATTTTTTCTTCCATTGTAGTTGTAGGAGGTAAAATGTCTTGTAAAATTTGTGTCTCTCCTTTTGTAAAGAAGGTGTTCGATGAATTTTTAGAGGTAGGAATGTTGTTGTTTTCAAGAGCACTAGATCCCATGATTCTTTTACTTCTTCTTAGAGGGATGTTTCTATTATGGAAGTAGGTTATAAGAATCATACAAAAGAATAGAACACTTAATGCACAAACTAATAAAACAATCCCAAGGAACAAGATATGTTTAAGATCTAAAATGCTTGATTTTTCACCTTTTTCACAATATTTCAATGCAAATGACTGAGAGAAGAGGTGTTGTGAAGAATTTTAAGAGGGGAAAAAATAATAAGCTCAATATCAATCTAATAATGCAATAATATCATTCACAACATGCCTATAATGTCATTCTAGAGAGACGATAAGGCCGAATCTAGTGGAAATGCAAGGTTTTCAAACCCTAGACATGATTTTTGCAAAAAGGCCACTATGATGAAACACTAAAATTATAAATAAATCCTATATGAGTGTTTGAAAAGGGTAGTAAAATCTAAAACAAGATTTTAACCACAAACCCTAGTTTTTGGAAAAACTAAGATATATGAAAATGCACAATTTTAAGCAATTTTTAATAATTTAAGCATGAAAATGCAATGCTAGTGATTAAAATAATGATGAATTTATGTAATTTAAATAATATATAGTGAAAATCACTAAAATTAAATGAAATAAAATGCCAATTAATGCAAATTATGCCAAAATACTTGAGTTTAAGATGCCATTTTTTTTCAAAATTTTCAAATGCAATAAGATGAATGAATTCAAAGCTTGAGTACAACACTTAGAAAGGTGCAAAATTAAAGTAAACATGGGTTCACCAAAATGTTTAGTATGAAAAGGAGGAGGTTAATGGAGATGATAAAAATGTTAAATCTTCCTTTCTCTACAAACATTCAAGGACATATCAACCGAGTTGAATCACACTTTTGCAAGAGGATTCACCTATAGGTTAGGCTATCACTTGGAACGATGTGGAAATTTAGAGATTGTTAACTAATGTATCAATTTAATGTTCAAATACCCTTAAAATCCTATTTATGCAAAACAATAGGTAAAATGATGATTTACGACAAATGCTGCAGACTAAGGTAGTAGATAGAGATTAGTTACTAACCATTTTTTGAAGTTTAAGATGTGAAATACATGGGGACACTACCACTAGTGCCCCTGTCCAAGGTGGTATTTACTTTGTGGAATACTGATCTCCTTCTGACACTGATGATCACTGTACTTTCCATTTCTATCTCGGGTAATGCGAAGGACACTGCCACTAGCGCCCTAGTCCAAGGCTAGGTGTTTTTTAGGTGTCAGAGCCTTTTTAGATATTGATTATCACTATTAGAATGATTTTTGTGTTGACAATTTTGGAGGACACTACCACTAGTGCCCGAGTCCAAGCAGCCCTTTTCTTCAGAGATTTGGTATCTATAGAATGTCTTACTATTCCCTGCAACTCCACTCCATCAAGATGTGACATCTGTAACCTACAATCACAAGGAGAGTGGTTGGGGGTTGTAGTGTCTAGAGGCTTTCCTCAGTCAAGCCTCGGAGAGACATTCAAGTCTTCCAAACACCGTTGTTAGATAGCGAGTGTGTATCCCTGTGGGATAGAGGCCAAAACAAATTGATAAATGATTCGAACACAAATAGATATCACCTTGGAGGTGTAGGTCACGTGTAGATAAAGATCCTTCAATCACATGAGAAGATGAGCTAAATCTGCAATCACAAACACAATAACAATGCTCTGCTCTGCAACAATGAATATCTTGAATGCTCTAAAATCATAAATTTTCCAAAAGTTCATAATCATTTTCTAGTTTGTAAATAAAACCATAAACATGCTTATATATGCAACAACACATATTCCCTCTAAGAATTTCATAATTTAAATTTGAGATTTGGGACCTGCCTAAAATAGGGTAGGACAGGGCCTTTTTCAAGGTAGGACTAAGTTCCACAATGTCCTTCATGCCCCATGTGACATGGGTATCAGGCCATTTTCTTTCGGGAGTAAAAATGAACATAATTAGAAAGGATATGAGATGGATGATGTGGGAAATGATAACACTTGGAAGAAAGAGATATTCGATCATTCCTCACACATTGAATGTATTTAAAGACTAAGTTACTTTGTTGTTGTAAATTAATATTTTATGAGAAATATGGGTAATTCATTAAAAATACCTTTTATTTTGTCGTATGACACACAACTAAACAATTTTTAGTCATTGGATACAAAAAAAGTGCAGGTTGTGGGCATGAGCATGATAGCATGCATTGAATTATGTGGTATCACAATGCATCCTCCTATCCATATACATGTAGGCTAGAAAATTTGGAAAACTTGTTCATTTACAAGCACTAAATTGTTCCTTTTCATTTACAAGCACTGAACTATTAATCTCTAATCTAATAATTTTTAGATCTAATAATAAGTAGTATAATAGTAAATTGAATGAACTTTTTTACAAGAATTAAAAAAGAAAACAAGTAACAAGCTTTCAAAATGCAACAAGCCCAATATCCTCCCATGCTTAAATATTAACAAAATAAAGAGGTTGAATTCTCCTATAATTTATAACCAAAAACAAAAAAAGATATGGATATCAAGACATCGAAATGAAGAGTCATTATTTGAAAAATTGATTAATCATTAAATTAAAAAAAGTAGGTTTGACAATAAATGCATATCTAAATTAAGTTGTTTCACTCCTATCCTTATCATGTGTCATTGCTCTATCTAAATCATCATTCCATGTATGCTTCTTGTTGTTCTTTGCATGACATGGAGTAGGAAACATAGCTAAACTTTGAGAGATGGTTGGATGTCTCCTAATATTCTGCATTTCAATCAAGTCTCTCCCCTGATGAAGTGTAGTGCCATGACCATCCATGACATGCTTGAATGGTTGCACAGTGGGGTGTTGTAGTCCAATTTGACTAGCTAGTGCCATGCCTCTACCCCTATTTATCAAGTCTTCTAACCCCTTTTCAAGAAAAAAGCTATTGTTACATCATTATTTGTGCTTTGCAAGAATCTTAAAAGCAACTTTTATACCCTCATCTTTGAATTTATTATGGCTTCTCCACCTTCTTGTCCTAAAATATAAACATTAATTAATAAAAGATATTAGTATAATATACACAAAAATTAATGGACATAGCATGATTGTTTGCAAGCACATTACATTTGAGTGACATTGGCTCTCCTCCTCAACATCATCAGGTGCATGTAATGTAGATGTTAGGTTATTTGCTACATCCTAATCTAATTACATATAAATAATTAGTAAGGGAACAATGACCATATAAAGTAAAAGAGAATGTAGTAAAAGTATGTAAAAAAACACAAAAAGACACTCACAAGGTGATTTGATATATCAATGTTAGTGTCTTCTCCATGAACCCATGTGCTCACACTAGAAATGTCATAAAAAACTAAGGGAATGTCATTTCTATTAATGTGACCAACTATTTCCCTCATCATGTTCACCTTGAGTACATGCTTACATGTGTAACCCTAAGTTGAAAAGTTGCATTCAAACACATAGAGAAACCTAACATTGACCCATGCACTGGTAACAAATTTTGTGATCTCTTTGACTTTGAACCAATACAATATGACTATTAGTATCATCAAATTTGACATTGATCATCACAAATCTGCAAGACATACACCCAAGACACATTCTCAACCTTTTCCAAACTAAAATTGTAGAAAACAAGATCACAGAATGATGGCACTAGCTTTGCCAGTCTGCATAAATCAAAATTGAAATCAAACCCTAAGAACAATACAGAAAAAAGAAAAAAATGACAGGAGCTTCCACTACATTGACAGGAAGAATAAAATAAAAGAGATTCTTATTGCTGAATATAATTGTTCATTACAAATCACTATTGGCCTTATATAAACGGCCTCTAAAGAGAAAAATCAAAATAACAATCCCCCAAACAAAGATCTCCGGTCTCCAATAACCTAGAGATGGCCTCTCTCAGATATTCGGCCAACTCCACTAGCCTTCCTGCCTCACATTTTTTTCTTTTTCTTTCAGCTCCACTGATTCTGCCCCAAACTGCCACAATATAACCAACGTCTACCACCATAAAGTCTGCCCACACACATTCTGCAACAGCCGCCACACAGGATAATTGTCTCCCATTATGCACAAAAAACCGTCGCCCAAAGAGGAATAAGAAGGCCAGCGATCCAGACCACTATCTCCACCAAGATTATAATGAAGTCTCCATAGTGATTGGAAATAGAAAAAAAATGAAGAGCTATCGCTGGCAAGAAATGGATAAGTAGAGGAAATAAATTTGATGTTTCTAAATGTAGTCAAGCTACCCATAATAAAGATAATATCGCCAGCTAGGAGACATCCACAATAGCAAAATTTGTGGCATTAAATATTTGTAACTGAAGATAAAAAAAAGGAAGCTATGACCTTAGAATAGGAATAGCAAGTTTAGAATATGTGGTAGAAAATAATGAGGACATCAATCATGACAGAGACCCCACACCAAAATTGCAGCAGATAACCTGCTTTATTCACCAACAAGCCAAAAATGTTAAAAAAGAATAAAGCCAAAAATCATGAGTTAAGATGCTCCTGCATCAAACTCCCGGGCTGAAAAAGATCATGAGCTCCTGCTCATGAGGTCTTCCACTGAATGATCCAACTTTCTAATTTCTTCCTCAGTAAGCCATGATGCATCTTCCATAGGATGATTACACCATTTGACAAGATACTTATAATATTCTTTCTTACGGGTCTTCTTCAGCACTTTTTGATCAAGAATGCATTCTATTTGTTGTGGAATATTGGCTGTCCCAACTTGTACTTCTTGAAATGAATTAGCTGTTTCAATTTCTTCAACTTCTGTGTCTCCCTTGTATGGATATAAATTTGTAACATTGAAAATAGGAGATATATTCAATTCTTCAGGTAGTGATATCTCATAAGCATTGGCTGAGAACTTCCTTAGTATTTTGCAAGGACCTATCTTTTTCATCTATAGTTTATTATATGTCCCTGTAGGAAATCTTTCCTTTCGAAGATGTGCCAAAACAAGGTCTCCAATTTGAAATTGTAGCTCTCTCTTCTTCAAATCAGCATGTCTCTTATACTACAGATTACTAAGCTCAATGTTATTCTTCACCTTCTCTTGAATGTCATGAATGAATTGAGCAAACTCTTCCCCATCTACACTTCTCTTCTCCATTCCGGCAAGATCACGAAGCTCAAACACACCTCTCGGATGCATACCATACACCACATAAAAAGGACTGAAACCTGTGCTTTTATTTGGGGAATCATTATAAGAAAATTCTGCTTGTGCTAACATAAGATCCCAACTTCCAGTTGACTTACCAACAAGACATCTCAACAAATTTCCAAGGCTTCTATTGACAACCTCGGTCTGTCCATCCGTTTGAGGATGATATGCTGAACTAAAACTCAGATTTGTGCCCAACTTCTTCCATAGAGTCCTCCAGAAATGACCCACAAACTTTGTATCCCTGTCAGAAACAATACTTCTTGGAATCCCATGCAGCCTTACAACTTCTTTAAAGAACAAATTTGCAATGTTAGTTGCATCACTAGTCTTCTTACATGGTATAAAATGAACCATTTTTGAAAATCTATCAACAACAACAAAGATTGAATCATTACCTTTTTGAGTGCGGGGTAAACCCAAAACAAAGTCCATACTCACAGAATCCCAAGGCCTAGTTGGAATTGGCAATGGCTGATATAAACCAGCATTTTGACTTCTTCCCTTAGCATGTTGACAAACAATGCATCTCTCCACATATCTTCTCACATCTACCTTCATCCTTGGCCAATAATAATGTGTGCTCAACTGCTGAAAAGTCTTATCCTGTCCAAAGTGACCAGCCAGACTGCCACTATGTTTTTCCTTCAATAGATTGTCTCTCATGGAGCCTTGAGGAATACACAACTTATTTTCTTTAAACAATAAACCCTCTTGTATCATATAATCATTCCATGGCTCTTTATTCCTGCAAACAGGATCATGGCAAGCTACAAATGCTTCACCAAAATCTGCATCTTTTGCATACAATTCTTTCAAACTTTCAAATCCCACACTGTTAGTCTTTATCTCACATAATAACAAATTCTTCCTACTTAAAGCATCAACAACTTTATTCATTTGACCACTTTTATGCTTCAAAACAAAATTAAAACTCTGAATATACTCAACCCATTTAGCATGCCTCTGATTCAACTTGTGCTGGCTATTCATAAACTACAAAGCATGATTATCAGTGTACACAATAAACTCTTTGGGTAAAAGATAATGTCTCCATTTCTTGAGGGATTGAACCAAAGCATAAAATTCCAAATCATAAGACGAATACTTCCTCTTTGCGTTATTCAATTTCTCACTAAAATAAGCAACTGGTTTTCCTCTTGACTCAAAATGGCCCCTATAGCCAAACCACTAGCATCACATTCTACTTGAAACACTTTATCAAAATATGGCAAAGCAAGTATGGGCTATTCACTCACTTTCTTTTTCAGAAATCTGAAATTTTCTTCAGCCTCTTTAGTCCACACAAATGGTCTTTTGCTTCCCTTAATTATCTCCAAAATAGGTGCTACAACATGACTGAAATTTCTTATAAACTTTCTATAAAAACTAGATAGACCATGAAAACCTCTTACCTCTATGATACTCTTTGGTGATGGCCAATCAAGTATAGCCTGAACCTTTTCCATATCCATCTTCAATCCATCCTTTGACACCACAAAACCCAAATAAACAAGTTCAGTTTGCAAAAACAAACACTTCTTCAAATTAATCTGTAACTTCTCTTCTTGTAGTCTCTTCATCACCTGCCTCAAATGATCAAGATGCTCCTCCTTTGATCTGCTAAACACCAAAATGTCATCCATATACACAACCACAAATTTACCAATAAATGGTTTCAACACTTCATTCATTAAACGCATAAAAGTACTAGGAGCATTAGACAACCCAAAAGGCATAACCAGCCATTCATACAACCCATCACTAGTTTTAAAAGTAGTTTTCCACTCATCCCCTGGTCTAATTCTAATTTGGTGGTAACCACTCTTCAAATCTATTTTAGAAAAATACATAGACCCACTCAAACAATCCATTAAGTCTTCAATCCTAGGGATGGGGAATCTATATCTTATTGTGATTTTATTTATGGCCCTTGAATCAGTACACATACACCATTCTCCTCCTTTCTTTGGCACCAATACTGCAGGCACAGCACATGGGCTTAGACTTTCTCTTATCAAACCTTTCTCCAAAAGTTCAGTCACTTGCTTTCATATCTCTTCATTCTCCATAGGTGTTAATCTGTATGCAGCCTTATTTGGAAAGCTAGCTCTTGGAATCAAATCCATATGATGACTTATGCTTCTAATAGGAGGCAACTCATTAGGTAAATCATTAGCAACAATATCCATATTCTCATTCAACATATCTTGTATATCAAGAGGCAAATCATCCAACTTTGTAGAAGTCATTACACATTGTGGTTTAGGAACCAAAGCAAAACCAATTTCTTCATTCTTCAAATCTTTCAAAAATTCTTTACCACTTACCATCATTACCTGACTACTACTGTCGCTGTCCTCTTCTTTCTCCTTTATGGGCAACAAGGTATGCTTTGCTCCATCCTTCGTAATGGTATATGTATTCTCCTTTCCATCATGGACTGAGTTTCTGTCAAATTGCCACGGTCTTCCAAGCAAAACATGGCACACATCCATAGGCATTATATCACATAAAACACAGTCCTTATAACTACCAATCTGAAAATCAACATAGGCCTGCTCACTCACCAATATTTGATGGCCTTTTTGTAACCAAGTTACCTTATATGGAGTTGGGTGTTTAATCCTTTTAAGATTCAACTTTTCTACCATTTCATTTGAAACAATATTGTCAGTACTACCACTATCTATAATGAGCTTACAATATTTACCATGTGACTTACACTTTGTTCTGAACAATGCTCTCCTTTGAATTGGCTCTTGACTTTCCTTCTGTGACTTTAACAATGCTCTCTTAAGCATCAAGGATTCTCCTGATTCTGCTCCATCCTTGTGATGAATTGGAGATCCTACACTTTCTTGATCTACTTGAATAACTTGATTGCTTCTTTCAAATTTGGAGTGTCCTCCTTGTGAAGATTCAGTACAATCCCAACTCTTGTGTCCAATTTGATTGCACTTGTAACATTTTCCAACAAATCATCTTCCTCTTCCTTGTGATCCACCTCCTCCATAAGATCTTCCTCCTCTATTTTGAAATCCACCTCTATCATTATGGGCTGTCCCACTAGAACTTCCAGCCTCTTCACTTTGATGATGTTGTTGTCCTCTACCAAATTGTTGTCCCCTTCCTCTAAAACTTCTTCCTCTCTTCCTTTCTTGCTGATTCTGCTTCCTTTGCAGCTTCTCTTCTGCCTTTAAGGCAAGTTGGTAAGCCTCTTCTAGGCTTCTAGGGGACAAAAGACTCATCTCATCTTGTAGACTGTATTTTAAACCATTCACATAACGGGCTATCTTCTCCACATCATCTTCAGCATGCCCGGATCTGATGATGAGCTTGTAAAACTCCTCTGTGTAATCTTTTACTGACATCTCCTTTTGCTTCAAATTTTGTAATCTCTTGAAGAGATTAGCCTGATAGTCACTAGGAAAAAATTTAGCCTTCAACTTGGCCACCATTCTATCCCATGAGTTAATCTTCTCCTTATTTCTCTTTCTTCTTTCAGTCTGGACAAAGTCCCACCACATGGTAGCATGACCTTTCAATCTTGTGCATGCAAATTTTACTCTTTTCTCTTCAGCTACATTCTCATACTCAAAATATTTGTCCAAGTCATTTATCCAGTCAATTAATTCTTTGCCATTCAGACTTCCAGCATACGTTGGTACATCTATCTTGGGTTTGGAACCCAAGTTCATGACTGATCTTATCAGCCTCTCACCAAATTCATCATCTGGGTCAACTTGACCTTCTACGTTTTCTTGTCCTTGGGGCTCTTCTTCCTCATCACTGACATCTTCAATATCAGGGTTTCCTCTCCTCTTTGCCCTCTCAAGAGCATCCAACCTTGCAATCAGATTCTGCATCAGATTAGGCTCACCATGGTCTCTTCGACCTCCACCTCGGCCTCTGCCCCTCATTCTTGGAGGCATATTAACCACTCCCAAATCCGAATCTCAACCTGGCTCTGATACTAATTGATGGCAATAGCTTTGCCAGTCCGCACAAATCAAAACCGAAATCAAACCCTAAAAACAATACAGAAAAAAGAAAAAAATGACAGGAGCTTCCACTACAGTGACAGGAAGAATAAAATAAAAAAGATTCTTATTGCCGAATATAATTGTTCATTACAAATCACTATTGGCCTTATATAAATGGCCTCTAAAGAGCAAAATCAAAATAACAATCCCCCAAACAAAGATCTCCAGTCTCCAATAACCTAGAGATGGCCTCTCTCAGATATTCGGCCAACTCCCACCAGCCTTCCTGCCTCACATTTTTTTTCTTTTTCTTTTAGCTCCATTGATTCTGCCCCAAACTGCCACAATATAACCAACGTCTGCCACCATAAAGTCTGCCCACACACATTCTGCAATAGCCGCCACACAGGATAACTGTCTCCCATTATGCACAGAAAACTGTCGCCCAAAGAGGAATAAGAAGGCCAGCGATCCAGACCACTATCTCCACCAAGATTATAATGAAGTCTCCATAGTGATTGGAAATAGAAAAAAAATGAAGAGCTATCACTGGCAAGAAACAGACAAGTAGAGGAAATAAATTTGATGTTTCTAAATGTAGTCAAGCTACCCATAATAAAGATAATATCGCCAGCTAGGAGACATCCACAATAGAAAAATTTGCGGCATTAAAGATTTGTAACTGAAGATTAAAAAAAGGAAGCTACGACCTTAGAACAGGAATAGCAAGTTTAGAATATGTGGCAGAAAATAATGAGGACATCAATCATGACAGAGGCCCCACACCAAAACTGCAGCAAATAACCTGCTTTATTCACCAACAAGCCAAAAATGTTAAAAAAGAATAAAGCCAAAAATCATGAGTTAAGATGCTCCTGCATCACAGAATAAACAACAGGCACACAAGTTTGCAATGAATCGAGTAGATTGTATTATCAAATGATGCGAGTATAAATAGGCAAGTGTGGGTACCCGAATCTCCATGAAAAGAGGATAGGACTCCTCTATATGGAGATGTGGCAAGTAATCTCCCACAAACATAGCATGAAGTGTCGATGCAAGTTGACATATTCAAAGTAACATGGGCTAAAAAATGCCTAAATATGATTAATACAAATGTGTATACACCTAGGATTAAAGGTATACACCAACACCCCCCTTAAGCATAGCTTAGGTGAGTTTTATGAGAAATGGATCTCGGCTATAAGCCTGATGAGGTACCCATGAACAATGAAAAAAATAAAAATGAGTCTCGGCCATGAAGCCTGATAAGGTACTCAATTACAATGCAAACTCTCTAAAACCGGAGAAATATAGAAAACCCCATGGGAAAAACTATCCTCCAAAAAGAGAAAAAAAGGAAAGACTTAGAAAGCCCCTCCTCCACCCGCCCCCCCACAGTTGAAGCTGATTTTGTTTGATGAAAAAATGGAGCCAAAGATATCAGATTTTAGCTTAGGAAGATTGTTTTCTCGAGATGAGAGTCCCCTGAACACAAGGGTTGCAAGGACAATGTAAGAATCTAATAAGTTTGCTACCCTTATTTGTTTTTCTTTGCAAATTATTTTTAATTTAAATTTATTATCTTTACGTAGAATGATTTATTTTTGGTTTTTGCAGGATTGCTATTTAAGTTGTATTTTGATCTAATAATTCTTCCCAATTATGCAATGGGTATATGGTGCCAGAGTATGCTATAGGAGGTCAACTATCTATTAAAGATGATGTCTATAGTCTTGGTGTTGTCATTTTAGAAATTATATGCAGTTCAGAAGAAACACTGATAATAGATTGTCCTTTGAATTTCAAAGCCTGCTCGAATGGGTAAGTTAAAAATAAGACATGTTTGTTTTTATATATATCTTTGAGAAACAAAATATACAATAATATCTTATTTTTAACTTACGCATTCTAGCAGGCTTTGAAATTCAAGGGACAATGTATTATCAATGTTTCTTCTTCCGCATATAATTTCAAACATGACAACACCAAAACTATAGACATCAACTTTAATAGATAGTTGACCTCCTATAGCATACTCTGGTGCCATATACCCACTGCATAATTGGGAAGAATTATTAGATCAAAATACAACTTAAATAACAATCCTGCAAAAACCAAAAATAAATCATTCTAGGTAAAAATAATAAAATTTTAAAAATAATTTGCAAAGAAAAACAAATAAGGGTAGCAAACTTATTAGATTATTACATTGTTCCTGCAACCCTTGTGTTCAGGTGACTCTCATCTTGAGAAAACAGTCTTGCTAAGCCAAAATCTGATATGTTTGGCTCCATTTTGTCATCAAGCAAAATATTGCTTGCTTTAATGTCTCCATGAATGATGGTTAGCTGAGAATCTTCATGCAGGTATAGAAGGCCACGGGCTTCAAACTCTTGTTTCATAATTAGCAACGCAACTTCTCAAGCAACCCCAACGTCCAATAGCAGTTCCGTCGTCCGTTACATGTAACATCAAACCAATTGCACGTGATAAGCTTGTTTTGCAGTCGTCAACAGATGTTATATCTCTCCATAAGCTTTGTCTGGATCTTGGCCGGAGACAGAGGTATAGAAACCCTTTGAGGATGATGTATGCTTCACAAGATCATCTAGAACTGTATTCAAATTCTTCTGGAATTCAAATCTTGTAAAGTCGAGAGGGTTGCACATACCAATCTCTCCTGCTGAAATTTACCCAGTGAATAACATAGCGATGCCTAAGAACAGCCAAACACAGAGCGTCTGCTGAAATTTTGTGTTGGCAGCGATCTGCATGTCGTTTTTACCTTTGGGATTCTCTTACAAATCAGCCTTCAACGATTTCCCTCACTGATTAGAGGCTTCAACTTGCAAGGATTTGTAAAGGACTTTCGTTGTTACTACAGAATTCTTTTGACCCGAAAATTTGCAGGGACAGAAAGCATCACAACTTGTGGAAAATGGGAGGAAAGTTAGGATGGAGGTGTTTACTTTGTGGAAAGTGTCCTGTTTTTGTACAACTTTGAAAGAATCCCCACGACTATAGTTCCAGCCCTGGAAAGCTCTGGCAACAACGGAAAGGGGTCGAACCATACTGAGTGAGCAGAAGATAAAGTGTTTTGTTTTTACCGGACACTTGCATAAATAAGTGTGGTGGTAGTGGCTGGCCGGTTGATTCTTCTTCTTGTAAATGGTTCATGAGTGTGGTGGTAGTGGCTGGCTGGTTGATTCTTCTTCTTGTAAATGGCTCCCTCGATTGGCTTTGGCAATTTCGCCACCCCGCATTCAAAACAAAGATAAAGATAAAGATGATGATGGATGGTCATTTTCGTATGTCACTCCGGACCCTGCTGATGTTTTCTGGGGTAGGCTCGTTTGAGACTTTGGGGGTGTGATCTTGTATCCACTAAAACCGTTTTTTGTGTATTTGTATACTTTTATTAATTTATTAATAGAAACCGAGGCTTTTACATTAAAAAAAAAAAAAAAAAAAAGTGGAGAAAATGTGTTATTGCCGGCCACTTGCATGACAAAGTCTGCTCACCGTAAACAGTCGACACGTTGTCGTGCCAACTATTTATGGTTTTTCCAACTTCGATTCAAGTCGACTTTTGCAATCGACCTGCTCATCACAACTGCTTCGACCTGATCGACTATGTCTTTTGTCGATTAGATTTTACTAGATTTTCAACCAGCCGGCATGTTGTAGCTTTACTGAGAAAGTCTAAGTCAATGGAATCAGTGTACCCACAGGCCAAAGAAAGTGGAGAAAATGGGAGGAAGTGGAGGGACACAAAATGTTTGGATTTAAAAAATATATTGAATATTTTTTCTGAGGCTTGGTATTAGACACAAAAGTGGTTTATTGATAATAATATTTAAAAAATAAATTTATGTATTTTGATTTAAAACTATAAAAAATACACCATAAAATTGATAAAATAAACTATAAATAATAAAATTGATTTATTGATAATAAAAATTTATAACAAAAATATTGAAATAATTAAAATAGTAAGAAATAATACTACAAAGTGAAGGTGAAGTAAATTTTTTATATAATTAGAAAGATTTTAAAATTAAAAAGATTAGTCAAACTATTAATACAATTTTTTTAGAAAGAGTCATAATGTAAAATTAAAATGGTTCTACTTAAATATCATCCACTTTCAAGCTCCAGGTTACTTCAATGCTAACGTGGAAGTGGCCCCTCCCTTATCTCTTCCATTCCGTTGCCCACTCTGTCCCCTCCTCTAACCACTTAAAATTAAACATTCACTAACTGCAACATCTTTCTATATTCCCTTGAACTTTACGTTTTTCTATTTTTGTTATAGCCTACACAGCCATCGCTAACACTAACATATTTTTCTGATTTTTTGGTTCAAATTAATTCTATATTCCTGCGCTAACTACCCTAGGTTCCTGTTGTGCATGCATTTTGTATCCTGCCTAGCTAGGAAATAGATCTGAAGTCTCACGAGAGCCAACATTTACTAGTTCAAGGTAAGATTTATTTGAAATAGGGAGGTGGAATCGGCATTGGGTGCCATTATTTATTTGTTGTGCCATTTCAATAGAAAATTCATTTGAGAAGAAGGTACGGCTAGGAGTGATCCAGTTGAGGTGTTGACATCTCTACTTGCAATGGAAGCTTCAAAATTTAAGTCTTCTTTTTCCAAACATGGAACCAAGTGGTGTAGACTCTCTGTGTGTAAATATTATCAATCTATTTTAATGTTTATACTTTCCGCTTGATTTAGTTTTATTGCTTTCATTATTATGCTTAATTAATAGACTAAGAAAACTATTTTCTTTTGCAGAAATTATTGATTTATGACCCAACCAAGAGAATCTCAGTTAAAAGGGCAATGCAACATCCTTACTTTGAAGATCTTGATAAGTCTCAATTCTGAGATTAGAATGCAATATTTTAGATATTTATATAAATAAAATTAACTTGTTTTTGGAAATGCCCTACTAATTGAGTCTGTATTTGTCTTGTACATTCCAATGATCCATTCAAGATCAGGCAAGCTTAAGTTATAGCCAATAAGCTCTGGATCAAATACTAGGTGTTTACAATTTTGTGGGCATGATTGCTAAGTACATTACCAAAATATTGTCAATTTACAAGGACTGAGTGAAATATTTCTAGTTGTTTGGGATTAGGTTGGTCAATAGTTCAATGTGGCAAGGTGATTTATTTTGATATATTACCCCTGATAATCAAGGAGTGTTGTTGAATATTAACATTTACCAAGCAATAATATAAATGAATAATATTGACCCAAACATATACTCTATTTTTTAGTGATTGGCATGTGTTGAATCCTCACAAATGATATAAGTTAATAATAAAAATGGATTGTTTGCTCTTTTTGTTTGGTGGTTGTTTCCATTTCTTGGGGTCACATATTTATTTTGTTTGCAAGACTTTAGGGCATGATCCTATGTTACTTATATTTTTTGAAGATATGGTTGTATGTTTAACTCTTCGTTTTAGTGTATGGTCTTTTCATATAAAAAGAAATGACTATTTAAAATGGTACTTTGGATCTTACATGTATAACAGTGTCAGGGAAAATATCAAATTTACATAAATTATCTAGGTTAATTAAAAAAGAAACAATCAATCTAGATATATGAATCACTACAATAAATATATAAATTAATATGGAAATAGAATGAATTAAACAAGTATATACTTAGCTATCATTCAGATAAAGGAATGTGTTATCCAAGATGATTGGAATTGATTTGCCAAGGTGCTATAAAATTAAAGTGAGCCTAGATGAATGCCTATGAATCTAAAAATCACCTATTCTACTCTCTTGTTTGGATCTGCATCTACGAAACTAATCTCGAAGACTATGAGAATTATCTTACACATGGAATCTAACAAGTAGGCCAATGCAAATGAACTTCCAAGAAGTGATTGTTTCTCACAGGTTTAGCTCACCTTGATATGTGAAATGCAATAAGGAAATTGGTAGTGCTTACAACCAACATTGAGGAACTTGCTGATTTGTAAGGATCATGTTCTCTTTAGTCAAGCCCCTAGGTGGACCCATTCAATGACAATGAACCTAAATTGAAGACAATAGGCTAACATTCAATATTCCTAGGATGATGATGCATGTTGATGATGTAATTAGGATACTCTAGGATTATGCTATGATGCTCTCATGTGAATGCTCTTCTAATGATTCATAGGTCCTTTCAAAATGAATGAAAGAATGTCTTTAAAGAATAGCAAAGTAGATAAATCAATGCAAACGTGTGTTAGGTAGACTCACAATTGCTAGTAGGAGGGAGTTGGCAAGATTTAATTTGAATTTTGAATTTAAAAGTTTATGGTTGAGATTTGTGGTCTTGTGAAAATGTTCTAGGTCAATTTGGCACCTACAAATTGGATGCAAGATGGGGAGTGGGAGGTCTAGGGATCATGATAAATTTTTGGGCATGTGGGGTGGTGGGATTGGGATAAGATATTGTAGACTTTTTATTGCATAAATAAAAATCTAATTGATGTGGGCCCAAAACATAAGGCAAAATGGCATGAGCATGCAATTTTCACCATTACATTTTGTCCCCCACTTTGGTGTGTAGGCAAACTACCAAGAGGGTACATGTCAAAATAAAACAAGAACTCAACATGGAAATTAAATATTTTTGAAACACACAACTTGGACATTGACATGCTCAAAGGATACATATATGATTGACCATTATTGAATTCTCCTTATACTAAGTGCTCCATCAAAAACTTGTAAAACAAAAAATGCAATGAATAACATCTATTACACATTTGAAATATGCATTAACTATAACTTGATTGAATTCTCCTTGGATTATATTTGGTTCATTGGTTGTAAAGGATGGTCGTTCTCTTAACTTTTATGGCATGTAGGCAATTGATCACACAAGACCTAATCAAATCATGACAACAAAAATTGAGACTTGTAAAATGAATTTAAATGCTATCATAACAAACGAACATGTTTAGATTCTACTTGTTACCTTGAATCATCTTAGTATCCTATGCTCCATTTATAAAAGTATACAAAGGCTACTCCATAGTAAATGTGTTTAGAAAAATTCCTTTCAATCCCTGTTAGTTAAGGCTTTAGCAAAAAACTCCATAGTTTCTTGAGTTTCATTTAAAGGTAGCACAATCTTAAACACTTTTAACACTTAATTGTACAATGTATGTTTCATATAATTTTCTAATTATGTAGAAAATAATATTAGTTCTTAGCTAAACAAAAGAGCTTATAAAATTGTGGTGGTTAATGTTGGAGTTCAAGACAACACTGAGAGGGGGGGTGAATCAGTGTTGTATAAATTTTGAAACCTTTTTGTATTTCTTAACTTTCAAGACACAAAGAGAGAAAGTCATCAATGATTTGTTACACATATGCACATAATTGAGAATGAAAGTAGTGAACAAAAAAACTCATGAGCAAAATATTAACATACACACATATAGATGAAAACAGCATGAATCATGACACAAGTTTTTGTACGAGTGGAAAACCCTCCTAGGGTAGAAAAACCACTCCAAAACTACCTCACTGGCTACATATAGGTCTCACTGACCAAGCAAGCCTCACTAGCTACAAAGAAGCCTCATTGGCTACAATATGTGTCTCACTAACAAATGTAAGGTCTCACTGACCTATAAGCCTCATTGGTATACTGTGCCTCCCTGGCATATTGTGCCTCACTGGCAAACACAATCACCATTAGAAAAGGTAAACAAAATCAGAGAGTTACTCTATTTCTATTCAATTCATTATCCCATCTCTGCATAATACAAACTCCATTTGTAATTTCTCCATGTGTATGTCTTTAACCTGCATCTGATACTCAATCAATTCACTTGATTTAAATTATCTCTGCACATTCAATTGCATATTGTCTTCATACTTGATTTGATTCAATCTGTGTCATACAAGTTGTCTTCATATTAGTTCACATCCATGACAACTGTATCATCAAATTATCTTCATCATATTATGTTCATGTGCACACTAACCATATAATCAAAGCATCTGTAATGTCATTAAATATCATATAACCTTTCACATTCAACTCTTCTCTACTTTTACAAATTCACTTTCATTTTCTTCTTTTCAAAAATATGTTCCACCTGCAAAAATAAAAAACATATATATATTTCTTCTCTGTATCCATGTAAGAGAAAATAAAAACTTTTCATATTCCATTGATATTTTCTCTGAATAACTTTTCAACTCTCTCTATATACTTTAATCAATTTTTCCCTGTTCAATTTCATCTTCCCCTACAAAATCACATTCTTTGTTTGTAAACAAAACCAATAAATATTCTTCAAATTCTTTTATCATTTTTATTTCATCTTGAATGATTTTCATCTTCAATAAAAACTTCATTCTCTTTGCCTTCTCCAATCTGCAAATGATATTTTTCTCCTCACAAAAACACTACACACTTCATTAGTTCATCAAAACACACAAAACAAGAAGAGCCTATTTCATTTTCAAAAACCATTATTTATATCTCCCAATCCATATCAATTTATTTATATTTTTAAAACTGTCATGCCACATGTTCAAACCAATAAAATCATCTTAACAAACTTTCCATCTTCAAAACTTTCTATCTTCACAACCTCTTGATCTTCACTATCACCAAAAATAGAAACAAGCATGATTTTTGGCTTTTGTATACACAGAGCATGTCAAATTTGATGGCATGGCCTGATCGTTGCTCTTCTTTTGCCTTTTTAAATCTTATCCATTCGATCTTATGAACCCGCCACTTGTCTTTTAAAAAATGGCCATTGATGTGCCTTTTTCCTGCCGAGCTCTTTGAGCCTTAACCGGTAAGCGGGCACCCAGTCGATAGGGCTGGTCAAAACCATGATATTGATCCCTCAACATTGTCACTTAAGTGACACTTACTACCCCGACTGGTCAACAGACAGTTAAAATAAAAGTACATTGACGGGTAAACAAGGGTTTAGGAAGGATAACTTAGGTTTAGATTAGGGTCTTTGACATAGATTTAGGTGTTTAGGTATATGAAACTTTATAGCATGTGATAAAAAATAGATGAGACACCATTTTTAATTGTAGTGACATACTAATCTCAAAAACCCTATAGACAATGATAAGACAAGGACATTACTTGAACATAGTTTCATTTAGGGTTAAACACTTGAACAACCATGAATGTAATGCCAAGTATAAGAGGACTACATGAGACATAATAACACTATAAGGACATCATGACATATGTATCAGACCAGATAACATAAACTATGACAAAGATAAGACAACTATGGAAGACATGAAAAACTTTATCCTTCAACAATGACATTTAACATTTGAATGTTTAGGAATTTTGTCATTATGACATATGAGACACAACTCACACATCATATGACTATGACTGTGACAATGACCCAAAAATGAATATGCATATAATGAAGTCACCATTAGATTACTGTGTCACATGTCTATCAAATGTCCAATCAATAAGACTGAGACCTCCTGATTTGGAATGACAACCCTTCCTTTGAACACCTTGATTCTTCTATCCTTAAGATAGCATGACAACAATCTTTGCATCAAGTAAACCAAGTGAATTCTTTGCTTGAATATGAACACACATCAAGCATGTTCACAAAGTGAACTTTTATAAACTCCAATAACATGACATCCTAAAATCCTCTGAAGACATCTCAACATGATGAACACCATGAAGCAACTTCACCAAGAATCCTTTTTGACATCAATGACAACCTAACACCATCAATCTCCCCCTTTGTCATTGATGGCAAAACTCCATAAAGCATTTTTTTCTTTCTCCCCCTTTTTGACATATGATGACAAAGACTAAATTAGTTTCCCCTGAGGACAACTCCACTGAAAGATGTTATACCATGATCATAACAATTATAATCACATTGTATTATGAGAACTTTGAAGACATAAACTCTTGTTAACTTTTGACAAGTAATGATCTATGATGATAACAATTTTGAAGCCAGTATATGACAAACCTTGTTGAAAAAACCTTTATCATCTACTATTGTTATTTCTAGACATACCTTTAACTGCCTCTGATGTAATACAAGGAATCACCATCAATATCATAGCTTGAAAATACAAGGCATCTCCAACTTATATATACCTGTCTGAAGCATATTAATCAGACATGTGAAATTATTACACTAGAAACTCCTTAACCTCTCTAGTCCATCATCTTCTTTTGACACTATCTCCAAACCACCTAAAAGATCCAATTCTTATGCAAGACACATGCCAAAAAAACACATCTGAAATAGCTCCACAAAGTATTAGATATGATCATCAACCTTGACAAACCTCCAAGATCTCCCAAAGCATAAAGCATGATGTACGATCATAAAAATTGACTCCTTTGATATGACTTATTTGAACTTGAACTTCATGCAAAGATACCATAATCACATCAATACTTATGATGAACAACAATGCAGGTTAAACAAGCAAAAATCTGATAACCACATGAAGACTACTCATTACAAAATTCACAACTCATGATGAGATGACAACCACTCAAGAGAGAACCTTGCCAAGATTTCCATGAGAATAAATCTGCAACAATCAATCACTTTACTCTTGCACACAATTCTTGATATAAACATAACCACTATCAATACCTTTGCAAAAATAAATGAATTGATTTCTTTCATTTGCAACTTCCTTAGCCCACATAAGCAAACATCTAAAGAGAACTTCTTGAATATACCCAAGATCCATTATTCAAATTAGCCCATCAATTTTACATACCAACAAACCAACAGCATGAACAAGTTCTTCCTAAATCATTGTCACATACTGAAGATCAACTTAGTTAGCAATACCATCATAGAATTCATTTGACAAGAATCAATATAACCTTTCTTGGGGATAATTGATAGGACATGAACAACTCCCCCTCACATCATGCTATCTATTATGCAACTGATGATGTAACTTGTGCAAGATGCACAAGATTAGGATTTGTACTCTTTTGTCTTTGTTTATGCTTCCACACTTTCACGAGATTTTTCTTCCTCCAATCCTTTTCAGCCTCTATCCTTTTCAAACCTATCACATCACATGATACAATTATTCCATACATTCTGCAACTGTGTGCTTTGTGTCCAAGAGTATTGCAATTATAACAAACTATGTTACAATCATAATCAAATGACTGATAGTACCTTTGAGCACTCATGTTAAGATTCCATGCAGGATCATACCTTCTATGCACTTTACAATTTCTTTGTATGTGTCCAACATTATTGCACTTGTAACAAATAATATCAGTATTCCTTCTGCAATCAATTACTTTGTGTCCAAAATGATTACAAGTATAACAATAACCATTAAATGAATAATTATACATGTACATGTATGCTTATTTTACTGGAGAAGTTCTTTTAAAATTTCTTTTCTATGTGTGCATTTTGACAAACTCATCTTTGGTCATCTCCTCGGCTTCACTCTTCCTTTTAACTTCTGTGGCAGCAACATGATGACTTAAATCAATTTTCCTTCTGGGAGTCTTTCTAGGTTTGGAACACTCTCCTTCTTCATAACCAAATCCAGTTGTGTTTAGATGATGTTTCTGTTTACCCAACATCTCATGTAGCTTGCTTGTGCTTTCTGCAAACTCCTTATACTTCTTAGATAAAGCCTTGAGACCATCATACTCTTTTCTTAGATTGATAATATCACCCTCTAATTTTAGATTCTCAATCCTTCTAACTTCAAGGTGAGATTTTCAAACATCTGCTATCCTCTTATCTTCCTCAACCTCTATCTTCAAACTAATAATCAAATTGTCTGAGTTATCAATTTGAGTCCTTAAATTTGCAATCTAAATACTTGCCTCTTCAAGATCAGAGAGTGCTTTGTCTTTGAAGTCTCCTTCTTGTTGTAGCTGCAACATTAATTTCTGGTTATCCTTCTTATAATTCTTGAGTTCACTCAAAGCACACATGAGCTCTCCTTCTATGTCAATTTCACATTCTTGTTCTTCATACTCCTGATTGTGATCTTCTTCTTTTGAATCTGATTGGATCTCATCTTCTTTATGTGATTGTCTTCTATTATTGTCACTTTCTTCAAACAACAAATTCTCCTCTTCTTCAAGTGCATCACCTTGATAGATTCTAATCAATTCTCTCCACATATCCTGAGTTGTTTCACAATGTATAACTTGACAAGAAACATCATTAGATAGAGTAGACAATATGGCCTTCATTGCAATATGATTGCATTCAATAGCTTCTTTGTTATTTGCAGTAATACAATACCCATTCTCAACTAACATTAAAACATCATATCCTAAAGAGGATAAATACACTTGCATTCTAACATACCAAAGTGAAAAATCTGAACCATCAAACTGAGGAACTTCATAAAATTCTTTCACTGATTCAACTTGTGAAGCAATTTTATCAATTGATTTATATCAACATCAAAATTTGATAAAGATGATGTCTTTTGATCAATAGGAGACTTGACATTTTTCTTCGCTCTATTTCTTTTGCATTTACCCATGGTACTCCACACACAAGACCTACCCAAGTTGATTAAGCTTCAAAAGGGAACCTAGGCTCTTATACCACTTGTTCGAGTCCAGGACAACACTAAGAGGGGGGGTGAATCAATGTTGTATAAATTTTGAAACCTTTTTGTATTTCTTAACTTTCAAGATACAAAGAGAGAAAGTCATCAATGATTTGTTACACATATGCACATAACTAAGAATGAAAGGAGTGAACAAAAAAACTCATGAGCAAAATATTAACATACACACATATAGATGAAAACAACATGAATCATGACACAAGTTTTTACATGAGTGGAAAACCTTCCTGGGGTAGAAAAACCACTCTAAAACTTCCTCACTGGCTTAACTGAAAAACATGCCTCACTGGGTACATATAGGTCTCACTGACCAGGCAAGCCTCACTGGCTATAATATGTGTCTCACTGACAAATGTAAGGTCTCACTGCCCTATAAGCCCCACTAGCATATTGTGCCTCACTGGAAAACACAATCACCATTAGAAAAGATAAATAAAATCAAATGGTTACTCTATTTCCATTCAATTCATTATCCCATCTCTGAATAATACAAAATCCATTTGTAATTTCTCCGTGTGTATGTCTTAAACCTGCATCTGATACTCAATCAATTCACCTAATTTAGATTATCTTTGCACATTCTATTGCATATTGTCTTCATACTTGATTTGATTCAATCTGTGTCATACAAGTTGTCTTCATATTGGTTCACATTCATTACAATTGTATCATCAAATTATCTTCATCATATTATGTTCATCTGCACACCAACCATATAAGCATCTGTAATGTCATTAAATATCATATAACCTTTCACATTCAACTCTTCTTTGCTTTTACAATTTCACTTTCATTTTCTTCTTTTCAAAAATATGTTCCACCTGGAAATATATATATATTTCTTCTCTGTATCCATGTAAGAGAAAATAAAAACTTTTCATATTCTATTGATATTTTCTCTGAATAAATTTTCAATTCTCTCTATATACTTTAATCAATTTTTCCTTGTTCAATTTCATCTTCCCCCGCAAAATCACATTCTCTATTTGCAAACAAAATCAATAAATATTCTTCAAATTCTTTTATCATTTTTATTTCATCTCGAATGATTTTCATCTTCAATAAAAACTTAATTCTCTTTGTCTTCTCCAATCTGCAAAAGATATTTTTCTCCTCACAAAAACACTACACACTTCATTAGTTCATCAAAACACACAAAACAAGAAGAGCAAATTTCATTTTCAAAAACCATTATTTATATCTCCCAATCCATATCAATTTATTTCTATTTTTAAAACACTCGTGCCACATGTTCAAACCAATAAAATCATCTTAACAAACTTTCCATCTTCAAAACTTTCTATCTTCACAATCTGTTGATCTTCACTGTCACCAAAAATAGAAACAAGTATGATTTTTGGCTTTTGTATGCACATAGCATGTCAAATTTGATGACAAGGCCCAACCGTTGCTCTTTTTTTGCCTTTTTAAATCTTATCCATTCAATCTTATGCACCCGCCACTTGTCTTTTAAACAATGGCCATTGATGTGCCTTTTTCCCGCCGAGCTCTTTGAGCCTTAACCAATAACCGGGCACCTAGTTGATAGGGACGGTCAAAACCACAATATTGATCCCTCAACATTGTCACTTAAGTGACACTTACCACCCCAACTGGTCAACAGGATATGAAAACAAAAGTGCATTGACGGGTAAACAAGGGTTTAGGAAGGATAACTTAGGTTTAGATTAGGGTCTTTGACATAGATTTAGGTGTTTAGGTATATGACACTTCATAGCATGTGATCAAAAATAGATGAGACACCATTTTTAATTGCAGTGACATACTAATCTCATAAACCCTTTAGACAATGATAAGACAAGGACATTACTTGAACATAGTTGCATTTAGGGTTAAACACTTGAACAACCATGAATGTAATGCCAAGTATAAGAGGACTACATGAGACATAGTAACACTATAAGGACATCATGAGATATGTATCAGACTAGATAACATAAACTATGACAAAGATAAGACAACTATGGAAGACATGACAAACTTTATCCTTCAACAATGACATTTAACATTTGAATGTTTAGGCATTTTGTCATTATGACATATGAGGCACAACTCACACATCATATGACTATGACTGTGAGAATGACCCAAAAATGAATATGCATATAATGAAGTCACTATTAGATTACTGTTTCACATGTCTATCAAATGTCCAATCAATAAGACTAAGACCTCCTGATTTGGAATGACAACCCTTCCTTTAAACACTTTGCTTCTTCTATCCTTAAGATAGCATGACAAAAATCTTTGTATCAAGTAAACCAAGTGAATTCCTTGCTTAAATATGAACACACATCAAGCATGTTCACAAAGTGAACTTTTATAAACTCCAATAACATGACATCCTAAAATCCTCTGAAGACATCTCAACATGATGAACACCATAAAGCAACTCCACCAAGAATCCTTTTTGACATCAATGACAACCTAACACCATCAGTTAATGTAATAATTATTTACATGGAGATGGATGAGAAGGCATACAACCATTTTGGTTAACTTGGAGATGGTTTTAATCTATTAAGGTAAAGTTTGATGTTGTTTATCACACACTGGGTGGTATTAATCAATAATGGTTATTCAAACATGAATCATTTGATCATAGTGACTTGGAATAATCTTTCTATGAGCCTATGATGTTAAAATTCTATTTGACAAGACATAATTACTATTGTAGTAAGAAAGTAGGGGTATAGTTTGTTGACAAGAATGATTGTAAATAAATGTGACTTATTCTAGTTCATGTCATTTATTAGTGCCCCATTTACTAATATTGCACATATACTTTCATATTTCAAGTCTCACATATATTACCAATTTCAAATGTATACAATATATACTTTATGTTACTAAATGGATTATGGTAGATACTTTATCAAAATGATCCATTGTCTTGTAGGAGCACATAATTAGAAAGGATATGAGATGGATGATGTGGGAAATGATAATACTTGGAAGAAAGAGATATTCGATCATTCCTCACACCTTGAATGTATTTAAAGACTAAGTTACTTTGTTGTTGTAAATTAATATTTTATGAGAAATATGGGTAATTCATTAAAAATATCTTTTATTTTGTCGTATGACACACAACTAAACAATTCTCAATCATTGGATACAAAAAAAGTGTGGGTTGTGGGCATGAGCATGATAGCATGCATTGATTTATGTGGTATCACAATGCATCCTCCTATCCATAGACATGTAGGCTAGAAAACTTGGAAAACTTGTTCATTTACAAGCACTAAATTGTTCCTTTTCATTTACAAGCACTAAACTACTAATCTCTAATCTAATAATTTTTAGATCTAATAATAAGTATTATAATAGTAAATTGAATGAACTTTTTTACAAGAATTAAAAAAGAAAACAAGTAACAAGCTTTCAAAATGCAACAAGCCCAATATCCGCCCATGCTTAAATATTAACAAAATAAAGAGGTTGAATTCTCCTATAATTTATAGCCAAAGACAAAAAAAGATATGGATATCAAGACATCAAGATGAAGAGTCATTATTTGAAAAATTGATAAATCATTAAATTAAGAAAAGTAGGTTTGACAATAAATGCATATCTAAATTAAGTTGTTTTACTCCTATCCTTATCACGCGTCATTGCTCTATCCAAATCATCATTCCAAGTACCCTTCTTGTTGTTCTTTACATGAGATGGAGTAGGAAACATAGCTAAACCTTGAGAGATGGTTGGATGTCTCCTAATATTCAATATTTCAATCAAGTTTCTCTCCCTACGAAGTGTAGTGCCATGACCATCCATGACACGCTTGAATGGTTGCACAATGGGATGTTGTAGTCCAATTTGACTAGCTAGTGCCATGCCTCTACCCCTATTTATCAAGTCTTCTAACCCCTTTTCCAAAAAGGCTATTGTTCGATCATCATTTGTGCTTTACAAGGAATCTTAAAAGCAACTTTTGTACCCTCATCTTTGAATTTATTTTTCCTTCTCCACCTTCTTGTGTTGAAATATAAACATTAATTAATAAAAGATATTAGTAGAATATACACAAAAATTAATGGACATAACATGAGTGTTTGAAAGCACATTACATTTGAGTGACATTAGTTCTCCTCCTCAACATCATCAAGTGCATGTAATGTAGATGTTAGGTCATCTGCTACATCCTAATCTAATTACATATAAATAATTAGTAAGAGAATAATGACCATATAAAGTAAAAGAGAATGTAGTAAAAGTATGTAAAAAAACACAAAAGACACTCACAAGGTGATTTGATATATCAATTCTAGTGTCCACTTTATGAACCCATGTGCCCACACTAGAAATGTCATAAAAAACTAGGGTAATGTCATTTCTATTGATGCGACCAACTATTTCCCTCATCATGTTCACCTTGACTACATGCTTTTTTTTTTTTAATAAAAGATGGTAAAAACTTTATTAATCAAAGAGAGTAGTACAAATCATAAAAGCAACAAGAGGCCCAAATAGGCCCAAAGACAACAAAAAAGAAATCAAGAAGTGGTCATGCAACATCTCACATCCTCCGTGACCAAATCCACCAAATCCTGAGCAAGATCCCCAGGTAAACTATCCCAATCATCCACCAGCCAGGTCCCATTCTTCTCAAAAGCCCATTTGGCCAACCCATCAGCCACCTTATTCCATTCCTGAGGGATATGAGAGAAGGTGATAGAATCAAATAATTCTCCAAGGCTGGTGATTTGCTTAGCTAGCACCGCAAGCTACCAACTAACATCATCAAATTGCCTTCTATTTATCAAGTCTATCACCACTTGAGAATCTGACTTGTAGATAATCTTATTCCATCCAATGGCATATGCCTTTTTCAAGGCAAAAGAATAGCTAAGGCCTCCATAAGATTATTAGAGTAAAACCCCCTATATTCTAAGAAGAAAAACACAACCACCCTAGAACTGTCTTTGCCCACCCCACCAATGCCAGCGTGCCCAAGATTACCCCTTGCAGACCCATCAATATTGATTTTCAAGACTCTAGTGGGAGGGGGCAGCTAATGCCCTTCCCTAGAAACCTTCCTTCTAGAACACCTGCTCCGCCCAATCCTAGGCCTTCCGGGACCCCCAACAAGAATCCCTAGATTATGAATCACTCTAGTATCACCAAGATCCTCCAGGGCTGATAGATCACATTTAGCATACAAGGTCTCCTACAAAGCCCCAAGAATGCGAGACCAGACTTGACCCACCAGCAACTTCTTATCTAGAAAGACCCTACAATTGCATTCCAACTAGATTGCCATATAATTAGACTAGGGCCAATTTGCCAAGCTATGTGCCGAAATGAAGTCCTCACTGGAATGGGCCCAAAGTTCCACCAAAACTCCTCCAGAGAAGAAGGGTGCTTGCACTGTAAACTCTAGGCCCCTGACCAAAAATGCCAAATAGTCCTAGCAAAAGGGCACTGGAAGAAAAGATGTGAAACAGTCTGAACAACTTTTAGGCATAAGAAACATAATGAAGGACCTTAGAAGCCATGGTTACAGAGGCTATCCCAAGTCAAACACCTACCATAAACCACCAGCCAAGAGAAGAAATAGCATTTTGGCCAAGAGAATTTATTCCAAATATTTCTTCACCAAGGAACCTCAGTACTACCCCAAGCCTATCTGTCCGAAAAATGATACCTTGAAGTAACAATGAACTTCCCTTTTGGATTCGGACCCCAAGCCAGCACATCCCACTCTAGAAGAGAACAATAGACTCTATTAGCCAAAATCAAGGCCAACTCCCTCCTATCCTCCAAAGATCCACCCATGGGCCATTCCTTCATATCCTTCCATTGGTAAACAATAGTCTGCCCCAAAACCTGAGGGGATTTGAAATCCATCGCTCTACTTCAACCAGCCTAAACAAAAATCCTACATAAATCCCCCAAGTGAGGGTGTGAGGAGAGGATAGGTGGGAAGCCATCCCAAGAGTCATGCCAAAAAAGAGCATCAGAACCTCTATTGCAAATAAAAAATAGGCCTTGTTTAACCAGTGCAGCCCCCCTCTTGAGAGTATCCCAAATCATAGAACCTCTCCCTGAAAGACTAAAACGAGGCACCTCAGCACCCTCCACCTCCCTAAGGTATTTGAATGTAAGCATCTTGGCCCAATACTGATGTTGATATGAACACCATCTCCAGTATAGATTAGCAGCCAAAGCTTATCCATTCCAATATGTCCTACGCAAACCTAGACCACCTGCTTTGGCTGACATACCACTTCCCACTTAATTAAGCTCCACTTCTTCAAAAGGAGACTACTTGACCAAAGAAATTGCTGACAAAGGCCCTCAGAATCTTTGATGAAACTTGAGGGAGCAGTCAACACAAAGCACCTATATAAAAGAAGGGCCTGTACCACGGACTTCAATAGAGTAACTCTTCCAGCTGTAGATAACCATCTATAGGTCTAGTGACAAACTAGCCCACAAAATTTATCCATCACATTCTACCAAAAACACCTAGGAAGTGGGCACACATCTAGAGGGATACCAAGGTATATAAAGGGAAGTTTTCCCACTTGAAACCTTAAGATCCTGGCAATATGTTGTTGAATAAGCTTGGGAGTATTAAAGAAATAAATACAAGACTTACTTTCATTAATGCTTTGACCTGAGGCAGCTAGGTAACAATCCAAAATCTGATGCAAAGCAACCACTTCAGCCACCTTAGTAACACCCATCAAAGCCGTATCATCCACAAACTGAAGATGAGTTTGAGGAGGAAGAGAATTGCTCCATTTCCATCCCTCAAAGAGCCCATCCATAACATGGGACTTAATAAATCTTCCCAAGCCTTTAACCATCAAGATGAACAAATATGGGGATAAGGGGTCCCCTTGTCGAAGACCTTTAGAAGCACCAAACAGATCTGAAGACTCCCCATTTATGAGAACAGAAAATGAGGAAGTCCTCACATAGCTCATGACCCAATCAATCCACTCACAACTGAACACGAAGGCTCTGAGAATTTTGATCAAAAAGCCCCAGTTAACTCTGTCATAAGCTTTAGCCATGTCTAACTTTATAAATGTAGCCTTTTCCTTAGAAGAGGCCATAGAGTGAATAGTCTCAGCCACAATAACTACTCTATCCAAAATCTATCTACTCACAACAAAACCCCCTTGTTCCTCCGAGATCAACTTATCTAGACATGGCTTCGGACATTCAACAATTAGATTTGTAATGATTTTATACACCACATTGCACAAAGCAATTGGTCGAAAAAGATCTAGAGAATTAGCACCCTCACGTTTTGGGATAAGAGCAAGAAATGTGGCATTCATGGCTCACAACATTTGCTTATTCCTAAAAGACTCCTGCACCACCTCCAATAGATCAAGGTTGATGACTTCCCAAAATTCCTAAAAGAACTCAGTCGAGAACCCATCAAGACCAGGAGCCTTCCATTTTTTCAGCTAAAACACCACATCCTCCAACTCCTTCAAAGAAATAGGTTTAAGAAGAGAAGCATTCATATCCATAGTCACCAAAGAGGGAATACAAGCCAGGATAGAAGCTTCCTCCTCACTAGTAGGTGGGGTATCTTTAGAAAAGAGAGCAGATTAAAAACAAACTGCTTCACTAGAGATCCCTGAAGAGGAAGAAAAAATAGAACCCTTAGGAGAGCAGAAAGAAGAGATAAAGTTACCTTGTCTTCGAGCATTCACTGATTTATGAAAGAAGGAAGTATTCATGTCCCCTTCTTGAAGCCAATCAACATGAACCTTCTATTTCCAAAAAAATTCCTCACGAAGCTCCCATTCCTCGAGGTCTTTAACCACACTAACCTCAAGCCTACTTAAATTCACATCTAGACCCTGATCTCGAATCTGCCTCGTAATAGAATGCAAGTGCTTCTAGACAACCCGTTTCCACTAAAATGCGTTGCCAAACTAATACTTATTCCAATGTTTCAATTTATACTTCACATATTGAAGCCTCTTCACAAATGAGTACATAGCTATACCAAAAGCAAATTGTCCTTTAGTCCACCATCTAGAAACCAAGTCAAGAAGACTCTCCTCCCTGAGCCACATAAGCTGAAATCTAAAAGTTTGTTTCTTAGGACCACTAGCCAAATGGGAAGAGAACTTGATCAGCCAATGGTCTGATCCTCACCAATCTAAAATTTTATAACTTGATAGCCACTTGTCACCCACCCAAAAATAGGAAACAAGAAACCTGTCTAACCATTCAGAAATGGCATCATCCCCAAGCCTCCTATTATTCAAAGTAAACATGCCATTCGAAGGTTTGATATCCACAAGCCGGAGCCAAGCCAAATTATCCCTTAGAAGATCAGAAGAGTGGTCCAAATGAGGCACACCCCCCCTTTTCTCCTTGAGGGAGGCAATTGCATTGAAGTCACCTACCATAATCTAGGGGAGGAAAGGATCCAATGATCTTAGAAGATTGATATGAGACCACAGGAGAGTCTTACCAGCAACATCCGTTGGAGTGTAAATGTTAGAAAGAAGAATTCTTTCCCCCGTCTCCAAACTAATTGCAACTAGAGAAATGGAAAATATACTAGAGATCCACCAAATAGGAGAAATTCCCCGAGGATCCCAAAGGCAAGCAAGACCCCTTGAGCTGCCTTGCGCACCCACACATTGGCAAAACCCTCTATTCCAAATCTTAGAAACACACTGCATCATACCATCCATAGATAACTTTGTCTCTTGGACGAAAACCACATCCGAAGAATGAGCACTAACTAAGTCCCGAATAGCCTTTTGTCTAGGGATGCTATTCATACCCCTTACATTCCATGATAACATAATCATCGCGAAGGGTGAGAGAAGTGAGTATCCAATGTCTTCACTGATCCCGATTCCACCAATGTCTCTCTAGCCATCTTAACTTTCTCCTAATCCTTCTTCCTCCCCACCTTCTGGGGCTTATCATGGGCACACTTTTTTAGGGATTTTTGCTGTAGACCTAGAGTAGGAGAAGAAGAGAGGGTTTTTTTCTTACCAGAGTCTTCCAAACCCAGTCCACTAGCTAAACTCACCCTTTCATCCGAAGAGGCCAAGGGGGTTTCCACCAAACCACAAGAGTCCCCAAACCCAGCATCGGGGGGAGGAGCAACTGAATCCAACCCCACCTCGGAAGCCCCCATAGGAACTAGGACCAAAGTAGTGACAGGCAAAGACTCAGAATTATGCACAAACAACATTGTAGAATATGAAGCATTGCTCACAAGGTTTACGTATGGCTGTCAATTAGAAAATCAAAATTTTAGAAGTCTTCGGTGATTTACAGCTCATAATCAAGCAGGTTAATGACGAATATGACACAAAAGATGAGAAGTTAATTCCCTAAAAGTGAATGGTTGACAGCTTCAAACTCTACTTCGATATAGTGGTCTTTAATCAAATCCCTAGAGTACAGAACAAGGCCATCAATGCAATGGCTACAATAGGATCTCTCTTGGATATCCTGAAAAATGCTCCTCAATTTGAGTTCTTAGTGGAGCAACTGTTGATCCCCACCTTTGACATCTCTGAATCTGAGATGGTGTGTGAAATTTTTGGTCCCATGTCTCCATGGTATAATGACATCTACACATACCTAGATGACCAAACCCTTCCCGCCGACCTATCCTCCAACGAACATAAAACCTTCATCCATCAAGCTACTAAATATGTCATCATCGGAGACACCCTTTATTGTCGTGGCTTTGATAATACCCTCCTATGATGTCTCAATACTGAGGAAGCACATATGACCTTACATGAGGTACACAAATGTATATGTGGAGCTCACTCTAGTGGTCCCACTCTAGCCAAAAAGATCATAAGAGTTGGATGCTATTGGCCCACCATAGAGAAAGATGCATACCACTTCACTAAGAAATGTAGACAATGTCAAATACATGGAGATTTGGTGCATATACCCACCCAGGACCTTCAGCCATTGACATCTCCATGGCCATTCTCTCAATGGAGACTTGACCTTGTGGGAAAAATTCATCCCACCTCTGCCAATGGCTACAAATTCATCATTACTGCCACCGAGTATTTCACAAAATGGATCGAGGCAATTCCCATGACATACATTACTAGTAAACAAATTGCTAAATTCATTCTCAATTACATAATATGCCGATATGGTGTCCCTCAATCTATTATCATGGATAATAGGACTCTCCCTTTCAAAAATCAATATGTTCATGAACTATGTGAAAGATTCCATATCCAACACCATTTCGGCACTTCCTACTATCCCCAAGGTAACGGTCAAGCTAAGGCATCTAATAAGACCATCATCAAGATCCTCAAAAAGACTGTCAATGATGCTAGCCATGATTAGCACATACAACTCAATCCTACCTTGTGGGCCTACTGTACCAACATCCACACACCCACAAGAGCCACCTCATACTGATTCATCTATGGTTTTGAAGCCATCCTGCCCATCGAGGTCAAGTTACCTTCTCTAAGAGTATCACTGAAACAATTTGTGGATGATGAAGAATACAAGGTATCGAAACTACATAAGCTACAGCTACTAGATGAAAGAAAGCAAAATTCCCTGGTATACTTGCAAGCAAATTAGAACCATCTTTGACGTAGTTACAACAAGCAGGTTAAAGTTTTATAGTTCAATATTGGAGACTTGGTCGTAAAGGAAAATCCCAAGAATCAGTTGGAACGGGAGAAACCGGGGAAATGTGAACCAAACTGGTTGGGTCCTTATGTTATCACTACCACATATGGATCTAGTACATACCAACTAGCCACTCCTACAGATGAACCATTACCAGATCCAATCAATAGCATGCACCTTCGTAGATATAACTGTTGTGAATATGTGCCTAATCGGTGTTGTCATTGGTGTCAACATAGCCTTGTTGCCATTAGTGTCAACTGTGTCCTATTTTGTTGCCTGTTTAGAAGACTGAAATGTCAAGGATATTGAGAAAATTAATAAAGATCAATGTATGTAGACCATATGGCTGTGGAGAGGATTGTCTGAGGTAGCTCTAGTTAAGATTTGAGAGGTCCGCATAAAGATTTAAAGAAGTTATGGCCTTCTGAGTAGAACTAGGTTTTGCATTATTCAGAAGAGACAGAATGATAGGAAATTGGTTCATATTGCTCCACAAATGAAACACTATGATCTGTGGATCTAGAGACATGTTTGGGAAGTCAGTGTGTGTCATCAACTCAAGTGGTTCATGGTTTGGAGGTCTGCAAGCAATCTTTCTAGTGTGATAGTCATGGCAGACAGTGTTCTTAAGGTACCGGATGAAGATGCAAGTGATCTGTTGATTTGGAATAGTACAGATGTTATTGCTAAATTCAATGTGCTTGTGGAGGTCTCTGGATTGTGTGTCTGCTATGTTGGAGGTCCGCATTGAAGATTGAGCTCGTTGTTGAAGATTTCTTCCTTCGTGTTACTATTCTTCCTAGTCTTGGCCTATCAGATGATTCAAAAGTGTTGTAGATGATCTAAGAGCAATTCGATGGAGTGTGGCATGTTGATCAAGGAAGATTTGAGTCCCAGTTATGTTTGGCCAACAACTTAGTGATTTGCATTAAGTCAGATGCTTGTGGTGCCAACCTTGATGTTTATTCCAAGGTTGATGAAGCATATAAAGGCATGTAGTTGAGTTGTTGAAAATTATCCTTGTACAAAATAATAAAATCCCAAGAAAGGATCAGAGGTAGAGTAGAGAAGAGGAGCAGATGAACAAGAATAGTAAAGGATGAAGTGATAGTGAAGAATTATTTGGGAGAAGAGTAGAAGTTTTGTGAGCATTCAATGAGACTAAACTAGGCATGAAGAAGATGCTATTTCTTAGTTAATTCGTTCTATATTAAACATAAATCTCTGTAGGTAGTGAGCCTCTTTTGAGTAGTGAGCTCTAGGCAGTGCGCTCGAAGGCAAGTGCCTTCCCATTTTTAAGTACTTTTAACAGGGTACGAATCTTGTGGGTTAACCCCCACCGTGGTTTTCCCTTAACCAGGTTTCTGCATTAAAAATCTTGGTGTCAATTGTGTTAATTGTGTTTCTACTCATGTGTTATTGTTTCATGCTTTAATGTATACATCATTAATCTGTTTGTAAGTTGTGAAAGAAGATTAAAAAGAGAAAAAAGGTTAACTTTGTGGGACAACTGATTCACCCCCCCTCTCAGTTGTCTGGCCTAATTCCAACAATTGGTATTAAAGCCAAGCTCCTCTGAAAGAAGCTTGACCTTTTGAGGAGATCTAAAATGTCGACTTACAAGAAAGATAGTCCAAGATTTGATGGAACAAATTACACTCTGTGCAAGATACGCATGCAGTGTCATTTGCAATGTATGGGTGATACCTACTGGTTGATAACTAAGAATGAGTATAAAATTCTAGAAAAAGGTCCTACAACTGTAGATGAAATCAAAGATGCTAAGAATGACATTCGAGCTAAAGAAGCCTTATTGAGTGCCCTATTTGATACAGAAATGATAAATGTACTGGAATTGAAAACCGTGCATGAAATCTGGGAGAAGTTGGAAACCCTGCATGAAGGTGATGAATATGTCAAATGTACCAAGCTCTACAAAGCCTGAAGGGTAGATATGAAAGCGTAAGGATGAGTGAAGATGAAAATATTACTTCCTACATGCTAAAAGTGAATGAACTTGTGAGTAGTATAAGGTGTGCTAGTGGAAAATTGGAAGAATCATAAATTGTTGCCAAAGTACTCAGATCCTTACCTTTGGCCTACAAGCACAAAGTTGCTTCCATTGAAGAAATTAGGACTGTGACAACTGTTAGAAGGGATCAATTGGTTGGTAAACTTTCGGCATTTGAAATGAGTGAGTTTGGTGATTCTCTTCCTAAGTCTGAATCTACTTTTAAAGCCAGTATTCATGGAAAACAAAGATATGATCTAGGTGAAAGCTCTTCAAGAAGATCAAATAGGTTCGACAAGACAAGGAGGGATCTTGAAGATGATGAAATTGAGTTCGATGAACTTGAAGCCCTTTTTGCCAAAAGATTGCCAAGAGGATATGGTAAGTATGAAGGAAAGTTGTCATTCAAATGTTTTGCTTGTAATAAGATTGGTCATTTCCCTCAAGATGTCCAGAGAGGGGTTTAAAGTCAAACCCTAATAGATCTAGAGTTCAGAAGAAATGCTACTATGTCCAAGAAGTTGCTGAAGAAGGAGTCATAGATGATGAGTCTGATCATGGAGGTTCCACTGAATATGATTGGGTGTTCATTATTATCAAAGAAGAAGATTCGGTACCTACTGAGTCTGCTAGCTATCCAAATGTGGAAAGTGCCTTGGCTACTCAGGTTGTAGAAAAAGATGAATAGGTAATTGATAGTGGATGTTCTCATCATATGACTGGTGATAAAAGTAAGTTTGTAAGCTTTGAAAAATATGAAGGTGGAATTGTGAAATTTGGAGACAACTCAGCTGATAGAATCTGTGGTAGAGGATCCATCTCTTTTGATGGTAAGAATAACACTAATGATGTTCTGTATGTGGAAGGATTGAAGCATAATCTTCTTAGTGTTTGATAGTTGGTTGACAAGGGTTATGATCTTCGATTCAAAGATGGAAAATGCAGAATCTTGGAAAGCTCCATAATTGAAATTGCATCTAGTACTTAGACTAGAGGTAACATCTTTTATTTAAGTAGCTCTGGAAAAAGTTGTTTGATTTCTCAAATTGATCAGATTTAGTTATGGCATAGGAGAATGTGTCATGTGAATTTTGATAACATTGTCAAGATAAGTTCTACTCAGGCTGTGAGAGATCTTCCAAAACTTGTGAAGCTTATTGATAGAATATGTAAAGAATGTCAATTGGGTAAATAGAACAAAATTTCATTCAAGAGAAAAGAATAATTTTCAAATGGATGGTTGGAACTTGTGCATACTGATCTATGTGGTCCTGCTAGAATTAGGAGTGTGCAAGGTGACATATATTTTATGTTGTTGATTGATGATTACTCTCAGATAATGCGGGTAACCTTCTTAAAATAAAAATTAGAATCTCCTGACAAGTTTAAGGTGTTCAAGGTTATGGTGGAAAATGAGATTGGTGAGAAAATAAAGTGTCTAAGATCCGACAGAGGTGGAGAATTTACCTCTGATGAGTTTGATACATTCCATGAAAAGCACAGAATAAAAAGACAGTTATCTACTCCTAGGACTCCTTAGTAGAATGGAGTTGTGGAAAGAATGAACTGGACCATTCAAGAAGCTTCTAGGACAATGATGATGGAATCAAATGTTCCATAAGTCTATTGGAGAGAAGTTGTGAGTACTGCTGTCTACACTCTCAACCAAGTATAGATCAAAGGCAATTCTTGTAAGACCCCTTATGAACTATGGTTTGGTCATCCTCCTACTGTGAGATACTTTAGAGTTTTTGGTAGTAAGTGTTATATCAAAAGAGATGAGGATCTATGCAAGTTTGAAGCAAGAAGTGATGAAGGGGTATTTCTGGGCTACTCTACTCAAAGGCATACCGGTGCTTTAACAAAAGATTGAAAAAGATTGTTGAAAGTGCAAATGTTAGAGTTGATGAGAGTAAGAAGGACATTCCAAGTCTTACAAATATGAATTAGATGATCAACATGGAATTCAAAGTCAAGGAAGACAAGTTCAAACCTAGACTCAGATTCAGATTGATCTAGAAAATCTAGTGACTCAAGAAGATAGTGTAGATGTTGAAGAACAACCTCAAGAAATAGAGGTTCAAATAAATCCCTAAACTCTTAGGTATGTAACACTGAATCATCTTGAAGATCAGATCATAGGAGATAGATATAAAGGTTTTCAAACTAGGAAAAGAATTGTTGAAGATCAAGAGGAGATTTGTTTGATTTCAAAGATTGAACCAAATTCAGTAAGTGAAGCTTGCAATGATGAAAATTGGGTAATATCCATGGAAGAAGAATTAATGCAAATTGAAAAGAATCACACTTGGGATCTTGTTCCTAGACCTGAAAACAAAAATGTGATTGGAACTAAATGGGTCTTCCAGAATAAACTAAATGAAGATGGTGAAGTTGTAAGAAACAAAGCAAGGTTGGTATGCAAAGGATATTATCAAGTGGAAGGAATTGATTTTGAAGAAACTTTTGCTCCAGTGGCAAGAATAGAAGCAGTCAGATTATTTCTTACATTTGTTCCTTATAAAGATTTCAAGGTCTATTAGATGGATGTCAAGTCAGCATTCCTAAATGGAGAATTAGAAGAAAAAGTCTACATTTAGCAACCAGAAGGATTTCATTTGTCTGATCAGAGAGATATGGTCTGCAGGTTGAGGAAATCATTGTATGGACTTAAACAAGCCCCAAGAGCCTGACATGCAAGATTAGATAAGTATCTACTAAAGCTAGGATATAGCAAAGGCACTGCTAATAGTAATCTTTACTTCAAAATTGATCATGAGCACATCCTGATTGTTGAGCTATTTGTTGATGATATCATTTTTGGTGGAAATGAGAGTATGTACAAAACATTTGCTGATTAGATGCAGAGTCAATTTGAGATGTCCATGTTTGGTGAAATGAATTTCTTCTTAGGTCTGCAAATCATTGAGTCAGATAAAGGTATCTTCATATCTCAATCTACGTATATGAGAGAACTATTGAAAAAGTTTGGAATGGAAGATTCAAAGCTAGTGGGTACACCCATGGTAACCGGATGTAAGCTTAGTAAAGATGATGACTCCCCTAAGGAAAATTAGAAAAGGTATAGATCAATGATTGGAGGACTACTCTATTTGACTCAGACTAGATCAATATCATGAATGCAGTTGGACTTGTTGCTAGATTTCCAGCTGATCCAAGAGAATCCCATATTGCAGTAGTCAACATAATTTTCAAATATTTGAAAGGGACACTTGATTATGGCTTATGATATCCAAAGGATAATGACTTCACTCTTCATGCATATATAGATGATGATTGGGCAAGAGATGTGGATGATAGAAAAAGTACTAGTGGTGGTGCATTCTTTTTGGGAAGTAGATTGGTTTCTTGGCTAAGCAAAAAGTAGGAGGCAATATCCCTATCTACTGCAAAAGCAAAGTATATAGCAGCAACAAACAATTGTACTCAAGTTATGTGGATGAAGCAAATGTTGAAGGACATCAAAATTATGTTTGAGGAGCCTATCACAATCTTCTGTGATAATTCAAGTGCAATAAGAATCTCAAAAAATCTAGTGTTGCATTCAAAGACAAAGCACATATCAATCAAGTTTCACTTTTTGAGAGAGAAGGTTAATGAGAATGAAGTAAGGTTGGAGTTTGTTTCTTCAAAGGATCAGATTGTGGATATTTTCACTAAGCCTCTACCCAAGGATACTTTTGAGTATCTTAGAGAGAAGTTAGGGGTTATTACCCCTCCTAATCAGAACTAAGATGCACTAGGGTGCATTAGTCTAGTACAATTCACAGTTATATCTTGTGATCCAGGTTGATGTTAAGAAGATACTACTCATGGGGAGTAGTCAGTATGCAAATTTTGAGATCAGTCTGAAACAAAAGGGGGAGAAAAGGTTGCAAATATGTGCCCTTTTCCATTGATGTCAAAGGGGGAGAGAAGTCATGTGAAAAACTAGTTGCTGAAAAAAGGGGGGACTGTAAAGAAAAATGATTGTAGGTGTGATAAGAGAAATGGGGAGAAGTTCTTGTCTTGATGGTTGAATCAATTTTTTCCATCATATATTTCCATCAATGACAAAGGGGGAGATTGTTGTGAATATGTGCCTAATCAGTGTTGTCATTGATGTCAACATATCCCTATTGTCGTTAGTGTCAATTGTATCCTATTTTGTTGCATATTTAGAAGACTAAAATGTCAAGGATATTGAGAAAATTAATGAAGATCAATGTATACAGACCATGTGGCTCTGTAGAGGATTGTCTGAGGTAGCTCCTATTAATATTTGAGAGGTCCATATAAAGATTTGAAGAAGTTATGGCCTTCTGAGTAGAACCGGGTTTTGTAGTACTCAGAAGAGATAGAGTGACATGAAAATGGTCTGGATTGCTCCACAAATGAAACACTATGATCTACGGATCTAGAGACATGTTTCAGAAGTCAACGTGTGTCATCAACTCAAGTGGTTCATGGTTTAGAGGTCTACAAGAAATCTTTCTAGTGTGATAGTCATGGAAAATAGTGTTCTTAAGTTACCAGATGAAGATGCAAGTGATTCTATTGATTTGGAATAGTGTGGATGTTATTGCTGAATTCAATGTGCTTGTGGACGTCTCTGGATCATGTGCCTAATGTGTTGGAGGTTTGCATTGAAGATTGAGCTCGTTGTTGAAGATTTCTTCCTTGGTGTTGTTGTTCTTCCTAGTCTTGGTTGACCGGATGATTCAAGAGTGTTGCAGATGATCTAAGATCAATTTGATGGAGTGTGGCATGTTGATCAAGGAAGATTTGAGTCCTAGTTATGTTTGTCTGACAACTTAGTGATTCACATTAAGTCAGATGTTTGTATTGCCAACCTTGATGTTTATTCCATGATTGATGAAGCATATAAAGGCATGTAGTTGAGTTGTTGAAAATTATCTTGGTGCCAAATAATAAAATCCCAAGAAAGGATCAGAGGCAGAACAGAGAAGAGGAGGAGCAGAGGAACATGAATAGTGAAGGATGAAGTGATAGTGAAGAAGTATGTGGGAGAAGAGCAGAAGTTTTTTGAGCATTCAATGAGACTGAACTGGGCATGAAGAAGATGTTATTTCTCAGTTAATTTGTTCTATATTAAACATAAATCTCTATAGGCAGTGAGCCTCTTTTGAGGACTGAGCTCTAGGCAATGTGCCTTCCCATGTTTAAGTACTTTTAACAGGGTATGAATATTGTGGGTTAACCCCCACCATGGTTTTCCCTTAATTGGGTTTCCACATTAAAAATCTTGGTGTCAAGTGTGTTAATTATGTTTCTACTCATGTGTTATTGTTTCATGCTTTAATGTTTACATCATTAATCTTTTTGTAAGTTGTCAAAGAAGATTAAAAAGAGAAAAAGGTTAACTTTGTGGGACAACTGGTTCACCCCCCTCTCTTAGTTGTCTGGCCTAATTCCAATAATAATACCTAAGTAAAAAATAAAAAAATAATAAAAAAAAATATACCAAAAAAAAATACAAAAAGGAAAAACAACAGTTCAATAGTGAAAACCACTTCGGTGGTGCTATTGAACAACAAAAAAAAATAGTAAAGAGAAATTATTCATCCAATAGTGAAAATCACTTCTCTCACACTTTGGATAAGTACCATGGTGAAAACCTGGAAAACAGGTGCCATGTGTAGTCAATCTTGGCTCCATTGTCTACCATCACTCTATCTTGTCTTTCACTTTCCATAATCAAACCTACATGGTCACTGTCGTAATCCATGTCATAATCCACAATAAACCATATCGTCCTTTTGATGGCTTGAAAATAAGTTGACATTCAACATCTTCCCTACTTTCTTAACATTTCATCATCATCCCATCCCATCTTGGTAATAACTTTGTCCTATATCTGACTGGGAGCAAAATCCTGATCCTAAAAATTGATATTGGAAGACACCTTTAACATAAACTCAAAAATCCAAAAACATGTCAGAAAATCACAAAAAAAAAATCAAATAATTAGTTAAAAACCCCAAGCAATAAGCTGTGTCAAAAACACTTTGTCGAACTACATTGCCTTTGAGCTTTCACATACACAAGGCCATCTCCAATGAGCCCCCAAGGATTCCCACCCCTAGGTCTTAGGTCACACATGGTCCAAATGATCGAACTACATTGTCTCTGAGCTTTCACGTAGGCAAGACCATCTCCGATGAGCCCCGGAGACATTAGGTTAGTCCCTTAGGGCCAATTGGGTCGATCTCACAATAAATGGTCCCTTTGCTGCAATGGACACTTTGATCAGACCAACACAATTTATCTTTGAAGAAACATGCATCTGTAACCAATCCCAAAATCAACAAGACAAGCTATCGAATCATCCAAACTGATCAATCACCTAATGATGATCATACATCACTATCAACAATCCTTATCAATTATCACATGACTTATATGGAATGGGGCATTGTCAAAACTAGGCTCTACGCCTTAGACAACATACTTCATTTTCTGCAAATTAGACAACACCTTGTGACATTCTTGAAACCAAGCCACTTATCTTGCACAGGATGTCACAATCCTATCACTTGCCTTAGACAGGTAGGGACATTGCAGAAACTAGACTTAATGTCTTATATGACATACTTCTCATCCTAAAACCAGACATTATTCAACCTATCATAATCAATCAGACAAACACATATACACTCAACAAAGGATCTACATGGTTGTTGACTCTATTAGTCTAGTTTGTCTTATCTTTTATTGGAATGGTATTGGGTCTCATTCTTATGCTTCTCAAGGTAGTCCCTAAGTGATGAAGAGAACCGAGGATAGAGCAAGACCTTTTTCTTTGATTTTTGTTTCTGGTTTGTCTTAGAAAAATGACTAGGGCAGCTAGGTTCCTTGCATGTGTTTAGGATTCCATTGGGTGTAAATTGAAGTCATCATATGCATGTGAAAGAACAAATGCTTCCTTGCATAAGGACTCATACCTCAAGACGATCTCATCACATGTCCCAACAAGGTACCATGGTTACTAGTCTAAGTCAGGCATTCCTCATTTGTCACGTGCCTGTTTTGCAAGGGATCACATCTTCTCACATTGGCCTATGTCACACCATTGTGTTTTTCATCCTTTGGCATAATAATTTCTAGCTATGATAAGAAAAAATTGCAAGTAAGAAGCTCAAAAAAAAATCTATCTAGGCAAAATCTCAATCTATTCTTCTAGTCAATCTTCACCTCTCGCGCATCTCTCTCATCTCCATTTCTTCTAAGGGTATATGCACAAAGATGAGGGACCAAAAAGTCACCACATGACTTTTTTGTCCCATAAAAGTCATAACACGAGTGTGTTTTATAAATGCAAAACTCTCTCTCTCTCTCTCTCTCTCAGCCTATCTCTCCACCCCTCTCTCTCCCCTCCATCTCCACCCTCTCTCCCTCTCCCTCTCCCTTATCAACAAAGCAAATAGAAACAAGAAAACTAGGACATGCAAAGAGGGATGAGGATATAATTTGGGAGGATGAAATCGAAACAAGATAAAACTAAAGTTCATTGGATGGGAAGAATGATAAGATGAGAGGTGGAGAATAGTAAAATAGGGAAAAATTGGTGGGATCTAAAGGGAAATTGGAAAGGAAAAGGAAAACTAGGAAAGCTAGGAAATAGAAAACTAGGAGGTAGATAGGTCAAAGAGAGAGAGAGAGGGTAGCAAATAGAGTGGGAGGGAGAGGAAGAGGGAGAGAGAGAGAGAGAGGGAGCGAAAGAGTGAGAGAGAGAGAGAGAGAGAGAGAGAGAGAGAGGGTGATATATATATATATATATATATATATGTTTTAGTTCACCATTATGCGCTAGCATTATGTGAATGCACATAACGCGAGCACATTATAACACGCTCATGTTATGTGAATTCACACAATGCTAGTGTATTATAATGCTAGCATGTTATGATTTGGATTGGAAATTACCAAGCCTAGGGCTTCCAACCTAAAGGTTTGGACTGAGTTTAGGTCATCCAAGGATGTGTTTTTCTAGATTCTAACAAAAAACACATAATCTGGAGCATGCTCCCCATCAGGATTGCACTTTTTTCAATGAAAAGTTGAAAAAAATACCACCATAATCTTAAGCTCTCTATTAGCTATCCAACCATATAACCTTTTTCATGTTTTGAGTATGTTAAGGGTTTCATCTTTAATTTCTTGTGTTAGTGTATCCATTTTTTGTCAAAAACCAGTGTTTGGTATTTTTGACCCCTTTTTTTTAACCATTCATCAAAATTTTAAATAAGTTTTGTTTTTAGAAACTAGACTCCATTCTACACGTATTCAAGAAAAAATCAATTTTCAATTAGTATGCAAAATTTTTAGGGGGGAGCATGCATAATTTTCTATTTTTCAGGATGTGTCCACTTTAAAAATTAGTAAAAAATCAATTTTCCATGAAAAAATTATCAGAAAATCAAGGATAAACTAAATGGTGTTAGCGAATTTCTCACCGAAGAAATTTTTGAAATACTAAAAAAAGTTAACATTTTAATAGGGGAGCACACCAGACACTATGTTATGTTTTTTTGAGAAAAAGAGGACCGATTTGTGTGCTCCCTCTTTTTGAACCCCTTAATCTCAACCATTTTTGAAAAAAAATAGTAGTTTAGAAACTAGATTCAAAGCACTATGACTCTTGTTTTTGTTGTATCTTTAAATTTTGAGTGCAACTATCTTCAATTTCTCATCCAACATCAGTCTTTCCCAATTTTAGAAGAAAAAAAAAAGGTGGCATCTTAAGACCCCCTTTTGGTCCCTCATCTTTGTGCACTTACCCATGATCATTTTCATCATACTGTGACACACCAAAAATACATTAGATATCATAAGCCTGCACACACACACACACATGTTAGCACATCAAATAAATCCCATCATAAGCATAATACCACAACCATTGTCAATATCATCATCATGTTAGATCATCAATATTGCATCAATGTATAGTTACCATATGCATACAATCTACCTCCATCACATAATATCTATGTATATCACATAAATATTTGCATCCATGTAGAGTGCATATAATCATCACATTGAAATAAAAAGTACTATCTCATAAACATGTAGTATCATCTTAACACATACATCCATGAACTACATAATACATCATCTCATCATAAATCATAGATCATAAAGCATAAGCATCACATAAACATGGAACCATAACATAAAAAAGTGTATCACATACATCCATCACATCATATGCATATAGAAATAAGAGATCATCATCAAATTAATCTATCTCATATATATCATTAAAAAGTGTCACAGTACAAATCTGAATCCATGTCAAAAGTGGACCTCACAGGCTCAAACAAAAACTAGAGCTTGCAAGCTCGATAAAAAATGAACATCATATCTATCAAAATGACTTAGCTAGTACTATCATGACCTTCAGATGGTGTCATCCCTGAAGGAGGCCCCCTATGCTCTGACCTGGCCTTAGAACTAGATGGCCTCTCATATGGTGAAGTCGTCCTCTATGAGTGAGAAACCCCAACTCTGTTGTGTGTTCGACAAGAGTGGGACCTGCTTGCACTCTTGCTCTAAAAGCTCAGTGCCCTTTGATCTACTGGCACCACACCCTCATATAGGGTCCTGTAATATCCTATCTCCAAATCGACCCGATATAGAGCATGTGCCAACTCTGCGGTGGGCCCACTGACCATAGATATAAAATCAATGCTTCGCTGCTTAGCTCTATGTGCCCTAATGATAGTCATGTCCCTCTCCATAGTCCTCTATGCTAGCTAACCCTCTAACTCTTGAATACCCAGTCGCATCTGCTATAGCTTCATCGCTTGCTCTCCATGATCCTCCTCATCATCATCATCCACCTCCACAATCGGCACATCTTGGAGTGCCTCCTCTTTGACATGCTCCTCCTCAGCGTCCACCTCCTCCTCACCATCTCCCATCTCCTCTCCACTGATGTCCTCTCCATTGATGTCCTCCATAGCTACATCCTCCTCCCTCTCCTCCATGTGAATCTTCCCTAGTGCTGCTTCCACCTACCCAACAGCCCTCTCTCCCTCCTCACAAACCAGAGAAAGTTGAGGACCTTTGTTGTGCCCATCTCAGGCTCTCCCTATTTCTCCCCTCCCCCTATCTCCTTGGCCCCTATCTCCTCTCACCCCGCCAGATCCACCATCATCACCACTGTTATCACCCCCTCTTCCACCTCCTCCTTAGCCTCTAGCTCTCTCCTAGCCTCTAGCTCTCTCCCAGCCTTGTCCTTTGAACTTACCTCTGGGCCCTTACCCCAACCTCTCCACTAGTGCCGGCTCATTAGGATGCAAGTAAGGAATAGGTCTGTGCATAGCCCACTAAGAATCTTACTTAGGCATTGTCCCTGCATCTGCTACATTTGCTACTCCCTATCAAATGGGCTATAAGCCCACAATCTCATCAATAGTTTTCTGGACAACGATCATGGGCCCCCACTCTTAAATATCTCATGTCACCTAGGAAAACTCTGCAATCCCTACTGGCTCACCCTGTCACTGACCAAACTGCCTCAATACCCACTCTGGCAAGTGCTGCTCTATGATATGTTGGCTCTAAACTGTCTGACCAATCATGTAATGTGTATGCTAGCAATAAGGCAAGTTCTTTGCATCATCTGTCCACCTGGGGTAGGATCTGTATGGTCTCCAAACAAATACATCTAGATGGTCTATACCGTGTCTCCAAAAACCAACATCCCCCATCCGCATCTGTACTACTGCCCCAATATAGAAAAAACATAAGGTATCTACTCTAGAATCTCATGGTCTATAGGAGGTCTAGACATTGGGATATGCTCCTAGGCCTAGATCATAAGGAGAGTAATGCCATAGCTGATCGATTACTCCCCACGGTAAGCCACTCCATGCAACTAGAAATACAACATGGCAATTAAACACGGCCCCCAAGCATATACAATAGCCTCCACCATCATGCCCTCTAGCATCTTGCCCCATCCTACTTGAAATCCATGCCCATGCCGATCTGGAATCATAATACCACCAATGCAAGTGCACACCACCACGATTAGCCTATCATAACGGTCTGCCAAAGTATCCCAATGGATCTCATAATCCTCAACTCCAAGGTTAGCATTGATGTCTGTCTCAAATAATCATAAGAGGGTGGGAAATATTCACTCTAAGTTGTAAATAACTCACTCCCTCCGAATGGGAAGCTGTAGAATTCTCCAAATGTCCTCCAGAATCACTATAGCCTCTCCTATCAGCAAGTGGAAGGAACTAGTCTCTGAATGCCACCACTCGGCTAATGCAGTCAATAAACCTCAGTTAGCCCTAATTATGGGCATAAAGGAAATACTATATAAACGCAGTGCATGTAGGGTATCCTGCTTCTCCAAGTTAGATGATCTTGCAATCGATAGTAGGAAAGATGACTCTCAAGTGTGTAGATGGGAGGCAATCTCCCTTGTCTCTACAAGTGCAACACATCATGTCAATCTAAAAACCCTAGGCAAACCCTTCGTAGAAAACCAGGGACAAATCAGATCAAAACTCCAAAAGAAAACTACCAAATCAGCACATGCATCACACAATTAGGTCAATATGTCATGCCTAAAGTAGATGTGTCCCACAATCTTTTGCATGCATCACAATTTCAAGATTGCGTCGTACAGACCCTCATATGTGGCATAATTTTTCAATTGCATCACACTCTCATGCACAGGCATTGTACCCCACAAATGCATGATGCCTTACACACATGCGTCGCATCGACCTCTGCATGCATCGCCAAAAATTGATTGCATCATACGAAATTGGATGTGGTGTAGTTCTTGACGCATGCAGATGTGGTGTAGAAAACTACACTGCATTTATGCCTTATTTTTGGGCCCTATAATCTATGAAAAAATGACAAAATTAAAAAACAAGGGTTGGATACATATTGCCATCCCTGTCCCAGGGAGGCATCAATACATCCTGATCCTCGATCCATGATGCAAGTGAGCTGGAATAGGTGACATTCTGGCAAGTGCTCTGTAGAAAACACACACTAAGAAGCTCTCAACTCTCTGAAAATTCTAAAAGCAAAGTGCACAAATGAGCTCTTTGGGCCCCTCTAAGGGCTATTTATAGACCTTTTTGACCTAGGTGGGCCCCTTTTTGCAAATTTGACCACTCCGAAGCCTATTTTTGCATGCCAGACACCTTTTGAGACTAAATTTTCACTGCTATCTCACTTTCTGACTTCTCGTACCACTTTTCAGGAAATTTCCCAAATTTTTTGAAATTTTTTTATAAAATTTGGAAAAAATCCTGAGGGGGCATAAGCCTATCCCACCTCATTTGGGGCATGTCGAGCATATTTCTTGAATTTTTCTTTAACACAATATCGGAATTGACATTGTATCAAAGAGGGGCAAAATGTAGACACATAAAAATGTCTTAAACCTGTGAGCACCATTTTCACAACTAATTTGTCCTAATTCCACATTCTACTATTAATTAAGTAATTTTTAATTATTTAATTGATTCATTTCTCATCTGGCGCCTATAATTAAATAAAGTTTATTTATTTAATTATTTGGCCACTTTCCTCTATTTTCCTCTATAATTAAAAATTAATTTTAATTATTTAATTATTCATTCTCAGTGTCTCCTTTACCAAATTAATTAAAATAAATAAATATTTGTTTAAATTATAGCCTTTACCTTAATTAAATAAATCTCATTTATTTAATTAAGGGGTTCACATGCATTATCCCACTTTAAATAACTTAAATAAATTGACTAAATTTATTTAATTTAAAATTCCCCACACCTCATCATTCTTTTGAAAATTAAAATTCCCTCTAGTCCTTTTGTGAAAGGGAAACCCTAATTAATATACACCCTCCATTCTATCAAAAGTCAACATCCAATCTTCGTCCTTCATTCAATCCTAGCCTTCTATAAAATCACTTCTCCAACCTCATTTTCTCACTTCCCACTAGCATAATTTGAGCACTATCTCTCTAATTTTGCTACTTATTCACTCTTGAGCTTCTCATGACATTTGCAGGTCTGCAAGACTGAGAACAAAGTATAGCAAGGTCTTGGAGGAACAATGGATGGAGGACACATGTAGCTTAGGGTTTTACTTCTTTTGGTTGCATACTTGTTCTTAGGCTATTTTTACTCCATTGGGGAGTTAGGACATGCATAGGATTATTTTTTAGGTGTTTGAATGTTTTACCCTAACCTACACTAACAAATGTACAACATCCTCACCACCCATGGTACCCAAGGAATTGCAAACTAAAGTGAATGCCCTTTGAGAAAAAATAGACCCACAAGAACAAAAATTTGAAGATCTAATGAGACAAAAGGAACAAGGAATGAATCACAACACTAGCATAGGAATCAAAGAGGCCTCTATGAATACCCATGAGCCCTCTAAGTGTGATTATGAACATAGTTCTATAGCACCCACCCATAGCCATTATTTTCAAGAGCATCAACGAAGGGTGGGAATGGATCCACTGATTAGGGAGTTAAAGAAAATGCAAGCTACCAAGTTTGACAAAACAAGTGGTGGAGATGTAGCTGAAGCTTGGCTATTAGGAATGAACAAGTATTTTGGGTTATTAGAATTTACTTCCAAGACTAAGGCCTGAATTGCCATCTATCAACTAGAAGGGGAAGAGTCTCTATAGTGGGACCATTTTTTGGAAATAAAAATATGATTTAGCCTAGTTGACTTGGGATAAGTTCATGAAATAATTCTATAAGGAATATCTTTTCGCCTATCATTGGGATAAAAAATTTACAGAATTCTATTTTTTACATCAAGGAGGGATGATAGTTGCAGAGTATAAAGCTAAGTTTTTGGGCCTACTTTATCATGTTCATTACATGAGGGAGGAGAAGGAATATGTGAACAAGTTTATCTTGGGCTTAAATAAAAAATAGCTAAATGTGACCAAGCTCTCCCAACCTGAGAGCTTGAATAAAAAGAAACAAAGAATAAAATTCCCAAAAAAATGCAGCCAAGATGCCCAAAACAAAAAGAAACCATAAAGAACAAGCCTAAACAATGCCTAAAACAATCCTATGCACCCTCACACCCTTATTCTTGGTGTGTAGTAGAGAAACCAATTTGGGAAGACCTTTCTTTCACCTTCAAACAACTATCCACAAAATGTTGTCTTCCAAACAAGAAGACCTAGAAGATGAGGGAGATGCCCCCCTAGAGGTCCCATCTAAGGGAACTACAGAATTTGAGGAACAACGTGGATTTGTTGATCGATAAACAACCATATTAGGATCAATCAATTAGCAGTCTGAAGCAAAAGGTAGAACAAGAACTTGTTGATCTTCAAGAACATTAGCCAAAGGGTTAGAAGGTGTTTCCCAAGGCCCAAAGGTAAAGTTGTTGGAATGGAGGAGATCAGCTCTGATTCCTCTAAATAAGCTATTGAATCTTCTAGATACACTATAAGATGGTGGAGAAGAGCATTTTTCAACCAATTAGAGGAAGACTGCTTGCAGATACCATGGGGACAATCCAAAATCAAATTCCCAGTAGAAAAGCAACATCTAAATTGAAAGGGAATGCTCTCATAATTGACCAATTGAGACCAAGGTCAAGCATTCACCAGTAAAACAACCTCACCTGGTAAAGCTTACGACATATCAACATCCACTAAGATACATGCAAAGGAGGCATGAGAAAAGTTTGGGGTAGCTAGATCCACCTTTAGGAATCAACCTAGAGCATCACCAATTGCTTCATAGGCTAATTTACACCAAAACTGTAAGGGTAGACAAGACAATCTCACCCAAACAAGTTCTATATCAATAGACTCTTTCATGGGGTTGAAAGAGGGAGATCAAGGATGAGTCAAGAGAGGATGCAAATCCCACATCTAGTCGCCAAAAGCTAACATGATCTCTCTATCTATAATGCCCACTCAATAAATTAACAATAAATAATGATAATAAATTTAGTAAAGAAATAATGAAAGAAATACGACTAAAGGAGATTATCCTTAAAATTTAACTTAATAAAACAACTTATTATACACAATTTATATTTAAATCATCATAAATGGAAATTAGGATTTAAATATTTCTTATACAGTTATACACATTTACAATAAATGTTATATGATCATCCTTTTGCAAAGTGGAGAATACTCTCTCAGCTCCAGTACCCTGCATGGTAATCAGATCTGAAACTGCACACTAAATTTAAACATTAGTTCTGCATAGTCACAAAATACACAAAACAAATATCAAAAGCATAAAATACAAGTCTAAGGCCCTTAGGGATTGACCTAAAGTCTCAGGGGCTCACAATGGCCTTGCCTATTGTTGATGATGATTGTTAGTCATAACAACATGCATAAAAATTTGCATAACAAACCTTTATTATCTTGAAAAGTATGATCAATTTGGAACAAACTGATGACTCCAAGTCTCCATTGATCAGATCATGAACTTCTAATGTTACTCAGAGATTGATGTGACATGTTGTTTTTCATTTCAAGGGGTCTTACACTATCTGTATTGTGAATTGTTGTCTGTATATTCGATTGTGCACCTGTTTCCTATAAATTTACTTCACAAACAAGGTCATTTTTTACTGTACTCAATAGATGATTATATTTATAAGTTTGATCAATTCTTCTGAGCATCAATTGTCATGAACTTATTTCTACTTCTGCACTATGTATTTAATCAAATAATGTACCTATAGCAGGTATTTGCATGTTAATCCTTGATATTCATATATATTTGCATGATATTTATCATTTTGACATGCTTTCACTAAAAATATGCTCTGTATGTTCAATTATTTACAAGTTATAGGCATATTTCATGCCTATTTATTGTAGATTGTTTGTTATTTGTAATTATGAAGGTGATTTGCAATGAAATAAAGAAAATTTAAAGAATAGTTCTAAATTTGATGAACCTTTTTCTATTGAGTCACATACATTCCAAATACTTTCATGAAGAGAAGGAATCAAACCATAATTTCACCAGGATGTTCCACAGCTAGGTATGGTTGATGCTAACTTCAAAGGAACAAGGAATTAAAACAACAAATGTAGACTAATAAGCACTCCAAGGGACGCATCTAATCAATGCATATATCTAGAACTCATCCACTGATTACTCAAGATTTACAATTATTTGTAATCAAAATAGCTTCTCTTTCATTAGGTATGCAAAAGACATGTACATTCACAATGATTTTCAAAATTAGTCCTGAGGACTTCAACAATCTAACTTCAATTAAGTTTCTAATGATTCTACAAAGTGCACTCCATCCCCTTTTATAGAATAAGGAGAGGAGGTGGTTACAAATGATCAACAGTCAAGATTTATCTATTTAGATCAATGGCCAATATTCCTTCTTTGAATGGGCCGATAGATGCATATGTGGCACAAGTTGCTAGCTGGAAACTATCTAGAAAAACTTGATCATTTTGTTATCTAATTATGCATATGACTCTGCCATCATGCATCTTTACTTATTCTTCATCTTCTACCTCTTCTTCATTTTCATCTTCTTCTTCATCCTCATCATCATCATCATCATCATCATCATCATCATCATCATCACTATCATCTTCATGAAGATCACCCTTTATGTGTACCTTTACCACTGCTCTGATAGATTCATACAATTTTGATCCAGATGAGTGTAGACTAGTTATTGCACTAATTGCATCTTTGGTGATCTTAAATGGTTTATTCAACCATAAGAAATTGTCATGCACTCTACTCAACACATACCAAACCCATTCACCTTCTTCAAAATAGGGGAAATGAATGCACTGTGCAAAATGCTTATCCCGGATGACTTTATACTGAGGTTTAATCTCAAAAGAATCATCTATTAACTGTTTGTCATAGATATCCACTAACTTTGATTCCCCAAATTCTTCAATATTCGCGTGTATGTAAACCCTAATATCTTCTATATGTAACACACCATGCGGAACACTGGAAAAAGCTCCTAGGGGATGTATTTCCAAAGATTTGTATGGATGTTTCTTGAATTTGGGGTGAGGCCTATCAGAGATCTTCACAATATTTGGAGTACCCATCATTAAGGATTTACAGAGAGATATTTGATAAAGGAAAATACCTTTTGCACCTTTTAGTTTTACGGAGTTAGCTGGATCGATTTCTAGATGAAATGAATTCTACAAATGATCTTGGATGAGCTTGAGGGATTTTGTTGCAGAGCCTCTCTTTTTGTTTCTTCTTGAATGTAGAATGAGAAAATTCTTAGTGAGAAACACCCTTATATTGCTCTGCAAACCCTAATGTTAAGTTGCAATAAATGCTTGACCTAAGTCATTCTGGTTTACCTTATTCGGATGACTTGAAGAACCGGATCAATCATGATCTTAAACATCTTGCGAATCTTCCAAATCTTAACCATAGTTTATTTAGATGTTTCTCTTAAGAACCCTTTGATCCGCAACTCGTCTTGTGCTAGTTCCGGCACCAATTGACTAGCTAGGGGAACAAGGTTTTCTTTGTGTCTCCCCCTGAGCCAGAGCTCACCTTTTAATTTCTGGAAGGAATATCAGCACCAGAGTCTGGTGCAGATCCATCCTCTACATTGTTTGTACTTTTCTTCACCCAAATCTTGTTCATCTCACTTTGAACTTCATCCGCATTCAATTTTTGTTTTCCCTTATCTTGATTTTGATTATGATATACCAGACCTCTTTTGTCTTGATTCTTGCTTCTACAGAATTTTGCAATATGACCGGATCTATTGCAAATTTGGCAAACAATATTTCTTTGCATATTTGATTGATATCCTCTTGATCTACATTGATTAGCCATATGACCTATTCTATTGCATGCAAAGCATCTACCATTGAATGATTTGTTCATTTGCATATTTCTGCATTCATGAGATTTGTGACCATACCTTTTGTAGTTAAAACACTATCTGGAGAAGGATGAATTAGTCTGATTCATTCTCTTTCTACACTGATTAGATTTATGACCAAAGTTATTATAGTTGTGGCAGTATCCATTGAAGGATGGATATCTTTGAGCATTGGGCTGCCTTACCGGAGGTCTTCTAGGCCCATTCCTTGGATTTTCTGATCCAAAATTCTTCTAACCAAATCCAGAGCTTTCTCCTTTCTTATATCCCAAACCACACTTGTCTTCTACCCTCTTTTGACTTCCAAGAAGAACTTCAAGTTGAGTAGAACTTATCTTGAATTTCTCTTTATATTCATTTGCTATTTGAAGATCCCTTTTGAGAGAGACAATTTAATCCTCAAGTTTTTCTTCATTATCTTTAGCATCTTCAAGATCAGATTCAAGATGTCTGATAATTCTATCCATATTGTGGCAATCTTCTGATTTCTCCTTGAGAGATTGTCTTAGATTATCTTCATATTTTTTTTTCTCTTCAACTTCTTCGGTAAACTTCATAATTCTTGATTCCATTTCATGTCTTACCAAAATGATTTCTTTTGATAACTTTTCACATAACTTGGTTTTCTCCTTTAGATCTTCATTTGCATCATTTACTTCACCTTGACTTGCCAATTGCTGAAATAGCTCCTTTCTCTTTTTCATAAAGAGACTTAATTTGTCTTTTAGTTCTCTCATGAAATCATCAGCTTGTTTGAGTCTTTCCTTTAATTCATTGACTTCAGAGTTTGACTGCTCAAGATCATCAAGGGTAGTCTTGAGTTGCTCCCTTAAACCATATGCATCCATTTGGATTCCCAGATCTTCCTCAAGCTATTAGACTCTGTTAGGAGGAACGTTGCTCTAATACCAATTGTTGATAACTAAGAGGGGGGGTGAATCAGTTATCCTAATTATTTCTGCTTTCTGAACTTTCTTACTAATCAATGCAGCATTAATTCAAATAAGCAAACATAACCATGAAATGGAAATACACATGACATAATATTTTTGACGTGGAAACCCTGTTAAAGGAAAAAACCACGGGGTGATTAACCCAAGATTGTATTCTCTGTTAGAAGAATGGAAATACAAAATGGCACTTGCCAATTAGGGCTCACTACCCGAGCACACTACTCACAAGAGGCACACTGCCTACAAGAGACACACTATCTACAATTTATAAAGAGTGTAATACAATACTTGAACTAATAAGGATCATCAACATATGTTGGAGTTCAGTTCTGGTTAGGCTCTGTATAGTGATCTGTTGCACTTCATCTTTCCTCTTCTTTTGTGTTGCTCTCCTTTCACATACTGGACCTTCCTTTCTGCTTTTATTCAGCTCTACTACTTTTATTCGCACATCACCAAAAACTATGACACACCTTACAACTAAATACATCTTGTATATATATGCGCACAAGTGATTTCATCACCTTTCTAGTCAGCACCTAGAATAGTCAATATTTTCCACAAACTCTGATTTGTCAGCTGAATCCTTGCTTACCATGATGCAGATCAAGTATATACTTGTAGAAGTCATCAATCATGTCAGCCAATCATAACTTATGCCTTAAGAATCTTTACCATCATCAGTAACACATCTGGAATAAAGTCTGATGTTCTACCAGTCAGTTCTTCCTCTATCCAGACTGCCAATTAGGAACCCGATACTCAAGTATTCATATATTTTTCTTCATCTATCACCAGAGGCTAAATCCTTGGAATCTATCACTCAAGGTAGTCCTCTTGACTTCCCCAAATCCACACTTCACCAAGATACTTCCTCTGAGAGATCTGGACCTGTCTGTCAGACCTCGCCACATGCTCTGTTCTTGTTTATTAGACCACAACATTCTTCACTCTAACTTTTGGTATAGACATACCATGTCCTACGGATGTGTGGGATGAACTTTGTTGCCATCAATGACAACAATCATGAATCCATATAGTGTCTCTTGCCAATAGAACTAAGCAAAAATATCTAGATGACCTAATCCAGCCACTACTCCTGCAAAATAGACGTTAGTTCCAGCATGCAAAAATTAGAAAACCTAAAATAGAAATCAGAAGACAGATGCACAACACTACAGCCTAAATGCACAGAAATAGGGAGTGTGTGGCTTTTTGAACAGAAGTGCAAATATAGAGATCAAATGCGCAAAAAGATGAGGTACAGGTGCAAAAATAGCATATGCACAAAATGACGAGATGAATGCGCAAAAAGGCAGGGTAAATGCACAATTTTAACAAAAGCGCAATCTGAAAGAGTATATGCACAAGTTGGTAGAGCGTATGTGCAAGTTTAGCGGAAGCGCAATATGGCAGATTGTATTTGCAAATTGGAACTCAGGTGCCGCCATCGAGTCATATGCACAACTTCAGAGATCAGATGCGTAACTGTGAGGGTTGAATGTGTCGCTTGGTCAGATGCATAAAAGTAGAAGGTGAATGCGCAAATCGGGAGGTCAGATGTGCCATTTCATCAAATGCATCATTTTGGAAGGCAGATGCGTTGGATCGAAGGCCGAATGCGTAAAAACTCTGTCAGAGACCTGTGCGTCACCTGTACAGACCTGTCTTCAAGAAAACTCAGATTTTTTGTTTAGTAGAGGGGCAAGGGCCCCACGGTGGGCGCAAAAATGTGAGGGGGAAAATAGGTTATTCAAATTAATGAAAATGAAATCCAAACATCTATGAAATATGAAGGAGAAAGAGATTTAAATAAACTAAAATACTTACAAAACTCTTTTACCTTTTGCCTTCCGTAGTTCGCCTATCTTCCTTTGATCTTATTTGTGAAGCCCTTAGAAGCTATTGCTTGCTTGCTTGTTGAAGATGACAAAGTAAGAATGGCTTGGATACTTGTGTATTTGAAGGTGAGCTTCAAATATAGAAATGGGGTGTGAGATGAGAATGCTTAAAAGAGTGGGGTGCCAAAGGTGCACCGATATCTCTACAGCATAAGTTTACACAAAATCCAGAATTTGAAATGAAGAGAAGGTTGTATTTATACAAGAGAGTGAGGGAAGATCGATGGTTGAGAAGAAAAGAATGAATCAATGGAGGAGGATTGTTGAGGAACATGCATCCAATAGAAGAAGGACACATGTCATTCCAAAAGTAGCTTAGTTGAGTTAACTCCTCTCTTGATGAGGATAAGATTTGATTTTCTTAAATTAGAATTTATTTTTCTAATTTAAGAAGATATTTTGCTTTAAAGATACTTTAAAATTGATTTTGCTTTTGTAACTCAGAGTTTTGCTTTTGTGTGACAAGAGGAAAGTTATTTTTGGAAGATAAGAATGATTTTTTAGAGATAAGAAGGCAGAATTAAATAAAAAGATTTATTTAATTATTTTGTAGATATTTGTGAGGAATAAATAAAATATAGAAATATATTTTATTTTGTGAGGATTTTTTATTTTATTAAATAAAATTTGCATTTTATTTAAATTTGGAAGAATAAGAGATTTTAATTAAATAATTAAAATTATTTAATTATTTTAGAAGAATGAAGTTAGTGCAAGTGATTTTAATTAATTAAATAAATGTGATCTATTTAATTAAATGAGAGGAAGTGAATCAAATGAATAAATAAATTTATTTATTTAATGATAGAGGAATATGATGATGAAATAAATATTTAAAATATTTATTTAAGTAGAGTCATGCCAATTTTAGGTGTATACATCCACTAACTAAGATTTATGCTTCATGAGGTCTAATCTTGTTATCTCATCTTGAGATATGATTGTTAATGGGGTAGCTGCACTAAGTGGTGTATGCTTGGTGTCAATTAACGGTTTAATGAAGGAATGCAATTGAGCAATATGCTCTTTATGTTGTTTATTCTTATCCTTCTCTTTCTTCATTCTTTTCAACTAGAAATCAATACTATCCTTGGCCTCTTGCCCTTCCTACTCCTCTATGGCAAAGCTTGGATCAATATCAGTTATTTGGAAATTCTCAATACTTATTTTACCTTTCTCTTTATCTGTGATTGGCAGTGCCACCTGAGATATCCTCCTACTAGTGGTAGGATCTCTTCTTATTGCAGAGGTTGGTCTTGCCTTCCTCTTTGGCTTCATCATGCTTGTTGAAAATAATGTAGAGACATCAAATTCATGTATGTCATCTATCTATTGTAAATTTATTTCTTGCTGTAGTTAATATGGAATATCACCCCTAGGCTCTTGTTGATCAGTCTACTCATTTTGAGCATCATGAGATTCTATATTATGCACTACCCATGGTGGTGAATTTTCCTTCCTTGGTTCTTCCTCATGTACATTTTCATGGGGTATCTCTTGCTAAGGTGCCTCCTGTTGAGGGATTTCCTGCTGAGGATTTTCTTGTGGAGAGATTTCATGCTGAGGTGGAGGCTCTTGTGATGTGTTTACATTATGATCATGCACCTCCTCCTACAATTTATCTTTGGGCGGTTCTTGAATATTCTAGTTTTGTGTATTCTGTGGCACCTGGTCTTCATGAGAAGATTGTGCATTTTGACCTTGGGGACCAGCTTGATCACCCTTGGTCATATTCTCTATCTCCTCCTAACCATCATCTTGTGACAACTTCTATTCTTCATCATTCAATGTGTTTGTTTCCTAAAGGCCCATGGCCTTACCCAATTCCTTCTCATCTTATTTCTCTTCTAATGCTAGGTTATTATCTTGATTATCACCCTCAACATGTGGTGATGTAACATTTTGATCCTCAACCCTATTAGGGACCTCCTTGTCAGTTTCCTCATGTACATTGACTTGCCTTTCCTTAGGCTCCAAAGGTGGATCATTATCTCTATTTTTTTCTGCAACCAAATTGGTCAATCCTATCTATTAAACTACATCCTCAGGGTCAACTTGTTCAACCTCCTCTTTCCTGACTTGCTCTTGATGCATTTCCTTTTGGACCATAGGAGTACCCTGAGGAGTCATCTTTGTATTAGCCAATAAGGTTTCCATCTTCTAAGCAGCAACATTAGTAACTACTTCATCATCTAACAAGTATACTGTATCATCGAGTGGAAGGGGTGGCTCTTTCCTACCCTTATGTCTCTCTTCTCTTTCCTCTTCCGCCTTCTCATTTTTAAATTGAATAATATTTGGTATTGGGACTTCATGCTACAGAGTTCTTTCATGAAAGCTAGACTACCTACACCCCTCAATAAAATAAGATCAATATTTACATTTCCCCTCATTGTAGTTTTTTGCTTCTTTTGGGGTGGTGTCTGCTGCACTTTCTTTCTTTTCTTCTTTGTTATTAACAGATCTTCATCTCGAGGTTCTTCATCTAAAGGGTCCTCATCCAATGGATTCTCTTCCAATGGTTCCTCTATAATCATAGGCGTAGGCTTTATGACCTTCTTTCCTTTTTTCTTGGCAGGTGTATGAAGTGATGCATCTAAATATGTAGATGTCAATGCCACATCACCCTTTGGTTGAAGTTTCCTAACAATTACTCCTTGATGTATAAGAACTGCCTTCTTGTTTTTTCCTTGCTACTTTTGTTCTTCAATTGGTAACCTTTCCTTGTTGGATTTCCTCTTTTCAATGATGAAGTCATCATATTCCTCTTCAAATAACTCCTATCTTTCTTCTTGGTATCCACAGTAAGGGCTACACCCTTCTTCTTCAACTTAGTGACTTCAGCACTTACCCAACTCTGGGTCAATTGAATAACCTTCTGCATTATTTGATCAAATGAAGTCACCTCTGGCTGAGTCAAATCAGGAGCTGATATAGTGTCATTGTACACTTTCTTGTCCTCATACTCATTGGACATAATCTTTCCATCATCTTTGTGCAACTGAACTGGCACTGGTTTGCAATCAAAAATATGAATTTGGTTGAGTGTGAGCCTCTAATAAGTCCTTCTCCTGACTTCATTTTCATCATCATAATCAGACCAGTAGTCCTCAAGGTGCTTTTGATGTACATGCTTCTTTAGTAATTTCTGCATCCTGCCATATGGGTCATATGACCTAGCTATTGAAAATGGCTATAAGTGCATTAGCTTCAATCCTCTGATTTCATCCTTGATACTTTGTTTATTAGGGCATATATACCAACCAATTAAGATTGGAAACAAAATAGACGGAATCATTTTCTCCTCTATGTGAGCCTCCACTGAAGTCAATACTTGTCTAGCAAACTCCATCAAAATGACCATGTCATTGGGGTATCTGGGCAACATAAGGGGATGTCCCTCAAAGCCTTCTATTCTCATGTATGAGAATGTAGGGAACTATATCAACCAAGCCCCATGTTTGTGTATCACAGCTTGGGCTTCCATACTTAATCTTTTCAGTTTGTCTTCTTCCATTGATCTAACAAGATGCATAGAAAAGGAATCATTCACCAATTTATAGTGTTGGAGGGACTCCCTCCTGCCCAATTGTGGATATTGTTCCCATAAGTTTACATCACCAAGATTGTTTCCAACCCTGCCCACTATTTGCAACCCATTGAAGGTTCCTCTAAAGGTACAGTCATATACAGCATAAGAAGTCATATGGAACATGCGCATCTGGCCACCTAGCCTTCTCATTCCTGCATCTAGACTATCACTTATGATTTTAGCCCAGAGACGCTTATCATTTAAGTATTCCACCATCCAGATGATTCCATACAGCCAATTTTCAAAGTTTCTAGCATGTTGTCTTCCTATTATTCTGGCAAGCATGACCATCATGTACTGATACTCTTCAACAAAATCAAATTTAAACAAGTACACTGGTAATTTAGCAGAGGCCTTATATGCACTTCTCTCGGATCTCCACTGGTACATGACCCTCCTGGCCTCTTTCTCATTACCACGGTATTCCTTTTCCAGTCTACTCAGGCTTAGCTTGACCACATTAGACCTTATAGGGAAATTGAATGTAGAGGTGATGCCTTTATTTGAGAAATCCATATACACTTTGCCATGTTTCTCCACTTTTCTTGTTTCAGGGTTATAATTATGTCCACACTCAACTACTAGCTTAGTAGCTTCCATGGCGTATGGAAATCCTCCGACATGCTACATCCATGTGGAGTATATTCTTTGAAGTATAGGGTTTCCACTTCCATTGTCTAACTCTCTCATCCATGCATCCAGGTGTGTACTTCCTTGGTGTGTGTCATTTATCATACCATATCTGAATCCTACCCCTTTGGGCTATATGAACATAGGTTTCAAAAAATCTATTTTGGACCTATTCCTTCTAGCTACCATTAGATCCTATGATAAAATCATGCATTTCTTACCCTAACATGTTTATGTGCAGTAGTGAATAGGGATCATATACATTCTATAGCAGCAATTTCATGATTCTAGCTCATTTCATGCATCATCATGTTAGTTGACTTTAGCAAAAACCCTTTTACCTCATGATTTACCTTAAACAACAAAAGATAGGGTTTCAATTACATACTTGATGATTGCTTTCCTCTTTTTATAGTATAAGTGATGACATGATGAGTGTGATTGTGTTGCGTTTTCCATCCTCTATTCCGTTCAAGTGCAAGTCCATTCCATTTGCAGGTGATGGTGATGCTTTGACTTTTAGAGCTTTGTAATTTTCACTTATCATAGGTTAAATGTAAATAAACCCCCAAAATTCACTTTTAAACTGATTAGTACGACAAATTAGGGCATGCTTATGATTTTTTTATTTAAGTCCATTAATCACTTGCATGACACTCGTGGATGCTGCCAAGTGTCGTGTTTATATTTGAAATTGTAGGGTGCGACCTACTGTTGGGCTCACATTTAATGCGGGAGGGTGATCTCTTAGAAGATCAGGTATATTTGAAAATATGACCCCCCAAAACATGCATTTGCTATATATGAGGGTGATATGAGCATCCATATGGTCAACCTTTTGACTAATGACCAAGATCAGGTCATATTGCATTTGTTAATAAATAATGATAATATTGTGTTCATATGACCCTGAGGGTTTTACCACGTGGCATGATTGGATTGGTTATTGTGAAACCAAGCATATCGAGTCATAAGCTTCAAAATGAGGGATATTGACAATAGATGGATCTTTAATACTTAGAAATATCACCCTCATTCAAGAATGTAAGGGTGACATCATGGCTTTATGGGCTTTTAAAGTTACTTGAGAAAAGATGATGTCAGCATCATATTTGTTAAGGTCAGGTATATTTCAAAATGTGAACTTTTTGGTTTGGATTATGATGGCATCATCATGTTGTCATGTCTTCTTTATTATTGGGTTATGGTGATGCCATCGTCATATTGAAGAATATGATGGATGTTTGGAAATATGACCCTCTGAGAGTTGGGTGCATTGATGATGTCATGATCAGGATGATCTCTTCTATATATCAAAACTGGATGACGTCAGGGTCATGTTTGTGAAGGGTGATATTCGCAAAGGGTGATATTTTGTAAGATGACAGATGTGTGGAAATATGACCCTCCAAAACATGCATTATGATTTGACGGGTAAATACCCTATCTCTTTTAAGTTTGGTGTTCGCATATTGGGGATATGAAGACATTGGGTGATCTTCGTAGGTTAGGGTCATCTTAACGAACATGACTGACATTTGGAAATGTGACCCTATGGGAAATATCTAGGTTGATCAAGCTTTGAATTAGCATAACTTTCTATCCCTAAACAATATTAGGGTGATCCAAAAGGCAAATTTTCTTAGAATTTTGTACTCTTTCCAATTATGAGGTTTGTTATAGAAAATTCTAACTTTGACAATTGACCCTCATTTATGATGCACATGCATAAGCAAGGGTGATACACTTAACTAACTTTTACCAAACCGCCCAAAGCAAGAAAGCAAAAACAAGCAGAAGAAAAAAGATGAGGTCAATTTAAAACATAACATCACAACTCTCCCTAAGCATAAGTATCATGACCTTTCTAGAAGGTATCATGTTCATAAGTGCAACAAGGTTGATAAGGGATCAAGTGTGTGCATATGATTAATTATCCTCATCTTGAAAGTAAGTTGAAAACAAAAGTAACTAGAGTTAACCTACATATTTTGGGTTCATCCCTCATAGCCAACTAGGATAGAGCCTTGTTGCCAGTAGGCGTCCATAGCCCCAATAAGGTTATCTTCACAATCCCCCTAAGTAGAGCCCCACTACCAGTAGGCGTCTATAGCCCTGGTAGAGTTACTTAGATGGCCTATTTTTATCCTCTTTGGATTTTCAATATGCATCTCTTTTATTCATATAATATCATCATGTAAGCTCAAGGTGCAAGGTGCGGTCACTTGTTGATTTAGGTTGGAGATTGTAATGGTAGCAAGGGTGACCCTTTAGATTTTTCACTTAACACCTATATTGATGCTTTCAACAAACCCAAGGTTGTTAGGTGAGTCATCGTGGCAATCTCCTTTGTGAAGAAAGGCATCACTGATGAAAATAATATCATAGACCTAATCAGGGATACTTCTCAGGGTGAATCACAACCTATGTAAAAATTTGTTCTCATCACTTGAATCCTAATAGTTTGGTTGGTTTCTTAGAGTGATAAGGTGCATCATCTTGACTAACCAAAACAAAACTCAACAACAACAAGCAAACAAGCAAACAAACAAAAACAAAGCTATACAAACAGCTATACAACATATATGTTATGGTACAAATGACTAATATGACTCTGTTTAGGCTTGAAAGTAATGTTTGAGGAACTATCCATTGATTGGTAATGGGACATCCTCACCAGTTAGAGTCTTAAGTCTGTAGGTACTATCTCCTAGGATCTTTGAAATTTGAAAAGGACCTATCCAAAGTTTGTCAAATTTCCCATGGTCACCTTTCCTTTCATGTACTTTATCCCATGCCAGGACTAAATCTAAAATCCTAAAAGCTTTGACTTAGGCTCTTTTATCAAACCAGCATTTGCCAATAGCCTGGTGTTTAGCAAACTAATCAATTGCTCTATCTCTTTTTTCTTCTAAATGCATGTGCTGAAGTAATCTGACTTCTTATTTGTTATCTATGCCTAGGTATTCTTGTGTAAACTACAATGTGGGGATCTTTAAGTTAACAAGGAGGATGGGATCCACCCCATATACTAACTGATAAGGAGAATTTCCTAATGTAGTGTTCATCCTAGTTCTATCCTCCCACAAGGCATATTTCAACAGGGTATTCCACTCCCTAGGGTTTTTCTCAATCAGTTTCTTTATGATATTCAATAAGTTCTTATTTGTTGACTCTGCTAAGCCATTCCCTTGGGGATAATAATTTGAAGAGAATTTTATAATAATTCCATGATCAAAATCCCAACTAGATAGTTTTAATGATGCAAAGGCAGGTCCATTATCACATACTAGGGCATATGGTAATCCATACTTGGTCACCATGTTGGCTTCTAAGAACTTGATCACATCATCTGCATTGCATGTCTTGCTACTACTTGCTTTAGTCCATCTAGTGCAATAATCAATGATGGTCAAGACATACCTATGGCCTAAAGATGATGGAGGATTGATGGGTCCTATGAAATCCATGCCCCATTGAGAGAATGGGCACATCTCCATCACTGGCTGCAATGGTTGTTCAACATATTTCTCTCAGCTAGCAGCAACTTGACAAGTATGACAATGCTTAATATGCTCAATAGTATCTTTAAAAATGGTAGGCTAATGATATCCTACTCTCAGGATAGCATGAGTGGTAGCTAGGTGTGATCCATGTGCAATCCCAAACTTATCATGCAATTCTACCAAAACATTATCAGCTTCTTGCCTATCTAGGCATCTAAGGTATATTCCTTCATAGTTTCTTTTGAAAAGGACTCCTCCTTTGATCATATACTTTTGTGATCTTATCTTCAAGGCTCTTCTCTATGAAGCTTGCATTTTTGGTGGGCATCTCCCAGTGATCAGGATGTGCCTGCTGTCTGAATACCATTCTTCATTTTCTCTAGTGTTTACCACATATTGTTGGCTCACGATATTAGGATTAGTTTCTGATATCATCTAGCTTAAGGCTTGCCCCCTTACTAACTTCATGGGTATTATATCCATATCATATTTTTGGAGCATAGTTATCAATTTGGCCCTCTTTTCTCCTGGCTCACTTTGCATCAGGAGCATCTTCACTGGTGCATCAGGTACTACAACAATGATCTTACTTCTTATAAAGTAATGTCTAAATTTCATGACTGCTTGGACTAGAGCAAGAGCCTATCTCTCAACATCCATGTATCTAAGCTCTGCATCTTTGAATGGGCAGCTCATAAAAGCTATGTGATTTTCTTCTTTAGCCTCATTTCTTTGTGTTAGTAGTGTTGTAGATGTATGCTCTAAAGTAAATAAATAAACATAGAAATCTCTCATATAATCTAGATTGATCAGAATAGGGGCATTAGATATGGCTTTCTTGATATCCTCAAATGCTACTCTTGCTTTAGGAGTCCATTCAATTTTAGCATCCTTCTTGAGCATTACATTAAGTGGTCTAACAATCTCTGCAAACCCAGTAATGAACTTTTTAACAAAATTTATCTTACCAAAATAGGATTTAAGTTCTTTCTTGCTTCCAGGAAGCTACAATTTCATGGTAGATTCTACCCTAGGAGGGTCAATGATGATTCCATTTTTTGTTATCAGATGGCCTAGCAGTTTACTAGTTGTCACTCCAAAGATACACTTGTTGGGATTGAGTGAGATGCCATATTGTTCATACTTCTTAAGCACCTTCTTGAGGTCTTCTATATGATCCCCCCTTTTCTTTGAGAAAACAGTCAAGTCATCCATGTAAATGACTATACATTTTCCAATCAAGCCTCTGAAAGCTATGTCCATTACACGTTGAAAGGTGGCACCAACATTTATCAATCCAAAAGGCATGCACCTATAAGCAAATATGCCCCACATTATGGTGAATGTAGTTTTTAGTCTATATATTTCATCTACCATCACCTGGTTATATCCTAAGAATCCATCTAGGAATGACATCATCCAAACACCATTTACTATTTGTAAGACCTCATCCAATGAAGGTAAAGGATAGTTATCCTTTTCAGAAGCTCTATTTAGGTTTCTAAAGTCTACACATAGCCAGATGCCACCATTTTTTTTTCTTACAGGGACCAAATTTGCCACCCATTTTGAATGTCTTACAAAAAATATAATTCTAGCATTGAGCAACTTCCTCACTTCTTCAAAGATAATGAGTTCTAACAAGGCATTAATAGGCCTTTACTTTTGTCTAAAAGGATTAACATCTGGCTTCAATGGTATAGTATGAGTGATGATTGAAGTATCATAAGTTTTCAACTCATCATAGGTCCAGGCGATAACATGGATGTAATCATTAAGTGCTTGGGTTATCCCCACCTTTTCTTCCTTTGTACAAACTTTAGCAATTAGGACATTCTTTACTTCTTCATTTTGTCCTATATTGATTGGTGAATATTCTCCTTCATCAGTCTTTGGGAGATCTTTCTATTTCAGCATATTGTGTAAATCAAATGCTCTTTCTAATTCTATCATCTCTTCAGGGATTTTATTACTTGGCAACTCTAGAATCTCTTCTTCCTCCCAAGTATGATCTTCTACATTTCTTTCATCTATGATCTAGGCATCAAACACATCTCTATTTGATATGAAGTCCAAAATGTGTTGATCATCATCAAACACTTGGAGATTAATGACATTATCTGGTATGGAGGGCACTTATATTAGTTCAACTAAAAAACTCTTTAGACTAGAAATGTAAAATGGCTCTAGAGTACTTGCAGCATGAGCCAAGGTATCTTCTCTGTGACTCTATTCTCTAGACACATGGGTGATGTTGAAGGCATCAAATTCTTCTATTAAATCCCATACCCTATGTCTATAATTAGACTTCTTGTAATTGAAAGAGTATATGCCTCTTACTTGTCTTACCACTAATTTAGAATCTCCATAGACATACAGAATCTTCACTCTTTTCTTTAGGGAAAACAATAACCCATGAATTAAAGCTTCATATTCTGTCACATTATTAGTGCATGGGAACTATAGTCTATATGTTGCTAAATAGGATTTTCTATTTGGATCAATAATATCTATCCCTACTCCAGCTCCTTGCTTTGATTTTGATCCATCAAACCTAAGGATCCATGGTTTATCTTTTGTCAAGGGCTTGTGGGGACCTTCCCTTTTCTTTTTGGCTCTAGCGGTTGCATCGCCTAATATCCACTTTAACTTTTGTGACTCATTCTCTTTCACTTTTACTTTCTCTAACTGATGTGAAACTAATAAATCCTTACTCCTTTTATCTGTAATATCATGAACATCAGTATCTATTTGTACTTTGATACTTTTCTTTTCATCATTAAGCATGCTTATTCTATCAGATAGCTGATCCTTTGAATAAATCATCTCCTACTTCTTAAAAATGTGCAAGCATAACAAGTAAGTAGTCTCTGAATATGGTGCTTCATGCAACCTACACCAACCTTTAATTAGGGCACTATGTAAAGGATTATCCTACAACATCATCTTTCAAATCTGTCTTGATAAGATGTTCTCAAACTTGGTTAGATTACTCCCTTTATCTTCATCAAACATTTCATAATCAGACTCAATCAAATAGTCAGTCCCTGGGGTGATGTTATGTTCATCCTTAGAAATGTTCTCATCGTACATCAGGACCTCCTCTGCATTATGAGTGTGGCTTTCATCCCAATATGTATTTTCTTCTGTACCTACAAATGACAAATAAGAATTAGCATCACTATAATTATCTACATTATTTACCTCAAGTGATGAAAATCCTTCCTCACTAGATTTTCTTTCCAACTCTATCATATCCAAATAGGCATCAAAAGTTTTCTCTGAATGTGCTTCATCATCCAACCTACACCAGCCTTCAATCAAAATGTCCTCATTAGATATTTTCAATGTCTGACAATGTTACATCTCTCTAGACAAATACAATCTAAAGTTCTTGAAATGATCAACTTCATCACCATCATCTAAACTAGAATCAGACTCGATGATCACCCTACTATCCTGATGAATGTGTTTAAGAATAAGAACATCATACATGAGGATTTCCTCTATCCTGACTATTCGGGGCCTAATGGAATAAACCCCTAGTTGAACATTCATGTACAATATCTCATTAGTCTTGTTGTACTCAGTGATCATGTGCTTCATCCTAGGTTTAGCTTCTATCCTAATCTAATTGGGAATCCCCTTCTAGAGTAACCACATGTAGCTGAAATCTATTGACATGTAACCATTAAGTGTCTTGGACCAATCCCTGCTAAGTAACATTCCATAGGTGTCAGGGATATCCACTACTTGGATGTCAATGTAATATTCAATCCTTGGATCTGATGCTAACTACATGTGGATATGTGTTAACTCTCCTACTACACTTACTTTAGACTTGTCTAGTTGTGTCACCTTCTTGAGTGATTTAGCTTGATGTAACCCTAAGGCATTATAGATTGACAGTGGCATCACATTAGTTGATGCACCTGAGTCTACCAAACAATTATGTAAATTCTTGCCAAACATTCTCAATGTGAGTAGGAAAGGAGGTGACTCAGCCTTATCTCCATATAGGGTCATGTGACAAGTTTCAGTAGCCTAAATAGTAGTTGGGGTTTTATGTTTAACATTATTGTCTTTAGCAACAGGATCTTTGTTTACAATGTGGCCAAGATTATGAGCATGACTATGCTCTTTTGGAATGGGCTTATCTAAGGATCTCATGAAAGCCTTCTTGATGGTTGGAATTTTAAGCAATTTAGACAATGACAGACTAACCTTAACTCTTTTCATCTCCTCTACTAAATATGTGACTAATTTGTCAGACCCAGGAGACTGATTATTAACCTTTATCCCTATATTTTAAGGTGTAAAATACTAAGCATTAACCCTAGGAATACCCAGATTATTGTTAGCTTTTGGATCTGGAAGGGTATTGAAGTTCTTAGGAGGTAATGATATGGTCAAAGGACTAGAAGGTCTGTTAGGATTACTCCTGAGGTTATAATTGTGTCTACCTTGGTATTGTTGTTGGTATGCATGGATTTCTTGATGTTCTAATAATGTCTCATTTTTATCCTCAAAGGGAAAAACATAATTAGTTTCAAATGCCATGGCTAACTCCTCACATGCAAGTGTGTAGTTCTCATGATCTGATATTGCTTGGTGATGAGAGTGATTTACATAACATTCTAATACAAGGGCAGAATCATATCCACAAGGGACGATTTCATTTCCTTCAATGAAAGGAGGGTTACCTATAGTATTGGACACTTCAGCCTAAAAAATAGAGGTTGCTATTTTAAACTAAGGATAACCTAGCTCAACATGTGCATTGGTGTTATGTATCCTGCACCAATTTGCAAGGGCTGTCTCTGCTAAGTTTACTCTAGTGGTTTGTTTTGGTTCACTGGGAGGCTGATTATCTAAAGGTGATGGCAAGGAACCATTATTTGGCTTAGTGTTCCACACTGTAGGCTGTCTAGGTGCATTATTGTTATTATAGTTCCTATCATTATGGTATCCTCTATTAGGATATCTTGATCTATCATTATTATATCCTCTATTTTGATTTGACTGAGAATAAAATTTTTGACCTCTCAGATGTGTAATTTATGTTGTCAACTTCCTTAGTTGTGTAGACATTTCCTTAATGTCTTCTTTCTCTTCCTGAACTTTGGCTACTACATTTTTAGACTAAGCTTTAAAGAAAGAACCATTAGTATTACTATGTCTTACATCTTAGGATGTTTGAGCATGTCCTGGGTACTGTACTATCTGACCATTTCCATTTGGAGGGGGCATGATGCTAGTGGAGGTACCTGTAAAGGACCTAGCATTGCAACATGAGGCATCATAGTTCTATTGGTATGCGGTTGAGCAGGATATGCAGGATAGGAAGGGAATGTTGTGTTTGGCATTGGAGCAGGAATCAATTGCTAAATAACTTTTATAGCTTCTTCAAAAGCTCCTATCAAAGTTGTTACACCAGGATGCATTCTTCTTATGAAAATAGAAGTCAAGGGATCTAAGGCTGAGTAATATATACTTCTAGCTACCTCATCTACTACATTATATGGGGCTACCAATTTGGAATACATTTTCTAGAATCTAGCATTAAAGTTTCAAATAGGTTCCCCTTCAAATCTTTTGATTGTGGCAAAAAAATGATAATTCATTGAAGGATCTATAGGTATCTTAAACCTATCCTTGAAGGGTTTTTCTAAGGTAGCCCATGAACCAATTGAGGCTTGAGCAAGATTGATGTACCAATTGTATGCTTCCTCTCCCAAGGAGTACAGAAATAATCTACATACAACATCTTGATGCTCAATCCTTGCTCTGCAACAAGATTCTTTAAATGTCCTGATATGATCTTCTGCATCCTAATATGGATGGTATTTAGGACAAATATTGTTAGGATTCTTAGCTAAAGGGTGGTAAGTAGTAAAAGTCAAAGGTGATTCTTCAGCAAAGAACAACATTGTAATTGGTGCTTGATGCACTAGAGGTGTAATAGGTAATCCTGTAAGTGTTTGTAGCATAGTAGGGGATATTGGAGGTGTCAAAGTATATCCTAATGAAGATATCGAAGCACCTGAATTAGGAGTGTGGTCAATTCCTATAGTTCTAGGTTTAAGTCCTCAAATAGGCAATTCTTCCAAGAGTCCACCAGATCTGGACCTAGTATTAGGCTTGTGAGCTAAGGTTCTGACAATTTATGACCAACTTTTGGAAATTTGACCTAATTTCTGTAAAGATCAATAGAACTAACTGAGCAAAGGTGATATTTATGATTAGGACTCAAGACTGACTAGATATTTATGCACTATTTGCATAAAACTTACAAATATGAGAAAATATCAAACTTTTGGACATGGATATCAGGATAACTGACTACATCAACAAGTCACAACAAGACTTTAGCAGGAAAGCTTGAACAATGACTCAATCTTCAAGGATTTCAAGAACTGACTACAAAGATTAGAGTATTTATGTTCAATTCTAAAATATTTATGATGAACAGACTTGAAATAGCATAGAACCAGTAAACCTTTGTACAAACACTCAAAACATGAGCAATTATGATGAACTTTGAGGAGATTACCTTGTTTAGACATAGGAATACGTGTATGCAACCAATTCACCTACCAAACAAGAGAGTAGGGCCTTCCTTCTAGTGCCAATTTATGTTGATGATGATTTTTAGTCATAACATGCATAAAAATTTGCACAACAAACCTTTATTATCTTTAAAAGTATGATCAATTTGGAACAAACTGATGAGTCCAAGTCTTCGTTGATTAGATCATGATCTTCTGATACCATGGGGACAATCTAAAGTCAAATTCGCAATAGCATAGCAACATCTACATCAAAATGGGATGCCCTAATAATCGACCAACTAAGACCAAGGTCAATCATTAACCTATAAAACAACCTCACCTAGTAAAGATTTTGACATATCAACATCCACTAAGATACATGCAAAGGAGGCATGAGAAAAGTTTGGGGTAGCTAGATTTGCCTTCAGGAATTGACCTAGACCATTGCCAATTGCCTCACAGGCTAATTTACACCAAAACTGTCAGGGTAGACAAGGCAATCTCACCCAAACAAGTGTTATATCAATAGACTCTTTCATGGGGTTGAAAGAGGGAGACCAAGGATGAATCAAGAGAGGATGCAAATCCCAGATCTAGTATCCAAAAGCTAACATGACCTCTCTATCTATAATGCCCACTCAAGAAATTAACAATAAATAACGATAATAAATTAATTTAGTAAAGAAATAATGAAAGAAATACGACTAAAGGAGAGTATCCTCAAAATTTAACTTAATAAAAGAACTTATTATACACAATTTATATTTAAATCACCATAAATGGAAATTAGGATTTAAATATTTCATATACAGTTATACAAATTTACAATAAATGTTATATGATCATCCTTTTGTGAAGTGGAGAATACTCTCTCAGCTCCAGTACCCTACATGGTAATCAAATCTGAAACTACATACTAAATGTAAACATTAGTTCTACATAGTCACAAAATACACAAAACAAATATCAAAAGCATAAAATAAAGGTCTAAGGCCCTTAGGGGCTGACCTAAAGTCTTAGGGGCTCACGATGGCCTTGCCTACTATTGATGATGATTGTTAGTCATAACAACATGCATAAAAATTTGCACAACAAACCTTTATTATCTTGAAAAGTATGATCAATTTGGAACAAAGTGATGACTCCAAGTCTCCGTTGATCATATCATGATCTTTTGATGTTACTCAGAGGTTAATGTGACATGTTGTTTTCCATTTCAAGGGGTCTTATACTATCTGTATTGTGAATTGTTGTCTGTATATTTGATTCTGCACCTGTTTCTTGTAAATTAACTTCACAAACAAGGTCATTTTTATTGTACTCAACAGATGATGATTATATTTATAAGTTTGATCAATTCTTCTGAGCATCAACTATCATGAACTTATTTCTACTTCTACACTATCTATTTAATCAAATAATGTACGTATAGCAGGTATTTGCATGTTTATCCTTGATATTCATATATATTTGCATGATATTTATCATTCTGACATGCTTTCACTCAAAATATGCTCTGTACATTCAATTATTTATGAGTTATAGACATATTTCATGTCTATTTGCTTTAGATTGTCTGTTATTTGCAATTATGAAGGTGATTTGTAATGAAATTAAAGAAAATTTAAAGAATTTTTCTATTTATGATGAACCTTTGCTATTGAGTCACATACATTCCAGATACTTTCATGAAGAAAAGGAATCAAACCATAATTTCACCAGGATGTTCCACAGCTAGGTATGGTTGATGCTAACTTCAAAGGAACAAGGAATGAAAACAACACATGCAGACTGATAAGCACTCCAAGGGATGCAGCTAATCAATGCATATATCTAGAATTCATCCACTGATTACTCAAGATTTACAATTATTTGTAATCAAAACAACTTCTCTTTCATTAGGTATGCAAAAGACATGTACATTCACAATGAGCTTCAAAATTAGTCTTGAGAACTTTAGCAATCTAACTTCAATTAAGTTTCTAATGATTCTACAAAGTGCACTCCATCCCCTTTTATACAATAAGGAGAGGAGGCAGTTACAAATGATCAGTGGTCACGATTTATCTATTTAGCTCAATGACCAATATTCCTTCTTTGACTGGGTCAACACCTACATATGTGGCACAAGTTGCCAACTGGCAACTATCTAGCAAAACTCGATCATTTTGTTATCTGATTATGCATATGACTCTATCATCATGCATCTTTACTTATTCTTCATATTTTGCCTCTTCTTCATTTTCATCTTCTTCTTTGTCCTCATCATCATCATCATCATCACTATCATCTTCATGAAGATCACCCTTTATGTGTACCTTTACCATTGCCCTGATGGATTCATACAATTGCACTATTCTCTCAACTTCACCTCCATCTTGGACCTTGGCCTTTACTATAGCATGTTTGTGAGAATGAAACCGTTCTTGAAGAGCATTCCACTTACTCTTCCTGATGTTCAATGTCTCATTGTATGTTTCTACTTTGTCTTTCATTCTCATGGCCTTGTTTATCACATCTTCTATCAAGTGATGAATGGGATCCTTTGTTGCTTTCTTGAAATTATTATGGAAGGCTTGGACAGCTAAATCAATATCCTAATTTTCTATTTTTCCTTCTACTTTGTCCTCTAGAGCCTCCAGGGTGTTTACTTATTCTGCCATGAGGTGATGCAGTTTAACATGTATATCTGTTAGCTTGCTACTACATCTCTTTAGTACATCACACTCAAATCTGATGTCCTCATACCAAATGCCTAGTAGCTACGTAGTGTTATTATCCACTATGTTATTATCTATAAGTATTTTCATGTCAATCCTCTTCATTTCACCTAAAGCATCCAGATGCTTTTCCAACTTAAAAGACCTTCTCCACACCTCATTCTATAACTTGTCCACTTTATTCCTTAAAACACCAAGAGAATTCTAATTTGATAAGGAGGTTTTGACTACATTTTCTACATCAAAGATAAAAGAGATAAACCAATTATCCACTAACTGAGCTTTATGCTTCATGAGGTCTAATCTTGTTATCTCATCTTGAGTTATGATTGTTAATGGGGTAGCTGCATGGAGTGGTGTATGCTTGGGGTCAATTAACCTTTTAATGAAGGAATATAATTGAGCAATATGATGTTTATGTTGTTTATTCTTATCCTTCTCTTTCTTCACACTTTTCAACAAGAAATCAATACTATCCTTGGCCTCTTGGCCTTCTTGCTCCTCTGTGGCAAAGCCTAGATCAATATCAATTATTTGGAAATACTCAAGACTTATTTTACCTTTCTCTTTATCTACCATTGGTAGTGTCACCTAAGCTATCCTCCTACCAGTGGTAGGATCTCTTCTTATTGCAGTGGTTGGTCTTGTCTTCCTCTTTGGTTTCATTATGCTTTCGAAAAATAGTGTAGAGACATCAAATTCATGTACCCCATCTATTTGTTGTAAATTTATTTCTTACTACAGCCAATATGGAATATCACCCCTGGGCTCTTGTTGATTAGTTTTCTCATTTTGAGCATCATGAGATTCTGTATTATGCACTACCCTTGGTTGTGAATTTTCCTTCCTTGGTTCTTTGTCATGTACATTTTCATGGGGTATCTCTTGCTGAGGTGCCTCCTGTTGAGGGATTTCCTCCTAAGGATTTTCTTGTTGAGAGATTTCATGCTGAGGTGAAGGTTCTTGTGATGTGTGTACATTATGATCATGTACCTCCTCCTGCAGTTTATCTTTGGACAGTTCTTGAATATTCTTTTTGTGTATCTTGTGGCACTTCGTCTTCATGAGAATATTGTGCATTTTGAACTTGGGGATCAGCTTGATCACCCTTGGTCACATTCTCTATCTCCTTCTCTTGACCATCATCTTGTGACAACTTATGTTCTTCATCATTCGATGTGTTTGTTTCCTCAAGGCCTAGGGCCTTACCCAATTCATTCTCATATGATTTCTCTTATAATGTTGGGTTATTATCTTGATTATCACCCTCAGCATGTGGTGATGTAACATTTTGATCCTCAACCCTATTAGGGACCTCATTGTTAGTTTCCTCATGTACATTGACTTGCACTTTCTTAGGCTCCAAAGGTGGATCATTATCTTTGTTTTGGTCCATATCACCTTGGTAAGCCAAGTCTATTACCGTAGGTCTAGTAACTTGATCAACCAAATTGGTCAATCCTATCTATTGAGCTACATTCTCAAGGTCAACTTCTTCAACCTCCTCTATCCTGGATTGCTCCCGATGCATTTCCTTTTGGACCATAGGATTACCCTAAGGAGTCATCTTTGTATTATCTAGTAAGGTTTCCATCTTCTGAGCAACAACATCAGTAACTACTTCATCATCTGACAAGTATACTATATCATCAAGTGGAAGGGGTGGCTCTTTCCTCGCCTTATGTATCTCTTCTCTTTGCTCTTCCACCTTCTCAGTTGTAAATTGAATAATATTTGGTATTGGGACTTCATGTTGTAGTTCTTTCATGAAATCTAGACTGCCTGCACCCCTCAATAAAATCGGATCAATATTTACATTTCCCCTCATTGCAGTTTTTTGCTTCTTTTGGGGTGGTGTCTGATGCACTTTCTTTCTTTTGTTCTTTGTTATTAATAGATCATCATCTCGAGGTTCTTCATCTAAAGTGTCCTCATCCAATGGATTCTCTTCAAATGGTTGCTCTTCTAATGGTGCATATATAATCATAGGGCTAGGCTTTATGACCATTCCTTTTTGTTTGGCAGGGGTACAAAGTGATGCATCTATAGATGTAGATGTCAATGCCACATCCCCCTTTGGTTGAAGTTTCCTAGCAATTACTCCTTGCTATACAGGAATTGCCTTCTTGTTTTTTCCTTGCTGCTTTTGTTCTTAAGTTGGTAACCTTTCTCCATTGGATTTCCTCTTTTCAATGAGGAAGTCATCATATTCCTCTTCAGATAACTCCTATCTTTTCTTCTTGGTATCCACAGTAAGGGTTACACCCTTCTTCTTCAACTTAGTGACTTCAACACTTACCCAATTCTGGGTCAATTGAATAACCTTATGCATTATTTGATCAAATGAAGTCACCTCAGGCTAAGTCAAATCAGGAGATGATATAGTGTCATTGTACACTTTCTTGTCCTCATACTCATTGGACATAATCTTTCCATCATCTTTGTGCAATTGAACTAGCACTGGTATGAAATCAAAAATATGAATTTGGTTGAGTATGAGCCTCTAATAAGTCCTTCTCCTAACTTCATTTTCATCATCACAATCAAACTAGTAGTCCTCAAGGTGCTTTTGATGTACATGCTTCTTTAATAATTTTTGCATCCTGCCATATGGGTCATATGACCTAGCTATTGAAAATGGCTATTAGTGCATTACCTTCAATCCTCTGATTGGATCCTTGATACTTTGTTTATTAGGGCATATATACCAACCAATTAAGATTGGAAACAAAATAGGTGGAATCATTTTCTCCTCTATGTGAGCCTCCACTGAAGTCAATACTTGTCTAGCAAACTCCATCAAAATGACCCTGTCATTGGGGTATCTGGGAAACATAAGGGGATGTCCCTCAAAGCCTTCTATTCTCATGTATGAGAACGTAGGAAACTGGGTCAACAAAGCCCCATGTTTGTATATCACAACTTGGGCTTCCATACTCAATCTTTTTAGTTTGTCTTCTTCCATTGATCTAACAAGATGCATAGAAAAGGAATCATTCACCAATTTATAGTGTTGGAGGGACTCCCTCCTGCCCAGTTGTGGATATTGTTCCCATATGTTTACATTAGCAGGATTATTTCCAACCCTGCCCACTGTTTGCAACCCATTGAAGGTTCCACTAAAGGCACAGTCATATACAACATAAGAAGTCATATGGAACATGCACATCTAGCCACCTAGCCTTCTTATTCCTGCATCTAGACTATCACTTATGATTTTAGCCCAGAGAGACTTAACATATGAGTATTCCACCATTCGGATGATTCCATACATCTAATTTTTAAAGTTTCCAGCATGTTGTCTTCCTGTTATTCTGGCAAGCATGACCATCATGTACTAATACTCTTCAGCAAAATCAAATTTAAACAAGTACACTGGCAATTTAGCAGAGGCCTTATATGTACTTCTCTTGGATCTCCACTGGTACATGACCCTACTGGCCTCTTTCTCATTACCACAATATTCCTTTTCCAATCTACTCAAGCTCAACTTGACCACATTAGACCCTATAGGCAAATTGAATGCAGAGGTGATGCCTTTAGTTGAGAAATCCACACACTCTGCCATGTTTCTCCACTTTTCTTGTTTCAGGGTTATAATTCAGTGTACACTCAACTACTAGCTCAGTAGCCTCCATGGCGTATGGAAATCCTCTGGTGTGCCACATCCTTGTGGAGTATATTCTTTGAAGTATAGGCTTTGCACTTCCATTATCTAACTTTCTCGTCCATGCATCCAAGTTTGTACTTCCCTAGTATCTGTCATTTATCATACCAGATCTGAATCCTACCCCTTCAGGATGTATGAACATAGGTTTTAGAAACTCTATTTCAGACCTATTCCTTCTGGATGCCATTAGATCTTGTGATAAAACCATGCATTTCTTACCCTAACATGTTTATGCGTAGCAGGAGATAGGGATCATATACATTCTATAGCAGCAATTTCATTATTCTAGCTCATTTCATGCATCATCATGTTAGTTGACTTTAGCAAAAATCCTTTTACCTCATGATTTACCTTAAATGACAAAAGATAGGGTTTCAATTACATACCTGATAATTGCTTTCCTCTTTTTACAGTATAAGTGATGATGGGATGAGTGTGATTACGTTGTGTTTTCCATCCTCCATTCCATTCAGGTGCAAGTCCATTCTATTTGTAGGTGATGGTGCTGCTTTGACTTTCAAAGATCAGTAATTTTAACTTATCGTAGGGTAAATGTAAATAAACCCCCAAAATTAACTTTTAAACTAATCAATACGACAAATTAGGGCACGCTTATGATCTTTTGTTTAAGTCCATTAATCACTTGCATGACGCTCGTGGATGCTACCAAGTGTCGTGTTTATATTTGAAATTGTAGGGTGCGACCTACTGTTGGGCTCACATTTAATGTGGGAGGGTGATCTCTTAGAATATCAGGTATATTTGAAAATATGACCCCATGAAACATGCATTTGCTATATATGAGGGTGATACGAGCATCCATATGGTCAACCTTTTGACCAATGACCAAGATCAGGTCATATTACATTTGTTAATAAATCATGATAATATTATGTTCATATGACCCCGAGGGTTTTGCCACGTGGCATGATTGGATTGGTTATTACGAAGCCAGACATATCAGGTCATAAGGTTCAAAATGAGGGATATTGACAATATCCAGACCTTTAATACTCAAAAATATCACCCTCATTTGAGAATGTAAGGGTGACGTCATGGCTTTACAGGCTTTTAAAGTTACTTGAGAAAAGATGATGTCAGCATCATATTTGTTAAGGTCAAGGATATTTTGAAATGTGACCTTTTAGGGTTGTTTTGTGCCTCACACACATGCCCCATTTTGAAAAATAGGGACCCCCTCTTTCAAATCTTGGCTTAGAATGTCAGGAGGGTTTTTCATCTCCTAAGTGGTCAAGTGGTCAAAATGCACTTCCTTCCATGTTTGAAATTTGATGTTAATAGGTCATTCCAAAATCTACCAAGTCCAAGCCTTTGTATTTCATTAAACTAGGTCTAACTATCTTTTGCACTAAAATGCCCTTTATCTGACCTTTGTGCTAAAATTCCCTTTGTTTGACCTTTGCGTTAGAATCCTTTGCCTTCAACCTCGGCACTGTATTGCTACCTGATCAAATTTAGCACCACTTTTCACATCCACTAACCTTAGTGCTAAACCAGTCGCCACCAACTTTAAGCTATAATGTTTATTCACCAACCAAGTTAGAGGGTGGTAAATTCTCCACCAATCCGAGGAACCTCAAACTCCTGCAACACATGAAAATAGATTGAGCACCTTTAAGTACTGAAAATATTATCCACCGACTGAGTCAGTGATACCCCAAATCCCCATCGAGTTGGAAATAATCTAATACTGTGCAAACCCTAATATTCTACCGAATCTCGCAATGGATACTTCGTACGCTCTACATTAATGGCAATCGATTTGGAAGGATAAAAGGGGATTTTTTGTGGTTTTTGAGCTCATTCTACATTTAACAAACACACAGAGAGCTCTTTGGTGACATTTCAATAGATTGACCTATGCAACTCGTGAACTCGACCTGGAGATCTCCTGCCTACTTGCACAATTCAGCTCACTTCATTCACCGCGGAGAAGGTAGGAGCTCATTTCCACATTTAGGGTTTTTAGTTAGGGTTTTGATGGATTTTGAATGCATTTCCTTTTAAAGTACAGTACATGCATAAATGATGTGAATTCAGGTGCGTAAGGTAGGGTTTCCATTTCTTCACTGTTCATCTTCATAAACCTTATTTTTAAAACTTTGAGGGTAATTCTTTAAGAGTATTCTTTGAAATCCCTCCTACATGTCAAATAGAAATTGATGTTTGTCAAACCCTAATAAAACAAAATAATCTCAAACACTTTGAATTGACCAACAAAAAGAGTGAAGGATATTTTGCATTCAAAGTTGTCTGACTAACTTTCAAAAATATTGTGATCAGTCTGGTCAGTCGGCAGACTTGAAAACCCCCGCCAGGACTCAAAACCATTATTGTGCCAAAAACTTAGTTCTCCAACTTTGTGCTTTTTCATCGCTTCAAATAACTTAGTTCATGAATCCCAAAAGTTCCGCATAACCCTAAGCTTGACTTTGCGCTAGTTTTTTATTTCCCTGACTCAGCACTAAATGATCACTTCTCTGACCTAGGTCAGATGCATGTAAATGTCCCACCAGTCTATGATGCGTAAATCTCCTCCAAATATCAAGAAAACACTTTTGTGCTAGAAACAACTCCCTCTGACCTTGCGCCAAAATGCACCATCTCCGACCTAGTCGGTTGACTTTGAAAACCCCACAAGGTTAGATGATACCCAATCCCATGCAAAGGTGGTAAGGTCTGTTTGATCACCTTGCATTGAAATTGCAACCAACTGACCCGAATGACTAACATAAGTCGGTCTCATCTCAAACCTATACAAGTTGGTCAACCATAAAATCTGTACAAAGCATTGTGATGACATGAGCATATACAAACTAGTTAGTCAGACTACCCTGATTTCTCTACCGAGGTTGATTGACCTCAAAATCAATGCTTTTTCTTTTATAGGTCAGTTGACCCCAAATTTAGCGTAAACTAGGTAAAAATGACTGTTTTAAGGAAATTTTCAAAAGGGGAAATATTCATTAGGTAGAAATAATCATTGCACTTTGTAAATTATGATGTTTTTTGCATTTTGATCAGGATTTTGCAGCATTAGGGTATTTATTACATGCATTAGTATAATATTGCTTTATTATTTGATCATGTGATAAATGCAATAGTTGTTAAATTTCAGACTTCTATTTTTATCAGCATGTGATTGGTGGCTTAGTAGATTCATGTTAGGTTCACTTGTTATAACATGGTTCAATGGTGTAGTGGTCAACTTGATAATCATACACATTAACATTAGGAGTTAGAGTTAACATCTTAAAAACATCAAAACTTATAAGGTCTAGTCATGCAGGTTAGATGATTGCACGAGCTCAAGCCATGAGGTTCAAGTTCAAAGGTATTCCTCTAGAAATGAAGATTTCTACTCAATGGAAAGACATTGGAGACACATACTTAGGTCATATTGACCTTGATGATTTTAGGCTTAGAGTATTTGGCCCAAATCCAACCCCTAGAGCCAGAAAAGTGAAAGATAGTGGGATTGTACAGGCTGTTGCCTTCCTTACGTCTGTTTAATGTGTAGAATTGATAGTTGCCTATGTAGATAGGTATGATGTCATGACCAAGACCATACAAACTGGCAGTGGAGATATTTTAGCTAACTTAAGTCCACCCTCCTTGGCTAAAACCTTTGATATTCCATGGCATCCAGTGATGACCATGCCAAACAAGGTAGGATCAGAGGCCACCTATAAGAAAGATGAAAGTGGATGTAGGAAGCATATGAATGAACAATGGGCAAAAAGTAGAAGGTCAGCCATTGTTAAGTTTCCCTAGATACTATACAAAAGTGACTTCCACGGTGAGATAAGGGACCTGATAACTTTGTTAAGCAGGATATACGGATTGCCTGCAACATCTACTTTTGAGGGATGGATGTTTGTCATAATTGAATAAATACTAAAAGATACCAAGTTTCACTAGGGACAAATCTTAAGTGATAACATCCATGAATCATTCAACAACTTCAAAGAGAAGCAGTTCTTCAGGTGGACATCATATGTTATTTGTGCCTTCGCAAGGAGGAATCACTATGCCAGATTATCCAAGGTAGGAGAAGTAGGAAATGATGAGAAAACTCAAGTAAAGGTTTATGAATGCTACACACAACTCACATTGTCACAATCTCTCATGTATTTGAAGAGGGCAAATGATGCCTTTACTATGTACATAACTAGATTATTGCAAGGCAATACCACTCTGAGAATATCCACAGAAGCATGAATGAAGTCACTAAGTATGGGAGGTGGTATATTCAATTTGAGAATTCACATATCTAAGGATACAAGGCTTCATTGGGATAGCTTATAGACTCCCCAGATATCCTACAGATAAATTAGTGCTCTTGGAATTATCTAGACAACTGATAACTTGTGCTAAAAAACTCAAACCTCTGCATAGAACAAATGTCCAATTTCCCATCCTCTTAGGTAGAGGAAATTATGCATGTCCTTTATTGGACATAGCTGAGCATTCTAACAAAGAACTCCAACTTCTTAATCTTCATTACTACAATGGAAGAGATCATTTTGATTCTAATAAGGTGATGGAGAGGTTTGTGAGTAGAATATGTTCCACAAGATGCATATAGAGGACTTTTGGGCAAATTATATGGATGACTATGAGGTCATGAAGAAAGTCCAGATTATCTCTAGCATTCGTCAGGAAGTTCCATATTATTACAGTTCCTAACCAATTAGAAGATGATGATAACATGATGAATAGAAGAAATTGGGAGGTTCAATATCACCAACCAATCCCTTTGCCTAATTGGGCTAATGCTGAGGAAAGCTCTCTTGATACTGCAATGAAGGAACCAATCAGATTAAGCAAAGCATGGGTAAGAAGTCAAATTGCTTCTTTGGAGAGGCAAGGGATACAACTCACATACACTGCACTTGAATTGGAAAAAGAATCTGGAAGAGAAGAAGATGAACCCATAGAAATTACTGATGAGGTAGAACCAACCCAAGGATAGAGATCAGATAGTGAAGACCATATACCCTTGGCAGAAAAGGCCAAAGTACAGAAAAGTAAGAAGGCTGCAATGAAGACACATAAGAAAGATATGCCTCCTTCTACTAGGACAAGAGCTTCAAAGAAAAGAGATATGCCTAGTGGCCCTGGAGAAGGATCTAAGGTGAAGAAAATTAAGGTGAAGACTGTTAAACAAACTAGGCAGATTGCTACTACTGCAATTCATGATGAAACTAGTCTGCTAGCCTCTCCAACCCCTGCTGCTCCAAATGTTGGTACCACTGCTACTGTTTGTACTATTTCTTTTTCTACTTCAGCAACCATCATTCAAGAAAGTGTCTCTATTGTTGCTTCACCCTCAATTACTGCTCCAACCATCTCTTCCTTATTAGTAACAACATCTAGTACTCCTAGCAATCTCATTTCTTCCCTTGCTCCCTTGTCATATTCTTCCACCCCTTCCACATCCTTACCTTCCATATCCTCTACTTCAATTTCCACTTCCCTTACATTACCTCCCATTTCTACTATTCTTTCACCTTCCTTTCCCTCTTTGTCGAGCACTTAACCTATAGTCATTTCTTTTGTCTTGCCAACTTCTTCCATCCCACCAGCTTTGGGGATGGCTATGTTTGCTATTTTGACACAATTGAACTTATCTTCATTGGTGATGCTATTATCTTATGTTGCTCCTATCTCCCAAATACCATTGGATCAAGATTCAACTCCCTTGGATGTCCATTGCTACTAGGTATTGAGAAATTATGTGCTGAACTAGGTCTTTAGGAGCAAGAGTCAGAGAAAGATGTATTTGTCAAGGCAGATAATGAGGTACTTGATGAGCCATTGGCTGAAATAGTTAGTGTGGAGATAATTGAAATATTAGACAGTCCTTCGGAGAAGGACCAAATAGAAATGAGCCTTGAGGTAGCTCAGAAAGATGTAATGATGAATTGGAGAAATCTTATAGATGAGGAGGATAAAGATTTAGATAGAGAACTAGAACAAGAGTAGGGATTGATTGAAGTCCCCCTAATATAGATAGTGAAAATATTGATGGGTCTAGTAAGCTTTCTTCCTCATCACCTGACTAGCTGCAAAATAGAATAGCATATCTAGAGCCCCAGGTGGAGATAATGAAATTAGACTTAATCATAATTTTGTCGTAGGCCCTGTTAGTGTCTGAATTAGCAGAGGGTTTGCCAGCTCCAATGCATAGGCAGATTCAGCCAATAGATACGGGAGGTTGCGTGAGCTGCCTCCCCTTCACTTCTGGTTCTACCACACCAAGGGGGGTATCCCTATAGCTAAAGATGTAACATTGACTCACCCAATGATGAAAAGATTTAGCTTTACAATGATAGGCAAAATACTCTCATTTGTGGACCAAGATTTGCATGATAGATCACAAGGCTCGCAATATTCTTGGACATATCTAACTGGTTGAGGATGAGAGTATGCAGAGATCCTATTTCTACTCCTACAAACTAATAGGTTGGAATTATGAAATAGTTTGTTTTAATGTTTTGGATGCAAGACAAGGGGTTTTGGATCATAACTACTACACAAGAAGTAGACCGGTGCCTATCTCTGGGCAAGGAGTCAACTAGACGTATACAAGAGAATGGCTTGCAACTAGCATTCAAGTTTCAAAAGGTTAGAACTGGTATTTTCCTTACAAACACCACCTAAGGATAAGTATTTAACTATCTCTACTTACATACATCCCAGCTGACATAAAATCTTCTCCATACTCAACCTAAAACAATTTAATCCACTCCTTGAATGGAAGTTAAAGATTAAGCATGTGATACAAAAATCTATACCCTAGAATCTGAGAAACCCTTAGCAACCAGATTCAAAAGAAGAGAATGCATACAACACATGGAGACAGACAGATAACACATGCAATAATGCATTTTTCATATAAAATGACAAGAAACTGAACATATGTGCAAGGTACACTCAAATGCAACTCATAAACTCCAATAGAGATAAAACAACAAGGAAAATGCTCTGTCTTTCATTATTTTTCCCCAAAAAATGCCCAAGTCTTCAACCACCCAAATGAGTAACACAATTTGCACTTTATACCAAGATTGTGTACTCAACAATAATTACATGGCACTTCAAAATTCACCAGAAATAGTGCACCACAGAATGGCGCTCAAATCATTGAATGCACCAGAGAGAAGGAGGAAGAAAAGCAAGTGAGATCAGGATCTACACTGCCACCTAAAGATTTTCCCCATCGATTGGGTAGTTGACTTGTCAACTCAACCCATACCTCTGCACTGCTGCCATAAATGGCCAACCTACCCATGGGATGCAATAATGGTTCGTGCTATGAAGTTTCCCACTCGAACTGGTGCAGATACATAGAAAATAATTCCTTACTCAAGCGTTTAAAATAGGGCCGTCGATCTCGATCTCCTTCCTATCGCTGAGATCTACAGCATCAAAATGCTTTGAAAAGTCACCAACCAACAGAATCATGCCACATAGGTGCTTTATCTCCTTTGACTTTTCCCATCGCAACATTCATTTTGCCTTCTCCACCTTTTGACTTTTTTGCCAATGAATCTTTTGTATATGCGAGTGCATATACATACAATCACGCCTGGACACGCGACATCTCCTGATTTGCTCTTCATCACTGTGAAATTGCATATCCATCAGCCATCGAGATGACTCAAGGAGTGTTTGCTGATGCATCGAGTCCTGCCGATAGAACCCTTGCATCTTCCTTTTGCATATGCGGGATATACAATGCTTCACATACAAGGCGGACTTCAACACTTTATCTGCTAGATTGGAACATCCTTTGGAATCTACATTGTATCTTTCTCATTGTACATCGGCATATACAAGCACTTTATCATACAAGCCGCAGACCCCAAATTCTTAGAAACATATTGAAATCGCTTTCGGGTCTGGGCTGTATGTCTTACCTTTGTATAATTGCTTTGTATATTGCATATACCAATGCAATATACAACCAATGGACCCTAAATCATTTATCCACCAAATCACAATTTCCTTCGTGTCCAGGCCTTGCATGTGCACTTTGTATATACCCTTTGTATATAGTACATACAACCTGGGACATACAAGTGGCAGGCCCCTTCATGTCTTTGAGTGCTTTGTTGACTTTGACCGCCTTACACATTTCACTTGTATCTTTCACTTGTATGTGCACTTGTACATTGGATATACATACAACACAAGCATACAAAGGAAATACCTTTGACCTTTCAACTCAGCCATTGTATGTATGCGTGCCAGGTCTAATTTGATAATATTTGGAATCTGCCCCTTGCATATTCTGCTTTGTATGTTTTGATTGTATGTTGGGAACATACAACCCCAACATACAATGCACGGACCTCACCCAGCTCATAAATGCAATTAACTTCTTCACCGCGTCTACCTTGCACTTGTTCACTTGTATATTGCCAATGTATCTCCGTGATGTACATTTTTGAATGTACACGACCCCTTGTATATTTTCATTGCATGTATCTTTGACATACATTTACCTTCGCACATGCATCTAGCTGTTGTATATCCACTTGCATCTTTTCCATTATATGTAGCCATTGTATGTCTAAACATACAAACCCGATATATAAGCAAACTCAACATACAACTGCAGAATATTCTGGGAATCTGTGATAGATTCCTCAATGTATATGCACCTATTCCAAACCCGACATGCATACAAGGAGGCAAATAACTAATTTTTTTCAATTTTTGAAGGCCAATTGAGCATACAAACTGCCCTGTATGCTCAAATGTACATTTGATCTTGCATGTATATACAAGTGGCCTTGTATATACAAAGGTACATGCAAAAAACTTTTTTTTTTGCACATTTCAACTGCAAAGGCCAAAAGACTTAGAATTTTTTGTTTTTTGGGGAAGGGACCTGCAGATTTAAATGCCTGAAACCTGAATGTTTATGTAGGCACCACTAGGCCCAAAAGCCAAAGAAGCAGAAGAAAGCAAAGGAGCAATCTAGGATTTACAAAGATGAAACTAGATCTAGAATAGTTGAGGTAGATGTCCCTTTGGCAGATACAAACAGAGAATAGGTCAGAGTAGAAGATTAGATCATAACAACTATAAATTTGAGACCAACTATATGAGTGCAGAGAGTTGATGATTTCAAAGGATTTGTAACTTCAATCTTAGAGTAGCTAGATAAAGATGAACTTTCAAAGAAAGAATTGAAGCAACAAAATGACAACCTTAAAGCCTGTCTGTAATTTTTGATAAAAACCAGTTGATTCTGAAAGAGAGATAAGGATAGTACCCATCTTTTTGTCAAGAGATGAGAAAGCTGGGTGAAGTTTGAACTTTGTCAAAAGGTGCCCAAAAATGGATGATCAAGGTATGTGAGAAGGGATGTGAGACAATTCAAGCTGCAGCTAAATCACATAAGAGTTTGGTCAAACTTCGTGAGTAGTGGAAAGACTTGCAAGAAGAATGTGATTCTTTTGACGAATATTACTCCCATATGTTTCTTTGAGTTAAAGGTATCAGAGATTTACTTGCCCAAACACTAGTGGGTGAGAATATTTTGACTGGTGACAAATTGTATAAAGCCACTGAATGGTATCAATAGATAAAATTGAGGAAGGAAATTTTTGATAACATCAGGGAAGCTTGCAAGCTAGCAAATGAAAACATATTGTCTCTGATATATGACATAAATGACACTCTGAGAGATTGTCTGGTAATGGTCTACAATGATTTGGTGCCATATGATGTGAAGGGTTGTAAAGATAAACTACACAAGACAATTTTTGAAGATGCTGAGTTGGATGTGGAAGCAAGGATGGATAAAGTCAGTGATCTCAGAGCTGAGTTTAATGCATTTCATAAGGCAAAGGAAGAAATAGAAAGAATATATAATTGATACATCTAAGAATTGGAAATGTTTAGATATCAGGTCAATCCTCTTAAGGACCCAGATCCTACAGATATCATTCCGGTACTTTCATCTTGGGTCACCTACAACAACAAGCTGGTATAGGTAGACAAAGTAGACATGGATGAAGAGTTTTAAGTTTTTTTTGAACATTTTGAAATGTAATCCCGTCACTAATGTAAATTTCTATATTTAGAGTGACATGTGACACTATTTTGTCGTTATTATGCCTCAAAAATGAGCTTTTCTATATGTATATTCAGTTGGGAAGTCAAAATGTCTAGATTCAATGTATCTGGGGGCTATTTTTCATCTTTTTCATAAGGAACAAAATGTAATATAGGATCTATTATGAGCTGTTGTGAATGCATTTAATGATGTAAATCTAGACCATTAGTGTTGAGTTAATCTCCACCGTCTATTCAAAAACTCGGTATGCCACTTTTCCTATATAAAGGGCTACCATTTCCATTATTTGAGAGAGACTTCTTGACCCGAATTGTTGACATTCTACCATTTGAAGTAATACAAAACAAGTTTCTACAGTTATCTTGAGAATTTGTGTGTTGTGTTGCTTATTTGGTTTCATGGTTCACTTCTTAATCTCCAATGGTTAATTAATTATGCTTTTGCAATGTTCATGGTTTGCTAAAAGTATTTGATGAATGCTCTTAGTCCATACTTCTAGTTATTTATTGATGGTAGGTAATTGTGCAAAGTTAGTATAGGATGATCAATTGTGCTTAGTTTGATTGTATTTCATAAATGAAATTGTGTCATCTATTGGGTATTTGATGAATGAATGTAATCTAAAAATTTATCAATTTCCATTAAAGATAGCATCATTTTCTGTAGTGTTGTAACATTCATTTTCAGTTTGGTAACTCAAAAAACTAGTTAAATTTTAGAACGTTTGTCTACTTGTAATAGTCCATGCATTGTGAATGTCACTTAGGATTTCCTTAAAACCCTATTTCCTTTTGTATTTTCTTTGAAAATAGTTGTTAGTTTAGGAATTTTAGCGGCATTTCATGTTGTCTTATCAGTTGAAATCATAGAGGGTTTGCATGAATTACTATTCAAACCATTACAATCTGTAAATTGCATGTAAGAACCATTGTCAACATAGCTAGAACATTCCAACTGATGGATTCCAATCAAGCTAAGACCTAACTGTAAAAACCTTGGAGTAGTCTTACCTAGGGTACGATACTTTTCAAGAGAGGTGTGATACCAACAATCATACCTACGTTGTTGAGTGCAAAAACACCCATCAATAGAATTGGCACTAGAAGGAGGGTGAACAAAGAATTACTCCCCTCTAAAAAATTAGTAAGTCTAGGGACCAGATAGAGACATAGCAGATCCAACTCAGCTAGGGAAGAGCTGTTATCCTTGACAAAATTTAGGTGAGCAAGAAGAGATCAAGGGATACCAAGGGTACCAAGAGCTCAGTCAGTCCCAAGGAACATAGCCGCAATTCCTTTCAATCCTCTAATCATGGATTTCTTCACAGAAAATAACCAGTCCCCATTCAAGTTTAATGATTACCATGATATATCAAAAAACCCTGATAAGTTCTATTCCAAATTCAAGGTGAATGATCCAGATAGGACTGCAGATGAGCATATCAAAATATTTGAAAGTAACATGTTTATGCTACAAGTACAATATGAAGATGTGGTATGCCAATTATTTCCTTATTCTTTACAAGATGAAGCTTATTATTGGTTTGCCAACCTCCCTGCAGCATCATAAACTCATGGCTGAATCTAAAAAATGTATTTCTGAATCAATTTTGAATGCCCACTACTCAAGCTGATCTCTACCGGTCCTTTGTGGAAATTCATCGAGGTGAAGGTGAGCTAATAATTTCTTTTAATAACAGATTCTAGAAAGCCTTCAGCCATTTGCAAGCTCCTTATTCCATAGGGAAAGCTATGGCCTTGGCAATTTATTATGCAGCGTTGGACAAACTTACATCCATGTTTGTAAGAAGAGCCGATCTAGCTCCCACTACCCTAGCTCAAGCATACACCAAAGATGTCCCCGTAAGTACTCAGTTAGGACAAACATCCATGGGTCCACTGAACCACATGGGCCCTGTAGCCAGGCCAAATTAGATACCCATGATTAACCAAGCCTTGGCCAACCATACCCCTGTAATGAATCTGATTCCTAGTCCTGTTGCAACACAAGCTTTGGTAGTTCATCTAGGAAACCTAGTAGCTGAAATGCCTCCTATCCAAATGACTTTTCTCCAATCTTTAGAGGTAGATAAGGCAAAGAAGATAGAGATGATATTAGGGAGTTAGCTGAGAAGATGAAGAATCTCACTGCAGAGGTCACCCACCTAAGGAGTCAGAATGCTTATCTACAACAGAGAGGTCAAAATTAGCATCAGTTCCATAATCAAAACCAATTTCAGAATCAGAATTAGAACTAGAATCAGTATCAAAATCAAAATTTTCAGCAGTGATCAAATCGGTCTTGGAACACAAGGCCCAATAATGGGGGGGTGCCATTGCCATTGGAAAATCAGAACAACAATACCCGACCTCCTGGTCGCATGATGTTTGCAAAGGCAACTTTGTCTACTTGGTGCAGACTGCATAATACGGATTCTCATTATGAGCTTAACTACCCAGAATTTCAGATAGCATCTAGTGTCTTCTAGATGGAGATCGAAAACACTAAAAATTAGGAGAATCCACCAACAGAATATGAACTTGTTCCTTTGCAAAGGTATGATACTGCCCTAGTCCTTGATAGTTATATGGTTCTATTTCAAGATGGCAATCATCCTGAGGAAGAAGAGTCAGATGAGGTAAATGCTTATCAGTAGTATAATAAAACTCCATATAACTTGCGAAGTAGTAAGCCGAAGGGTCCTTTCACCACCTCCATTCCTCCAAATAGCTACCAAATTCCACTAGATCCAAAAGCTTTTAATAATCCTAAACCCCCAAAAGCCACACGTCAACCAGTATATCAAGGGGTTGCTACCAAGAATTCTCAACAGTCTGATATAGCAAAAATGGGGCAGCATGTTGTCGAGGAGCTCAAGAAGATGAAGGTTAGTTTGTCTATTTATGATTTGCTAAAAATACCTGAGGTTAGGACAACCTTCTTCTAAGATATGGGTGTAGGTATCAAAGTAGATTCTTGGTAGAAAGAAACTCTCACAAAGGATAACACTGATAAAGGGAAAGAAATAGTGCATGTGACTGATGTTGAGCAGAAGATGATGTTGTACACGGATAAGAGAGAGAGCCCCTCTTTTCTCTTAACACTTAGGATATTTGGCAAAAATCTTCACAACTGTTTGGTAGATTTCGGTGCTTCCACTAACATGATGTCATTATCAGTTTGTAAGACATTGGATCTCACTCTAGCCAAGTCTTCCAGAAAAGTGACACAAATGGATAAGACTGAGGTGAATGTAATGGGTGAATTGAATAGCATACATATGCAATTGGCTTCTGATCCAAGAGTGCAACAGTATATAGACATTCAATTGGTAGTTATCCTAGATCAGTATGGTATGCTCCTGAGTAGGGACTAGTCCAGAACTTTGAATGGTTACATGGCAACAGATTTTTCTCATATGTGGCTGCCATGGAAGGGATTGGCAAACCAGATTCATATTGAAAGGGAACCCAAAATGAAACATATGATTACAGAGTATAATCAGACGAATGAAATCCTATTTTTAGAAGTGGATTTGGGAGTTTATCTACCCCATGTTGACCAAACCGAGGAAATACTTATGCTAAGCTGCCATCAGCCCCAAAAAGAGTACCAAGAAACTTTAGAAGCATGTGTACAGTTAGTCCTTGAATCTTCCTCCGAAGGAGAAGATGAGGAACCATGTATATTTGAAGGATTTCAAGATTTTGTAGCTAAATTTTGAAGTGATCAAGCAGTAGTAGGTAAGTGAGTTTAGATGAAGGAGTTACTGCTACAAAATTGGTGCCATATACATGATGCTTCACACTCTAAGTTTACATGCCAGCTTTGTTAGGAGGTAGTAGAGCAAGTGCAAAGACAACTGAGAATTCCCATTTCTTTGAAGAAAGATCCAGTTGCTACAAAAAAGGAGGAGCCTAAGCCTCAGATTAATAAGAAAAGATTAGTAAAGTAGGATGACAGTAGTAAAGATTTCCATCTCTAGACATTGAGGTTTGATGGATCAACATGTAGACAAGGGTCCAAGATAGGCGTTGAATTGATTAGTCCCACTAGAAGCTCATATCTAGCATCACACAGACTACAATTTCCCTGCACAAATAATGTCACTGAGTATGAAGCTTTGGTGCAAGGTTTGCTGATGGCACTCCAGAAGAAAGTCAAAATTCTTTAGGTGTTTAGAGATTTAGAATTAGTTGTGAAACAAGTAAGGAAGAAATACTCATGTAATGATAAGAGGCTAAACAGGTATAGAAATAGAGTGTGGGATTTGATTAAGTGCTTTGATGGTTTTAATATCCAGTGGATTCCTCGAAGGTAGACTCATGTTGCAGATGATCTAGCTCAAACAACAAGTACATTAGAGCACACATCCATGGCAAGTCTAAAGGAGTTTTCTATTGAATTTGTTGCCACCCTGTTAGTACTAGACAATGTCACAAATTTCCAAGTCTTTGGGACAATAAGCCTATAATTGACTTCCTTACTTCTTCAGATGTTTTCACTGCTCAAATAATAGATGAAGAGGAAATGGAACCTGCTAAAATGGATTTAGAGGGAGTCCTTAATCTAAAGATAAACATGATTCCATGAGGGATGGTTTAATTAGACCGATTGTTTGATTTAGACAAGCTAGGAACTCAGAAGAAAGAGGGAGAATCTCCTAGTGGACAGTGTGATCCATTCAATCTGGGGACTGATGAAGAGATTAAGAATGTGTTTATTGGGAAGGCTAGTACTGAAGAAGAAAAGACTGGCATCATTCATGCATTAAGAGACTATCATGAAGTAATAGCATGGAGCTATGAGGACCTCAAGACGTATGACACATCTATCATTACACACACCATTCTGTTGAAGCTAGGAGCAAAACCATTTAGACAAAGATAATGGCCTGTGAATGCTCTATTAGAACCCTTAATTTTCAAAGAAGTACCGAAATTCCTATCAGCAAGGATAATATTTCTTGTTAGACATTCATCCTAGGTGGCGAATTTAGTTCTAGTTCAAAAGAAAAATGGGGAAATCAGACTTTGCATCGACTTCAGAAATTTGAATAGAGCATCAGAAAAGGACAACTATCCACTGCCCTCATTAGATGAAGTATTACAAATTGTTAATGGATCCCAAATGATGTCTTTCTTATATGGATATTTAGGTTACAACCAGGTGATGGTTGATTATGAGGATAGATTGAAAACATCTTTTACATGCAAATGGGGAATTTATGCATACCGTCGCATGCCATTTGGATTGATTAATGTAGGTGCTACATTTCATAGAACAATGGATGTTGACTTGAAGGGATTGGTTGGAAAATGTATCATAATCTATATGGATGGTCTCATAGTGTTCTCGAAGAGGTGAGAAGACCATGTGGCTGACTTGAGGAAAGTATTACGACGATGCAAAGACTATGGTATTTCACTCAACCCCAAGAAGTGTATTTTTGAAGTCACTGAAGGAAAGCTGCTGGGACATGTAATCTCTAAGAAGGGTATATCAATTGATCCAGATAGAGTATAAGAAATCCTCAAAATACTGCCCCCAGCTAGCAAGAAGGAACTCAAGTCCTATTTTGGTAGATCAACTTTATGCATAAGTTCATTACTAGTTTCGCTGAAATTGTCTGACCTCTCAATGCCATGTTAAAAAAGGATGCCAAGATGGATTGGACTCTAGAAGCAAAAGTTGCCTTTGCAGAAATCAAACAAGCCATAGCTAATGCTTCAGTATTGGTTAGTCTAGATTACGCACTACCATTCTATATTTACTCATTTGCATCCAAACACACTTGTGCAGCACTGTTGATGCAAAAGAGAGTAGTTGATGATGAAAGGCCAATTGCTTTTATGAGTACTCCATTAAAATACATAGAGCTTAGATACCCTAATGTATAAAAACAAGCCTAAACTTTGGTAAAGGTAGTCAAAAAGTTTCGTCATTATATCCTAAGGAGTCAAGCAATCGCCATAGTCCCAGATGCAGCAGTTAAAGCATTGTTGATGCAAAGTGAACTTGGAGAAAGGAGAGGAAAGTGGGTCACCATCCTGCAAGAATTTGATATAGACATTCAGCCCATGCAGTTGGTAAGAGGTCGGGCACTGACTAGAATGATGGCCAAAGTGGGGCTAGGTTTAGTTTCCCAACAGTACATGTTAGAAGATATCTCAAAAGATGAATGGTACGGAGATATCATATTTTATCTACTCAATCAACATTGTCCACCTTAGCTAAATTTAGTTCAAAGAAGAGCACTCAGACTGAAAAGCAATAGCTATATGATAAAAGAATCAGTTCTTTACAAGAAGAATCAAGGAGGGATCTATCTGAGATGTCTGGACAAGACAGAAGTGAGTCAGGTGTTAGCCAATTTTCATGAGAAGTTTGGAACAATCAAGGATCAGCACACTCAACTGCCAATTAGATTCTTCAGGCTAGGTATTACTAGCCAACTTTGTTCAAAGATGTTTACTCACACATAAGAATCTATCATATCTATTAGACTATTGCAACAAGAGAATGAAACACTACCATGCCATTGCAACCAGTTCTAGAGGTACGACCATTCGCACAATGGGGCCTTGACTTTATCGGTATGATCAATCCACCCTCCTCTATAGGACATAGGTATATTATGACCACTACTGATTACTGCACTTGTTGGTCTGAGGTGATAGCTTGTAAACAATGCACCATAGAGTTAGTTGTCAAATTTGTTGAAAAGCATATTATCACAAGTTTTGGATGCCCATTTTCTTTAGTTTGTGATAATGGTCCTGCCTTTTCATCATTATATTTTTCTAAATGGGCATTTGATTATGGAATTATTCTAAAATTCTCATCTAATTACTATCCACAAGGGAATGGGGTGGTTGAATCTACAAGCAAAAACTTGCTTGACGTAATTAAGAAACTGCGAGACAAAAATCCTAGAGATTGGCATACTCAACTCAAATTTGCCTTATGGGCTGATAGAATTAAATAGAAGGCCACATTAGGAACATCACCCTACCATTTAGTCTAACGGACCCAGCTTGTCTTTCCTATTCACTTGAGAATTCATGTTCTACAATTTATGCAGGATTGTCTTGAGACTGATGATCAGTTGTCTTCTTGATTAGCCTAATTACCTCACCTTGAAGAGAAATGTGATGCTTCTGTAGAAAATTTTTCTAAGCACTAGGGTGTAGTGAAGTGATGGTTCGACAAGAGAGCCAAAGTGAATGCTTTCTACATCTCTGATTTAGTTTTATATTGGGATAAAGCTCACGAGAAGAAGGGCAAGCATGGTAAGTTCAATAAACTTTGGTTGGGTCTGTATCAGATCTATGAGATCCTTAGTGATAACACATATCGACTTAAGATCCTTACTAGTGAGGAGCTCCTGTTTCCCATCAATGGCCAGTTCTTGAAGCACTACTTCTAGGCTTGAGGAGGCAGTCTTGCCTCCCCCTTAGTGTACATAGTTAGGATGCTTGTTTGCTTTGGTTAGCATAGGTTGCTATTAGATTTTCCTGCTTTCGCTTAGTTAGTTGTCCTTTTAGTTTTTCTTTTGTTCATTGTGCTTTCTTTTGCATGGGGTCTTTCTTTCTAGAATATGGTGGCAATTATGCGGACCTACAAATGCTTCCTTGTTGGGTAAGTAATCTAAAGTATTTCTTTGAGAAGCTAAAGTTTTGCTTAGGTCTTGTTGTGGGCTTTGCTATTATACTAGGGAGTATGATGTCTGTTCATGGGAAATGAGTCATTGGTTGGTGCACTTGAAATATTTTCTAACCATATATATTTCACACTTTAAATGATCCTGAAGTAGCTAAGCGAGTCTAGGTGAACTTGTGATAAGTGAAAAGGTTGGGATTCACATTTTACCACCCACCCCAATACGATGGATCTAGATGAAGATGGCAGGTGGTACTAAGTACTGCTAGCCTATATCGGGTAAAAATAAAAGGTATTTTTCAACACTAGACCCGCTACAAAGTATCAATATGAAATATTGTCATTTGAAGACTCTCACATGAAGAATATTGTCTAAGGATTATCAGCATCAAATATCATTGTGTCAAAAATATTACTAGAAGAATCACTATTTACTTCCCTCAAGGCTCATCATATCTCAGCATTAGAGCATTCTCTTGGTGGTAAAATAATCCCAACATCATAGCTTGTCACAAAGGATCTTGGATGAACTTAATTGCTAAAGGATGGGAATGAATGCAATCACACACACTCAGGTTTTCAGGATATGGATGGTTGCACCGGTTAGTTGTCTTTGATTCTTTGATAGGATATCATGCTTTTTTGTCTAATGTGTGGGAAACATAGAGATTCTGGGTTCAAACTGAAAGTTTATCATTGAAATGCTCTAGAGCATTTCCTAGTAGAGTCACCATTTGTTGTGCCTCACACACACGCCCCATTTTGAAAAATAGGGACCCCCTCTTTCAAATCTTGTCTTAGAATGTCAAGCAGGTTTTTCATCACCTAAGTGGTCAAGGGGTCAAAATGCACTTCCTGCCATGTTAGAAATTGATGTTAATAGGTCATTCCAAAATCTACCAAGTCTAAGCCTTTGCATTTCATTAAACTAGGTTTGACTGTCTTTTGCGCTAAAATGCCCTTTGTCTAACCTTTGCACTAAAATGCCCTTTGTCCAACCTTTTCCTTAGAATCCTTTGCCTCTGACCCCGGCACTGTATTGCTACCTAATTGACTTTAGTGCCACTTTTCACGTCCACTAAACTTAGCGCTAAAACTAATCGTCACCGACTTTACACTATAATGTTTATTCATCGACCAAGTTGGAGGGTGGTAAATTCTCTACCAGTCTGAGGAACCTCAAACTCTCACAACACATGAAAATGGACTAACCACCTTAAGCACTAAACAAGTTATCCACCGACTGAGTCAGTGACACCCCAAATCCCCACTGAGTCAAAAATAATCTAATACCGCGCAAACCTTAATATTCTGCCGAATCTTGCGATTGATACTTCATACGCTCTGCATTAATGGTGATTAATTCAAAAGGATAAAAGGGGATTTTTTGTGGTTTTTGAGCTCATTTTACATTTAACAAACACATGGAGAGCTCTTTAGTGACATTTCAATAGATTGACTTGCGCAGCTGGTGAACTCAACTCGGAGATCTCCTGCCTATCTACATGATTCAGCTCACTTCATTCACCGTAGACCACGTAGGAGCTTATTTCCACATTTAGGGTTTTTAGTTAAGGTTTTGATGGATTTCAAATACATCTCCTTTCAAAGTACGACACATGCATAAATGATGTGAATTTAGGTGTGTAAGCTAGGGTTTCTATTTCTACACTGTTCATCTTCATAAACCCTAGTTTTAAAACTTTGAGGATAATTCTTTAAGAGTATTCTTTGAAATCCCTCCCGCGTGTAAAATAGAAATTGACATTTGTCAAACCCTAATAAAATAGAATAATCTCAAACACTTTGAATCGACCAGCAAAACAAGTGAAGGGTATTTTGTGTTAAAAGTTGTCTAATTGACTTTCAAAAATATTGTGATCAATCTGGTTAGTGACCTGACTCAAAAACCTCTGCCAGGACTTAAAACCATTATTGCGCCAAAAACTTAGTTCTCTGACTTCGTGCTTTTTCATCGCTTCAAATAACTTAGTCGGTGAATCCCAAAAGTCCTGCATAACCCTAAGCTTGACTTTGCACTAGTTTTTGATTGCCCTGACTCTGCGTTCAATGATCACTTCTTCGACCTAGGTCGGATGCATGCAAATGTCTCGCCAGTCTGTGATGCCTAAATCTCTGCCAAATATCAAGAAAATACTTTTACACTAGAAACAACTCCCTCCAACCTTGCGCCAAAATGCACCATCTCTAACCTAGTCAGTTGACTTCGAAAACCCTGCAAGGTCAGATGATACCCAATCTCACGCAAAGGTGGTAAGGTTTGTTTGATTGCCTTGTGCTAAAATTGCAACCAAATGACCTAAATGACTAACATAAGTCAATGTCATCTCAAACCTGCACAAGTTGGTCAACCATAAAATCTATGCAAAGCATTGTGATGACATGAGCATATACAAACTAGTTGGTCGGACTACTTTAATTTCTCCACTGAGGTTGGTTGACCTCAAAATCAGCACTTTTTCTTCTGTAGGTCAGTTGACCCCAAATTTAGCTCAAACTATGTAAAATGATTATTTAAAGGAAATTTTCAAAAGGGGAAATATTCATCAGGTAGAAATAATGACTGCACTTGGTAAATTATGATGTTTTCCATGTTTTGATCAGGATTTTGTAGCATTAGGGTATTTATTACATGCATTAGTATAAGATTACTTTATTATTTGATAATGTGATAAATGCAATAGTTGGTAAATTTTAGACTTCTATTTTTATTAGCATATGATTGGTGGCTTAGTAGATTCATGTTAGGTTCACTTGATATAACATGGTTCAATAGTGTAGTGGTCAACTTGATAATCATAGACTTTAACCTTAGGAGTTAGAGAGAACATCTTAAAATCATCAAAACTTATAAGGTCCAGTCATGCAAGTTAGATGGCTGCATGAGCTGAAGCCATGAGGTAGGAATTCAATGGTATTCCTCTAAAAATGAAGATTTCTATTGGATGGAAAGACATTGGAGACATAGACTTAGGTCATATTGACCTTGATGATTTCAGGCTTAGATTATTTAGCACAAATGCAACCCCTAGAGCCAAGAAAGTGAAAGACAATGGGATTGCACAGGTTGTTGCCTTCCCTACATCTATTCAATGTGTAGAACTGATAGTTGCCTATGTAGATAGGTATGATGTCATCACCAGGACCATACAAACTACCAATAGAGATATTTTAGTTGACTTAAGTCCGCCCTCCTTGGCTAAAACCTTTTATATTCCATGGCATCCAGTGATGACCATGCCAGACAAGGCAGGATCAAAGGCCACCTATAAGAAAGATGAAAGTGAATGTAGGAAGCAAATGAATGAACAATGGGAAAATAGTAGAAGGTCAACCATGGTTAAGTTTCCCTAGATACTGTATAGAAGTGACTTCCACAATCAAATAGGGGACTTGATAATTTCATCAAGAAGGATACACGGATTGCCTGCAGAATCTACTTCTGAGGGATGGATGTTTGTCATAATTGAAGAAATACTAAAAGATACCAAGTTTCACTAGGCACAAATATTAAGTGATAACATCCACAAAGCATTCAGTAACTTCAAAGAGTAGCAATTCTTCAGGTGGACATCATATGGTGTTTATGCCTTGGTAAGGAAGAATCACTATGATGGATTATCCAAGGTAGGAGAAGTAGGAAATGATGAGAAAACTCATGTAAAGGTTTATGAATGCTACACACAACTCACATTGTCACAATCTCTCATGCATTTTAAGAGGGTAAATGATGCCTTTACTATGTACATAAGCAGATTATTACAAGGCAATACCGCTCTGAGAATATCCACGGAAGCCATGAATGAAGTCACTAAGTATGGGAGGTGGTATATTTATTTTAAGAAATTCACATATCTAAGGATACAAGGATTCATTGAGATAGCTTATAGACTCCCCATATATCCTACAAATAAATTAGTGCTCTTGGAATTATCTAGACAACTTATAACTTGTGCTTAAAAACTCAAACATCTGCATAGAACAAATGTCCAATTTCCCATCCTATTAGGTAGAGGAAATTATGCATGTCCTTCACTAGGCTCAGCTGAGCATTCTGACAAAGAACTCCAACTTCTCAATCTTCATTACTACAATGGAAGAGATCATTTTGATCCTAATAAGGTGATGGAGAGGTTTGTGATTAAGAAATTGTTGCACAAGATGCATATAGAGGACTTTCAGGCAAATTGTATGGATGACTATGAGGTCATGAAGAAAGCCCATTCCAGATTATCTCAGCCATTCATAAGGAAGTTCCATATTATTGTAGTTCCTGACCAATTAGAAGATGATGACATTGTGATGAATAGAGGAACTTGGGAGGTTCAATATCACTAACCAATCCCTTTGCCTAATTGGGCTAATGTTGAGGAAAGCTCTCTTGATACTGTAATGAAGGAACCAATCAGATTGAGCAAAGCATGGGTAAGAAGTCAAATTGTTGCTTTGGAGAGACAAGGGATATAGATCACATACACTGCACTTGAATTAGAAAAAGAATCTGGAGGAGAAGAAGATGTATCCATAGAAATTACTGATGAGGCAAAACCAGCCCAGGGATAGAGATCAAATAGTGAAGACCATATACCCTTGGCAGAAAAGGCCAAAGTACAGAATATTAAGAAGGTTGTAACCAAGACACATAAGAAAGATATGCCTCCTTGTACTAGGACAAGAGCTTCAAAGAAAAGAGATATGCCTAGTGGCCTTGGAGAAGGATCTAAGGTGAAGAAAATTAAGGTTAAGACTATTAAACAAACTATGCAGACTACTACTACTGCAATTCATGATGAAACTAGTCTGCTAGCCTCTCCACCCCCTGCTGCTCCAAATGTTGGTACCACTACTACTATTTCTACTGTTTCATTTTCTACTTCAACAACCATCATTCAAGAAAGTGTCTCTGCTATTGCTTCGCCCTCAATTACTACTCCAACTGTCTCTTCCTTATTAGCAACAACCTCTAGTACTCCTATTAGTCCCATTTCTTCCCTTTGTCCCTTGTCATATTCTTCCACCCCTTCCACATCCTTACCTTCCATATCCTCTACTTCACTTTCCACTACCCTTACATTACCTCCCATTTCTACTATTCTTTCACCTTCCTTGTCCTCTTTGTCCAACACTTCACCTATAGTCATTTCTTCCATCTTGCCAAATTCTTCCATCCCACCAGCTTTGGGGACGGCTGTGTTTGCTAATTTGACACAAGTGAACTTGTCTTCACTGGCGATGCCTTTATCTTTTGTTGCTCCTATCTCCCAAATACCCTTGGATCAAGATTCAAATCCCTTAGCTGTGCCATTCCTACCGGTTATTAAGAAAGTATGTGCTAAACTAGGTCTTTAGGAGCAAGAGTCAGAGAAAGATGTATTTGTCGAGGCAGATAATGAGTATTTGATGACCCATTGGCTGGAATAGTTAGTGTAGAGATAATTGAAATATCAGACAACCCTCTGGAGAAGGACCAAATAGAAGTGATCCTTGAGGTAGCTTAGAAAGATGTAATGATGAATTGGATAAATCCTACGGATGAGGAGGATAAAGATTTAGATAGAGAACCAAAACAAGAGCAGGGATTACTTGAAGGACCCCTAATACAGATAGTGAAAATCTTGATGGCTCTAGTAAGATTTCTTCCTCAGCACCTGACTGGATGCAAAATAGAATAGCATATCCAAAGCCCCAGGTGGAGATAATGAAATTAGACTTGAGCACAATTTCGTCACAGGCCCAAAAGCCAAAGAAGCAGAAGAAAGAAAAGGTGCAATCTAGGATTTACAAAGATGAAATTGGATCTAGAATAGTTGAGGTAGCTATCCCTCTGGCTGATACAAACAAAGATCAAGTCAGAGTAGAAGAGTATGTCATAACAACTGTAAATTTGGGACCAGCTACATGAGTGCAGAGAGTTGATGATTTCAAAGGATCTGTTACTTCAATCTTAAAGCAGGTAGATAAAGATGAACTTTCAAAGAAAGAATTGAAGCAACAAAATGAGGAGCTCCGGGCCTACCTATGATTTCTAATAAAACCAGTAGATTCTAAAGGAGAGATAAGGATAGTACCCACCTTTTTGTCAAGAGATGAGATGTCCAAGATGGATGAAGTTTGAACTCTATCAAAAGGTGCCCAAAAATGGATGATCAAGGTATGTGAGAAGGGATGTGAGACAATTGAAGTTGCAGCTGAATCACATAAGAGTTTTTTCCATCTTCATGAGTAGTGGAAAGACTTGCAAGAAGAATGTGATTCTTTTGATGAATATTACTCCCATATGTTTCCTTGAGTTAAATGTATCAGAGATTTGTCTGCTGAAACACTATTGGCTAAGAATATTTTGATTGGTGACAAATTGTATAAAGCCACTGAATGGTATCAACAGATAAAATTGAGGAAGGAAATTTTTGACAGCATCAAGGAAGCCTGCAAGCCAGCAGATGAAAACATATTGGCTCTAATACATGACAAATAATACTCTGAGAGATTTTCTGGTAATGGCCTACAATGATTTGGGGCCTTATGATGTAAAGGGTTGTAAAGATAAACTACACAAGATAGTTTTTGAAGATGTTGAGTTGGATGTGAAAGCCAGGATGGATAAATTTAGTGATCTTAGAGCTGAGTTTAAAGCATTTCATAAGGCAAAGGTAGAAATAGAAAGAATATATAATCGATACAGCCAAGAATTGGAAATGTTCAGATATCGGGTCAATCATCTTAAGAACCTAGATCCCACATATATGAATCTGACACTTTCAGCTTGGGTCACCTACCGCAACAAGATGGCAGAGGAAGACAAAGTAGACTTGGATGAAGAGTCTTAATATGTTTTTTTTAAACATTTTGAAATGTAATCCTGTCACTAATGTAAATTTCTATATTTAGAGTGACATGTGACACTATTTTGTCTTTATTATGCCTCAAAAATGAGCTTTTCTATATGTATATTCAGTTGGGAAGTCAAAATGTCTAGATTCAGTGTATCTACGGGCTATTTTTCATCTTTTTCATAAGGGAAAAAATGTAATCCAGGATTTGTTATGAGATATTGTGAATGCATTTAATGATGTAAATCTAGACTGTTGTTGTTGAGTTAATCTCCATCATCCATTCAAAAACTCGATATGCCGCTTTTCCTATATAAAGGGCTGCCATTTCCATTATTTGAGAGAGAATTCTTGATGTCGAATTGTTGCCATTCTACCATTTGAAGTAATACAAAGCAAGTTTCTACAGTTATCTTGAGAATTTGTGTGTTGTGTTGCTTATTTGGTTTCATGGCTTGCTTCTTGATCTCCAATGGTTAATTAATTGTGCTTTTGCAATGTTCATGGTTTCCTGAATGCTCTTAGTCCATAATTTTAGTTATTTATTGATGGTAGGTAACTGTGCAAAGTTAGTCTAGGTTGATCAGTTGTGCTTAGTTTGATTGCATTTCATAAATTAAATTGCGTCATCTATTGGGTATTTGATGAATGAATGTAATCTAAAAATTTATCGATTTCCATTGAAGATAACATCATTTTCTATAGTGTAGTAACATTCATTTTCATTTTGGTAACTCAAAAAAATGGTTAAATTTTAGAATGTTTGTCTACTTGCAGTAGTCCACGCATTGTGAATGTCACATAGGATTTCCTTAAAACCCTATTTCCTTTTGCATTTTCTTTGAAAATAGTTGTTAGTTTAGGAATTTCCACAGCATTTCATATTGTCTTATTAGCTGAAATCCTAGAGGGTTTGCATGAATTGTTGTTCAAACCATTGCAATCTATAAATCACATGTAAGACCTCTTGTTGGCATAGCTAGAACATTCCAATTGAGGGATTCCAAGCAAGATAAGACCTAGCTGTAGAAACCTTGGAGTAGTCTTACCTAGGGCAGGATACTTTTCAAGAGAGGTGTGATACCAGCAATCATACCTATGTTGTTGAGTGCAAAAACACCCATCAACAGGTTGGATTCTGATGACATCATCATGTCATCATGTCTTCTTTATTATCAAGTTATGGTGACATCATCGTCCTATTGAAGAATATGACGGGTGTTTGGAAATATGACCCTTCAAGAGTCAGGTGCATTGATGACATCATCATCATGGTGATCTCTTCTATATATCAAAATTGGATGACGTCAGGGTCATGTTTGCGAAGGGTGATATTTGCAAAGGGTGATATTTTGTAAGATGATGTCTATGTGGAAATATGACCCTCCAAAACATGCATTATGGATTTGATGGGTAAATACCCTATCTCTTTGAAGTTTAATGTTCACATATCGGGGATATTAAGACATCGGGTGATCTTCGTAGGTTAGGGTCATCTTAACGAACTTTACTGACATTTGGAAATGTGACACTATGGGAAATATCTAGGTTGACCAAACTTTGACTTAGCATAAATTTCTATCCCTAAACAATATCAGGTGATCCAAAAGGCAAACTTGCTTAGAATTTTATACTCTTTCCAATTATGAGGTTTGTTATAGAAAATTCTAACTTTGACAACTAACCCTCCTTTGTGATGCACATGCATAAGCAAAGGTGATACACTTGACTGACTTTTACCAAACCACCCAAATCAAGAAAGCAAAAACAAGCACAAGCAAAAAGGTTGGGTCCCTATTTTGCTAAGATAAAATGGGGCATGTTGTGTAACCACACAACATTTACATACGCGTAGTGCAGAGATTTCGTAGTTCAAAATAAACTAGTCATAGGATTGTCTTAGATACAATAACTCATAAGGGCTTTGGTTCATCACATAATATTTTCTAGAATCTTTAAACCAATATACTCATTTTGATTGTTCTCAATATTAAATACAACATATGATGGATAAATCATCTAAGTTCAAAAAAGTGCATGTAACCATTGAATTTTATAAATAATCCCTTAAGGAACAAATAAAAATTTTGACCATTCCCTTGGATAAAAGCATAAATTACCATAGATAATTACTTAGATAATAAATAAAAAGTCAATCATAATTATGAAAATTATCATCTTATATTCAAGTTCCAAATAAAATGATTTATAGCACTGTCATTGACAAACACATAAATCCTTATCGACACTTTACTAATTCATGCAATAACAACTCACTTAGATTAGATGAAAGAGCATCCCTTACGCAAACTTAAGTAAGATGACTAACTTTATATTACAAAACTATACGCCTCTTTTAATACTACTAACTCATTATTTCGAACATAAATTCATTTCTTTTTTTTTATATAAAAAATAATCAAATGCTACCTTATAAAATATTTCTTGCTTACAAATAAAGAAGATTATTACAAATCAATTTAATTCACAAACATAGATAACAAAGAAATTTATTTGATAAATACCTAATCTTGAAGAATATATCAATTGTAATAATTCCACCTAAACTTGTCCCAAATCCACATAATTATTTAATTATATGCTCTATATTATTTCATTGCTAACTAACATGCTATAAAATACTAAACTAGCAACCAATGTTTGCATCTTAGTAGATAAAAGCTCTTTTCATATTCTTGTATAAGATTAAAAGCATAACTATTTGCACCTTCATTCACAATCTCACCACTTCTTTCGATGTTGAAGGTGATTACAATGTTATGGTGCTTGATCTACTTGGGCCAAGTCTTGAAGACTTATTCAATTACTGACTTTGAAGACTATATTGATGCTTGCTAATCAGGTAATTTAAAGGATTGAATATGTGCACAGTAAGAATTTCCTTCATTGAGATATAAAGCCTAATAATTTTCTCATGGGTCTTGGACAGAAAGAAAATTAGGTTAACATGATTGACTTGTTCATCTAATATATATTCATTAACTTAAGTTAAAAACTCACCCACATTTGAAGGAAGACATAATTAAGCATAACTAGTCATAAGTATGATCTATAACTTGATATCCTATCAAAATCCTTAAAGATACAAAGAGAGATATACTAGTAAAAACATATAGTGATGATGTTTTTGTGGCTCAACGAAAACCTCCACAAAACCATGGTACGTAAAATTGTTGTAATAGGGTGCCACGTGACTAATTCGATAGTGGGAAACACACATAAATGTGTGAGGAAACAAAGAAAACATATTCTTGAGTGGCAACCTCATAATAGGGAGAGACATTATGTTGTGTCGTGTAACTGATTTGGTGATGGATAACATTACTAAAATAGAAGAGTATGACAAGATAAATAAATAGCATATGTGTTTAGTGGAAAATTGGATTTGTTAATGTTTCAGTGTTTTGATGTTTAAATCCTCCTTTCCACTTTACATTCAAGGATCTAGGGTCGAGTGACAATTCATTATCATACCCTAGATTATTGTGAGATGTAGGGAAACTTGGATTAGGGAATTTAATTATCAATTTCTCTTCTTTTATGCTCAATTGACCATTAAAACCCTAATTATGCAAATATGGCAATAAATTGACGAATAATAGAAAATGCTCTTACAAACGGAAGTAAAATAGAAAATCACAGAATACCTATTTTCAAGGTTCCAAGGCAGAATAGTCAGGGACACTAGAGCAAGCACCCAAGTCCAAGGTACCAGTTTCTTTGCAAGATCCTAACCTCCTTCTGACACTAATCAGCCGTGTAACTTTTGTTTCCAGAAACTTAGCTATAGAGGACACTAGAGCTAGTGCCCAAGTTGTGGAAATACTCTAGTGTCCTGCTTCTCTTTAGATCTTGAATCCTTGATGCCTACCAATCCTTCCTGAAACTTCACTTCTCCTGAATATGACACCTGTAACTTGTAATCACAAGACTTTGGGAGGGGCTTGTGGTGTTTAGAGGCTTGCCTCAGTCAAACCCTGGAGGATACTTAAGTTTTCAAACACCATTGTTAGATAAAGAGTGTGTGCCCTTGTGAATTAGAGGTAAAGAACAAAGGAAAAATGATAAAAACATAATATAATGTCACCTTGTAGTGAAGTTCTCATGGGAGGAAGATGTTCTTCATTCCATGAGGAAATTGATGCTCAAATTTACAAATACAAACACACAAACCACACAAGTCTGCTCTTGCAACACAATGAAAGCCTTGAATCACCTTGAGAACACAATAGCTTGCTAGTAATCTTCTAGTTTACAAATGAATGCCTAAACATGCTTTTATATGCAACTACAAGCACTCCTGCCAAGATTTTCATAATTCAAACTTACCATGTCAACAAAGGACCCAAATAATGATCATAAACCAACACCCAAAAATGAGGGCTACCCTAAAATAGAGCAGGACTAGTGCATAGGTGCCCAAGTCCTCCCCCCTATTTTGGGCAGGGTATAGCTCAAGGGGTCCTCCTAGATCCCATTTGTCATGTTACCTAGGGTTCATTCCATCGGGATGCTAAATTATGAAATAAAATGTCCTAAATGCATGCAAAAGACCCGAGAGCTAAACCTTAAGAGGGAAAAGCCTCCAAGGGGACATTTTTTGATGTTACATTTAGCCCCCACTTTAATGTATGTATAAACACAAGGCCAATACATGCATTAAAGTAAGGTCACAAACACAACAAACATATCAAGCATGGAGAAGACATGTCAATCACATAAAAGACAGTAATAGGCACGCAAAACATGGAGAAGACAATTATATTCACACAAAACACGGAGAAGACAGTCAATGCATAAAAGACACATTAATGCATGGAAGACAAAAATGATATCTTTTCTTTTCTTTTTCTCATATTTATGAAATGCAGATGCAAGTACTAAAAAGTAAACAAACCTCTCATAATACAGGATGCACTCATCGAGCAAGTCTTTAGACTATATATATGGGGCAACACACATGCAAGACATGCAAAACCTCCCAAAATGCAGGATGCAATCATCAAGCAAGTCTTTAGATTGCATATGGGGCAACAAACATGCCACACAAAACAAGCATGCCAAACACACACACTTGAAGACACAGAGAAAACACGACAGAAAAGCTATGGTGTGTTCCCTATTTCTAGGCTCATCACCATCTCAGGCACATTACATGCACACATTGACGATTGCGATTCGCCACATCAATCACTGAAGACATGCTTAAGGGTTGAGTTAGTCACAGAACTGCTCCCTGCCTCCGCAAAGGACTTTTGAAAATAATAAGATGATGCAATCTGATCTGAGAAATACACCATCCCCGCCTCTGCATAGGGATTAAGATAAAAAGGATATACATGATATCCTACCTCCATAGAGTGCTTACATGATTGATTGATTGATTGCAAACAAACTCAGGATGCAGAATGCACTCATTGAGCAAGTCTTTAGACTGCACCTGAGGACAAGCACATAGCTAACATCTACAACAGACAACTTACCTTATATATGCCCCCACCTTAAGTTGGTTGATATCATGCATCAATATCAAGCACGTTAAGGTAGGAAGAAAACACACAAGGGAACACCGACTTTCACAAAGCCCATGTCCCCCGGAGGTGACATGTACTTTATGATTGCCAAATGTTCCCACAAACACATCCCTACAAGAAACATGTTAGTGTCTACAACATCATGATAAACAATAACATCAATGCATATGATTAAACACACAAAGAGCCAAGGTTATACAATGAATTCAATGTTTGAGGATAACCGTGGGGCTATATCATGAAGCTCTCTAAATCGAGTACCACCAAGGCCAGATTCAAAGGCAAACAAAGGTGCACATAGCAGAAATATTGTTAAAGTTTGTAAATGCGATAGAAACATCATGAAATTCACTACAAGGAAAGCATGAGTGCTTCCACTAGCCAAGCATCAGATAAGATAGACAACCCCATCCTCATATTAGGAACTAAGTCCATTTTTTGATTGCTCTCGGAAGGGACACTAGGTCCGCATCAGTATAAATGTTTGTCATCATCCACCCGCTAGATGGAAACACTAGAGGAAGGGAAACAATAAATAAGCAAGGAGAAACAAGTGTCTTAGGGACAATCACATAGGAGGTTACTCCTAGTGTCACCAACCACGACGCTATGTCTGTAAGACATAACACACAACAATGAAATCAGAGATAGAGACAATATAGAAGAATGATGATGCAAATAGAAGGTCACAACAAAGGCGGTCTCTTGGTATCTCAGACCTTACGAGAGAATCTGAGGTCATCCCAGGAGGCCTAAACAACACAACACATCACGGAGGAAGTACATCATGAGATAGATAAAGGGTTAGAGATACTTACCTGTAGCACCATTGTTAAGAACATACACACTTAGGATATCTCTCATGTTGTTTAATATTGTATTAACATTAAGTTTAGGATGACAAGAGGCTTTGGTGGGTTTCAAAGAGTGGTATCCTATACAAGTTGTGTAGTTAATTCTAGCAACTTGTAAAGGTACTCTAATTCCTTGTTGATTTACACCGCAACCATTGCCGACATAGTCATTATTTTTGTACAAGATTTGAAAGCCATGACCATATAGAGAGTCCATTTCTTTAGAAGAAGGTGAAGCCTCATAGTTATCATAATTTGTAGCATAAGTGAGGGTATCATCTTTATTTTCAACCAAGGAAACTTTATTTTTCTGAGACATTTCAAAAGATTGTTTAGATGATATCGATGCGACTTTTGATGTGTCAGGTTTATTAAATTTGTATTCCCCTGTACTGCAAGGGTTAAAAGATAATGCAACCCAATCATCACCAACAAGTGCATTTGATGATTGAGAGTCTTGCACAACATTAGTCATTGAAGGATCACCTCGCAAATTGTTTAAGCTCATATGATTGTAAATTGGTTTTTGCATTTCAATGTGTAAACAATTGTCTGGTTTAGGATCAACAAGAATAGTATGAAGTTTACCTTTGAATAAAAAATTTGATTGAATGATGTAGAGTGGAAGGGACTGCCCCCAATGCATGAATCCAGGGTCTACTAAGAGTAATGTTGTAATATAAAGAACTAGGCATGACATGAATCAGGGTAGGCACAATCACATGTCCCACTTGTATAGGTAAAGTTATAATACCTCTGGATTGTCATCCAACATTGTCAAAACCACATATACTTAACAGTTCTAGCTTGATGTCAGATGTATCAACTTTAATCTTATGTAATAAGTCAATGGGACAAAAATTAAGAGTCAATCCATTATCAATCATAACTCATTTTACCAGTGTTCTATTTATTGTGACAAAGATTATAAGAGGATCATATTGGTTTTGAACTTCAATTGATGGTAATTCTTGTGGTTGAAAGAGAATATTTGTTTTTGCCACATGCATTCTATCCAATACAACTGCTACATCACTAGGCTTAGTAGTAGGTGGGACAATCACCTTTTGCAAAGCTTCTTGGAGCATTCCATGGTATGTAGGAGATGTTTGTTTTAAATCCCAAAGAGAGATCTTGGCTGGAGTAGCATGAAGTTGTTTGACAAGATCATACTCTTGACCACTTTTATGAGTAAGATGAGGTGGTTGAGGGAGCATAGGTTGAGAACATGGAAGAGAGACATGCACATGCGGTGCTTGGTTACTTTTCTTGTTATTACAGGTGTTGTATGTGTGATAAATCACATTGTGGTGTGGTTGTTGTAACACATTTTAAACACCTTGAACCGTAATCACTGGCTTTAAGCAAGAAGGTGCATTAGGTGCCCCTCGCACAATCATCTTAGGAATAGTGCTACCAAGTCTATTAATAAGTATCAAATTAACACTGTTTCCCCCTGTTTACACCCAACATCCATCCCTAAAGTATTTAACGTGAGAGACCTTTTCTCATCCACTAATGCTACATCTTGGCTAGCGAGAGCAATGGGATGAGAGTAAGATACATCATTATCATCATACTCTATGGTAGAAGAAGGCATTTCACTCTCATCTTTCTCATGAGTGTTCCTAGAGATGAATTTGGTTAAATCTTCCAATATCAAAGGATGTTCACTCATGAGAATTAGGAATTTGTCAAAATTAATATTTTTGGTAAATGTGATGTAAAGGATAGGGGAAGACAAAACAACTTTCACTATGTTTGACAAGTCGTACACCAATGCCTCACATGCGATTTGGCATCAAACTTCCAATTCCTTGAAGACAGACATGTAGTGGGCTTTTTAACATCGTGAGGGACCTAACCAAACCAGCTACTAAAGCCTCATGCTTGCACACATGGCACTCCCTTAACAAACTAACCTAACTCCATGTAGCCATGTTTTAGGGTTTGATAGAAGATATCTCCCAATCTAGGAAACTTCATGGGCAGATAGGAGTGGTTTGAGATACCATCTTTGGTCATTGATGACATACCAAAAACTTAGCATGGGTTGTTTAAGGACATTCACCATTTCCCTTATGACAGACCTACTAGAGAGAGCCCCAATTAGCCCTAAAATACAAATCAACTACCCTCCAATTGACTCTTAGAAATGTCTGAACCACTTGGACACCTTGGACATGTGCCAAAACAATAGATTTCAGGGTCTTGAGGGTTGCACAGTTGACTGTGTGAGGTTTATGCAATGCTATTCCCTCTACTACACCTAACACATGGGACTTGTTAGGTTATTAGTAGGAAATCTCCATCAAACCCAATCTTCTACCTTGATGACTATCATAACATAATAAAATAGATGAAAACAAATCCATTCCACTAAATTTAGGGAAGTCAAACTAGTGGAATGGTGTAAAACCTCATCGTTTTATTCTAAAACCCTAGGGCAGGGTTTAACAACCATTATACAGAAAAATGCCTAAACTCTACAATAGAAATGTTTTAGGAACTCAAACAAGATGCAAAATAATCTTCACTCACCCTACTATCATGCCAACATCATGAGACTTTGTAACTCATACATACAAAAATAGGGCACAAGAAGGAACAAGAAAATAGCACAGAAAATGGGCAGAAAATGGAGTTTTGGTTTTTTATTCTTCTTCAAACCTTGATTCCTATCACAAGTGATTAGCATCATGGCCTCTAGAATCAAATTATCAACCTTGTTAACTGATTGAAACATAATTTTGGATTGGTGGGAGGCGAAACTACCCTGCAACCACCAAATTACCTTGTTTGTCTCTATCTACAACTACATTCTTGTTTACAAGATTGGTAATCCTTTTACAAGGTATGCATACTCCCTAGACATGATTTATATGTGTCATGAATGGCTACAAAACATCAAACTCCTACAAAACATAAGACTCCTTCTATTTGATTGTCACCAACTAGCCTTGTGTGCATGTAACAAATGCACCATGGCCATACATCATTACCAAGCCATCATGAAATCAACATAAAGTGAACATGAAATGGTCCAATGGACCTTATTACATCATGAGATAACATGAGACAACACAAAACAAAATATGAATCCCCTTGAGCCTCTTGTTGCCCCTGCACCATACTCCTGGGAGTGGAAAAGAACTCAAGTCCCTTGAGGAACCAGATCAACAATAGTGGTACCATGCTTCAAAATGTCTTCTTCACTCATCCAAGTGACATCTTTAGTAGGTCGACCACTCCATTTGACAAGGTACTCTTTGTAGGTCTTCTTCCTAGTCTTCTTGATCACTTTGGTATCTAATATGCTCTCTAACTACAATGGTTGGCTAGGTGGTGGGTCCTTTATCCATTCTTCCTTCCCTTCAGCTGTCAGACCTGCATCTAGACCTACAAAACTGTCACCTTTGTAAGTAAATAAGTATGAAACATTGAAGATGAGGGATATAGCTAAGCCTTGAGGGAGTTCAATCTCATAGGCATTAGGACCAAACTTGTGCATAATCTAGCAAGGACCAATCTTCTTCATGAGGAGTTTTGTTGGCTGCCCCTTTGGAAGTCTTTCTTTCTTCAAATGTGCCACCACCAAATCTCCTACCTTATACTGTATATCTCTCTTCCTCTCATTGGCTTTCTCCTTGTACTTTTCTATACTCTTGTGGAGAGTCTCTCTCACTCTATCATGGATGTCCATGGCCAATGCAAAGTCTTCTCCCTGAGCACTCCTTCTCTCTAATCCATGTAGATCTCTTACTTCAAGAATCCCTCTTGGATGAATCCCATACACAAACTCGAAAGGACTTCTCCCTATGCTCCTATTGGTTGAATCATTATAAGAAAACTCTACTTGAGGGATGATCATACCCCATGTCTCTCCATGCTACTTTGTGAGAAATCCAAGAAGATTTCCCAATGACCCATTCACCACCTCAGTTTGCCGATAAGCCTGAGAGTGACAGGCTGAGGTAAAAGACAATTGACTTTCCAACTTCTTCCACAAAGTATGCCATAAGTGGCTCACAAACTTAGGATCCTTGTCAGTCACAATGTTTAGAGGCAAACCATGTATCCTAACAATTTCTTTGAAGAACAAGCCAGCAATATGGGAAGCATCATTGGTACATTTACATGGCAAAAAGTGAGCCATCTTACTAAACCTATCCAACACAACAAAGATGCTATCAAAACCTCTTTGAGTCCTAGGAAGACCCAAAAAAAATCCATGCTAATACTCTACCATGGCCTATGAGGAATAGGGAGTGGTTGATATAAACCTGCATTTGAAGATGTTCCCTTAGCCCTTTGGCATATGCTACAACCTTCAACAAATTTTCTGACATCTAATTGCAATTTTGGCCAAAAGTAGAATCTTTTCACCTTTTTGAGTGTTTTATCAAGCCCAAAGTGACCTCCTAGATTGCCACAATGTTTCTCTTTTATGATGTTCTCCCTCATGGAACACCTCATATATCTCCTTGAAATCTTCATCTTCCTTGTACATTTGCTTGAGGGAATCAATTCCCACACTTTTCAAATAAATTTCTTGAACCATACACACCCTTCTACTCAATGCATGTGCCACCTTATTGGCCTGCCCCTTCTTGTGCTTGATGGAAAAAGTGTATGCTTGAAGTTGCTCAACCCATTTCATATGTTTCTGACTGAGTTTCTCCTTTGAATTCAGAAAACTAAGAGCATGATTGTCAGTGTAAATAATGAATTCTTTAGGCAAAAGGTAATGCCTCCATTTCTTCAAGGCTTGTACCATTGCATACAATTCCAAGTCATATGTAGAATACTTCCTCTTAGCATCATTGAGTTTCTCACTAACAAAAGCCACCGATCTTCCCTCTTCAGTCAAGACAGCCCCTATGGCTAGGTTACTAGCATCACATTCCACCGTGAACAACTTATTAAAATCAGGGAAAATGAGAATAGGATGCTATACTACTTTCTTTTTCAGATATTCAAAAGATTCATCTGCTGCCTTGGTCCAAGAAAACTTACATTTTTGTCCCTCCTTGATTGTATCTAGGATGGGTGCACATATATGAATGAAACCTTTGATGAACTTTCTATAGAATGCTACCAATCAATGAAATATTCTCACATCACCTACTGTCTTGGGAGTTAGTCATGACAAAATAGCCTCCACCTTTGCTGGATCCATCTTCAAATTACCTTCAGAGACGACAAAACCAAGGTAGGTGAGTTCTTCCTTCATGAAGACACTCTTCTCCATGTTAACCATCAACTTTTCACCATGCAACTTCTTCAAAACTAGGTCCAGGTGCTGCAAATACTCTTCCTTTGTCCTACTAAATAGAATAATGTCATCAAGATATACCACAACAAATTTACCAATGAAGTCTTTCAACACCTCATTCATGAGGTGCATGAATGTACTTGGAGCATTGGATAGGCCAAATGGCATCACCAACCACTCATAGAGACCTTCATTTGTTTTGAAGGTAGTCTTCCATTCATGCCCTTACCTTATTCTAATTTGATGATACCCAGTGTTGAGATCAATCTTCGAGAAATAACAAGCCCCTCCCAAACAGTCCATTAGATCTTCAATCCTAGGCATAGGGAACCTATCTCTTATGGTGATCTTATTAATTGCCCTAGAATCCATACAAAGTCTCCACTTACCATCCTTTTTAGGGGCTAGAACTGTTTGGATAGCACATGGACTAAGACTCTTTCTCACCAAACCCTTATCCAACAACTCTTGCACTTGCTTGGAAATCTCCTCATTCTGAGATGGAGTCATCTTATAGGCTAGTTTGTTTAGAAATGGAGACCCTGGTATGAAGTCAATCTGATGGCTTATGTCCCTAATAGGTGGAAATGTATTAGGCATCTCTTCACCATGACACAATTGTATTTGTCCGACAACTGCTGCACCTCCTTGGGGACTTCTTCCTTACTATGGCTATGCAAATCAGGACTGTTTTCAGGATTCAAAATCAGAGCATACCCTTGGGTTCCTTCCTCCTTTAGGGTGTTAAAAAACTCTCTCCCACTTACTATCATGACACTTGACCCAATGTTCTTATCCACACTCTCATCCGGGAAAGGATCCATCCTATACTTCCTACCATTCTTGGTTTTGATAAAATAGTTTGACTTCCCATCATGTTGGGACTACACATCATACTACCAAGGATGACCTAACAACAAATGACAAGCATCCATGGGGATGATATCACACAATATATTATCCGTATATTTGCCTATCTCAAACTCTACCCAAGATTGGTCATCCTCTAAGCCCTTCTACCCCTTATTCAACCATGACACCTTATAGGGGTTAGCATGAGGTAGTCTTTTCAATTTCAATTTATCCACCATCTTTATAGAAACTAAATTTTCTATTAAACCTGAATCAACAATTACCTTGCATATCTTACCATAGGCCTTGCATGTGGTTTTGAACAATGTCTTCCTTCGAGGAGGTTCTTGTGTTTGAGGCACCTTCAACATGGTTCTCCTCATCATCAAGCTTTCTTCATCATGGACTAGGACTGCACTTCTAATTAGGGAATTAACACTTTGACAATCATCCTCTTGAATCAACTAGTTCCTTCTCTCTCCTCCATGAGAGCTTGATGCTTTCTTAGGACACTTGTTCATGATGTGCCCTACTTGGTTACAATTGAAGCATCTCCCTATGAAGACACTAGGACCTCTGCTTGGTCCACCAAATCTACACCTTCCATTAGGTCTCCTTCCTCTAAATCCTCCTCTTGAACCTAAGTCTCCACTCTGCTCTTATGAACTAGACTCACGTTGGCTTCTCTAAAACTGATTTATGCCCCCAAAAATTCCTCTACCTCTGAAATTTCTGCCCCCTCTACCTCAGTTTTTCTGCTCACCTTTCCTCTTCAACTTCTCCTCAACTCTAAGTGCCATTTGAAAACATTTATCTACTATCTCAGGGGTCAAGATGCTGATATCATCTTAGTTACTAAATTTTAGGCCATTGATGTACCTTGCAAATTTTCCCTTCTCATCTTCTACATGCCTACATCTGAGAGTCATTTTGTGAAACTCTTCAGTGTAGGTGGACACATCCATGTCCCTTTGTTTTAGGTTCTACATCTTCTTGTAGATCTGCACCTCATAATCTACTAGTAGGAACCGAGATTTAATCTTCTCTACCATCCTGCTCCAAGAGGTGATCATGCTTCTTCCACTCTTCACCCTTTCACCTTGGATATAGTTCCACCATGTAAGTACAACACCTTTCAGTTTTGTTTTGGTAAACTTCACTCATTCTCAGGTACCTCCTTGTACTCAAAATAATTATTCAAGGCCTCAATCCACTCCATAGCTTCATCAGCATCCATCTTCCCACTGAACATTGGGATCTCCATCCAGGCCTCTAAGGAATCCTTGCCTATTGACTTGATGGCTTCTCGAAAATATTTTTGATCTGTAGGTATGTCTGCCTCCTGCCTTTGGAGTTCTTGTTCATCTTTCCTTGTCTCCTCTTCTTGATCACAATCTTCTTCTAGTCTCTTCCCTTTCCTCATTGCCTTTAATTCAACCTGGAGTGCTTCCTTGACTCAAATCTTAATCTTCTCTTCCCTCTCTTGAAATTTCTTAGCCACCTCTGTGGTCATCCCTTTTGGAGGCATGATGCTAGCCTCTCCTTCACTCTCTTCTACTGACATACACCAAAACTTTCCTTACAACCAAGTGGCAAAACCTTTTGTGGCTCTGATACCAATATGATGTAAAGTATAGGGGAAGACAAGACAACCTTCACTACGTTTGACAAGTCCTACACCAATGGTTCACATGTGATTTGGCATCAAACTTCCAATTCCTTGAAGACAAACATGTAGAGGGATTTTTTACATCATGAGGGACTTGACCAAACCAGCTACTAAAGTCTCATGCCTACACACATGGTACTTCCTTCATAAACTGACCTAACTCCTTGTAGCCCTATTTTAGGGTCTGACAAAAGATTTCTCCCAATCTAGGTAACTTCATGGGCAGATAGGAGTGGTTCAAGATACCCTTTTTAGTCATTGATGACATACCAAAAACTTAGCAAAGGTTGTTTAAGGACATTCACCATTTCCCTTATGGAAGACCTACTAGAGAGAGCTCTAATTAGCCCTAAAATACAAATCAACTATCCTCCAATTGACTCTTAGAAATTCTGAACCACTTGGACACCTTGGACACATGCCAAAACAATAGATTTTAGGGTCTTTAGGGTTTCATAGTCGACTGTGTGAGGTTTATGCAATGTTGTTCCCTCTGCTACACCTAACACATGGGACTTATTAGGTGATTAGTAGGAAATCTCCATCAAACCCAATCTTCTGCCTTGATGACTATCATAACATAAGAAAATAGATGAAAACAAAGCCATTCCACTAAATTAGGGGAAGTCAAACCAGTGGAATGGTGTAAAACCTCATCGTTTTATTCCAAAACCCTAGGGCAGGGTTAAACAACCACTATATAGAAAAATGCCTAAACTCTACAATAGAAATATTTCAGTAACTCAAACAAGATGCAAAAGAATCTTCACTCACCTTTCTATCATGCCAACATCATGAAACTCTGCAACTTGTCCATACAGGAACAGGGCATGGGTAGGAACAGGAAAATAACACAGAAAATTGGCAGAAAAAGGAGTTTTCTTTTTTTATTCTTCTCCAAACCTTCATTCCTATCACAAGTGATCAGCATCATGGCCTCTAGAATCCAATGCTTGACCTTGTCAACTGATTGAAAGGTAGTTTTGGATCAGTGGGAGGCCAAACTGTACTGCAACCACCAAACTGCCTTGTTTTTGTCTCTATCTACAACTACACTTTTTTTAAAAAGATTGGTAATCCTTTTAAAAGGTATGAATACTTCCTAGACATGATTTCTATGTGCCATGAATGGCTACAGAACATCAACCTCCTATAAAACATTAGACTCCTTCTATTTGACTATCACCAACTAGCCTTGTGTGCTTGTAACCAATGCACCATGGCCATACATCATTACCAAGCCAACATGAAATCAACATGAAATCAACATGAAGTGAACATGAAATGGTCCAAATGGACCTTATTACATCATAAGACAACATGAGACAACACAAAACAAAATATGGATCCCATTGAACCTCTTGGTACCCTTGCACCATACTCCCGAGGGTGGAAAAGAACTCAAGTCCCTTGAGGAACCAAATTAGCAATAGTGGTACCATGTTTCAAAATGTCTTCTTCACTCATCCAAGTGGCATCTTTAGTAGGTAGACCATTCCATTTGAAAAGGTACTCTTTGTATGTCTTCTTCCTAGTCTTCTTGATCACTTTGGTATCCAATATGCTCTCCAACTGCAATGGTTGGCTAGGTGGTAGGTCCTTAATCCATTCTTCCATCCATTTTGCTATCAAACCTGTATTTGGACCTGCAACACTGTCACCTTTGTAAAGAAATAAGTTTGAAACATTGAAGATGTGGGATATAGCCAAGCCTTGAGGGAGTTCAATCTCATAGGCATTAGGACCAAACTTGTGCACAATCCAGCAAGGACCAATCTTCTTCATGAGGAGTTTTGTTGTCTACCCCTTTGGAAGTATTTATTTCTTCAAATGTGCCATCACCAAGTCTCCTACCTTATATTGCACATCTCTCTTCCTCTCATTGGCTTTCTCCTTGTACTTTTCTATATTCTTTTGGAGAGTCTCTCTCACTCTATCATGGATGTCCTTCATGGCCAATGCAAATTCTTCTCCCTGAGCACTCCTTCTCTACAATCCATGTAGATACCTTCATTCAAGAATCCCTCTTGGATGAATCCCATAGACAACCTCAAAAGGACTTCTCCTTGTGCTCCTACTGGTGGAATCATTATAAGCAAACTCTACTTCAGGGATGATCATATCCCATGCCTCTCCATGCTACTTTGTGAGACATCTAAGAAGATTTCCCAATGACCTATTCACCACCTCAATTTGGCCATCAGTCTGAGGGTAATAGGCTAAGTTAAAAGACAATTGAGTGCCCAACTTCTTCCACAAAGTATGCCAAAAGTGGCCCACAAACTTAGGATACCTATCAGTCACAGTGTTTAGAGGCAAACCATGTATCCTAACAATTTCTTTGAAGAACAAGCCAGCAATATGGGAAGCATCATTGGTACATTTACATGGAAAAAAGTGAGCCTTCTTACTAAACCTATCCACCACAACAAAGATGCTATCAAAACCTCTTTGAGTCCTAGGAAGACCCAAAACAAAATCCATGCTAATACTCTCCCATGGCCTATGAGGAATAGGGAGTGGTTGATATAAACCCACATTTGATGATGTTCCCTTATCCCTTTGGCATATACTACAAACTTCAACAAATTTTCTAACATCTGATTACAATTTTTACCAAAAGTAGAATCTCTTCTCCTATTCTAGTGTTTTATCAAGCCCAAAGTGGCCTCCTAGACTGCCACAATGTTTCTCTTTTATGATGTTCTCCCTCATGAAACACCTCATATATATCCTTGAAATCTTCATCTTCCTTGTACATTTGCTTGAGGGAATCAATTCCCACACTTTGCAACTGAATTTCTTGAACAATACACACCCTTCTACTCAATGCATCTGCCACTTTATTAGCCTGCCCCTTCTTATGCTTGATGGAAAAAGTGTATGCTTGAAGTTGCTCAACCCATTTCATATGTTTGTGACTAAGTTTCTCCTATGAATTTAGAAAACTAAGAGCATGATTGTAAGTGTAAACAATGAATTCTTCAGTAAAAATGTAATGCCTTCGTTTCTTCAAGGCTTGTACCATTGCATACAATTCCAAGTCATATGTAGAATACTTCCTCTTAGCATCATTGAGTTTCTCACTAAAGAAAGCCACCAGTCTACCCTCTTGACTCAAGACAACCCCTATGGGCAATGTTACTAGCATCACATTCCACTGTGAACAACTTATTAAAATCAGGCAAAATAAGAATAGGCTGCTGTGCTACTTTCTTTTTCAGATATTCAAAAGATTCATCTACTGCCTTGGTCCAAGAAAACTTACATTTTTGTCTCCCATTGATTGTATCTAGGATGGGTGCACATATATGATTGAAGCCTTTGATGAACTTTCTATAGAATGTTGCTAATCCATGAAAGCTTCTCACATCACCTACTATCTTGGGAGTTGGCCATGACAAAATAGCCTCCACCTTTACTAGATCCATCTTCAAATTACCTTGGGAGATGACAAAACCAAGGTAGGTGAGTTCTTCCTTCATGAAGACACTCTTCTCCATGTTAACCATCAAATTTTCATCATGCAACTTCTTCAAAACTAGGTCCAAGTTCTACAAATGCTCTTCCTTTGTCCTGCTAAACACAAGAATGTCATCAAGATATACCACAACAAATTTTCCAATGAAGTCTTTCAACACCCCATTTATGAGGTGCATGAATGTACTAGGAGCATTGGATAGTCCAAATGGCATCACCAACCACTCATAGAGACCTTCATTTGTTTTGAAGGCAGTCTTCCATTTATGCCCTTGCCTTATTCTACTTTGATGATACCCACTGTTGAGATCAATCTTGGAGAAATAACAAGCTCCTCCCAAACAGTCCATTACATCTTCAATCCTAGGCATAGGGAACCTATCTTTTATGTTGATCTTATTAATTTCCCTAGAATACATACAAAGTCTCCACTTATCATCCTTTTTAGGGGCTAGAACTGTTTGGACAATGCATGGACTAAGACTCTTTCTCACCAAACCCTTATCCAACAACTCTTGCACTTGCTTGGCAATCTCCTCATTCTGAGATGGAGTCATCTTATAGGCTAGTTTGTTTGGAAATGTAGACCTTGGTCTGAAGTCAATCTGATGGCTTATGTCCCTAATAGGTGGAAATGTATTAGGCATCTCCTCCACCATGACACCATTGTATTTGTCCGACAACTGCTGCACCTCCTTGGGGACTTCTTCCTTACTATAACTATGCAAATCAAGACTGTTTTTAGGTTTCAAAATTAGAGCATACCCTTGGGATCCTTTCTCCTTTAGGGTGTTAAGAAACTCTCTCCCACTTACTATCATGACACTTGACCCAATGTTCTTATCCACACTCTCATTTGGCAAAGGATCCATCTTATACTACCTAACATTCTTGGTTAGGATAAAAGAGTTTGACTTCCCATCATGTTGGGACTGCACATCATACTGCCAAGGGTACCCTAATAGCAAGTGACAAGTATCCATGGGGATTATATCACACAATATCTTATCCCTATATTCCCCTATCTCAAACTCTACCCAAGATTGTTCATCCACTAAGACCTGCTGCCCCTTATTCAACCATGACATCTTGTATGCTTTAGCATGAGGTAGTCTTTTCAATTTCAATTTATCCACCATCTCTATAGAAACTAAATTTTTAGTTGAACCTGAATCAACAATTACCTTGCATATCTTACCATAGGCCTTGCATGTGGTTTTGAACAATGTCTTCCTTTGAGGGGGTTCTTGTGTTTGAGGCACCTTCAACATGGTTCTCCTCAGTATCAAGCTTTCTCCATCATGGACTAGGGCTATACTTCCAATTGGGGAATTAACACTATGACAATCATCCTCTTGAATCAACTAGTTCCTTCTCTCTCCTCCATGAGAGCTTGAGGCTTTCTCATGACACTTATTCATGGTGTGCCCTACTTGGTTACAATTGAAGCATCTTCCTGTGAAGACACTAGGACCTCTGCCTGCTCCACTAAATCTACCCCTTCCATTGGGTCTCCTTCCTCTAAAGCCTCCTCTTAAACCTGAGTCTCTACTCTGCTCTTGTGAACTAGACTCACCCTGGCTTCTCTGAAACTGATTTGTTCCCCCAAAACTTCCTCTACCTCTAAAATTTTTGCCTCCTCTACCTCTGTTTTGCTGCTCATCTTTCCTCTTCAACTTCTCCTCAACTCTAAGTGTCATTTTAAAACATTTATCTACTATCTTAGGGGTCAAGATGTTGATCTCATCTTGGATATTGAATTTTAGGCCATTGATGTACCTTGCAACTTTTCCCCTCTCATCTTCTACATGCCCACATATGAGAGCCAGTTTGTGAAACTCTTCAGTGTAGGTGGACACATCCATGTCCCTTTATTTTAGGTTCTACATCTTCTTGTAGATCTATACCTCATAATCTGCTGGTAGGAATTGAGATTTGATCTTATCCACCATCCTACTCTAAGAGGTGATCTTGCTTCTTCCACTCTTCACCCTTTCACCTTGGGTATAGTTCCACCATGTGACTGCAGTACCTTTCAGTTTTGTTTTGGCAAACTTCACTCTCTTATTCTCAGGTACCTCCTTGTACTTAGAATAATTATTCAAGGCCTCAATCCACTCCATAACTTCATTAGCATCCATCTTCCCACCAAACATTGGGATCTACATTCGGGCCTTTGAGGAATCCTTGCCAATTGACTTGATGGCTTCTCAAAAGTTTTTTTTATCTATAGGTATTTCTGCCTCCTACCTTTGGGGTTGTTCTTCATCTTCCCTTGTCTCCTCTCCTTCATCAGAATCTTCTTCTAGTCTCTTCCCTTTACTCATTGCCTTCAATTCAACCTAGAGTGCTTCGTTGACTCGAATCTTAATCTTGTCTTCCATCTCTTGGAATTTCTTAGCCACCGCTGTGGTCATTACTTTTGGAGGCATGATACTAGCCTCTCCTTCACTCTCTTCTGCTAACATACACCAAAACTTTCCTTACAACCAAGTGGTAGAACCTTTTGTGGCTCTGATACCAATATGATGTAAAGGATAGGGGAAGACAAGACAACCTTCACTATGTTTGACAAGTCCTACACCAATGGCTCACATGTGATTGGTCATCAAACTTCCAATTCCTTGAAGACAGACATGTAGAGGGATTTTTGACATCATTAGGGACTTGACCAAACTAGCTACTAAAGTCTCATGCCTGCACACATGGCACTTCATAAACTAACCTAACTCCTTGTAGCCCTATTTTAGGGTTTGACAGAAGATTTCTCCCAATCTAGGCAACTTCATGGGTAGATAGGAGTGCTTTGAGATACCCTTTTTGGTCATTGATGACATACCAAAAACTTAGCATGGGTTGTTTAAGGACATTCACCATTTCCCTTATGGAAGACCTACTAGAGAGAGCCCCAATTAGCCCTAAAATGCAAAGCAACTACCCTCCAATTGATTCTTAGAAATGTCTAAACCACTTGGACAACTTGGACATGTGCCAAAACAAGAAATTTTAGGGTTTGTAGGGTTTCACAGTCGACTGTGTGAGGTTTATGCAATGTTGTTCCCTCTACTACACCTAACACATGGGACTTGTTAGGTGATTAGTAAGAAATCTCCATCAAACCCAATCTTCTACCTTGATGAATGTCATAACAGAAGAAAAAAGATGAAACAAAGCCATTCCACTAAATTTTGCGAAGTCAAACTAGTGGAATGGTGTAAAACCTCATCGTTTTATTCCAAAACCCTAGGGTAGGGTTTAACAACCACTATATAGAAAAATGCCTAAACTCTGCAATAGAAACATTCTAGGAACTCAAACAAGATGCAAAAGAATCTTCAATCACCCTGCTATCATGCCAACATCATGAGACTCTGTAACTCATTCGTACAGGAGCAAGGCACAGGCAGGAACATGAAAATAGCACAGAAAATGGAGTTTTCTTTTTTTATTCTTCTTCAAACCTTCATTCCTATCACAAGTGATCACCATCATGTCCTTTAGAAGCCAATGTTCGACCTTGTTAACTAATTGAAAGGTAGTTTTGGATCGGTGCGAGGCCAAACTGCCCTACAACCACCAAACTGCCTTGTTTTTGTCTCTATTTGCAACTACATTTTTGTTTACAAGATTGGTAATCCTTTTACAAGGTATGCATACTTCCTAGACATTATTTCTATGTGCCGTGAATGGCTACAAAAGATCAAACTCCTGCAAAACATAGACTCCTTCTATTTGACTATCACCAACTAGCCTTGTGTGCTTGCAACCAATGCACCATGGCCATACATCATTACCAAACCAACATGAAATCAACATGAAGTGAACATGAAATGGTCCAATGGACCTTATTATATCATGAGACAACACGAGACAACACAAAACAAAATATGGATCCCCTTGAGCCTCTTTGTGCCCCTGCACCAAAATGTGTGTAGAGATACCATAGAAAAATGACATGAAGGTGCCATTTCATTTTTTTCAATGTAAAGTCAGGTTTTAAATCTTTTCAAATTTGATGCAAAAGACAAGTGCAAACAAATGTATGAAAATGACTTAAAATGCTTGCTTCTTTGGTACTTTTTCAATGTAAATAAGTGAAACAAAGGGTGTTGTAAGGATTTTGATCAAGGGAAGAAAATTATATGTCTAATATCAGTCCAAAACAACAATATGTTCCTTCCCAACACACTCTTGATGCAAATACAAGATAATGCCAAGTTAAACTATAGTGAAAATATGTCAAAATAGGCAATTTTTTCACCAAAACTCAATGCAAGAGAGCATAAGAAAGGGTGTTGTGAGGAAAATGATGATAGAAAACAAATAATATTAGTAATAATAGCCACTTGGTGACAAAATACCCAACAAAACATGCTTTTAGTGCCACTTAAGGTCAAACCCTAGTGAAAATATAGCAAAAATAGGCTATTTTTCATGGTTTTTCAATTCCAAGACCTAGAAAAATGGGTGTTGTGAAGATTGTAAACTAGGTCAAACCCTAGGGCAAAAATAGTCAAAATGTGTAGTTTTTCACCAAAATTTCACTACAAGAGCCTGATAAAAGGGTGTTGTGAAGATTTTTATGAAGGGAAGAAAATTATTACCCTAATAAAAACCAATTTGTACAAAAATACCCTTCACAACATGCCTATGATGCAAGTTTAGAGAGTCGATAAGGCCAATTTAAGTGAAAAATTGTTGTTTTTGAAGCCCTAGGTTTTGGATCTTGACACAAAATGATATGTGAATGTTTTAAGGTCTATTTTGTGATGAAAATTAAATACTTTTAGATCTAAAAATGATTTTCAACCTTGAACATGCAAAATGCCAATGCAAATTTAATGAAAATGCATCAAAATTGCTAGTTTTTTTTTAAACTTTCTATGCAAAAATGCAAATATTTAAATCTAAATGCAAATTTACAATAAAATGCAAGACTAAAGCCAAATGAACATTTGAGTGAGCCTTTAAAATTAGTAGAAAAATCTGAGAAAAGATTTTGCCTACCAACCCTAGATTTTAGAATTATTAGGTTTAATGAAAATTGTCAAAATTTCTATAAAAGCCTAGCAAATTTATGATGAAAATGCAATGCAAATTAATGAATTTTTGCATTTTTCTATAGTTTATATCAGATCTTCTATAAAAATCATGAATTAGGAAAATTTATAAAGAAGTGATGCAATTTAGTAAGCCAAACAATGCAATTTTTTTGAATTTTCCAAATTTTTTGAATTTTTTTTGAATTTTTCTCAATGCAATAAAATGAATAACTATATGAATGAATGAAATCAATCCAAATATGAAGACACACACTCAGAAAGTTGCAGTTTAAGTCCAAAAACATGGGTTCACCAAAATGTTTAGTGGAAAATTGGATTTGTTAATGTTTCAGTGTTTTGATGTTTAAATCCTCCTTTCCACTTTACATTCAAGGATCTAGGGTCGAGTGACAATTCAATATCATACCCTAGATCACTATGAGATGTAGGGAAACTTGGATTATAGAATTTAATTATCAATTTCTCTTCTCTTATGCTCAATTGACCATTAAAACCCTAATTATGCAAATACGTCAATAAATTGACAAATAATGGAAAATGCTCTTGCAAACGAAAGTAAAATAGCAAATCATAGAATACCTATTTTGGGGGTTTTGATGCAGAATAGTTGAGGACACTAGAGTGGCCACCCAAGTCCAAGGTACTAGTTTCTTTGTGGGATCCTAACCTCCTTTCGACACTGATCAGCCCTATAACTTCTATTTCTAGAAACTCAACTGCAAAGGACACTAGAGCAAGTGCCCAAGTCCTAAAAATGCTCTGGTGTCCTTCTCTTTAGATCCTGAATCATTGATGCCTACCAATCCTTCCTGCAACTTCACTTCTCCTAAATATGACACCTATAACCTGCAATCACAAGACTTTGGGAGGGGGTTGTGGTGTTTAGAGGCTTTCCTTAGTCAAACCTTGGAGGACACTTAAGTCTCTGAACACCGTTGTTAGATAAAGAGTGCATGCCCTTGTGAGGCAGAGGCAAAGACCAAAGGAACATTGATAAAAACACAATATAATGTCACCTTGTAGCGAAGCTCTCATTGGAGGAAGATGCTCTTCATTCCATGAGGAAATTGATGCTCAAATAGGCAAATACAAAAACACAAACCACACAAGTCTACTCTTGCAACACCATGAAAGCCTTGAATCACCTTGAGAACACAATAGCTTGCTAGTAATCTTCTAGTTTACAAATGAATGCCTAAACATGCTTTTATATGCAACTACAAGCACTCCCACCAAGATTTTTGTAATTCAAACTTATCGTGTTGGCAAAGGACCCAAATAATGGTCATAAACTGGCACCAAGAAATTAGGGCTGCCCTAAAATAAGGCAGGACTAGGGCGCAGGCGCCCAAGTCCTCCCCCCCTATTTTGGGTAGGGTACAGCTCAAGGGGCCCTCCTAGGTCCCATTTGTCATGTCACCTAGGGCTCATTCCATTGGGATGCCAAATTATGAACTAAAATGTCCTAAATGCATGCAAAAGACTTAGGAGCTAAACCTTATGAGGAAAAATCCCCCAAGAGGACATTTTTCGATGCTACAATATGCAATTAATTACAAAAACTAGTGAGACATCAAATGTAATGAACTCAAGTGATAAATCAACAAATGAATGTTTTCAAGATTTCATAGTGCAAGTAATGCAATTTCACATATATTGTATCCTTCTGTTAAGAAAACTATTCAATGCTCAGTTGTCCTTGATAATAGAAGCATGCATCATGAATACAATGTGTTTGATAAAAGAAACAAATTGTTCATACCATCAGTATGAAAATGTTGACTAATAAGCTCAAAGAGCTCAAAAAAGACCAGTTTAAGGACTTCAGAGTGGAGGATATTATGAATGTTGAAGAGCTGGGCATACAAGACAAAGAGGAAGACATGATGGGAAAAGGTAAACAGGGTGCTATGGAGGATCCTGGTGGACCTTCAACCCACACAAGAGGAAGTAAAAGGAAATAGTTCGAGGAAGAGAAAAAGGAACTCATAAATTTTGCCAAGATGCATTAGGATTTCTACGCACAAGAAATAGAAGCAACAGAGACCCTTAAGAAAATGAAATAATCTAGGGTGTTCCTTTTTTCTATGTTATTCTTTGCTTTTGTTGTTTATGTATCTTTTAGTTGGCAGACAGTTGGATTATTGTTTTTAGTATGTTTCTTTTTGTAAAGGTTTCGGGGCCCCTTAAAAAACCTGTTTGACCATATTAATAAAAAACAAAGCTTTTATCTCTAACAAAATTAGACTTCCAAAGAAATTTGATAAAGGAGACATTCTATCCCAAACAAGACGAACAAAGCAGAGGTATTTTAAGTAATATAATAGTTTATGAAAGAATCTAACATGCCAAATTATAGTACCTATGGCCACTATCATTCATTCAAGTTAGGCTAGCATATTGAGACTTCACAGATACAATACAATAGAAATAATTGATTCTAAAAGATGGGTCATTGTCTACCAAGCCATGGAAGCAAATGCTTACAGCTTAAGATGTAAACTAGGACAATTTTTCCTTTTACTCAAAGGAAAATAAAACTCAAAACATTAGATGACAAACTTTGTGATTTGATATAATTAATTATTCCGCAAAGAAGATACATTGCTAACAGTACACCAACATCTTTCCAAGATCAACAAAGTCTAAAAAAAAATCAATTGAGTGAAAAGAGAAAATCCTTACTACTGCTAAGCAAAATATGAATTTACCCACATGTCTAGGCTAATGCAATGATTTATCTCCATGAGATATTTACATTACCAAACTATTTTATTGAACCACCTATTAAATATCAAAACATTTTCAACAGATCCATTTTGCATATAACCTATGATCATGTGAAAGCATACATATGATTTGTTTAATGAGTTACTTAATCCATGACCGATATTGCATGAGGAAAAGAAGCTTTTATAAATGATAACATACTTACCAACCAGTTTGGAATGTACCGATCACTTGGAGTTCACCCTCACAATGCTCCTCTTTCATGCTTTACCAGGCCACATGATTAGCATATTGGCCGGTGCTTGCGCTATATATCGCTTCCTACTTAGTAATATAGAGCATATGCACTATCCAAAAACCTTGGCACCTAACCTTACTGATTAAATTTGCACAGAGATGATTATCCTTACCATCCCTCAACTTAGCAACTCTTCCAAATAGATAAAGGAAATAGGTAGGAATTGAATAGATCCATGGCTTAGGTGAGTGTCTTCCTAGCCTCCAATCTTCTACAATACCTCTCCACCCTGCATAATCATCCTCTACCCCCTAACTTACATCTTCTTCCCCCTTCTTAAAAGTGAACACATGACTATTCATAAGCCAAGAAATGACCACTTTTTTCCACCACTTATTGGTCCAAAATAGAATTTAAAGAAACTTTATAAAACATATAAATAAGAAAGTACATACATAATTTATTTTCTAAACAATACTAAATCATTTAAATAATTATTTCAAAATAATGTACTTAATTAAAAATATAATAAATGGGTTTCAAGTATGCCTTACATTCTTGTCCCCTAAGAATGGACTTCCTCCTAGAAGTCATCAAGAGAAACGATAATTTCCTAACTTCATCACATCAAACAAAAAATAGATTTCATCAAAATATTTACTAAGTCGACTAGATATTCTTTTTTCCATCATGCAATAGTCTAAAACCTGAAACCTGCATCAACAAATCAGGAAAATACAGAGAAATCTAGATTTGCTCTCCACCCAACCATAGGATTCGACCAATTGAATCCACCCCCAAGCAAATAAAGAGAAACATTTTCTTGGTGTACAACATATTAAAGAGATTACAAAACCATTTTTTATTAAGAATCAAATTCACATATTTATCTCACTTTCTTTCACAATAAAATCAATAACTCCCATAAGCATCAAACTCCCATTAAATATTAAATCACTTCATCACAACTCCCAAAATCTTCCTTTAGCATCAAATCCCAGAAATAATAATTTCCCAACTCCCATAAAACAATTTTCTCCCAAACACCTTTAAACAACAATCTCCCAGAAAACTCCCAAGAGAAATCAACTCTCAAAAGCATTATCATTTCACATATCATCAACTCTCAGCAATTTTTACATCATAACACCAATTTTAGGCAACATGGTCATGTAAGAATTCATCATTCTTGGAAAATTAAATATGCAAACAATAAAAAATAGATTTATTCAAAATTAAGTTGCTACATTCATTTAAATCATAAAATATAAATATAATTTATTTATTTTTTCTTACCTTGGCTGTCCAAGTTAGGCTCAACCCATACAAATTTTCCAAGCAACTCATAGCAATCCCAATATTCCAGAAAAATCTAAGTTATACCATTCTTTCTATTGGAATTTTGTAATATCATCATTACTTATCCTAGAAGTATATTTATATCATCTAAAAATTTAATTCATTGCAACATATTAAACATCACAAATATTAGTTCGATACATCATGTATACTTTTAATGGGAACGAGATGATTAGTGTCAAATCCTTACACAATTTTACAATATACATTCCTGAGGCCATCTACTCCCATATACAACTTACCAAGACAATCTACACAATTCACATTACTTCACTCAAGCTAGCAATTTATAAACACTGATAAGCCTCAAAATACAAAAATTTCCAATGAGTAAAGATTTCAAATAAAATCAATAAATAAAATTTCATATAAAAAAAATTAATTAATGGAAAAATAATAGTTTAGTCAAACCTGAAAACCTTATTAAATTCGTCCTCGAGGAAAAAGGACAATAAACAACCAAATATCTTAAAGAAATATTCAAACTACTGGCTCACTAAAACAAATGAGAAAATAACAAAATAAAAATTTCAAATATTCTCACAAAACACAACATCACAATCACCGCATGGCTTCAAACGAGCCACCTAAGGGGAGGAGGGGAATGTGGTCATCTCAAATCACATGGAGCTCCAATAGATACCACAAAAAGGAGTTGACCATGAAACTTATGAAATTATGAGCATTCAACAGTTATGAATAATCAATGTTTAGAAAACTCACTTTATTTCATTGTAGCTTCCATAAACAAAATAATAGCTCAAATAGAGCAACAAGTACAACTCCCACACACCAGTAGCTCCCAGTAGCTCCCATAATAGCTCATACAGAGAAAAAACAACAAATCCCAGACACTAGTAGCTCCCAGTAGCTCGCATAATAGCTCACACAGAGAAACAACAACAACTCCCACACACTAGTAGCTCCCCAATAGCTCCCATAAATAAAAAAATAGCTCACACAGAGCAATAGCAATAACTCCCACACACCAGTAGCTCCTGGTAGCTCCTATAATAGCTCACACAGAGTAACAACAAAAACTCTAACACACCAGTAGCTCCCCAGTGTCACGTCTTGAATTTGAATTTCATTTAATTTCTATAATTTAGAGAATCAATTAGATTAAATCTATGATGATTGGTTAAATTAAGGTGAAAATTGCATGTGAATGTGTTAAACTACATTTAACTGATTGATTAATGATGCTTATTTGTTGAACTACATTGGACAACTGAGAGGGGGAGTGAATCAGTTGTCCTAAAACTTTTAACCAAATATGATCACTAACTTATCAATTACTTATATTCAAATATAACCATGAAAGCATTAAATGAGAAGCTCAACACAAAAGCATAAACAACATAGGAGACACCAGATTTTTACGTGAAAAAACCCAAAAGGGAAAAACCATGGTGGGTATTAGCCCACAGAAATATATAAGTTATATCAATACTAAAAAATAGAGGCTCACTGCCCAAATTTCTCATTGCAAAGAAAGGCTCACTGCCTATGGATGGCTCAGTGCCAAAGGGTTGAATTGAGATAGCAACATCTATTTCATGCCAAGGTTCAATTGCATTGAAGCACAAACACCTCTACTCTGCTACTTTACTTCACTTCATCTTCACATCTTCGTACTTGGATACATTTTCACAACTCAATTACAAGTATTTATACATTACATCAACCTTGGAATGATCATCAAGGCCGACATTACAGTCATCAACCATTGGAATAATCTCCAAGGTCAGCATTACAAACATACATAAAATAGGTCTGGACCTAATACAAATTTAGCTAAGGAAAAGATGTAAGAATGCATGTGGATCAGACCATACCTTAACTGGGACTCAAAAACAATCTTCCATGCTACAACACGCTATCACAATCTTCTATGCATCTCCGCAGATGATGAATTCAACTAGGTTAGTCAAGATTGATGTTAACACAAGCATCCTCAAGAACACGCTTCATGCATGATCTAAATTACACTTTACAGACCAATCTAAATGTAGGAGCATGATCAAGAGACATCCACAAGCACATTATAATCACCAGGAACAACCACACGATCCCTAACAACTCTATCAACAAGATTCTTCAAACTGGAGCACAAGAACAACACTACCAGCCACTGTCATGAATAAAAGATAGCTTGTGGACCACCAAAGCACAAACCATTTCACTTGAAGGCATTTAACATCATCACAGACTTACTTCTAGAACCACAGACCAAAATACTTCAATGTGGAAGAATGTGAAGAAAAACACTTTCTCCCTGTCACCATCCAACACATAGAAAAAGTTGTTTTCACTCTAATGAACATATCTCATTCAATTCTTCATACTAGAGGCTCAAACTTAGAATATAACATCTTTAGATAGGATTCTAAATAAATTCCAATCCACGAGCAGAGATATGTGTTCTACAGGAAATGCGGAGCATTCTTCCAGACTGTTCTTTTGCCTATAATGCACTGTTTCTACTACAACACATTGTTATCACCGGAGGGGCTAATTTTCTTAATATCCTCAACAAAGTAAGAGCACAGTTGACACCAATGACAACACGGATATGTTGACATCAAGGACAACACTGATTAGGCACATACTTACAACAATCTTCCCCTTTGTCATTGATGGCAACATATGATGTGAAAAACTAAAAAGACCATCAAGACAAGATTCTCCCCCTTTCTCTTTACACAACTGCATTCTTTCTCCCCCTAAGTTTTTCACATGATTTCTCTCCCCCTTTGAAATCAATGGCAAATGACACATACTTGAATGCTACTGCTTTGATTCATTTACTTTACTAGAAACACTTAGCTACTCCCCCTGAGAGGTAGCCTACAGAACATCAATCAAGATCAAGGAATGACACTTTGTGCTCCACTGGATTAATGCATACCTATGCATCTTAGTTCAAGATAGGAGGGGTGATGACCCCTAACTTCTCTCTGAGATACTCAAAGGTATCTTTAGGTAGAGGCTTGGTGAAGATGTCTGCAATCTGATCCTTTGTGGACACATATTCCAACTTTACTTCATTTTCTATCACCTTCTCTCTCAAAAAGTGATACCTTATTGATATGTGCTTGAGTGCATCACTAGATTCTTTGAAATGTTTATGGCACTTGTATTTTCACAAAAGATTGCAATTAGATCTTCATACACAAATCTTATATCCTTAAAAGTCTACTTCATCCATAATACTTAAGTGCAACAAAATGTTGTTGTAATATACTCTGCTTCTGTAGTTGACAAAGATATTGAATCTTGTTTCTTGCTCATCCATGAGACCAATCTATTACCCAAGAAGAAGGCACCTCCACTTGTACTCTTTCTGTCATCAAAATATTTGGCCCAATATGCAACTGTATAAGCACTGAGAGTGAAATCATTGTCCTTGGATACCATAAGCCATAATCTGGAGTACCTTTCAAATACCTCAGGATTCTCATAACTACCATCACATGTGATTCTCTTAAATCATCTTGAAACCTTACAACAAGACAAACTACATGCATAATATCAGGTCTGGTTTGAGTTAGATAAAGCAATCCTCCAATCATGGATCTGTATTTTTTTTTATCAGCCTTAGGTGATTCATCAGCTTTTCTCAGCTTACAACCAGTCACCATGGGAGTACATACTAGTTTAGAGTCTTCCATCCCAAACTTCTTCAACAACTCTTTCACATACTTAGATTGAGTTATGAAGATTTCTTTATCTGATTGATTAATTTACAGACCCAAAAAGAAATTCATTTCACCAAACATGGACATTTCAAATTCAATTTTTATCTCACTAGCAAACCTTATGCACATACCTTCATTTCCTCCAAAGATAATGTCATCAACAAATACCTCAACTATCAAGATATGATCATCATTGATTTTGAAGTACATATTTCTATCTACAACGCCTTTACTAAATCCCAATTACAATAAATACCTATCTAACCTTGCATACCAGGCTCCAAGAGCTTGTTTGAGTCCATACAATGCTTTCTTCAACCTGCATACCATATCACCTTGATTTGACAATTGGAATCCCTCTGGTTGCTCAATGTATACTTCCTCTTCTAATTCACCATTCAGGAAGGTAGATTTCACATCCATTTGATATACCTTAAAATCTTTGCGACCTACAAATGCTAGAAACATTCTGATTGCTTCAATCTGAGCTACTGGTGAAAAGGTTTCTTCAATATCAATCCCTTCAATTTGAGAATATCCTTTGCATACAAGTCTTACTTTATTCCTTACAACTTCTCCATTTTCATTTAGCTTGTTCCTGAAGACCCATTTAGTTCCAATAACATTTTTATTAGCAGGTCTAGGAACTAATTCCCAAGTTTCATTCTTCTCTATTTGCAATAGTTCTTCCTCCATTGCCTTTACCCAATTTTCATCATTGCATGCTTCATTCATAGTTTTAGGTTCAATCTTTAAAAGAAAACAGTAATTGACTTATTCCTCTACAGCTCTTCTTCTTGTTAGCACACCTTTGTTCTTGTCACCTATAATCTAATCTTCAGAATAATTGATCCTTACATACCTGGGAGTCTTGACAACACTTTTTGGAGCCTCTTCTTCATCCTGAATGTTTGCTTGCAGCTCATCTTTCTCTTCAATTTTTATAGTCATGGGTTCATAACAACTCAGGTCTGATATTCTTTCTTTTCCTTCATCTACCTTCACATTTTCACTTTCAACAATCTTTTTGAGCCTTTTGTTGTAGCACTGGTAAGCCTTGATCTTGGTAGAGTATCTGAGAAAGATTCCTTTATCACATCTTGCATCAAACTTTCCTAGGTCTTCATCTCTCCTGATATAACATTTGCTTCCAAAGACTTTGAAATATTTTACTATGGGAATTCTTCCATACCACAATTCATAGGGAGTTTTAGTACAATTACCTTTCACTTGAACTTTGTTTTGAATGTAGACAGTAGTGTGAATAGCTTCTTTCCAAAAGACTTTCAATAGACCTTCTTCCTTCATCATTGTCCTAACAGCCTCTTGAACTATCCTGTTCTTCCTTTCCACAACTTTATTTTGCTGAGGAGTCCTAGGTGCAAACAACTGTCTCTTTATCCCATGCTCTTCACAGAAAATGTTGAATTCGTTTGATGTGAACTCACCTCCTCTATCAGACCTCAAGCGTTTGATCTTCAAATCTAATTCATTCTCAACCATTGCCTTGAAAGATTTGAGCTTCTCTAGGGCTTCTAATTTATCTCTTAGAAAAGTAACCCAAGTTATCCTGGAATAATCATCAATAAGTAACATGAAGTACATGTCACCTTGTAGACTTCTCACCCTTATAGGACCACTGAGATCTGTATGCACTAGATCTAGCAAACCGGTAGAAAATTGTTCTTTGCTCTTGAAACTTGTCCTTATCTTCTTTCCCAACTGACATTCCTTACAAATTGAGTTGGAGGGTTTCACAAGTTTTGGTAAATCTCTCACAGCCAGACTTGAGCTTATCTTTACCAGACTATCAAATTTTATATGACACATCCTTCTATGCCACAACCAACTTTCATCTACCTGAGCCAATAAACAATAATCATTAGTTCCTTTCAATTGATAGATGTTACCTTTTGTCTTCTTGTCAGTAGCAATCACAATTCTAGAGCTTTCCATGATCTTGCACCCATTGTCTTTGAATCTTAGATAATATACTTTGTCACACATCTGACCAACACTCAAAAGATTATGCTTCAAACCCTTCACATACAAAACATTTTCAATATTATGCTTTACATCAAATGAAATAGATCCTTTTTCACAAATATTACCAGCTACATTATCTCCAAACCTAACTAGTCCTCCATCATACTTTTCTAAACTTACAAACTTACTTTTGTCACTGGTCATATAATGTGAGCATCCATTATCAATAATCCATTCATCCTTATCTTTCTCAACCTAAACAAATACGACACTTTCTTCTACTGGTTTTTCATCCTTCACACAGCTAGTAGAATTAGTAGACACATGATCTTCTTTAATAGAAATAAACAGACATTCATTTGTACTAGTATTAGCATCATCAAATTCATCATCGGTCACACTTTCATCATCAAAATCTCTGACATAGTAGCATTTGTTTGGAACTCTAGGTCTACTATCATATCTTTTCTTATTTCTTTCAATTCTTTTAGGACATCTGGAAGCATAATGACCTACCTTACCACAAGAGAAACATTTGAAAAGTAGTTTACCTTTGAACTTACTAGAACCTCTTTGCATCCTATCAACAAAGTTAGCTTCAATTTCATCAAAGTCATCATCCACTTTATATTTCTCAGCTCTAGAAATCTTTTCTTAAGTACTGGCTTTGAAAGCTGACTCAAATTTTGGAAGAGCTTCACCAAATTCTCTCATATCAAAGGCTATAATCTTTCCAAGTAATTGATCTATGTCGATAGTTTTCATGGTCATAAATTCTTTAATAGTAGCCACTTTGTGACTATAGGATTTTGGTAGTGATCTGAGAATTTTCATCACAACTTCCTTATTAGTGAGAGTTCCTCCCATACCTTTTATTCCAGTGACAAGTTCATCAACTCTCTGCATAAAGGTTGTTATTATTTTATCTTCATTCATCTTCAAACCCTCATATCTTACTTTCAGGCTCTGTAGCTTGGCTTCTTTGACAGAAGCATCTCCTTCATACAAATTTTTCAGCTTTTCCCATAGCTCATTTGCAGATTTAAGGTCCACAACTTTTGTCAATATTGAGTCACTTAAGGAACTTAATAGAGCATCCTTTTCTTTGACATCCAACTCATATACTTTGATATCATCTTCAGTTGTCAAACCACCTTTAGGCATGACAAATTTTGAATATTGTAACTAGCCATACTTTATAACCAAGACAGAGAAGATGGTTTTTCATTCGTGCCTTCCAAAGAGTATAATTTGTTCCATCAAAATGTGGAGCTTCCTTCTTATACAACATCTTGGATCTTCCTCAAGCTGTTAGGCTTCCTTCAGAGGAACTTGGCTCTGATACCAATTGTTGAACTGCACTAGACAACTAAGAGAGAGGGTGAATCAGTTGTCCTAAAACTTTTAACCAAATATGATCACCAACTTATCAATTACTTATATTGAGATATAAACATGAAATAATTAAATGAGAAGCTCAACACAATAGCATAAACAACATAGGAGACACTAGATTTTTACATGGAAAACCCTAAAAGGGAAAAACCATGATGGGTGTTAGCTCACAAAAATATATAAGCTATATCAATACTGAAAAATAGATGCTCACTACCCAAATTGCTCACTGCCTATGGATGGCTCACTACCAAAGGGTGGCTCACTACCAAAAGAACGCTCACTGGCACAAGGTTGAACTGAGATAACAACATCTACTTCATGCCAAGGTTTAGTTCCATTGAAGCACAAACATCTCTGCTCTACTCTGCTACTTTACTTCACTTCATCTTCACATCTTCGCACTTGGATACATTTTCATGACTAAATTACAAGTATTTATACACTACATCAACCTTGGAATGATCATCAAGGTCAGCATTGCAATCATCAACCGTTGGAACAATCTCCAAGGTTGGCATTACAAACATACATAAAATAGGTTTGGACCTAATACAAATCTAGCTATGGAAAATGTGTAAGAATGCATGCGGATCATGTCATGCCTTAGTTGGGACTCAAACACAATCTTCCATGCTACAACATGCTATCACAATCTTCTATGCATCTCCACAGATGGTGAATTCATCCAAGTCGGCCAAGACTAATGTTAACAAAAATATCCTCAAGAACACACTTCATGCATGATCTAAATTACACTTTATGGACCAATCCGAATGTAGGAACATGATCAGGAGACATCCACAAGCACATTATAATCACCAGGAACAACTGCACGATCCCTAACAACTCTATCAACAAGATTCTTCAAACTGGAGCATAAGAACAACATTGCCAGCCACTATCATGAATAAAAGATAGCTTGTGGACCACCAAATTATGAACCATTTCACTTGAAGGCATTTAACATAATCATAGACTTACTTTCAGAACTGCACACCAAAATACTTCAATGCAAAGGAATGCACAACAAAACACTTTCTCCTTGTCACCATCCAACACACAGAAAAAGTTGTTTTCACTATGGTGAACATATCTCACTCAATTCTTCATACTGGAGGCTCAAACTCAGAATATAACATCTTCAGACAAGATTCTAAATAATTTCTAATTCATAGGCAAATATATTTATTCTATAGGAAATGCAGAGCATTCTTCCAAACTGTTCTTTTGCCTATAATGCACTATTTCTACTACAACACATTGTTATCACTGGAGGGGCTAATTTTCTCAATATCCTCAACAAAGTAAGAGCACAGTTGACACCAGTGATAACACAGATATGTTGACATCAATGACAACACTAATTAGGCACATACTTGCAACATATTTATTACGGAAGATTAAAAACTTCTGCTTCGGCTATGATTTCTTAGAAACTAACCTATTAATGGTGAAATGAATGTGCATGATGTAGGATTGTTGAAGGCGAGAACATGTGTTGGACAGAGGATTCCAAGTCATTGGTAAGAATGAGGTGGATGTAATCGATGTATCACACACACTCATGTAGTTCATGATTGCCTAAAAGTTGCATTGTTTGACTATCTTGCATACTCGTGTTTGTTCTTATCGTCTCTATGTAGTGGTTAATTTCCATCATGGTGTTCAAGGTTACTCTTCGTCATTTTGTTCAATAGTTGTTCCATTAATGTATTCCATTATTTTTCAAGTGCTTATACGTGTTTATTTTTCCACAAGTAATTAGACTATATCTATTGTGCACGGTAATCTTTACTTATTTCTCTATCATTAATCAATGTTACTTCACTGTGTATATGCATTTTGGAAAGGTAATTTATCAACATCTTTGGATTTACACACACACACATATATCTGTGGATATATAAGTAAAGATAATTAAATTATATATATACATATACTTATGCATATTTTGTATTTAATGGAAATAAACTTGAACACAGATCTTATAAGAATTAAAGTAAATATAATAAGAATGATACTAAAAAGTGTATATATATATATATATATATATAAGATAAAGAAGGGCATGTGTGGGAGGGACTGCCCAATAAAGGTGCTACCCCCTCTCTGCAGTAAATGACATAAATAAACTTGAAACATAGGAATGAAAAGAGGTTTTTTGAGATATAACAATGATATTTATAGCATGCAAAATAAAAAGCATGCAGTTTGGAATTTAATTGGCCTCCCAAGAGGCTATGAAAAAAGAAAAACAACACACGGGGGGAATATAGTTTTTTGGGGATTATTGTTTAGAAAGAGAAAAAAAGAATGGGTAGAGACAAGGAGGATATAAAGAAAATATAGTCACATACAGGAAAAAGAGAGAACAAGAACAACAGGGACAACAATTTGGGAGAAATAGGAAAGGAAGAGAAGAAATTCTTGGAGCATTGTCAAAGATCTTCATATTTACAGGTTCTTCTTGTTTGTTTACTAGCTGCACCATTAAATAGCTTGTTAATTATAAGAAATAATGTGAATGATTTGTAGATCTGAGTTTGAATGTGCATAATAACCTCTTAAATCATCAATTCCATGAATTCGTGTGCTATTATTAAAGGATTTCTATAGATATCTTATAAAAATTATGAATCAATATGCATACATATGCATGTATTTACCGATACATCCATATATATGCATATTTATGTCATTTCACATGGTTGCTCTAACCAATGATTAAAGCAAAATTAATGCTGTCATGTTGATTCAAAACAACCAAGACCAAAAATTCTTCCTATTATTGTATTTTAAACACATTCACTATTGAAACATTCTTCAATACTATTGTAGTGTGTATATGCACTACTATAGAACACATATACACTACTGTAGCATGCATTTATGTTGTTGTTCATACATTTATACCATTGTTACAACATATCTACAGTAGCTTCAAACTTCGTATTGCTATTATATACTATTGTTTTAGCTTACTACATCGTTGTTCCAACCTATCATACTACTGTTTTAACTTATTAGATTGTTGTTCCAGCCTTATGTATTGCTATTTCAAGCTTTCCTGCTCTTGTCCCAACTTTATACATTGTTATTTCATCATCTATGTTGCTGATATAAACTTATGAGATCAATTTTGTGTGCAAATTGATAGAGAATTGATAAAGGATAGAAGAATAAAACTAGATTTAAGAGAGTAGAAAACACTGATTCTCATTTTTATACAAGAAATCATACTTGGAAACCTTCATTGGGAAAACATGACTAAAACCTAGCATTTTAACCTATGGCATTGAACCCAATAAATCATTGCATGAATGTTAAAGGCTGAAAATAATCATTGATTTATCTTATGCATTAATTGGATGAATAAAGGTATTTATGTGAAAGTAAACATGCATTAAATTGATAGAAAGAATTTGACTTAATTTTTCCTTTTGAATCAAAGAGAAGTGATTGAATGTCTTTGAAAGAAGTTGTTTGCCTTGCAATTGATATGATATTTGGAACATTATTAAGTATGTTGAATTCAAACATAATGATTTGTTTATTTCTTAAGTCATACTTGCATGAAAATGAATTTTTAATCTAAAATTAGAAACTGAATGCATTGCTTGATATGCTTTGTGTGTTTTGGGGAAAGATACCTTCTGGGACGGGTGCCGAATGAGGAATAATAGAGATGTAGTCTTTCTTTTTCAAAACCTACACTACCATTATAATCTTTTTCATACTTTAATCAAAGTTAACTTTTGGACCCTTGAAATAGATGGAATTATGCCTAGTTGTTTTATTTTTCTACCTCATCATGTTATTGAGATGTTGCATTCATGTTAGGAATGCATGTAAGTTAATAGGCACGCACCATATTCCATCCTTCTTATTGTTACAGATTGCTAGGCTCTTCATGCAGGGTCGGTCCTTCTTGTTGAAGGATTCTAGGGAAGTGTATACTTCGTGGTTGGGTGGAAAAACACCCAATCCATGTCCTCTTCCTTGGATTGCGGATGGCAGACTGACTCATTAGTAGCTAGAGAGACTTTTGGATTTGATTGACATTATTGATATTTCATACTTGAATTATATTGAGATTTCTTCATTGATGATAGTACATTTGGATGGGCTATAAGCCTAGGATGTATAGATATTTGGAATTTGTAATAATATGAAATTCTAAGTGGTATTTAGATGTATTCATGCAAAAAATTGATAATATGAATCAAATATGTATATATTTATTGTTTTACTTTGAGATTTATGAACTAGAGTTTAACTATTGACAATGGTTAAGTTAATGGAACTTTGAGGACCTTACATTTGGTATTAGAGCTAGGTTCAGTGCTAGGGCCTTTGTGTCTATTATGCTAATGTGCGAAACTTTGAATTCAAATTAACTTAACCTATCAAGAATAATATATAGGGAACTCTGGGGTGTTTTCTCTTCTCAATTGATTGACCATGATTGGGATACTTGTGTATGGGCGTGTTGTGAATATCATGTGTCGTCTTCTGATATGTCTTCCTTCTTGTGTGTGGGAAAGTTATACATTCTTACAGGGTTAGATAGGCCCTAGCGAATTCCAAGAGGTTGCTTATGTGCGATTACCTTCTCGATGTTTTGATTGCTTAGCATGAACACTTGCAATGTATGTAAGTTATGAAGTGACCTTTTGTAGAGTCATGTTCATGCTTGTTAGACCACTTTAATAGGGGAGTTTTGGGAACCATTGTGTAAAAGGTAGTACCATGTTCTTGAGTATTGTTTGAACCTAGTGTATTCAATTTTGGGATATGCATCTGAATGTAAAAGAGATGAAACTTTGAGCATATGCATGTTATTTGAGGAAGTTATTTTGAAATGCTTGCATGAGATACATCTTGCATTGTTGTCTAATAAGGCATGTTCCTATGTGTGAATCATTTATGTGGGAGCAAGAAAGAAAGTATTGCATTGCATAGGAAAAAAAAGTGAAAGAGAAAAGGGGGGTTGTGAAAGGATTTATGCATAATTATTTTGTGATACATGATGTGTTTGAATCATGAGAGAATTAGCACACCTTGCATCTTGTGACTTAAGTTGTGCTCTTCCCATTGCATGGAATGCAATTGACCTTGGAAAGATTGTTGGGTTGGATTTCACTAAACCCAAACCTCTTGTCATTCCCTTGTGAATCACATTGATTAACCTTGTTCATTAAGAACATGGTTGAGTGTTGCGTGACCTAGGTCTTCCTTTCGAGTAAGGTTGTCATGTTACGATATTGTTAAGAGTGCATTCTATTTTAGTTATGCTTTTCATCATGTTGTGGGGAAAGTTAACCTCATGTGGATGAATTGTTGGGTAAGAGCTTGACCCCAACCTAATTCTCCCTCATATTTTATTTGAGTTGAATGTGAATGTGGCATGAATGTATTTTCCATATGATTGGTGTATGGTGGGAACTGGGAACCGCTCTTGTTGTATCAGTGATGTGTTAGATATCTTGTTTTGTGAATGTTTCTTGTGATACATTGCTTGATGATTGTGATTCCATTGAATGGGATCTAACTTTTGTTGTTGGGCATCTTGAGTGATTTTGGTTTGGTTAGGTTAAGTAGAAAGAATCTCTTGTTTTCATGTGATTGGAGTCTTAGAAGACTCGTTTGCTTGATTTGATTGAGCATGTTCTCTTCCTTACCTCAAATTTTGGAACTCAAGTGTAGTATAGTATGATACTCCCTCTTGTGACTAGAATTAGTCACATATTTCATGTGAAGTTTAACTTTTGAAATCTTGGATACTTTATTTTATTTGAATTCGGTGAAATTGTTAAAGGTTGTCAGGACTAGCATTGAATTTTTTTAATTCTTGTTATGAAGGAGTATAACCATCAAATTTTTGAATTTATTTATCTTGTGAACTGTATGGTCATGTTTGAATTATTGTTGAAATCATGCATATTTTATGCCTTATTGTTGGAATCAAATTTTTATTATACTTTAGTTTTGATTTATTTCTAAATGGTGGTTGTGCTCTAATGTTTTAAACTACTAGTCATGTATCATGTTATGTTCTCTATCATGTCCATGATGGGCCTCTGATGGATTGTATATGGTAATAGAATACAGAGGATTTACTAATTCTTGGTGTGTGTGTTATTTTTTTTATTTTTTGTCTGATGCGAGTGAGTATTGTGTGAAGTGTTGATAAAGTTTTGGAATAATTTGTGTTGCTTTGGATTACTTGACGTGAGTATCTTGCTGATTGGTATGATTGTCAATTTAGATAGTAAGGAAGGATGTGAATGGAATTCAAGAATAAGCTAAATGTGACTTCTGACTATATTTATGTCAATGAGATATGAGACAACTTGTTTTGGTTATGATGAAATTGTAAGTAATGGTAGAAAGAATGTTAGTTAAGGAAACAAAGAAATTGTTTAGCCGACGTCAATTAAAGTTGGATGAGTAGAGAAAGAAGGATAACAAATTCCAAGACAAGAATAAGTGATATGAAGCAAGTAAAAAGGAATTTGTGTAAATTTAAGTTTAGATATAAGATAGAAGAGTGTCAGATACTAGTGCATTAACTAGAAGATAAGATAACAAGATACAAGCAATGTGAGAACTAGAATTGGAAGAAAATGGCTTAGAAAATGTAGAATGTTGGTGGGAAGTAAGAAAAATTGTTCCAAGGGGAGAAGCAATAGTTGAAATAGACTTTTTGTGTTGCCAATGGAACACCCCGCCAAGAACCCCAGAGGACAACACTAAACTAGGTCAAAGCAATGGAATATTTTTTTTTAAAGCAACTAACAATAGAATGCATAACATAAAATAATAATCTAAACCTAGGTCCTCTAAGGTTCCTCGACCATGCTACTCACAAATCAAGATTACAAGAAACAAACACTACAACAAATCCATGTGATTAGCTCCCTTTTTTGCTCCATTTTTTGCTTCCACCCACTGTTTTAATGTATTTTTCTCCAATTTTTTTGAAAAATTTGGCGCTATTTATTGGGATGGCACTTTATTTGGCATTTTTTTGCACCGATTAGAACAAGTAGGCATTAAATTAGGTGCAAATTAGTGCCTAAATTAGCACCTAATTTAACGCCTAATTTAGCACCTACTTTAAAGTGCCTAATTTAGCGCCTAATTGTTCTAATCTAGCAAGGATTAAAGGATTAGGCATTAGGGTTTAAGGGATTAAGCATCATGTTGGATCAGAATTTCAAACCTTCAATTTTTTCCATTTCCCGCCATAATTCCTAATAAGTTATTTCACTCAAACCTGAAAATACCACTATTCCATCATTAACCCTAAAATTCCTTACCTCTATCATAAAATATTTGATCAAATCATTATGCTTTCAAGGTTATAAACAATATCAACGAGATAATACTACATCAAGAAGACTCAACATCTAATCTCTTCGATGACCTGAAGGTATAAAAGACAAAAAGTAAATTTATACAAAATTGAAGAAATAAAAGAAATCGAAGAGATAAGGGATATCAGCAAGAGTCACTCAGCAGTCTTATTGATACCTTGAACATTGAATAGACAAGGCATTTTAGCATGACACCAAAATGTGTCACACCAATCAAATGATATCATCAAAAATGTTCACAAAGGACATTTAGGATGTCAAGGTGATAAGGTTTGGAGTCCCACCAATAGAAGGAGTCTCACTGATAAAAGAACAATGTAAGAGGTATTTCAGAATGACTCTACTATATCAAAGAGAAGGTCTTTCTAGTCTCTTTGAAAATGCGATGAAATAGAAACATTAGAAGGTTAACTCCATGTTCGAAGAGACTTATGTTATCAGGGAGACACCATCTGGGGTCACATCAAAATCTTGAACAAGCATAAAACTGAAATAAATGAGATCTCAAAGCATATCACCCCGAAATAAAGTGACAAGACATGATGGCAGAAATCTAACGTCCTTTATTCAAAAAATTAAATTTTGTTCGATGATATGAGATACACAAGCAAGATACCATTAATTGCATAGAGTTAAGTTGATTGAATGTGAATTTTTAAGGGCATTGTAAGGAGTGATTGTACGTAGCAGCTAGACAGTAATTCATAACCAGAGAAATTTGCCAAGTAAGTAATTTTGACTAGCTCACATATATTAGCCTGCATTCATAATTTACAAAACATGGAGGAAGTAATGTAAAACCCTAAGAGTAAGAGGCAAAAAATGGGAGATAGGCATTTAAACCAGGATTTACTAGATCAGTGCCCCATGTCAGGACAAAAGTCCAGAAGAAATGCCCAACTGAACCCACATGTCAAAAAGTTAGAAGATTTATACAAACAAATAGGGGACATATGGACACCGGTTAGAGGGTATGATCTTTTTATCTTCCATTATAAGAATATGTACAGACATAAACCTGTTTCAAATCCTTGGTGGCTAAATTTGGGTAAATTAGTAGTCCCAAATGTGTTCCTGAATGTCTAGTTGCGAAGACTCCTTGCAGAAAAATACAACCCTAAGACTTGCTATATTGAATTAGATGACGGGACTACTTTCTTTTCCTTTACTAGAGATTATTTGTGTCTTCACGAACATATGTTGATACAAAATGAATGGAAGAATCATCCAAGTAATCCAAATTTTTTGTGCCAACAATTCATACCAAAGATTGAACAATTTAAGGATATTGGAATAGGTAATTTGTATCGACACAAATAATATTACTGAAGCATTTCAAATTTTTGGCCATAAGAATCATCCCTTTTTAAACATGGATTACAAATAACTCTAAAAATTTAGAAGTCTTGGTCATTAACATTGTTGTCTTCTACAATGTCATCTAGTGTATCATTGTCAATGTTCATATGTTCTTTCAAGTATTTAATATTATCATCATCCTCATCTTTACCTACATCATCTTCATCATCATTGAAGTTTGACTGTAGACCATCTATATTGTTACTAGATGTATTTGGATCATCATTTTCTATACCATCCATACTGTTGTCTTCCATAATATCATCTAACTTTGGATTGTTGTCTTCTTGTGCCTGAACATAACCATCTTCAGCATCATAATGGATGTCAATTTCTTCTATGTTCTCTAATCCCTCACTCTCATTTTGTTAGCCATCATTATTTTTCTCAGTATCCACTAATGCATCGACAAATACATGTCTTAATATTGGATCATAATGTATGACAAATATCCATTTCGGGTCCAAAATATCTTCATAGAAAAATACCTACACATGAACGACATACATATATTAGATGCATGTTATAACAATCTTATTGATTAATACACACATGTATATACTCACAATAAACTATGAATTAATAGATTAATGATCACTATCGCTTCTTGTTTGAGTTAAAGAAATACCTTCTCACAATGAATTGGTAGAACATAAGGCTCCCTATCCTCTGGTAGGAACCATGATGAATCTATAGAAAAAAATCCACTATGGGTATCATGTCTTCATGTCCTCTCAAATGCTTCATACCATCTACACTAAAAAATACAACATTTAAAAGATCGGTAATCTAACTCAATAATTTCTTGTATTTTCCCAACATATTGTAGATTCTCTTCAATTATATTCTTTGTTGAATCTAATGAACACTGAGAGGGGGGGCTGAATCAGTGTTCTACAAAACCATTTATACACTTGCTCTATTATCCATTTACCAAATTTAATTATATGAAAATAGATTAAGCAAATGGACAACAACCACAAAGACATAACACATGAACACCAAGATTTTTACGTGGAAAACCCAAAGAGGGAAAACCACGGAGAGGATTAGCTCTCAATATATATATTGCAATCTTTTACAAAATCTGATGTTCAGTCTTGTTCACTCCATGGGCCTAGAACATGCTGGCTCACTGCCACGAAGTACAACTAGGTCTAGCAGACTCATTGTCTCAATCCTAAATCTAGAAAGATTACAATAAGTTCTATTAAACCCTAATGGAGGCTCACTGCCTTCATGAAGATTGCTCACTATCTAGTACAAGTGAAAACATATAGGAAGTATGAACATTACAAAAGCATCTGTAAGTATGCAAGGGTGTAGTCATTTAATAACTGAATAATGTATCCTTAGTCTTCATCCTTATTGATCTACTAACTCTACTCTTCAGTTCTCATGCTCACATTTATTACACACATATTCACATCGCTACTTACAAAACACAAAAATCCATCCTCTATTTATATCCACAACTAAATCTTTCTTATGATCAGGTTGGCAAGCAAATTGTGAAATGTGTATACAAAGTGTTATATCCTGTCAACTTGTTCTTGAGTTAAATTGTCAATGCCAATCCAAAAAAACATGCATATGTATTCATATGTGTCAGCTCCAAACATACAACCACTTATCTCTATCATCCAACTCATTTTTCTTCTCCGCATAATGATTTAATCAGCCCGTTAGCTTGTTTCTTAATAACATATATGATAGGTTCCTCTGTCACATCACAACTCATGCTGCAGACCAAATGGGACTTTACAAATCATATACATTGTTCATTTCTAACCACTTGTCATACCTTCAGAACTACAGAGCAAAATATGCACTTGCGGAGGAATGCAGCCCATTGTACTATGCCCCGTTCATTGTCTCAGTTACACCTCTATTCATCCGGACTTAGATATTTCTTCTAAGTGACTTTCAGAGGAAGTCAAGACTTGACCACTGGAATATAACAACATCAAACAATTATGAACATTATATTTGAGCTGCATTTCTAGGTCTTCATCTATGGAAGCACACTGATCCACTTACTATCTCTTGCTTTGTTTCTTGCCCATACTTCATCATTTTTGCCAGCCAGACCTAAAATCCAATATGACCTTCCAGAGTTATGTCTTCTTGTCATGTTGAAGGGATTTCTGAGCCTTGTTACCATCAATGACAACATACAAGTACATACCGAAGCAGTGTATCTTGCCAACAATCTCCCCCTTTGGCATTGATGGCAACACTTAGTGAAAAATGCTTGACTGCTCCCCCTTACTATATGCACTCTATTCTCCTACTCCCCATGATATGTTTGTCCATTTTTCATTGATCTTCTTCTCCCCCTTTGACATCAATGGCAAAGGGTGTGATCTAGATTCAAGGATTTGTCAAAACTTCAAAAAACTTTTATGTATTATGCCGCATATTTACAAGTATAGTCTTCTACTTTATTTACATATGCTGAAGTATGTCACTAAAGATGTTCTTTAGTTGAGCTATCTCAACATCCTAGCTCTTCTTAGAACCATCCAAAATTTGTATACGCCCACTGAGTAGAAAAACTAGAGCTTCTTCCTTCTGCAGATCTGTTGGTGTGAGTTTGTGCAACAAGTTGTGCTTTAGCAACAAGTTTAGTCATTGACTCTAGTTTGGGACTGATCAATCTTCTTAGTTGCCCCATTCTACTCTTTATTTGATACCTTTGATTTATTAAATTATTCAAATCATTGTGGATATTGATGACTTGAGCTTCTTTGTTGCTGGTTGATTCATGTACTGGATCAAAATTCTTAGAGATATCCATCAATTTTTCTTCCAATTCCTTGATCTTTTCTTTTGTCTTCTTTGTAACTTCTGGCCATGATAGACAAAATTTAGACACATCACTAGCTTCTATGATTGCACTCTAAATATTCTATATCCTATTTTCTAGCTGAGCCTTATCATGGGCTATCAACTTTGTCAATTCATCTAACCTTTTCCCATTAAACTCTTGTCTAACTTTGGTTTCAACAGATTTTTCAAGAGATTCAAAATGTGTACTTACAGAATGAATTAGTCCCTTGAGTTGACAAGTGGCAAATAGAGAGGTATCCTTTTGGTATGTTGGGATTAGCTTTTTCAAGATGTTGGATGATTCACTTATGAGTTCACTATCCTCAATGTGGGATTTTAATATCTCTTTTCTTGCTTTGGCTTGAGCAACTGAAGCCAACTTGAGCATCTGAACAGGAGACATTGTGTCCAAGTTTATTAGACCTTCGATTGATTCAAACTCATCTAGAACTAATTCTTCTTTTTCCAATAGTTCTTTTACTATCTCTACAATGTCTCTTGTCACTTCTTCAGACACTTCTTCTTGATTTTGTTTCGGAGGTTCCATGTTCATATTCTTTTGTTGACTAATATTTCACTTTGGTGCAAGACTTTCCTCAGCTTGTTCCTGATTATCAACTTTGATTTGTTCATCAATTTCCTCCCTATTTTCTAGATTATCAGTTTGTTGTCCTAGAGGAAGACTTGTTTTGGTTTGATCCCTTCCAGCAGTGTCTTGATCAATAGGAGTAGGGGTTTGATCTGATTCTTCCTTTTCAACATTAACTTCTTGAATAGATGTGTTATCTTCACCTTCTATTTCTTCTTTGTCATAAATGGTAGGAATGTTGTTTTTCCTTAGACCTACCAAAGTGATCTCCTTTGTTTCCTTGACCACTTTATCAATTCCTCCCAACATCAATGAATTCATTCTTCTCTTTGTCCTGAAGGCACCCTTGATTTCTTTAGAGATTTTGACCTTCTCATCAAGGGTGATCCCCAGACATAATCCTATCAATGAATATTCCCTCAATTTTATGTCCTTAGCCATAGCAACTTCCTTTCTTGTACTCATTATGCTTCCCAAGTTGTGTGGTAGATCAATAATAATTTCAATCAGAGCCTTGTGGATGTTTAGATATTCTACAATAGTAGTCTCAATGATCCTCTTATCTAGATCATTATATTCATCATACAACCGAGCAATGGGTTTTAGATTGCCATCCACTGTTATGGCCTTGAGAACATCTTCCAGACTTATAGTTGCTTGCTTTGTTTGAGACATATCTTTCTTTTGTCTTTTCCCAGATTGACCCTTACTGGTGGATTTCTTCTTGTTGGATTTGGAGGCCTTTGTGGCCTTAGTTTTTATCTTCTTTATTTCCTCATTTGATTATGTTGCTTCTTCATCAATAGCTATGCTTACATTCATTCTCTTGGCCTTAGCCTTTTTCCTTTTAGAGCTGGTGGCTGGGGATTTCATACTTACAAATGGTGTGGAACCAAAGGGAATGGATGCAACTTCTGTAGAGGTATATCCTATAGTTCTTCTTCTTGATGCCTCTGGCTTTTCTAATTCACCCTTAGGTTCACCCAGAACTTCAATTGATTCACTTTTTCTCTTTTCTTCTGCTCCATAGCTTTTTCCCTAACTTCTTTCAGTTGTTCTTTGGTGATTCCATATCTTGTAGCAATTTCTTCTACCTCTTTTCTCACCTTCTAGGTGTATTCTGTTTGTCTGAGTTCAACATGGAATTTCATAGATAACTCCTCATATGTTCCAAACCTCTCTTCTTTAGTGTCTTTAGGTTTGCTGAGTAGGTGCTAGGCATAATGTTCCAAAATTTGTCCATCTACCTCATATCACATGGGCATTACTCATACAGTTCTAGGTTCCACAACTTCCATCAAGCATTGATCCTTGGTGACCATAAAACATATGGTATCTTTGTATTTTTCTACAATAGTCTTAGGAATTTTTTGTCTGGAGTGCATTATGCTCTGAAATTTCTTGAAGAATCCCCATAGAGCTGCTTTTTCCTCATTATAACTACCCAAGTTGTTAAGACAATTTCTAATTTGAACAACTACTAGTTTATCACTCAACCAAACCAATCCCTTATGGTTTGGGAATTCATTTAGAAAATAGAAGAATAAACAAATAATAAGCGTACCAAATTTAAATGGGTAGTTCTTTCTATCCTTGATCTTTTTCAAGTTTTCCATTAATTGAATTCTAAGTAGCTCACACAAGTTATAATCCACATTCTCCTTAATCATTTGGTATGCTATGTAAACAGCCATACCAGAGTAGAATTTTCCCTATTTGAGAAGTAAATTTTGTAACCTATGACCATTGAGGCAAACTTTACTGCAAGATCATTAATATCATTTATTGTCAATGCCCTTTTATCAAATTTGGCTCCGGTGGTGTCTGTAGTAGTTTGATTCTTGACTACCTTCAATAATGGTATGCCTCTAGTGGAGCTTAGTCCAGTGACTACTTAAATTGCATCCTTTGTTATCTTAAAGGGTTGCCCTTTCCCTAACCACATAAACTCGTCATGAATCTAGCATAGCACATACCAAACCCATTTGTTCTTAGCGAATGAAGGGAATTTTGCTTATTGAATGAATTTCTTCTCTAGCAAAACCAAGTAATCATCTTTTAAGTCATAATGGTCACCACTGAGTTGTTTCAGATATAGATCTAAGAATCTGTTTTCTCCATGCGCATCCAGGGCAACATCAATATATTCCCTAACGTCTTCCACATATAGAACTCTGTATGGTATACCCGAGAATGCACCCATTGGATCAACTTCAGTTGCTTTGTAGGGATGTTTCTTGAATTTGGGTCGTGGTTTCTCAGTGATATCAATAATTTGCAAAGTTGCCATCTCAAGATTTTAACAAATTCACAAAGTAGGGTTTGATTGAAAATACCTTGTTTTTCTAAATTAGGGTTTCCTTTCTCTAAATTTCTCCAAGCGCTTCAAATCTTGGTTATCATTACTCAAAGTCTGCTCCAATCTCTCTGAATACTTGATAGCTTCAAGTGTAAAGTGATTTTGAGACCAAACAAGTTCCTTTTCATCCTCTACAAGACTTAACCTAATCATCATTAATGCTTGTTCCAAAAAGATGTTAAACTCTTCACTGTATAGTCAATTAGGATTGCTCTGCAATACTCTGCATTAGAATTTTTTCTTCCAAATTTTCTTTTAGGGGATTTGTCATGTCAGATTCTACCACATATCTTTGTGTTGGATTCTAGCATCAACTTTCTAGATGGGGGATTTACATTTTTAACACTGCTCCCCCTAATCTAGAGCTCCCAATTTACTTCCCAGAGGAAGTATCTACACCAGATGATGGTGTAGATTCATCCTTGACTTCAATGAATCTTTCTTGATCCAAATTTTTCTCATTTCTCTCTTGGTTTCAACCGAATCAACCTTTTCCTTCCCTTTGTCATTATTTTTCTCTATTTTCATGTATTTAGTATTGTAGTTTCTTTTCACATTTATGGTTTTACAGAATCTAGCAAAGTGTTTGGACTTGTTTCAATTAAAGCACATAATATTTCTGACCTTGATTTCTCCTGACATTTGAATTTGGCGTTGATTTGCATTGGTTAGCCATGTGCCCAAATCTATTGAATGAAAAGTATTTTCCTTTGAAGGATTGACCATTCCTTAGATAGTTTGGCACATTTGTTGACACACTTCTGCATTCATTTGATTTATGACTGATCTTCTTGCAATTGAAACATTTACCAGAAAATGATGGAGCATTTTGATTTGTTCTGCTTCTACACCGAGTAGCCCTATGACCATACTTATTACATTTGAAACAATGACCATTAAAAGTTGGGTACCTTTGTGCATTTGGTTTCCTGATCAGAGATCTTTTAGGTCTTCTTCTTTGATTCCTGTAATGTGGTAAAATTTGGATTTGTTTTAGTTTAGTGTTTGAATCCTCCTTTCACCAATTATATTCAAGGACCTTCAGATCAAGTGGCAAAGCACTATCAGGTCCTTAGTCACTCACAAATGTAGGGAAGCTTGGATTAGGGTATTTGATTATCAATTTTCCTTCTCTTATGCTTAACTATCCATCAAAACCCTAATTATGCAAATATGGAAGTAAACTGGTGAATAACAGAAAATGCTTCTGCAGAAAGATGTAAAATGACAAATAATGGTGCACCTATTTTCAAGGTTTTGAAGCAGAAAATTTGGGGACAAAGGACCGGACACCCAAGTCCAAGGCCTTGCTTTTTATCAGGATCTGGAAAATCAGTCTGTAACTTTTTTTTGTTGTTTTGGAGATTTTCCTGTCACATTACTTTGAGGACTAATGAGCGGGCGCCCTAGTCCAGGGTACACTTTTTCCTTCTATTCTGCAATTCTGACACTCCAATATGCGCTCTTGTAACTTAACTTTGTTTGCATCATCAACTTGTAACCTGTAACCATGAAAACTTTAGGAGGGGATTGTGGTGTTTAGGAGCTTGCCTCAGTCAAGCCCTGAAAGGACACTTAAGTCTTCCAAACACCTTTGTCAAATAGAGAGTGTGTGCCCTTGTGAGGCAGAGGCAAAATCCAAATGAATAAATGATTCAAAACACAATGAATGTCACCTTGTAGTGAAGTTCTCATAGGAGGAAGATGCTCTTCATTCCATGAGGAAATGGATACTGAAATTTGCAAACACAAATCTACTCTTGCAACACAATGAAAGCCTTAAATCACCAATGTATGTACAAGTTGATAGTTAGTTGTATTCTAATTGAAATCTAGTTTCTAAATTAATGCCTAAACATGCTTTTATATGCAACTACAAACATTCATGCCAAGAATTTCATAATGCAAACTTGTCATGTTGGGATAGGACCTAATTAACGGTCACAAACTACCATACAAAATTTGGGACTGACCCAAAATAGGGCAGGACCAGGGCATGGGTATTATGATGTAAGATCTTCTAAATGGACACAAAAGACCTGCGAGCTAAACCTAAAGAGGGAAAATCCCCCAAGGGGACATTTTTCAATGTTACATTTAGCCCCCACTTTAATGTATGTATAAACATAAGGCCAATACATGCATTAAAGTACGATCACAAACACAACAAACACACCAAGAATGGAGAAGACACACCAATCACATATAAGATAGTAACAGGCACACAAAACATAGAGAAGATAGTTACAGTCATGCAGGACACGGAGAAGACAACAAATGCATAGAAGACAAATTAATGCATAGAAGACAGGCATGATTCTTTTCTTTTCTTTTTCTCATATATATGAAATGTAAATGCAAGTATACGAAAGTAAACAAACCTCCCATAATGCAGGATGTACTCATCACATAGCTCTTGAAACTGCATATATGGGACAACACACATGCAAGACATGGAAAAGCTCCTAAAATACAAGATGTACTCAACGCATAGGTCTTTAAACTACATATGGGGCAATAAACACGCCACACAAAGCAAGCATGCCAAAAACATGCACTTTTGAAGACATGGATAAAACACGACAGACAAGCGATGGAGTGTTCCCTATTTCTAGGCTCATTACCATCTCAGGCACATTACAGGTACACACCAATGATTGGGCTTCACCACAACAATTGCTAAAAACATACTTAAGGGTTGAGTTAGACATAGAACAGCTCCCTGCCTCCACAGAGGACTTTTGAAAATGATAGGATGATGCATTCTACTCTAAGAAATACACTATCCTCGCGTCCACAGAAGGCTTAAGATAAAAAGGATATATGTGATATCCCACCTCTATAGAGGGCTTAAATTATTGATTGATTGATTGGTTGCAAACAAACTTAGAGTGCAGGATGTACTCATCACACATGTCTTTAAACTACACTTGAGGATAAGCACATTGCTAATATCTACATCAGATAGCTTACCATATATATGCCCCCACCTTAAGGTGACTGATATCATACATCGATATCAAGCATGTGAAGGTAGGAAGAAAACACACAAGGGAACATGCACTTCTGCAAAGCCCATGCCCCCTAGAGGTGACATGTACTTTATGATCACCAAATGTTCCCACAAACACATCCCTGCAAGAAACATGTTAGTGTCTACAAAATCATGATAAACAACAACATCAATGCATAAGATTAACCACACAAAGAGCCAAGGTTATACTATGAATTTGGAGTTCAAGGTAACCACGGGGCTATATCACAAAGCTCTTTGAATCGAGTACCACCAAGGATAGATTCAAAGACAAACAAAGGTACATAGAGCAGTAGTATTGTTAAGGTTTGTAAATGAGATAGCATACCATCAAAATCACTGTGAAGAAAGCATGAGTGCTTCTACTAGCCAAGCGTCAGATAATTTATTACAACCACATTGTCATATTAGGAACTAAGTCCAGTTTTTGATTGCTCTCAAAAGGGATACTAGGTCTGCATCAGTATAAATGTTTTTCATCATCTCTCTACTAGATAGAAACACTAGAGGAAGGGAAACAATAAATCAGAGAAGAGAAAGAAGTGTCTTAGGGACAATCACGTAGGAGGGTGCCCCCAAGTCACCAACTACAACACTATGTCCATAAGACACAACACACAACGATGAAATCAGAGAGAGAGGCAATATAGAAGAATGATGATACAAATAGAAGAAGGTCACAACAGAGGTGGTCTCCTGGTATCTTAGACCTTACGGGAGAATCAGGGGTCATCCCAGGAGGCCTAAACAACACATAACACATCACGAGAGAGATAAAGGGTTAAGCTTCTTACCTGTAGGATCTCAAAGGCTAAGTCTTGTCATCAAGTAGATCATCATCATCCTCCCACTCCCTAATGTTAGAGGAAAGTGGGACATAAGGTACCATAGCCCAATTCATATCCTTGTCTTTAGATTGTTCATTGTTGGGATCATCTTTGTTTGGTTCAATGTTAGGCAGGATATTTTCTTGTTGAAGTTCATTAGTACACATATTCTCTATCCTCTTAGGTTGTGGGAGAAGCCAATTATTTTATGTGATCTCAACATCCATCCTTGAGGGATTTAATGTGAGAGACTTCTCCTCATCCAGTCGTGCTACATCCTTAGTGATGTCCAAATGACTTGAATATTCAAAAAAAGGAGGGACATTAAAGGTCTTCTCTTGCTTAGTGAAATCCAAGGTGTGTGAACAATCAACTAAAGGAAGAAGGTTGATAGGATGATCCATAGAGGTTTCATGCATTATGATAGAGTTTTTGTTGTTGTTATATGAAATCTCATCGTCTACCCATGGAATGTTCTTTGTTGAAGGGATTTCTTCATTCACTAATGCTTCCTCTTGGCCAGGGAGAGCATTGGAATGGCAAAGTGGTGATGGCTCTTTATTTGCTAATGCTTCATCTTGGCCAGAGTGAGCAATAGAATGAAGATTTGGTGGTATGATGTTAAGAGATGTGCCAATGAAATCATCCTCTTGCATCAAAGTATCCTCATGAGAAGGAACAACCTTGGAAGGGGGATCATAAGGTAAACCAAAGTTATCATCACATGTTTTAGCAATAGTTGTTGTAGTGGAATATCCCATAAAGTCATCTAAGGCTTCATCTAACATCTTGAAGTCATCACTAGTATATATATTATTGATCATGAATTTAATGAGATCATCCAATATAAAAGGATATATTCCCATGAGATTTGTGAACCTATCAAAATCAGATATATAAAAAAGGATTTCACATGTGGAGCACATAGAGAGATCAACATCATGAATGTGTGCTATTTGTTATAGAACTTGAGGATATTTATCAGTGAATTTAGAGAAACGATCCATGTATATGATGTATACAAACAATTCTTTTGAATAAGTAGCCATGATATATGTCTCCAAATTAATGTAAAATCAGATTTGAAAATTTTTCCAAAAATATGCAAAAAGACAAGTACAAACTATATGCAAAGATGACCTAAAATGCTTGATTTTTTGTACTTTTTTCAATGCAAATGAAAGAAAAGGTGTTGTAATGATTTTGATCAAGGGAAGAAAATAATATGTCTTCTATCAGTCCAATACAAAAATAAGATTCTTTACAATACAATCTTGATGCAAATCTAAGATGATGACCAATCACAAGCTAGTGAAAATACCCAAAAATATGCAATTTTTCACCAATTTTTCACTACAAGAGCCCGATAAAAAGGTGTTGTGAATATTTTTAGGAGAGTAAGTAGATAATTACCCTAATAAAATAAAATTAGTGCAAAAATATTCTTCACAACACACTTATAGTGCAAATCTAGGGTGTCGATAAGGCCAAATCTAGTAAAAATCAATGTTTTTGAAGCCCTAGGTTTGAGATCTTGACACAAAATTCTATATGAATGATTTGAAGTCTGATTTATGATTAAAATTAATTGTATTCAGATATGAAAATGATTTCCAAACTGTAAAATGCAAAATGCAAGTGCAAATCTAATGAAAATGCATGAAAATTGCTAGTTTTTTGTTGAAATTTTCTATGCAAAAATGCAAATATTTGAAATCTAAATGCAAATTTACACCAAAATGAAAGACTAAAGACAAATGTAAATTTGAACAAGTCTCTAAAATCAGTATAAAAATCTGAAAAAAGATCTTGCCTACAAACTCTAGATTTTAGAATTACTAGGTTATATGAAAATTGTCAAAATTTCTACAAAAGCCTAGCATTTGTATGATGAAAGTGCAATGCAAATTATTGAATTTTTGTAATTTTCTGTAATTTATCTCAGATCTAATGCAAAAATCAAAAGTTATATGAAATTAGAGTGAATTGATGAAAATAGTAACCCTAAAATGCAATTGTTTTTCAAAATTTTCAAATCTTTCAATTTTTTTGAAATTTTCTCAATGCAATAAGATGAATGACTATATGAATGAATGAAATCAACCAAAATCTAAAGTAAAAAAATCAGCAAGGTGCCAAATTCAATAAAAATACAGGTTCACCAAAATGTAATGTGGTAAAATTTGGATTTGTTTTAGTTTAGTGTTTGAATCCTCCTTTCACCAATTACATTCAGGAACCTTCGAATCAAGTGGCAGAGCACTATCAAGTCCTTAGTCACTCACAAATGTAGGGAATATTGGATTAGGGTATTTGATTATCAATTTTCCTTCTCTTATACTTAATTATCCATCAACCCCCTAATTATGCAAATATAGAAGTAAACTGGTGAATAATGGAAAATGCTTTTACAGAAAGATGTAAAATGACAAATAACGATGCACCTATTTTCAGGGTTCCAAGGAAAAAAAAGTTGAGGATAAAAGAGTGGGCGCCCAAGTCCAAGGCCCTACTTTTTGTTAGGATCTAGAAACTCAGTCTATAACTTGTTTCTATTGTTTTGAAGATTTTCCCATCACAGAACTTCAAGGACTAATGAGCGGGTGCCCTAGTCCAAGATTATTTTTTTCCTTCTGTTCTACAATTCTGACACTCCAATATGTAATATGCCCTCCTGCAACTTCACTTTGTTTGCATCATCAACTTGTAACCTACAACCATGAAAACTTTGGGAGGGAGTTGTGGTGTTTGGGAGCTTGCCTCAGTCAAGCCCCAGAAGGACACTTAAGTCTTCCAAACACCATTGTCAATAGAGAGTACGTGCCCTTGTGAGGCAGAGGTAAAATCCAAATAAATAAATGATTGAAAACACAATGAATGTCACCTTGTAGTGAAGTTCTTACGAGAGGAAGATGATCTTCATTCCATAAGGAAATGGATGCTCAAATCTGCAAACAAAAACACATAGACAACACAAATATGCTCTTGCAACACAATGAAAGCCTTAAATCACCAATGCACATACATGTTGATAGCTAGTTGTAATCTAATTGAAATCTAGTTTCTAAATGAATTCCTAAACATGCTTTTATATGTAACTACAAACATTCCCGCCAAGAATTTTGTAATGCAAACTTGTCATGTCGGCATATGACCTAATGAATGGTCACAAACTAACACACAAAATTTGGGACTGACCCAAAATAGGGTAGGACTAGGGCGTGGGCGCCCAAGTCCTCCCTCCTATTTTGGGTAGGGTTAGGTTCAAGGGGTCTCCCTAGGTCCTATTTACCATAAAACCCAGGGTTCATTCCATCGAGATGTCAAATTATGATGTAAGCTATCCTAAATGCACACAAAAGACTCGGGAGCTAAACCTAAAGAGGGAAACACACCCAAGGGGACATTTTTTGACGTTACAATTCCTTACCGGATGGTTTCTGCCTCTACCTTCTTTAGATTTGTCTTGCTCTAAATTTAAACTTTCTCCCTTTTCAAATCCCAAACCTTGTTTATCATCTGGATACTTTTGACTGGCTAAAAACTCATCAATTTTTGTAGAGCTTATCTTGAATTTTTCTTTGTATCTATTGGCTACTTCTAAATCAAATTTCAAGAGCAGAACTTCTTTTCCTAATTTTTCACATTCCTTCAACTTGTCCTTCACAACTTGATTTAGGTATTCCTCACTTTTGGTCTTTTCTTCAATCACCCTAAGAAGACTCTCTCTAGATTTACTTGCTTGTTTTAGTTGTTCACATAATTATTTCCTTCTTTCCTGAGATTTACTAATTTGCTCTTTTAATTTTAGAATGCAAACATCAGCTTCTTTGATACTCTCTTCTAAACCCATGATTTCAGCTTTGGAGTTGTCAAGAACTTCTAGAGCTGCTTCAAATTACTCATTGTTAACATATACTTGATTGCCAATCTTAATGCTTCCAAGAGGATTTGCTTCAGGATAAATGATATATCTTTGTACTGCCATGAGTGAATCTTCCTGGATATTCCCCAAGCTGTTAGGGTTTTTCCAAGGAGCCTTCTGATACCAATTATTGAATCCAATGAACACTAAGATTGGAGGGTGAATCAGTGTTCTACAAAACCATTTATACACTTGCTCTATTATCCATTTACCAAATTTAATTATATGAAAATAGATTAAGCAAATGAATAGCAACCACAAAGACACAACACATGAACACCAAGATTTTTATGTGGAAAACCCAAAGAGGGAAAAACCACAGAGAGGGTTAGCTCTCAATATATATATATATATATATATATTGCAATCTTTTACAAAAGCTAATGTTTAGGCTTGGTCACTCCATGGGCCTAGAACATGTTGGCTCACTACCACAAAGTACAACTAGGTCTAGCAGATTCACTATCTCAATCCTAAACCTAGAAAGATTACAATAAGGGTTGTTAAATCCTAATGGAGGCTCACTGCCAGGCTCATTTCCTTCATGAAGATTGCTCACTATCCAATACAAGTGAAATCATATAGGAAGTATGAGCACTATAAAAACATCTCTTAGTATGCCAGGGTGCAGTCATTTTATAATTGAATATTGTATCCTTAGTCTTCATCCTTATTGATCTGCTAACTCTGCTCTTCAATTCTCAAGCTCACATTTATTACACACATATTCACATCACTACTTACTAAACACTGAAATCCATCCTCTATTTATATCTACACCAAAATCTTTCTTATGATCAGGTCGACAAGCAAATTGTGAAATGTGTATACAAAGTGTTATATCTTGTTGGCTTGTTCTTGAGTTAAATTGTCAATGTGGATCCAAACAAACATGCATATGTCTTCATATGTGTTAGATCTATACATACAACCATTTATCTTTATTATCCAACTCATATTTCTTCTCCGCATAATGATTTAATTTGCATGTCAGCTTGTTTCTTAATAACATATATGATAGGTTCCTCTGTCACATCACAACTCATGTTGCGGACCAAATGGGACTTTACAAATCCTATCCATTGTTCATTTCTAACCACTTGTCATACCTTCATAAACAAAGACCAAAATATGCAATTTAGGAGGAATGTGGACCATTATATTGTGCCCTATTCACTATCTCTGTTACACCTCTGTTCATCCGGACTTAGATATTTCTTCTAAGTGACTTCCAGAGGAAGTCAGGACATGACCATTGGAATATAAAGACATCAAAAAATTATGAACATTATACCTGAGCTGCATTTCCAATGCTTCATCTGCGGAAGCACACTAATCCACTTACTATCTCTTGCTTTGTTTCTTGCCCATACTTAGTCCATTTTTCTAGCTAGACCTGAATTCCAATATGACCTTCTAGAGTTATGTCTTCTTGTCATGTTGAAGCAATTTCTGAGCCTTGTTTCCATCAATGAAAACATACAAATCCATACTAGAGTAGTGTCTCTTGCCAACATTCTTATCTTTTAAGCTTGATTGACTGGATTGCTTGAAGTCAAACATGATGCCACAATCGAAGGATCATCTCTTTACATCTACACTTTCTACACGATAATATTGACCATATGCCCACATTGCTAGATATTTCATCGCTTGTGAAAGACCGTTTATTTCATTGAAAACAAATATAATGATGAATATTAAAATAGTTAATAGTGTCAAAATTTTAAAGAAACAACATTTTGTAAAATTCCAACTATACCTTTCTTTCACATGCTCTAGACATGTTGATTCCATCTCCTATTATGTTTGAATCTATACCTACATCTTCTATTTGATTTTGAATTTGTTCAGTAACCCATTCTAGTGTGCAATCTTTGCCCCATTCCCTAAGCAAATCAGTGGGAAGTGGAGTATTCCTTGGGTTCGATCTCTTAAACTATCTCCTTGCTTCTAATACTTCTTCTCTCTTTTTATCATAAAGATCAATCCATTTGTTCATAAAGTCCATTTGGTACAGAATGAACTTGCCAAGTATAGCACTTTCATCTACACCTATTACATATCAATATGTTTATTTTAAACTCCAAATGTCATGTTGTTAATTTGACAAATAAATTATAGAGTAAATTAATGATTGCAAGAAAAACAACCACACTGATCATGAATTTTCTTACTAATTTCTACTTGAACACCATTAGATTGTTGTTTTTCTCCATCCATAATATATGATGCTCATTCTTCATCCTAGAAGCATGGCCCATCTTCAAAATCCTTACCAAGGAATTCACACAAGGAAGAAAATTGCTTCATTCAATATATACCCTTCAACCATGCAACCCTCTGGATGTGCCTTTTGTTAGACATATCTTTTTAGAGTTTACATACACATCTCAAAGAAAAACATCCACCTCATTAATCCGACACCCGCCAATTCAATGTCATTGACTAGGTGTATAAGTAAATGGACTTGTATTTCCATGAAACTTGTAGGGAGCTCCTTCTCAAATACACATACAATTTTTGCAATTTCCTTCTTCCATTTTGGCACTTCACATTAGTGGATCTCCTTGGAAGTCACCCACCTAATATAAGAATAGTAAATTAGTATGAACCTTTAGTCAAAAATTAAAATACAATATAATATCTCTATGTCTCTCACACATGAACATTTCATATAACCACATACCTTGTAAATGTTGACAATCGACTTATGGCTTTCCTTAAGTCAATTGTAAGACATGAATCCCCCCTAATTGCCAATGGCATGATATGATATCAAATGCATTTATGAAAAGGCCATTAGTAATTTTTTCTCATAGAACAAAATATCAAAATATATTTAGTACTTAATCAATGTTACCAGTAAATGTTAAATGATGATATATAATACCTTCATAAAATTATGAAAATCATGTGTTTTAAATCCTGTGATATGTCCATTAACTGTAAAAGCTTTAGCCAATGATGACCCATAGCCAGTAGGTGTCCTTATTGAATGGATGGCATTTTTTAGTTGGTCTAGCTCTTTTTTTCCAAAATCCATGGAGCTTCTACATATGTTTCATTTTCCCTGTTTGGCCACAAATGTTTTCTATCAATTTTGGTATGCGAAAGAGAAATATCTCTCCTCAAAGACAAGTTGTCCTCTTTTCCGGATATATGTCGAAATATAGAATTTGGGACATTTTTGAAGATGTGCATATGATCTAATAAGTACATATTAATAGATCCTTCTAGTAAGGGATCTCATAAAATATGGATTTCCTTTTCATTCCTTCTAGCATATTAACTACAACTTGTTCTTGTTCTTCAATTGAATCAACCCAATCAAAAAAATCCTCCCAAGCTTTCAATTTAGCATCTTCATACTTTTTAAGCCAATCCCTTGGACCCATAATCATGGGAGGGCCTCTGTTTTCACCATTTCCATCAAAATGATTCTTCAGGTGATTTTTAAACTTATGATCTAGTGGTAGAAAAACTCTATTATTTGCGTAAATAAATTTATGTAGATCTTTAGAATACTGCCCTTGAAATTGTTCTGCACATCGTGGACATGCAAATATCCCCTTTATTTGAATCCTTGCAATTCAATAAGTAATGTTAATAACATCAAAAAAAAGTATAAAACTAAGTATGAAAGTTGGGATGAAAATACATTATGAGTGTAAATACGTAAATATTTTATCTTACTAGAACAAACACCAAGTCCTGGGAAATCATGAATAGTCTAACATAGCACACCATGCAACATGAAGGACCTATTTGATGGAGGATGTGATATGTCATACATTCTTATGCCTTTCCATAGTAGTTGCATCTCATCAATAAAAGGCGCAAGATAAACATCCATGTTTTTAACTTGATGTTTTCCTGGAGCAATGAGAGTCAGTATAAGGTGCTCCTTTCTAACACTCATCCATGGGGGAATATTGTATACTATCAATCCGACTGGACAAACACCATAATTTGAGCTCAGGAAAGAGAATGGGCACACTTCATCAATTGCAAGACCAAACCTGATACTATGGGGTTCATCTTTGAATTTTCTTGGCCATTTTTCCTCTATGTGTTTCATTGCTTTGGAGTTGGCTAGAATTCACATGAATCCATATTTACTCACGTTCTTTGCATGCTAGTCCATCAATTGTGCAAGTGACTTGCAACGAAACATTCATTGAAGTCTAGGTATAATTGGCATGTAACATAAAACCTTCTTGGGAACTGTAGGACCTTGTACATCTGTATGATATCTCTTCTCTTTGCATAGATGCAATTCTACCTTGTTTTGATATGCATCTCTATATAAAATGCAATCATTTTTACGTGACTAAATTTTATTATATTCAATCCCCAACTCAACCAACAAAAGACGCGCCTCTCTGCAAGTTGATGGCAACACATTCTCTTCAAGGAATATTTTAGTTTTTACTTCCCTGTAAGATTACCAAAGATTAAATCAATTGAATGTTTGATATGTCAATCTATACTAGGATTGTTTATATTCAATATATGGTTTTAAAATCCCCTTAAATAAATATAAATGAAGTTGAATGTTTACAAATTATGTACACCAATTGACAATGCAAAGTAAGAAATAGATTTCAACTCACTTCAGTAGGGTAGTGAATCCTTTATCTGACCAACCAAATAGTGACTTGATTATAATAATATTAATGTGCATGCCAGTTTTGAGGTTCTACTTGCACTTGATTTGAACACGGGTGTCTTCGCTACTTGCTTGATGGAGTCTTTTAGGTTTTTATTATCAACATTACGTTGGTGGTAATTACCCCTACTATCATCATTACTATCAACCATATGATCATTATTGTCATCATTGTTTCCATCCCCAAAGAAACCTATAAGAATTTCATTCAATCGTTTTTCATGCATTGCATTTTCACTATCAAGGTGCAGGAGCACCTAGAAAATCCTGTTTTCTTTTGTAATAAGGTCTATTTGACCAATGCATTTTCATTTCAATTTGTCTCTAGGTCCTTCAGGGCCTAGAACCCATTTTTGTAAGTCTAAAGCGACTTAAAACACACTTTTGTCATATTGTAATCACATAGTGCCAAAACAAGGCAATAGGACAATTTGAAGTAGTTTTGGATTGGTTGGTCTCCCAACTGTTTGCATCGGTTGGTTTTCCAATTGCTGGCAGGTTGAGTTGATAACAACTAGAGGAAGGAACAATTGGAAGAGAGGAAGGAGAAGTGTGTGAGTGCGTATTGTTCTAAGGAGAAATAAAACTATTTTGTTCTGTCAATGTGATTTCCATTCCCTATAACTGAAATTTGTATAATTGTATATTTCTATTCTTTCTGTGCTTTCCATTGTTACAGTATGTCAACGTGAAGCATTCCACTGGTACGATTTTTGTCGAAATCAATGGAATGGCTTCATTGTACAAGTATTTGTTTTGTTTTTGTGTCTAATGGTGCAGAGGATCCAGACAGAGTGCTTTTGCATAGTAGGTTGACCTAGCATCTCCATGTACTAATGTTTGGTTGAAGAGGAAGAAAGTAAGCTGTGCATCGGCGAATCGCTAGGACTCACAACAAGTCCACCAAAGTTGAGCAGTCTCGCCAAGGGAGTTGGTTCATCGGCATATTTGTCAGAATTTGTAAGTGCTCACCGACGAGAAGAGTCTCACTGAAGACAAATACCATTAGCATATTGGAAGCACATCAAAGGAGTTTACTGATAAAGTCATGCCCAATCGGCATTGAAGCCATCATAGTTAAGATGAGGGGGAACTTAACTGTCATCAAGGCATCAGTTGAAGGATAGAAGACTTCACTGATAGAAGTAAGACTCGTCGACGATGAAGAGTTGATCGACTTGGTGTGAGTCTTGTTTTATCTCACCGAAGAAGAATTTAGTTGAGCTATCGGTGTAAGGTAGATCAACGGTAAGACTTGAGAAGGTCATACCAATCCTTATTGTCTGAGAACCAAGATGTATCGGCAGCTCATTTGTTAAGTCTTGCCATCTATGAGAAAAGTGGGACCTATTTTGCATTTTCATTAGGCACTCCCCATCATATTGGTATCAGAGCCTATTTGAAGATCACTCAGGTGGTGTGGTCTTGGTGTATGTCAGACAACAAAAGTGCAGCAGAGTCTGACACAATGCCTCCTAAAAGCATGTCACAAGATTTAGTGAAGAAACTGATTGAAGCGATGTTTGAGTCCAATCTCGAGGAGTTGAAAAGAACCAAGGGTAAGGATAGGGAAGATGAAAGTGACAGTGATGAAGGAGATACAAAAATTGATGAAACCAATAAGAGGACAGAGGAGATACCAGCAAACCAAAGGGCATTTGTAAATGCTTTGAAGTTAGTCAATAGGGACACCATAGATGGGTTAGCTATGTATAGTGGAAGTATGGAAACTGAAGAGGTGATTGACTGGATTGAGGCATTGAACAATCATTTCAAATACAAAGAAGTCCCTGATGATAAGAGGTTTAAGCTGGCAAAGGCAAGATTGAAGGGGTCTACTCTTGCATGGTAGAATTATGAGCAAGGAGAGAGAGAGTCAAGGAGGGGAAAAATATGATAACCTCCTGGGAAAGGATGAAGACCAAAATCAAGGCACAATTCTTACCCCTGGACTATAACGTGCAGATGTATAAGAAATTGCAGAACCTTAGACAAAGAGACCTTGATGTGAATGCATACAGACAAGAGATTCATAAACTTGGTCTCAGATCAAAGAGACAAGAAGAAGAGTCAGAGAAAGTGGCAAGGTATCTGAATGGCCTAAGGATGAACATCCAAGATGAGATTAGCATCTTAGCACCAGAAATAGTGAACAAGTGTTTCCAAATGGCCTTAAGGACTGAAGAGAAGATAAAGAGAAAGAGTGAACAGAATAATAGAGGTAGAGGAGGAAGAAGTTTCAGAGGCAGAGGTAGTTTTGGAGGAAGAAGTCCTAACCAGAGGCCTAGTGGTGAGTCTAACCAAGAAGACCAAGTTGGAGACTCAAGTAGCAAAGGAGGCTACCAACAAAGAAGGCCTAATAGAAGGGGTGGGACAAATGGATCAGCTAGAGGATCCAAGTTCTCCAATATGAGATGTTATAACTGTAATCAGGTAGGGCAACCGGCATACAAGTGTCTAGAGAAGGCCTCAACTTCTCACGGTGGTGAGAAGATAACCACTTTGATTCAAGAAGATGCAAGAAGTGTGACATCTCCTGAAGTGAATCTGGCATCAGAAATGGGAGAAAATTTGATAATCAAAAGGATGCTGCTTAAGGAACTAATGCAGACTGAACTGTCTCAAAAAAGGGATTTGTTTAGAATCAACTGCAAGATCCAAGGTAAGGTTTGTAAATTTATTATTAACTCTAGTTCTACTGATAATATCATATCTTTGGAAGCAGTGAATAAGTTGAATCTAGAAAAGATACCCCATAGCAGCCCATGTAAAGTCAGTTGGTTGAATAAGGGGTAGCACATACTCATCAATGAACAAGCATGGGTAGAATTCAGTATTGGGTGGTATAGAGATAAAATCTTGTGTGACATCCTTCCAATGGATGCTTGCCATCTTTTGTTAGGCAGACCATGGTAATTTGACAGAAAGGCTCATCATGATGGACAAAAGAATGCTTACTCATTCCAAAAGGATGGTGTGACTTATAGGATCCAGTCATTGGTAGAAGAGGATCCACAACATGTAGGGTCTAGTGTAATTATGGTAGTAGAAAAAGAATTCGTGGACACATTAAAGGAAGGTGATGGAGTAGGTTTTGCTTTGATTATGAAGCCTAGGGGGAAAGGAAGGAAAGTGTGAGGAAAGTAGGACCTAAGGAGGTTAGAGATCTGCTTGAAAGTTACAAAGGAGTGATTACAACAGACTTACCTGATTCCCTGCCACCTGTTAGAGATATTAGGCACCAGATAGGCCTCATACCAGGAGCAGTACTTCCTAATAAGGCAACATATAAAATGACCCCTTAGCAGAATGAAGAGATAGCAAATTAGGTTCAAGAACTCCTAAACAAAGGGCTGATAAGGAAGAGCCTTAGCCCATGTACAGTACCTACTATTTTAGCCCCAAAGAAGGATGGGAAATGGAGGCTTTGTACCGATTCTAGGGCCATAAATAGGATAACCATCAGGTATAGGTTTCCTATTCCTAGAATAGAAGATCTAATGGATTGTTTGGGAGGGGCTACTTATTTCTCCAAGATAGACTTAAAGAGTGGGTATCACCAAATACGAATAAGATAGGGGAATGAGTGGAAGAGAACATTCAAAACCAATGAAGGGTTGTATGAGTGGCTTGTGATGCCTTTTGGTCTTTCAAATGGCCCTAGCACCTTTATGAGACTAATGAATGAGGTGTTGCAAGAATTCATAGGGAAATTTGTGGTAGTCTACCTTAATGATATCTTGGTGTTTAGTAAGAGCAAGGAAGAACACTTGAAACATTTGGAGATAGTCTTGAAGAGGCTACAAGATTAGAAGTTAATGATAAACTTGGAAAAGTGTGACATCATGAAACAAGAATTGGTTTACCTAGGCTTTGTCATCTCTAAGGGTGATTTAAAAATGGATTCTTCCAAGGTAGAAGCTATTTTGAATTGGCCTACACCTAGGACAATAGGAGAGGTCAGAAGTTTTCATGGTTTGGCCATATTTTATAGAAAATTCATTAGGAACTATAGTGATATTTGTACACCTATGTTAGAGACCATCAAGGGTGGAGGTAAGGTGAAGTTTGTGTGGACAAAAGAGGCAGATCAGAGTTTTCAAAGTCTGAAGCATAAAGTTGCCGAGTATCCTGTCTTAGTACTTCCTAATTTCAATAAGGTCTTCACCATTGAATGTGATGCAAGTGGGCTGGCCATAGAGGTAGTGTTAAGCCAAGAAGGTAGACTAGTAGCCTTTTTCAGTGAAAAATTGAATGAAGCTAAGAGGAAGTACTCCTCTTATGATTTAGAGTTGTATGCCATAGTACAAGCTCTAAAAAAATGGAGGCACTACTTGCTTCCTAAAGAATTTATTGTATACATTGACAATCATGCTCTCAGTTTTTTGAATGGTCAAGAAAAGCTCAGTCATAGACACATGAAGTGGGTGGAAAGTCTTCAAGCATACACCTTCATCATCAAACATAAGAATGGGATAACAATTAAGGTTGCTGATGCTTTAAGCAGAAGGGTGTTGACAATACAAGAAGTGCAGTTACAAAGCATGGGTGTTGAGGCACTCAAAGGATTGTATGAAGAGGACCAAGATTTCAAGGAGATTTACAAGGTATGCAGTGAGTTTGCCAATGCTTTCCATAGTGAATTTTTAGATTATACATTGCAGGATGGACTTTTGTTTAAAGGGAGTCAACTATGTATCCCTAAGTGTTCAATGAGGGATAATATAGTGAAGGAGAAACATAGTGGTGGTTTAGGAGGACATTTTGGGCTCAATAAGACCTTAGATCTTGTAAGAAGATTTTACTTTTGGTCAAGGATGCAATCTAATATCAGAAGGTTTGTTGAGAGTTGTATGATTTGCCAGAAAGCAAAGGGGGTCTCAACCAATGCAGGACTATACCAACCTCTGCCCATACCAAACAGACCTTGGGAAAGTTTGAGTATGGATTTTGTGATGGGGTTACCAAAGACAAGGACATGTTATGATAGTGTGTTTGTTGTGGTAGACAGGTTCAGCAAGATGGCTCACTTTATTCTTTGTAAAACCACCAATGATGCTAGTTACATTGCAGCCTTGTTCTTTAAAGAAATTGTTAGGATTCATGGATTGCCTTTGAGTATAGTATCTAACAGAGACAACAAATTTGTGGGACTTTTTGGAGAACCTTGTGGAAAATATTGGGTACAAATTTGTCTTTTAGTTCAGCCTATCATCCTCAGACTGATGGCCAAATTGAGCTTGTGAATAGGTCATTAGGCAATCTGCTGAGATGTTTGACAAGAGAACATGGAGGTAGTTGGGATGTGGTACTCCCACAAGTAGAATATGCCTATAACAATTCCACAAATAGAAGTATAGGTCTAAGTCCTTTTTAAGTTGTCTATGGTAGTCATTCTAGAGGAATTTTTGAATTGAGAGAGATTCAAGGGTTGGACAAAAGGAGTGGACATGCTGATACATTTGTAGAGGCTATGAAAGAGATCCATCAACAAGTTAGAGATACTCTACAGAAGAATCATCAAAAGATCAAGGCTAGAGTGGATCAAAGGAGAAGGGATGTGCAGTACCAAGTAGGAGATACTGTCATGGTTCATCTCAACAAGAACAGACTACCCAGGGGAAGCCACAGCAAGTTGATGATGAGAAAAATTGGACCTTGTAAGATTTTAGAGAAATATGGTCCTAATGCTTACAAAATTAAACTCCCTAATGATTTTGCTATTTCCCCTATATTCAATGTTGTTGTTCTAACATTATATAGGAGTCCTGATATAGGAGAAGGTACAACAGATTCTATCCAAGACAATGCAGAGTGGGTACAACATTTACCACCTAAGGAACCACCTAAGATGGAGTGCATCTTGGATAGCAGGATAGCCAAGAAGACAAGAAATCAGACCTATTTTGAGCACTTAGTCAAATGGCAAGGACTTCCAAACTCAGAAGCCACATGGATGCTGGAAGAAGACATCAAAAAGCATGGTGGTGATTTGCAATAGCTAGTCTCTAAGAGGACTTGAGACAACTTTCACCCGGGGAGTATGGTGTAGGAGCACCTAGAAAATCCTATTTTCTTTTGTAATAAGGTCTATTTGACCAATGCATTTTCATTTCAGTTTGTCTCTAGGTCCTTTAGGGCCTAGAACCCATTTTTGTAAGTCTAAAGTGACTTAAAACACACTTTTGTCATATTGTAATCACATAGTACCAAAATAGGGAAGTAGGATAGGTTGAAGCAGTTTTGGATCAGTTGATCTCCCAACTGTTTACATCGGTTGGTTTTCCAATTGCTGGCAGGTTGAGTTGATAACAACCAGAGGAAGGAACCATCAGAAGAGAGGAAGGAGAAGTGTGTGAGTGTGTATTGTTCTAAGGAGAAATAAAACTATTATGTTCTGTCAATTTGATTATCGTTCCCTATAACTGCAATTTGTATAACTATAGATTTCTATTCTTTGTGTGCTTTCCATTGTTGCAATATGTCGACATGAAGCATTCCACTGGTACAATTTTTATCAAAATTAGTGGAATGGATTCATTGTACAAGTATTTGTTTTGTTTCTTGTTTTGTTTTTGTGTCCGACGGTGCAGAGGATCCAGACAGAGTGCTTTTGTACAGTAGGTTGACCTAGCATCTCCATGTGCTAGGGTTCAGTTGAAGAGGAAGAAAGTAAGCTATGCATCGGTGAATTGCTAGAACTCACAACAAGTCTGTCGAAGTCAAGCAGTCTCATCGAGGGAGTTGATTCATCGATGAGACTCTTCTTGTTGGCGAGCACTTACAAATTTTGGCTGTCTTAACTGTCATCGGGGCATCGGTTGAAGGATAGATGACTTCTCTTATAGAAGTAAGTCTCATCAATGATGAAGACTTGATTGACTCAGTGTGAGTCCTATTGTATCTCACTGAAGATGAATTTAGTTGAGCTATTGGTGTAAGGTAGATCAACAATAAGACTTGAGAAGGTCATACCAATCCTTGTTGTCTAAGAACCAAGATGTATCGGTAGCTCATTTGTTAAGTCTTGTCATCTATGAGAAAAGTGGGAAATGTTCTGCATTTTCACTAGACTCTACCCATCATATCATGATCATCATCATTAAGGCTAGGTGGCATGTCATCAGTGTATGTGGATCTCATCATCTCCTGAAATTTCTTAGCTGGTAGTAGTCTCTTCAATGTTTCTCTTTTCACCCTAGTATTGTTTAAAGGATGGTTTGGATCATCCCATCCAAATCTTAATAACCCAGTTGTATCTTGGGTATTAGTATGTGTTTCATCAACATCTTCTACCTATCAACAAACGCAAGCACTATTTAATGTTTGACAACAATTGGATAAATCATAAATGTATCAATTTCAAAGAAATATAATCAAATATGGCTAAAAAATAAAAATATAAATTGTATGAACATATATACATCAATTGAATAATGGAACATTATTTTATAGACTACCTTTTTTATACAATAATTTAAATAAAACACAATTTTGACAACATAGTTTATAAAACATCAGTCCACACTTATTTATTATTCTTTGGTTTTCTGCCCTTAAGAACATCCTTAGGGAGACCTTGTTCTTCCCTTTTCTTTCATGCAAGAGTGCATTTTAAGAAGGGGTAATCAATCAATAACTCATCCCTTTATCATTTATAACCTCACCAATTTGACAATTCAATCTTATAGTAGGGTCCCTTCCCTTACTAGTATTTATAAATCCTACAATATTTTTGTTTGTGTATGCATGTCCATCTATATACATAAGATGACCTCTATTAATTTATTTTCCACTTTCCAATTGTAGACGATGTGTATACATATTCAAATTTAGACCATATGTTGACATGCTAGGCTTATATTCTTCTAGCCTTCTCCATTCACCACTGTAATAGGATGGACCATAATATGACATTAATATCCTAAGGGTTTGTTCTGAATTGTTTCTATGTTTAGATCCCACATGTAAACTTTGGACAATAAAGAGGCCTAGATTCTCTCCATGAATATTGGAGAGTCATATCATGTAGCTGTATCCCCAAAATTGAAACACCTCGTACACTCTAGGTAGTTGTTGATCACTAGGCCAAGCGCAACATAGTCGATGATCAAATGTCTCTTTGTAAATTGATCTCAAACTTAGGGGCAAGTCATCATCTCCATCACATTCATTCTCATAGGGTATGTAGTCCACCTTCCCCTTGTCTTTAAGCAAATTATGTATCTTTAAACCGATTCTTGTTCTATTACTTGTTTTCATCACTTCCTCATCTTCCAAGCTAGTATATTGGCACATATTTTTGTTAGATGTATCATCTGATAAATAATCATTACCCTCTAGGCTAGAAGTCGGTGATCTAGGAAACTATAAACCAAGAACTTTATCCTGCAAGTATCCATTAAGAAAAAAATTAGTTATTTAAATAATATAAAACAATGTTTAAACGAAGTATACATGTTATTTATATCAAATTGGAAAATTCCTTACCATAATTCCTATTGGATTTGAATCGATTGTAGGAAGCATACTACTAACTAGAAGCTCATCATATATGTAATGTCTTTGTACAATCACTCATTTGAATTGTTTCTTTCCATGACATACAGAACATCCACAAACAATAATTTTATCAAAGTATTCATCCCATGTACTATAGTCCTAACCAACCTCTTGTTCAGTGCAATCATTTGTTTTGTCTATGGGATCCATTGCCATATCCTCTTCCACCCACTATCCTCTATGTGATTTAATAGTTTGAGGTCCATGTCCATGTACATATCTTGTTCTTTTGCTAGTTAAACACTCAAGCTCTGCATTTACTCCAATCTCCATCTAAAATAATCAACAACATGCATTAATTTATGTCAATATTGGATAATACATTATAAATTTCAATAATACTATGAAAAAAGATGGACGTATCACAAAATGCCATTAGATCATTTTTTCCTAAGTTAAGTCAAAATTTGAGTACCTGATGTCCCACTTCATCCATTGTGTCCTCATTTGATATGACACGATCTATTGCCATGGCTTCGTCTGGCCCCTATGATACACAACATAGTAAATAATGTTTAGTGCACCAATTATATCATTTCAACGAATATGCTATACAACACAAAACCTCACTTTAGTCATATATTTGACATATTAATATCATGTTTTGGCCATCCTAATTTTCAAACTTTTCCCTTGATCATAGAATCACATTTAATCACCATTCCTGTACATTTTCAAGCAATAAGTTTGACCTCAGAGGCCTCATGGACAAAAAAGTGACTATCTCCTCTATGTTGTAGCATTTGTGAATTGATAAACACCTTCCTCCTTTGGTTGAGGTTCCTTTCTCTTCTTAACTCTATTGTATATGTAGATTCCGTTGTCATATCTATTTCCACCCACTTTCCTCTCTACGATTTAGCAGTTCTACGCCATCCACGTCCTCTCTCCATGGCCTCCTCTGGATCCTGTAATACACAACAATGACAATAGTCACATAAAATTTGTGCACCAAGAGAATAGTGTTGAAATTATCTTGTTTATATGCTTGCTTTTCATTAAAACACACTATGAAAAACAAAATAGGACATTACAACATTTTTCTCTTCACAAAAAGTTTACATGTGGAATCTTGACAACTAGAGCTCAAATCTTATGATTACAAGATGACTACAAATTCACATCAAAAACACATTTATTTACAAGCTGACTACAAATAAAACCTATTACTAATAATTTTAGCTAAACATCCCTTCCATGGTCCCTTGTTATCCTAGATGAAAGAAAACCTATTACTAATAATTTTAGCTCATTCTCTACCTTACACTTCTTCCACAAATTCATTAAAACTTTAGATATTTTCTCTTTGAAAACTAGAGATTGGATTCCTTATTCTTGATTGAAACCTACTTTACATTGGATAGTGTGAGAATATTTATCTTGGATAAGATCCAAAACTTTAATTATTGATTTTTTATTTTTCATGATTGGTGTTTATCCTCCATAGAGGCCGTGGTGAAAGTAGTTGGCTTGGTTATGTAGAAATCCCCTCATCAAACAAAAGCCAACAAATATTTACAAATGGCTTAACCCATATAAGACTTAAGAATTTACTACAACTTTAATGAAAGATTGATACATAGCATGGCCTACTTTATGTTGTATGGAAATCATATTTGTAGCCTAATATGTTATGTTTTAATAATTAGTATTGCATAGAAGTCTAGCCACTAGCTAAAACCTTTGACATCTTGATTGATCTAGATAGCATGTATATATTCATTAACCAAGAGAAGGCATGAGATCTAAATTCATTTGTTTGATAGGTAAAAGAGTTTGGTTTTCAAGGTACTAAAACACAATACAACTTTTTTTAAGTTCCATCAAATTATGTTTTTTATTTTGTAAAGTTTCTAGGATGTATCCATTTTTTCCAAGCTAGTTCGTGGTATGTTGTTGTCACACTAGATTCCAATGTTATAAAACCCTTACTACTTAAACATTTACCTCAATTCCAAATGTTTGCATGAGGAACATTTTGGTTTGGCACAACTAGACGCTAAATTAGGCACACTTTGCGCCACCTTTGGCACCCCAAAGAGATTATAATTAGGGCTGAAAGTCGTTGCTAAAGTCAGCATTAACTATGCTGACTATAGCACTGACTAATGAATAAGAAAAAAAAATTAAAAATTCTTGCCTACATTAAAAATTATCACCTGTGTTAAAAGTCTAAACTTCATTATCCTTTTAATCTCTAAAGCTCCCTATATCCTCTTCATTTGAAAGCTAAACCTTCATTTCTTTACTGAATTAAAGCTGCAGACATGTTGAATTTGGTTGTAACCAAGTGAGCAAAGAGGCTTGGCGATTGGGTTAGGGTTAAAAACATATTGCTCAAATGGAATGGGCGTATACCACACAGCCTATGGCATAACTCGATCTTCATATTTAAACTACACTGTTGTAACAAGAAGATAATTTGTTAGGGTTTCTCCTCAATAAATATCACAAGCTAAAATGACCAGAGGTTTGGGTTTAGGAGGTTTTTTCTATTTTATCTTGGAATATGTAGAATGGTGATGTTTGAAATTTTTCTTCACTTTCCTCAAAAAAAAATTTGAGCATAATCTTTAACATGGAACATTTAAAATTCAATGCTTTAACATGAGTGGAAATTGATGCACTGTATTAAGTTTTGGATGAATTTACCATTTCCTTCAGGGTTTTGAGAGATCAAAATTTGCATTGCAATTTGACACTACATTTCACGCCCGTAACTTCCTCTTTGCAGTAAAGGTTCAATTTTAGCACTCATTTCTTCTTTTTACAGCCTTTCCCTTGCCTTTCGTACTCCATCTCATGCCTAAACAATTGTTTTGTATAGAATTACAGAAACATTGAATGTTTATTTTTGGAAAACAATAAGCTACAAGCAAACAAATTCCCTCAAGTTGAAGAAGAAATTCCAAAAAGAGAGTCATTCAAGGTAAAGCTTGCTCATTAATCACCCATTTCTTTTAAATCGCCCATTTATTTTAATTTCTTTGATTGGTGGCTTGCTTTCATACCACAAAACAAAACTTTCATACCACAAACTGGATTAAAACTTTCATACCTGGCAATGTGTACTTCGTTTGCCTCCACAGACTAGATGAAAATAATTTGCCCTAGGTCACCTCAAAATGTCAAGCAATAGAAAGAAGGGAGCAAAGGGAGCAGACTTTGGCCACAATGAGGTTACAATTCATTGTGAATTTATAGATTTATAAATTTTTCCATTGTTTATTTGATTTTTATCTTTTAGTTTTTTATTTGTAAATTTAAAAGAAGAAATATATATATATATATGGACATGAGACTGAAAAAGATAAAGAGGCATTGGATTCCATATTGGAGGTAGAATCAATGAACAAATTGGATGGTATGGACTTGACAATGCTTTCTAGATGCATATAAAAATGATCTAGTAAAGCTCCTGAAACATTGCAACCAAATCAACCGTGTCAAAGGGAATCAATTGATTCGCCAACTAGTCCTAGATCGAGCAAAAGATCTAGGAGGAAATCAATAACAATAAACTCTAAGAATGTGGAGTAGGGAACATAGACTTCCAATGTCCCAGCCACTCCTGGGACACAGACTTCTTCCACCACGTCATGTTTTGCATCTTGCATTGGTAGCTATGATACCAAGATAGAATATGATGTGGTTTCAAGGGAAGTTTGAATGACAGATGCTATAAAAATGTTTGTGAATAGGTTGAAGGAATCATGCCTTTAACGGTTTAAAGACCATCTACATTTTACATTCTCAAAGATACCCATGCACCTACAAAAAGCAATTATCCATGACATGGAGATTGAATTTAGCACAGGTTGGTTTGTAAAGAAGATAAAGCTATGAATGTCTCAAAACTGCAAGAGATTTTGGTGTAACCAAACAAAGAAGATAAAAAGAACTCCCTCCAAAGCTAAGGCTCAAAAAAAGGCCAATTGATGTAAGTGTGAAAGTATTGAAAGAGCTTGTAAAATCATATGAGAAGCCCGATGCACAGAGGAAGTCTGGTGAGGAGAGTATGCAGGTATTTGAATTTGCTCATAAGATTATATCAAATTTATTAAACAATGTTTAAATTTTATTTGTGCATAGTTAAATTGAATTAGTATATGTTTCAGGACAAGGCCTCCAAGGCTAGGCTTGACAAACTTCATGCCACGCATCACAGTGGCTAGAAAGGTTTACATGCCTTGATCTATACATTTATAAGAATATTTAATATGTTAAATGATATTTTTTTTATTTCCTAGGAAAAAGTAAATTATTGCATATTAATTAGTTTAACTAGGCCATGTGCCATGTTTTGATAGGAGGAGAAATATGGCCGACATCCAATGCAATTTGAAAAGGAAATGTTACAAAGCAAAAAGTGGACCGATTTTGTAATCTAGATGGAGAACGAGGTATCAATAGTTGACTTTCAATAACTTAGTTGGATATTGTTGTGTTAATATGTCAATTTGCATTTCTTGTGTTGAGTTGTTTATTGATGCGTAGGATGAGTTCTAAAGTGCTTCTCTATTGTCCCTAGATCCCACTCAATTGTCCCATTATTTCATACTGAGGAAAAAAATATTGTTTGCCTTAAAGGGTAGTGGTGACATTCATGCCTTATTTTCATCGCATCTTTTAATTAATGACCATGGTCTTTTAATATCTCTTAAGTTTCCTAATTTAAATTATGATTTGTATCATCTGAGTAACTTAGTCCCATGTTGATTTGATTTATCTTCTTTTCTCTCAAACATGGTATCTCAAGGAGTGCTTCCTTGAATTCATGTTGCCATTCTACTAAGTGATCCACATGCATCTTTGCCATCCTTCCTCACGATGCTGTCATTGTTTTAACATGCAAGAATGTTTTGATGAATCTTGGTAGGCATTCTATAGATCTAACACATCCTTGTAGAACTCCTTTTGCACCAAGGTCAAGTCATCATGGATTTCTAATGCATATTCCATGAAATCACCTATGTCATACCTTGCAACCTTGTAGTATTCCACTTGATGTTTCAAGTGATCAATTTCCTTCTTATGCCCTTCCATTTCTCATGTCATTTTAAGGATGTTTGATTCATTGGCTTGTGTTGTGGAGACCCTAGTATGCTTGTTAATACATCATCATTTACTTTTATCAATCTGGAGGTGTCTAGAGCAATTTGTGATAAGACTTCTTGCTATGGGGGGGTTTGATTGAATAGTTTTCTTGGATGGAACTTGGTTCGGGGTCGTGCCAAAAATTAAAGTGCATATAGAAATAAAGATCTATCTAATTGCTAAGAAATAAACACACTTGCTTGGAAGGAAACTATCTTAATTTGTTGGAAATAAACACACTTGCTGAAATAAACACACTTGCTAGAAATAAACACACTTGCAATAAAAGAAATTAATATAGCATGCTGGAAAAAAGGAAATGAAGATCAATTGTATCCACTGTTAATCTACAACAATGAAATACTCTAAATATGACAATGATGACAAATAACAAGTCTATCTTTTTGGTGTTTTTACAATTTAAAGAACAATCCTATAAGGAATAGTTTAACTAACAATCACACAAAAGATAAATAGAAACTTAACAGAATAGAAAACATAATAGAATTGCACACATACAAGAATACCAAGAGATCTTCTCTTAGATGGGTAAGTGGGCCCTACTCCCCTAGCTAGAGCTGATCCTCTTTGCTCAACTAACTCTTTCAACAAAAAATTCCCTTCATTTGCATTAAATCATAGTCCAAGAATGGACAAAAATTACAAACATGAAAATGAGGAACTTTCCTTCTATTACAACAATCTGGCGATAACTATCTATGAAAACTAGAAACTAGAACTAACTAGAAAGAGACAAATTGCTCCTACTTATATAGTCAAGCATTATTGGAAAGAATAAATTAATAGAAAATCTACCTAAAGCAAACTGGGACTAGATCCAACTACATAATTTATTACATACATGTGATGCAGGAGAATCCGGAAGCATTCATAAAAGTTGTGATAGTTGACAGTGAGTTGCAGAACATTGAGATGGTGACCTGAGGAGATACCGCATTCTACTGCATTTGAGTATGAGAAGCTATGAAGCTGGACTTAACATCTAGAGATAGTTAGTTACAACATATTAAGAATTTAGATGATTTGGCTTCGATTCTAGAGAGATATCGCTATCAAAAGATTGACTATTTTTGTAGAATAGAGCCGACTGTGTTCAATGAAGTCTAATCAACTTGCAGAGCAAATTTGTGACTTACGGAGGAAAAAGGAGCATTGTTTGATGAAGTTTAGGACCTAGCCAACCTTCTATGAGATCCATACAAAGTTCTATGCATTTGTGGAGCAATGCCTTATGTTTAGGCCTGACCTATTTTGTGTACACATTTCTTACTAGCCATTGCAATTAGGCCAACTTGATGACTCGAAGGCTTGCGGGGGATATAAATGAAGGCTAACAATTTGTTACAAGGTAGCAGTGAGGAAGTGATCGATGGCACAAAGATAGGAAGCGAGACCTTAATATGTTTTGATCCGAATGAGTAGCAAAACAAAGTAGAAGAAAGTAGAATAGGAAGCATAATGAGTTGTAGAGTAGAGAATTGAGTTGTAGAAGAAATAAATCATGGAAGAATATTATTGTATGAATCTTTTGTAATCCCTAGGCTATGACATAGCATTTGTAAAGACCTTGAGGCATGTGTAATTTGATTTGAAGTATAATATATGAAGAATGAGCTTTGAAGGCTAGGTTTTTCCAGGATACATCTTGTGTTATGTGTTCATGGATGTCTTTTATATTTCTGTTGATTAATTGTTAGCTTCCATTGCATATATGTATGATCATAGTGTTAATTGTTTAAGGTTGCAAGGTTGGAAAGTCCCTCACTAGACCCTCCTACCTTGACTACATCAAGTGGTATCAGAGCTGGTTTCAAATATGCTGGGCTGGTTGTGAATCTGTTATAAGGTGACGAATGTGATGAAGTGTTGTGTGAAACCCTAAAAGCAATAAGTGTTGGTGGTGAGCCAACATCTTTTATGGGATTTGTGACATGGCTTAACCACCTCCCATGGATTCATTAACTCTAGCGGTTGTATCAGGCATTAAGAGGTTGACATTTTGATGCAACGACAATCATGGGCCAACAATTAGTATTAGAACCAAAGGTTCTAGGTTTTAATCTCCCCTGCGAGTGACGCGGGCCCCCGTGAGTGATGTTAGGAGGGATTATTGGCAGTGAGCCAGCATCTCTCATGGGATTCATGACATGGCTTAACCACCTCCCGTGAATTCATTAAATCTGGCAGTTGTATTGAGCATTAAGAGGTCAACCTTTTGGTGCAACAGCAATCATGGGCCAATAATAAGTGTCATCGCAGAAGACGATCAAGGGGAGAAGGATTCAGAATTGTTGGAGAAGATGAAAGATCTAGGAGTGGATAAGTTTGATGCCCTTGAAGAAGAACTAAAATATGTAAAGACCAATGTAAGGTCTAGATTTTACACCAACTAAATTTACCCACATATGATATGTATACAGTCACCATAAAAAATATTAGTCTATAAGGAATACTTATTACTTTCTAATAATTAAGTGGTTTATAATGGACTAAATCAATCCCAATTTCTTCCAAGTTTCAAAACTGAAAAGATCATTTGTTTAATACTTATGACTTCCTTAAGAAAATAACAGTGTGTTCTTCAAACTTAACATAATTTCATTTATCACTACATCCAAACCTTATATTTCACGATAATTCATGTTCATCAATCATAAAGGTAGCTAAAGAAAGATATACTTGGTCAAACTATTTATTCTGATATTCATATGAGCTTATGTTCCCTCTCAAATATGGTTTATTGATTATCATTATTACTCACATATATATTTGGTTATAATAATTAATGAGGCGATGACCAACTGTCAAAAGGTTTTTAGTTCGAGCAAAATGGACTCCTGAAAGCCAAAAAGGAATGCCATACTAGGGACACCCAACAGTCATAACACTATGATAGAATTATTAATCATTCTAGCATAAACAAGGTATGCATTGCTTAAAGGAGGCGATGACCATTCTAAAGAAGAGTTTAATTTTTATAACTAAAATCTACGGTGGATAAAAGTCATAATATAAAGCTAGATAATAGCAAATTGATATCATCTAAGTTAAATATATGATATAGAGATCAAGTTATTGATAGAGTCATGAGATGATGTTTCAGAGACACAAACATACCTTAGCAAGTCTAATTTAATTGGATCTAAATATAATCAATCCGCAAGCTCAATGTAGGATCGGTTCGTAAGGCATAAAAGAATGCACAACTGAAGTATCACGGATGATATAGAGTTGGTTGTGGCCATTTAGCCCTAATATTTAACAAATCTAAATGTTAGATGGACAATAAAAAGAGCCCAAGCATGGCCTGGATAGATGTGAACCGCTCTTAGTAATAATAAAGGTTTTTTTTTCTTAAAGGTTAACAGAGACCACCAAAATAAGGCAGCGGTGGTGGAGATTATTCAAAGGTTCATGACCTTAGTAAGGGTTTTATTAGCTTTGGATTTTATTCCTCTACTAAGGTGCAGATTGGCAGTGCCTGCTACAGTGGCAACTTTGTAACATATTTGAGGAAATAGAGATTTAGAAAAAAATAGTTTGGCACATAGGCTAATAATAACACAAGTGCAAAGGATCTAATGGAAAGACTGTCAAATGACTGATTAGACATGTTTGCATAGTAAAGTACTTAGATATAGCTATCAATGGATCCTTAGCAAAGAATTTAACAACCATAGGTATAAACAATGATCGATTAAAAGACCAAATCATGAGTGATCGAAGAGGCTCCTACCAGTGATGAAAGGTTTGATACAGTGATAAAATCTTTACAGAGATGGTGGTAGGAAAACTCGAATACCATTGAGTATTACTAGAGACGTCACTACTATCAATCAGGGACTTAAGTAAATTACTAGAAATAGAATCCATGATTAAATCTTGAGAAAAGATCATCATGGTAAAAGGATTACTCTCCCATACAGTGGTTCAGAAAACAAGAATGACGAAGAAATGAGAATGACAGTTCGGATATCCTTCACATGATGTGCAGAAACAAACTAAAAGTTGATTAACCACCAAGGTTTCTATGATGAGCATAAAAGAAAACTATTCATAAGGTAGTTATTTCTATACTTGAGTAAATTGAAGTCCTTCTAAAATCCTTTGTTTTATTCTCTACTCCCCTCTGAATGTTTTAATTTCCTTCAGATGACAAATCTTGGATGATTATTTTCTTCTCTGTGCTTGTGTCCTCCCTTTTTTTTTTAAAGTTGTATATCTGAATGAGAGTTCGTTCTCATCTATTATTATTATTATTATTATTATTATTATTATTATTATTATTTTCCTATTTTTATTTTTGCTTTATTTTTTGTGTTTTAAAGCTTGCTTTCTTTTCTAAATTTATTTCTAAGTTATCAAAAACTAATATCTATTAATAAACATGATTTATGATTTATTTGCATCATAATTATCCCAAATCAATAAATAATAAATTTATTTTTAATCTTCAAATAAAACAAGAATTAAAGAAAATCTTTTCTTTTATTTTCATTATGAGGATTTTTTTATTAATCTACAATAAAATAAAATAAAATAACTATAGTCTAATAATAATTTTTCTTTCTAATTAAATGAGAAGAAATTATCATTATAATTAATTATGCAATTTTAATGCAACTATATAATTTCTAAGTGTGTGTGTGAATTTATTTCACCATGGTCACTTACAACTGCTAGACACCCTCTCCTCGATGATACTCTCTCTCTACCGAGAGTATTTCCTGCCATACATAAGAGTCAAAGTTTTGGTCAATAGAAATTAAATAGTATTATTAATTAATTATTGAAAAATAGGGGTCGTGACATCCTTCCCCACTTAAAGAATCATCGTCCCAATGATCGAATCAATTTAACTAAAGATAGAAATCTATAGCTCTTTATCTATTTTACCTCAATGTTAATCAGCCCACCTGATAGTGTGTCATTGCTCCATGCACCTGTTTGTTCATAACTACAAAAATTCTTCTGTCTAACATGCATTCACTTGCAGTCATCATTAGCAGAACATTGTTTATCAAAACAACTTAGGTTTATAGTGTACAATGAATAGAAACATGGAGCTAAGTCCTTTTCTTCATAGAATCTTATTCATATTCCTGACATTTACATAAATAATTCATTCATGTTCATTTTTGTCATCTTGCCTACTCGCACAAGACATCATAACAATTTCCCTCATGATGAAAACAAGCATCCCATAGTACTTGCTATCACCATTGGCAATCAAAATTACATAAATAGAAACATCTCAATTTACAATAAGGCCTTCATAAAAGATCATTTCACGATAAGAAGATCAAAATAAGAAGTTCATCAAATTTCAATTTTGATACATACATTTATCAACATTGTAAATCATAATCTATATTGGATAAAAGAAACTTTCAATTGATAGACATATTCATAATGTACAATTTCTACCATAGATTAATTGCAATCAAAATCCACATAGAAAGAAGTATAGATTCATGTTACATCCATTTTCTAAATAATATAAAGAAATTCAAAATGTATATTCTAATTGCAGCCACTATAACCCACCAGTTATTCCCAAGTTAACAATCAAAAATAAAAAAATAAAACATGATTAAGGTGCTTTTTCCACCTAACCATGAACACAACACTTCCCCGGGGTTCTCCCTAACTTGAAGAATACTCGGTCTTGCATGAGGCACCTAGAAATCTATAACAAAAGGGTAGGAGAGAAACTCTTGATGCACGCCTGATGCCTTATATGCATTCTCCACTAGAATGGACATATTTCTTGCATACAGGATATGGTAGAGAAACATATAACATGTAGGCTAGGCTTCCATTATCCATCTATTTCAATGGTACAACATAGCTTTGGCCAAAGCATAAATACAAAAAGTGGTTGATCTAAAAAAAGATCACCTTCTCTATTTACCCATATTCAGCATCCTGTTCCAAAAGGTAAGCTTAAAGCTTGTCACATACACACATTCGACAAAAGTAATTGACAAAATTCAAATAAGATATCATAATAATGCTTGCACGCACAAGTACACATAGTATGAACATTAAGAATGCATGAGTCCCTAGTGCATAACTCGCACATATATAATTACATGTAGTGCCTTACTTGCACAAAATAAAGTATTCACATTACATATAAGGATCATTACTTTCCCAAGCTTGTATTCTATAGCATAGTAAGTGCATCTCTTGCACAAGTGCATCACTTGCACAAAATATAAATTATACATATGTGTCCAGTAGTGTGATTATAATGATCGTTACTCGATCCATTAAACACAATGAGTATAAAATATATTCTCTCGCACACAATTTCTAAGAATGTATTTATTATACAAGGAGTCAATGACTCACTTTAGTGCTTCACTTGCACCAAAACAACTATAATATGAATATGCATCATGCACGTTAATATATATATATAGACAAGTGTGCTGGTCCTACTCGACCTTACATAGCACATAAACATTTTAATATTTTTTTAAATTGAAGTGACTTTTCTGTACTTTATCTTCAGAGTTCAATATAATAATCAGTATAAACTCTCACATGGCCTAAGGCTAATATAAATCATATATATCTCACATATTGCCTACACATCAAACTCATACACTACTCCTTGCCAGGGTACAATTATTTATTTATTTATTTCATTCAAGAGAATCTTCCACCATTCAAGCATACTATCCAACTTACTCTAGCTCTTTCATAGACTCCCTTAACATGGATCAGTTGTTGCAAGGCTCACATATTAAAAAGCCTTCAATTTCACAATAGCTCATTTCAAGATTGGCATCACTTATGTTACCATCTTTTCCGACATTACATGTTTCCTTCAATTACTAATCTATCATCTCATTTACCTAGTATCATCTAAGAAATCTTTCTTCTCTGTCCCTAGGACTTAGTTACACAATTCACATCCCGAACCTAGTGTATTCTCTACATTCTACTCCCATACATATTACATTAAAGCCTTCATGACATAGTGGAGAACATATCATATTACAGAACCAAAAATCAAATGTTTAAGCTTAACCATCAACAAATAAGAAATGAAAATTATCAAGTGGAATGAAATCATCAAAATATAAAATAATCTTAACAATCATAAGAATTGCAAGCTAAGAATATCTTGATGGATACACTTAGATATAAATAAAATAGAAAAGTTTCTTATCAACCCATAGCATTTACTCAAATAAAACAAAAAATAAAAATAACATTAATAATAATATTAACATCCACATTAATACATGTTGGAGGTTCAACGTCATAGCTCACCTTGATCAGAGGTGAGTTGGAGAATACACATGGTCACTTAACAACCAAATTTCTAAAGCTCTAATTTCATTCTCACAGAAAGATTATTTCCAACAATTGTTGTCCTTATACTTCCATCTTTGAATCATATACTTTGAATCCTCTCATCTCCCATTGAATCTCAAAACATTTACATATTCAAAACAATATCTCATTTGATTTATTAGAGGATTTTTACATCCTTATTCTATATAGAGGTTCTTGAAAATCAAAAAAAGGTTTACGTATCATTTTCAGACAAAGGGAACTCTTCTGGTTCCTCTTCTGCTTCGCTTGAGACAATTTCTATTATATCATGAATTCTAGGGTCCCTATCCACCATTACAGGAGGAGTCACACTATTTTCCAAATGCAATTCCCTATTGAGAGGTGTTGGTTTGACAGCCGCCTTCATTTCTCTTTTCACTTGGCTAACCCAAGCAATTGCATGACTCATGGTTTCTTCGTCTCCAAGCCATATGTCTCTATTGTCAATAACTCCTTGGATTGTTTGCACTATAGCTCTTCTCTCCTTCTTCGCTTTGTGGTAGCTCTTGTTTCTCATCGACTTCCTTGCATTTGTCAAGAGACACACCATCCTAGCACAAGAATTTCCAACATTAGACCTAAATTTAGATTAAGCGTCAAATAGGCATAAGTCCAAGAGTTGAACCTAGCACTTTGATACCAAATGTAAAGTCTAGATTTTACACCAGCTAAATTTATCCAATTAAGATATGTATACAGTTACCATAAAAAATATTAGTCTATAAGTGGATTCTAATGGACTAAATCAATCCCAATTTCTTCCAAGTTTCAAAACTGAAAAGATCATTTGTTTAATACTCATGACTTCCTTAAGAAAATAATAGTGTGTTCTTCAAACTTAACATAATTTCATTTATCACTACATCCAAACCTTATATTTCATGATAATTCGTGTTCATCAATCATAAAGGTAGCTAAAGAAAGATATACTTGGTTGAACTATTTATTCTGATATTCATATGAGCTTATGTTCCCTCTCAAATATAGTTTATTGATTATCATTGTTACTCATATATATATATAGTTATAATAATTAATGAGGCGATGACCAACTATCAGAAGGTTTTTAGCTTAAGCAAAATGGACTTCTGAAAGACAAAAAGAAGGATTGCCATACTGGCGACACCCTACAGTCATAAGACTATGATGGAATTATTAATCATTCTAGGATAAACAAGGTATGCATTGCTTAAAGGAGGCGATGACCATTCTAAAGAAGATCATAATTTTTATAACTAAAATCTATGGTAGATAAAAGTCATAATATAAAGTTAGATAATAGAGAATTGATATCATCTGAGTTAAATATACGATATAGAGATTAAGTTATTGATAGAGTCATGAAATGATGTTTCAGAGACACAATCATACCTCAGCAAGTCTAATTTAATTGGATCTAAAGATAATCAATCCGCAAGCTCAATGTAGGATCAGTTCATAAGGCATAAAAGAATGCACAACTAAAGTATCATGGATGATATAGAGTTGGTTGTGGCCATTTGGCCATAATATTTAACAAATCTAAATGTTAGATGGACAATAAAAAGAGCCCAAGCACGGCCTAGATAGATTTGAATCACTCTCAGTAATAATAAAGGTTTTTTTTTCTTAAAGGTTAGCAGAGACTACAACAAAATAAGGCAACAACAGTGGAGATTATTCAAAGGTTCATGACCTTAGTAAGGGTTTTATTAGATTTGGATTTTGTTCCTCTACCAAGGTGCAAATTGGTAGCACCTGCTACAGTGGAAACTTTGTAACATATTTGAGGAAATAGAGATTTAGAAAAAAATAGTTTGGCACATAGGCTAACAATAATACAAGTGCAAAGGATCTAATCAAAAGACTGTCAAATGACCGATTAGACATGTTTGCATAGTAAAACACTTAGATATAGCTATCAATGGATCCTTAGAAAAGAATTTAACAACCATAGGTATAAACAATGATCGATTAAAAGACCAAATCATGAGTGATCGAAGAGGCTCCTATCAGTGATGAAAGGTTTGATACAGTGATAAAATCTTTAAAAAGATAGTGGTAGGAAAACTCAAATACCATTAAGGATAACCAGAGGCATCACTACTATCAATCAGGGACTTAAGTAAATTACCAAAAATAGAATCTACAATTCAATCTTGAAAAAAGATCATGGTAAAAGGATTACTCTCCCATACAGTGGTTCGACCAACAAGAATGACGAAGAAATGATAATGATAGTTCGGATATCCTTCGCGTGATGTGCAGAAACAAACTAAAAGTTGATCAACCACCAAGGTTTCTATGATGAGCATAAAAGAAAACTATTCATAAGGTAGTTATTTTTGTACCTGAGTAAATTGAAGTCCTTCTGAATTCATTTGTTTTATTCTTCGCTCCCCTCTAAATGTTTTAATTTCCTTCGAACGACAAATCTTGGATGATTCTTTTCTTCTCTATGCTTGTGTCCTCCCTTTTTTTTGGAAAGTTGTATATCTGAATGAGAGTTTGTTCTTTATTTTTTCTTTCTTTTCTAAATTTATTTCTAATTTATCAAAAACTAATATCTATTAATAAACATGGTTTATGATTTATGTGCATCACAATTATCCCAAATCAATAAATAATAAATTTATTTTTAATCTTCAAATAAAACAAGAATTAAAGCAAATCTTTTCTTTTATTTTCATTATGAGGATTTTTTTATTAATCTACAATTAAATTAAATAACTATAGTCTAATAATAATTTTCCTTTCTGATTAAATGAGAAGCAATTATCATTATAAGTAATTATGCAATTTTAATGCAACTATATAATTTCTAAGTGTGTGTGTGAATTTATTTCACCACAGTCGCTTACAACTACTAGACACCCTCTCCTCGATGATATTCTCTCTACCAAGAGTATTTCCTGCCACACACAAGAGTCAAAATTTTGGTCAACAGACATTAAATAGTATCATTAATTAATTATTGAAAAATAGGGGTCGTGACAAGAAGAAATGAAGACCTAGAAGCAGAGTTGAACCTGTTTGAGGATGTTGAAAAGAAATTTGCAAAACTAGAAGGATTTAAGTTGTTTTATAAGGTTGAACAGAGGAACAGAGATCTAGAAAATAGTTTGGAAGAATTGAAGAAGGAGAATAGTTTGTAGAGAACTGAAATATCAGAATTAAAAGAGAAGAAAGATCTGTTAGAATAGTCACTTGTAGCATGTAGAAAAGAGAATGAAAGTCTAAGATCTAAGCCTGAATTTTGTGATGTTTCTTGTGATACTAATGATTTGTGTGATGATGTAGAAGTTTCTTTAGATAGTGAGATTGAAGATGATAGTGTAATTGAACCTATAGTTGTTGGTGATGGTATTGGTTTCAAAATCATGCAGAGAATGGGATATGAAGGACAAGGATTGGGAAAACATCAACAAAGAATTACAGAACCTATTGAACTAGTAATTAGATCAAGAAGTGAAGGCCTTGGACATGATAAAGGTAAGGATGTTGAAAATTCAAACAAAATAAACCAGGGAAGAAGAGGAATGTATTGTTCACATTGTAATAGACATGGGCATGAAAAGGAAATGTGTTGGGATCTATACCCTTGTAAGTTTGATGGATTAAGGAATCATTCTGAAAGGATGTGTTGGGATAAAATGAGGAGGAGAATATCTATGGCAGGTTGTATACAGAAGAATTATGGATGGATTGATGGACAAGAATGGAAACATGTTACTTGTATGTTCAAGGGGAGGTATAGACTGAAGAATTCATGTGTTGGATCTGGATACAGAGAAAGAAGACCTTATGTGGAGCAGAACAAGGATAGTAATTCATTCTACAGAGGGAGAACTGATAGGAGTCATAAGTCTTATCACAATGGAGGACATAGAAGATATGAAAGTGGATTTGAAAGAAGACCATTTAGAAGAACCTGTTTCCAAGTTTGGAGGAGAAAAGAATCAAGCAGTGAAAGTCAACAAGAACCTATTGCCGAAGAGGCTAATAAAGGAGAAGTAGTAAGTAATTCAGAGATAGTTTGTGCTAAGTATGAAAAGCCTATTGATACAGAGATGATCTATGTAGAAGAAGAAGAAACCTTGGAATCACTAAGTTTGACAGAAGAACCCGAAGAAAATGATGCAGAGATAGTTTATGCAAAGGAAGAAGAAGAACCCCTTTGAATCATCAAGTTTAGTAGAGAAACTGGAAGAAGGAGAAGCATTGATCTTAAGGAGATTTGTGTTATAGAATTTAGAAAATAGTGCAAGAGAAAGTTTGTATAAAATCATCTGAGAAAGCAATGCAAGATAAAGTTTGTGTGAACAAGTGTAAAGCATAGTGGAGAAGAGAAGTTCATGTGGCAGAGAAAAAGGGAATGATAGGATATTGTATTGGAGGAGAAATTTTCTGTACCGGAGTAAAAGCAAATATGGATAAAGAAATAGAGAAAAGTATTGAAGCAATATATGTAGAGCAGAAAATGTAAGATTCTGAGGTGTGTGAGAGAAATTGTATCTAAGATCAGGCTTGGAAAGTGTTGCAAAAAAGTTTAGGAAGTGTATTGATTGGATCAGAAAGTAACTTGATTGTTCTGGAGGATGCATGAATGAATTTGATTAAAACAAACATCTTGAGGCAACTTGTGGAGAAGACTTGCTCAGATTGCTGATCATTAAGGTAGTGCAAGGCTTGCAGGTAGATCATCAAACCTAGACCATGACAAGATGATGAACTTGAGGCAGTTTTGCAGGGTGGACTTGAACTGACCACCAACCTTGAGGTGGTTGAAAATACCTAAAAATAGATCTCTGAACCTAGATTACTTTTGAGGCAGTTTTGCAGGGTGGACTTGGATAGACCACCAACCTTGAGGCAGTTGCAAGTACCTAGAAATATACCACCGAACCTATCCTAAGGGATCACATTGAATTTGACATAATACAAACCAAAGTGAAGAGGCTCACTTTTCAAATAACCCTGAGAGTCCTATGCAAGAGCATTTGGAAGCATTCAGAATAGTTGAGACAGTTGACAGTGAGTTGCAGAACATTAAGATGGTGACCTAAGGAGATACCACATTCTACTGCATTTAAGTATGAGAAGCTGTGGAGCTAGAATTAACATCTAGACATAGTCAGTTACAACATATCAAGAATTTAGATTATTTGTCTTTGATTCTATAGAGATATCGCTATTAGAACATTAACTATTTTTACATAACAGAGTCAACTATGTTCAATAAAGTCTAATTAGCTTGCAGAGCAAATGTGTGACTTACAGAGCAAAAAGGCACATTGTTCAATGAAGTTTAGGACCTGGTCAACCTTTTATGAGATTTGCATGAATTTATATGCATTTATGAACCAGTGCCTTATGTTTAGGCTTGACTTATTTTATGTACATGTTTTGTACTAGCTATTGCAATTAGGCTAACTTGATGATGACTTGAAGGCTTGCGGAGGATATAAATGAAGGATAATGATTTGTTACAAGGCAGTAGTGAAGAAGTGATCAATGGCATGAAGATAGAAAGTGAGATCTTAAGATGTGTTGATCTAAATGAGTAGGAAAACAAAGTAGAAGAAAGTAGAACATGAAGCAGAATGAGTTGCAGAGCAGAGAATTGAGTTGTAGAAGAAAGAATTCATGGAAGAATATTGTTGTATGAATCTTTTGTAATCCCTGGACTGTGGTCTAGCATTTGTAAAGCCCTTGACGCATGTGTAATTTGATTTGAAGTATAATATATGAAGAATGAGCTTTGAAGGCTAGGTTTTTCCCTGATAAGGTTTTCCCAAGATACATCTTGTGTTATGTGTTCATGGATGTCTTTTATATTTCTATTTATTAATTGTTAGCTTCCATTGCATATCTATATGATCATAGTGTTAATTGTTTAAGGATGCAAGGTTGGACAGTCCCTCACCAGACCCTCCTACCTTGACTGCATTAGGATGATTCCTTTGCGGTAATTACAGATCAGAGATATGCTTTAGTCTAACTGCTTGGTGAACTGGATGATTCTCCTAAATTGGTGCAGCACTAGGTGGCAGTGACTTCAGTTGGAACTGAGGTTGGCTAACAGATATTTGAGTTAGTCACCAAAAAAGTGGTGACGTGGTGATGTTACTCTTCACATCTGCTTGATTGAGGAAGAAGTTATGTTTGCATCCTAGGATTAGCTTGTGGCAATCATTGACTCAAGGGGAGGATGATTCTTGGAAGGTATTCAGTATCTAGAGCTGTCCAGAGTTTAGGTTCTTTTTAGGATAGAGGGCTCTAGAGGGATCTTGAGACCACTGGTAGTTCCCTACTGCAAGCCTTCTACAAATATTCACAACTTTGTACCACAATACATCAGATATGCACTTTTGAAATGTAATTTAGTAAAATAAAGTAAGACATTTCATTAAAGGAAATGAAAACCAAACATGTGCATAATCCAACCAAAAGACAAACATAATTATAATAATATGTAAATATATATGCCAAAGTGTCTGTGAAAGTATTAAGAATAGGAAATATCATTAAATAGATGAGTCAAATATATGGCTCGTTATCTCCTCCCTACTGAATATATGCCATGTCCTCATGGCTATGCTTCATCTACTTCATCCAATATGTTCTTGCCCTCCATAATTGTGCTACAATTGTAGTCTTCTTCATCCTTATATTGGAACAGATGTCTCCCTTTGGGCTAGAACCCATCATTTTCCTGCACCCTGTTAAACCATGTACGAAATTTTCCTTCTCTCAGTGGTTGTGCTACTGGGTGACTTAAGCGAGGAGCTGGCATCAGAATTAGTGGAGGTCTAAATCTCATCCCAATCCAATTTTGTTGTCTTTGCTAGATTAATGGTATGATTTTGCGTACCTTGTTAGTCATCCATATGCTATTGGAAGGTGAAATAGGTTGTCTCCTCTTGAGAACATTCGGCAAGTCCTCAAACCTACATATGCAGCTTATAATTGTTGCATTTGGGAGATTTCCAGCTATAGTGAAAAAATCAGCAATAAAAGAATTTAAGTTTTGCACATAATGAGCCATAACACCTTGCTTGTAAGCATTGGCCTTAAAAGTGTTGGTGAACCAAGAAGTCTTGGGGCATTCATTGCGCATTAACAAACCAATAGATCCTGCAGCTGTATTATATTCATTCATCCTATCTTCTCACAATCTGTTGTTTTGGAGCAGAGATAGATAGCTCCTAATTTGAAGTTATCCCACATACAAATTAAGCATTGAAGTATTTACATGCCCCATGATGTGGCCATGTTGGAAGAATTCACATAATAGATTTTGTTGGTGTTTTGGGTTTTACAAATAACATTCAAAAAATTCCATATCATTGTCAAAATCAAAAGGGAGATTGCAACTTATCGTCAATAATTTCCACCTTAAATATTGTTCTCTAAGGAACAAGGAATACATACCTGATGGTGGTCGTTGAGCTAACAGGGTTTCTCCTGTTTCATAGGCCAAAGCCACATTGTTTTCCACTGCCAACTTCTCTTGTCTTAGGGCCTCTAGATCCTTCTGGAGCTATCCATTCTCAAGTGTAAGTTGCAAGTTTTGAGCATATACATTCAATGAGATAGGTACAGGGGTCTGCTAATCAATCTTGTGCTTGAGTTGCATAATTTGCATGTCCCTTTGGGACACCATATCCTTATGACTAACTATTTATTTCTTAAAAAGAGAGATTTCTTTTTCTTTTTCTTATTTCTCCTCTTCAGCCTTTGCCATTTTCTTTTCTAGATCCTCATTTTTGGCCTTCAATTGTAGGGTCATGGCCTCCAATTATGCCTTGCATTTCTTTAATTCAAGTTCATCTTTAGAGAGAGCTAGGGCATACCTTGTTTCCTATGATGTGGTGTCTTCATGGGCTTCCTCAAGGGTTTCTTTCCCTTTTTTGTGGCTGTGTTGCAAAATAGCCTACTCTGTTTCTTCTGGAACATCTCCTTCACCAGTTTACTTTGGAATTTCACTGCCACCAACTTCTTCAACTCCCCTTTCTTCTTCATGAGCTTCTTCTTCTTGCAGATGTGCAACAGGGGATGATTGTTTTCTTAAGGTGGCAGTAGGGTTTTGTTCTTCCTCTTCATCCGAAAAGATAACCAACCGGTTGTGATGGATTCTTGTATCAACAACCTCACTGGCTTGAGTACCCTACTCTATTCTTCTCTGGAGCTGTCAGAACCAGACTTCATGAGACTTAGAAGAAACTGTGATAGGGTCTCTTGAAATAGATATAGTAGAAGTATGATGCTTCACTTTTTTCTTCTTGGCTGTAGGGAAAGAATATCTTCCAACTTTTGCTGACCATCTTCCTGTGATAGGAAGTGGTGCTTCATAATTAGGTGTATCAATCCTGGGTGGCTTATCTACCCTTCTTTGTTCTTTCTTTTGGTCATCATGGTGACTAGGTTAGCATGCAGAAAAGAAGGAACATTTATCAAGTGCTAAGGGTTATTTGCTCCATGTCTCATATGGTTAATCAACCGCATCCCAGGGCCTAGAATTGCACCATACTACCCATCAAATGTAAAGAATTTCATTATCCACAAGACCACCATCTTCCATGGGTCTAGAAGACTAGTCCATTCGATGCCTTTTGTTGCTCTCTTACTTACAATGTACCGGGGTAGGGGCTCCGGAGCAACATGGAAATTCTGAACTAATTCTTTATATGAGGGTTTACTTGCAAATAAATCAACACCAATAGCAAGAATACTAGAAAGCTAACTAATTATGGTTGGGTTAATTTGAATCCTTACCTCCTTGATGGGTGTGTGCAAGAAGTTGTGTCCACTTTTTGGCCAAAAAGTGGAAGTGTTTTTCCTGATTTTCAGAATTTGTCACATTTGACCTAAAAATTTGAAGCACTTAAAGGTGGAATCTTGGAAAAAGTCACTAAATATGAAATGTAGTACTCGGAGTCTAGTTTCTAAATATGTAATTTTTTTCAATACCCAGATGATAGAAATTGATTTTGAATAGGCGTTTCTAAAAACCACTGTTTAAAAGTCACTTTTTTTTTACTATACCATGTACGTGTACGTCATCCATATTTTGACCTAAATAATCATATTTTTCAAAATCCTTTTGGGAAAAGCTTTGTAACTCACTGAAGCACGTTTTCCATATTTATTTGTAATTTTTTATTGAATAATTTTTTTTTATTAATTTTTTATTGGTCATTTTTTGTCTTTTAAAAAATCATCGTGTACGTCACGCATAAGATGACCTAAACTTAACATTTTTTGAATTTTTTTTTTTTTAAATTGAAAAGAATTGTCTAGAGTACGTTTTCATACAATTTGTTTTACAAAAAAATATTTTGATAAAAAGTTATTAAAATATTAAAAAACCCTGATAATTCAAGGTTATGAACCTATTTCATCATAAATTGATTAAAAAATTAAAAAAAAATTTAATTGTAAAAAAAATTACATATTTAGAATCTACATTGTCTCCTCTATAATGGGTTTTAATTTCGTCAAAATATTCTGCAAAATAGGCCTTTAAATATATGCCCAAAGTCACTATTTTGTTGTAACATTGACAGGGCCTTCAAGGTGCAGGTCAAACTAGGACCAGAGGTCAGGGTCAGGTCCCCAAAGCATTTTCCAAAGCGGGTTACAAAGCAAAACCTGAGCCTAAAATTCAAATTTTGAATAACGGGATCCCGTTTATAGAACGCGATCTCGTTCTATAAAACGGGATCCCGTTTACTACTCCATCGGTGGTGAATAAAACGGGATCCCGTTTAATAAACGGGATCGCGTAGTAAACGGGATCCGGTTTATTAAATGGGATCCCGTTTTATATTTGCCCGTTTTTTTAATAAGACTGTACTATGACTGTCATTTCTGCAACTTGCCCTACAGTACGGCCGACAGCGACTCTTGCAGCATTCTTTGGCATATTTCTTTCTTTTGCAGGTCCATCAACTTGAAGTATTGTTGGTATTTTGATAGAAGTCATCATGGAGACGTTATTTGAGTGGAATTTTGTTGAATTGGTACTTGTTTGAAGGATTTGAAACACATTCAAGTTTTTGACATTACATGCTTCATAAATTTTTTAATCATGGGATCACAAAGTCGTAATAAGAGGAAAGATAGGAAGCTATTAACCCCTGAAGAAATTGAAGCAAAGAGAGTGAAGGAGGCAAAAAGGCAAAGAGATAGAAGAGTAAAGATTCAATCAATGAACAATGCTGAAGCATCCAATTCCACAACTATTGAAGATAAAAACATTGAGGAGACCATGGATATAGATGATGCAAGTTTGCAAGAGGTGAATGTGGAAACTAATACGATTATGCGAACTACTCCTGGTATGTCTTCAAATCTCTCTATTAATGCTATGGAGAATGTTTCAATGGGCACAAATCCAGGTACTTCTTCAAATCCACTTTTGAATGAAATGGAAATAGTGTTGATAGGAGATTTAAAACAAGCTGGATATAACAATGTTGAGATTGATAATATTCGTAGAGATCAAAATTTGAAACAAATTGTAGTTGAAAATGAAAATGAAAATCCTTTTGTTGAAAATGAAAATGAAAATCCTTTTGTTGTTGAAAATGAAAATGAAAACCGTTTTGTTGTTGAAAATGAAAACGAAAATCCTTTTGTTGAAAATGAAAATGAAAACCGTTTTGTTGTTGAAAATGAAAATGAAAACCGTTTTGTTGTTGAAAATGAAAACGAAAATCCTTTTGTTGAAAATGAAAATGAAAACTGTTTTGTTGTTGAAAATGAAAATCGTTTTGAAGTTGAAAATGAAAATGAAAATCTAGGAAGTGATGTTGAAAATGAGAAATATTTTTTCAAAATTGAAAGAGATGTTTTGGATAATCTTCCTGGTAAAATTTCTTGGAGACAAATAAGAACACATGCCAATAGATTATATAAGGAATTTTTTTATCGTAAAAAACTATCATTTCAATGTCAACTAATGATGCAATTAATGAGAATGTGGAAAATAAGAGAAGTAATGAAAATGTTAGGCATTTTTGTTAAACCAAGAAAAAAAGATCAATCACTAAAACATGCTATGTCTACTGTTGCTAGTGCCATTGAGTCTATTGGAAGTAATAGTCGATCCAAAGATAAAAATGCAGCAAGACGAGCTATAACAACTGCTATAGTGAATAAAACAACTTTGAATAGAAGAATGGTAAGCAATATTAGTGGAATTCTAAAAATACATCCTAAAACATTGGTAAGAGCGGCAAAAAGAAGAGAAAGTATAGAAAATGATCCAATTAACCAATGTTGGAGTTTTAGTGGTCGACTCCCGAGATCTGACATGAAACTAAATGTTGAAATCAGATCTTTGATTGAAAAATATTGGCATGATAATACTAGGATATCGTCTAATGCTAGAGATGTTTTAAAATTAAGAGTGGGGTCCAAAGTTCGCGATCCTCATCCAAAACACCTATTAGATACAATGCAAACTGAATTTTATAGAAAATTTTGTGATGAATTAGTGTTACCTGGTAATATTAAAATAAGTCAAAGATCTTTTGAAAAATGCAAACCATGGTATGTAAAGATTAATAAGGAACGAATATCTTGTTGTTGTAAAACGCATGTTCAATTTCGTTACTATTATGATGTGTTTCAATATATACGTTGTACTTTACATCGTAACATGATTATACATGAATGTGATATTAATATGCCAACTGAAGCAATAAAAGAGTTTATATCAAGTTTGTTCTGTGAAAGATCTAATGAAAAAGGTTTTTATTTAAGTTCATGTATTTCTGGACAATGCATTAGTTGTGGCAATCTTTCTTTGTTAAGAGTTTGTATGCATGAAAGTGTTGAAAATGATTTTGGACAACAATTAGTGGATGTTAAAAGATTTAAGAATGTTGAATATTCTTTAAAAGATGGAAAATTTGGAAAGCGTTGTGATTTAATTACAGAAAAGGTTAGTGTGCATGCATTCATATCAGAATTTAAAAGTAAAATTATACCAAAATATGTCAAGCACTCTCAACAAGCTCGATGGCTTGATGGACAATTTCGTGAATGTAGAAACACATTTCCAGTTGGTACTATACTATCAGTGGTTGATTTTGCAGAAAACTATACTGTAGCTCCGCAAGAGGAAATTCAATCACAATATTACAATTCAGTGCAGGTTGCTATGTTTGTTCATATTGTTTATAGACATGCAGATGATAGCACAGAGAATGATAGAAAAGTTTTGAGGGAGTATCATTTCTATTTGAGTGACAATCGGTTACACTCGTCAGAGTTTGTTCAATATTGTTTCAATATATTTTATACAAATTTAAGAGAAAGAGGAATCCAGATGACTGAACATCTTATATGGTCAGATAATTGTACGGGGCAGTTCAAGAATGCTCGAATGTTCTATTGGTTATGTAGGGTTCACAAGGAGAATAATGTCCAACATATGTGGAATTTTTTTGAAGCTGGACATGGTAAAGGAGAACATGATGGAGCTGGTGCATGTGTTAAAAGAATTCTTGCTAGACAACAATTAAAATTTGAGGATGCAGTAAAATTTAAAGATGCACGTGGGATTGTAGATTGGTGCAATACAAGATTATGTACACCTGGATCAAGCGAGTACTCTATAGTTCGTCGATTCTTTTGGTTGGTTGAAGAAGAAAATATTCTACCTAGACTTGATTGCCAAACAATCAGTGGATCTACTAAATGGCATTCATTTAGGAGTTCGAATGCAAGTACATGGACTATCTGGACAAGGGAGCTTGCATGTTTTTGTCAGTTTTGTATTTCAGGAGATTGGGAAGCATGTGAGAATACAGAATGGGTTGAAGAGTGGAAACAAAGACCATTGACACTTGCACAAGCACATAATCAAAGTGAAACAACAATTGAAGACAATGATCAACTGTTTGTATCAGACGATTATGACCGTGTTTCAGACCTTGTACAAGAAGGTAATTTAATTCAAATCATTTCATTTTATTTCACTTTGATTACTAATTTGTAGTGCTTTTATTTATTTATGTGTACATATGAATGCATGTATGTTGATTGGTCAAATTTTATGGACATGTGCAAGTTATTGAATCAAAATTTGTTTTGCAGGACATGTGTATGCTGTTGTTGCACCAAAGAATAATGAAGAGGAAACTGAATATTGGTTGGCTCGTTGTGTGGAGACTAAACATAAGTTAACAGCACCTCGAGAAGATGATGATGGCTTTCCTTATCCAACAGGTTTGATGATCCCCTTAAGACATCCCCTTAAGCATATTTTAAGAACTTCTTTGATCCCCTTAAGCAAATTTTAAGTATTTCTTTGATGATGTCTATCATTATCCAATAGGTTCGGTGGTGGTTGTTGGCACTTGGCTACGGAAATACCTAATAAGGAAGAATGGTTTGCCTGCATTCGAAGATTATGAAACACATAAGAAGATTATACACTACTCACATTTGGTGTTGGCAACAAATATAAAACTGGAGAGGTATCGCGGAAAACCTACAAATAAAGAGTTATGGAACATTTCTATGGAAGACCATGAGACAATCATCGATGCATTGGAAAAAAGAGAGGATGGAGATGGTACAATGGAATAAGTAAATACAGGTAAATATAGTTAAATAGATTTATATTGTTGTTTTAAATATGTATTAAATACATGTTTTGATATTTCTTGTGCGTTATTAGTTGAAATTGATTTAATTTATCCTTTTATATCCTCAGGCCATCATCACAAATTCATCAAATACTTTGAAACAAAAACTTGAGAGGCACTCGTAAATACAGGTACAAATTGTGTATATCTAGATAGTTTTATATAAATTAAAATACATGTTTTGATTCAAATATATTGATAAATTGCTTGTATTATTTTTATATCAGGTGGCATGAAGACCTGCTACATTCTCCTCAAGTTTTGGATTTTCTTGAGATGGCATATAACGACATTTTGTATTTACATTATTTTGAGTTGGCATATATGTACATACACAATTACATTATTACACATTTTGTTCAAAAATTTGTATACATGTGTATGTACACAATTTTATACTCTACAGTATTAAATTTATCAAAATTATTATTTTATGTATTTTATTTGTTAAATGTCCATGTTTTTCTACTTAGAATTTACTTTAAATTTGATTTATTATATTGTTCAATTTGGTTGCTTTGGGCAACTTCACCAAATTTTGAGAACTTAAGACATCCCCTTAAGACATCGTAAATTAGGACCCCTTAAGACATTCAAAAAGTTAGCATAGCTTCTCTCATTAAGGTTATGTGGAATTAGTATTTGTGGCTTGAAACTCCTAACATTTGGTATCTATAAGTAGTAAAATCACATCAAGCCTACATGACAATTTGATGATGATAAATAAGTCCTAATCATAGTCATGTAGGTGTGAATTACACTCCTACCAGTAGTTTCACTCTTGGTGGCATGTCCTGTGTGTTCTTCCCCCTCTTGAGCATCTTTTTCAACCCCCAAATTGACCTTCCCTACCTCACATTTTTACCTAGTGCCCCCTTCATTTTTCCTACTTAGGGTCACCTCTTTGTGTCTTAGGGTTGCCCCTAGTGTCTCTAGGTTACTTGAGTGACCTTAATTAGTAAAAGTGGTGACCTTATTCCTAAAATGGGTGACCTTGTGGTTTTTAATGCATGAAATAACTCATATTTTTATCTTTTCTTCTTGATTTTTAACCCATTTTAACTCCCATTTTTTGTGCTAACTTGTGCTTTTCCTCACTTTATTTCTATTTTGAACTCATCATATTTTTGAGGGGTCCACCGATGTTAAGAGGAATTTGGAGGAAATATTACATCATATCATGTCCATTGAAAGTCATTAATGGTGGTCCTAAGTCATGCAGGGGAGTACTTGGGGTGGGTGGAATCTTTTGAAGAATTTGTAAAAATTTGACTTGGGACAGGGTATATGAACTTGGCAAACTTTTGCAAAAAATGTTACAAAACTTCAAGTGGGAATTGGATGAAATGAATTGAAGAAAGAAATGATTTCTTCAAGGCAGTTAGGCTTCTACAATTAGGAAGAAATGAGTGTTTCGATGTTATGGGGAAATGATGTAAAACTAGACAATAGGATAGGAAGTGGGATGGGATAAATCATATCCTAAAGTTAATCTAGCTTTCACAAAGTGGAGGGAAGGGAAGATACAAAGGAATATAAATTGTGGGAGAACCATATGGGACCATAGCTAGGAAGTGGAGGGGAGAATTTATAGATGAGATCCAGGGCCTTTTGTCTAAAAATGTAAAGTATTAAGATCTTATAAGTTCCTGCAGACCTAAACTTATTTTAAAATTTGATTCACATCCTGAGTTTGTGTTCATAGGATGAAACATGTCAAGCACAAGATTTCCTTGAGTCCTAGAATGGACACTAAAGATCGTATTAAAAGGACTAATGGACAAATCCTGATTAAAGTTACACTAAGGTTTCATTTTGTAAAATATTGGAATATCCCATCAATTTTCTTTGCATTAATGAAGTAAATCTATGATGAAATCTTTTGTCTTGTAAATTAAGTTGTTTATTAATCAACTTATCAAATCAAGTGATTTCTCATGATTATTTCTCAAATACATGTATATGAATCTTATTGTGGAGAAGACTGTGAAACAAAATAAGAAGTCAACTAGAACCAAAGTGATGAGAGTTTATTCAACTATAAATAGTTTGTGTAGAAGCATAAATGGAATCTAAGTTACTAGATTGCAAGGACACTCCATGATACCCACATAAGGCCTTGGGATTTAATTTAATATAATATTTCTTCATAGATTAGCTAGAGGACAAAGGAGATGTAGTCACAAATGTTGGTAGGTTAGAGCATCCTACTTACATAGGCTAGATAGAAAATTTGATGTGTTTAACTTTTTAGATATCTTGCTAGATACTTTTAGGCATTGTACCATAAATGTAGACTATATCAATAATGTAGAAAATTAGACTATAATAATGGTGAGAGAAGTAGTTTTCAAATAAATGTTGAATTCACTTGAACCCACTTTGAGGTACAATGTTATAGTTGCAAGGTAATGGTCTCAAGAGTATAATGTAATTGAAGTGTTAAAAGATTGGGCTAGTCCTAATGTGGATTTAAAAAGTTAAGGAATGTGGAGGATTACACAATTGTAAGTTTTCCTAGTGAAATGAAAGAGGCCATGATTATGATGTGCAAACTATTTGGGAACAAAGACTCAATACATTTAAATGCTAGATGGGTGTCATTATTAGACATGTGATTTTGGAAAGGCTAATGATTCATAACTATGGGGAGTTGAGATCATTGTAGATCTCTAAATAGGTAATTTTTGTAGGCTACCAAAGGGGAAGATTTCTACTAACTTCATTCCTAATTTGTGTCATTTATGCTACAATGAAATTCCCACCTCCACTAATAAATTGTAGGCCTAGTTCCAAAGTTATAGTTCACATGTTTTTTTAGCAACAATTATCCTTGTAGGCACTCCTCCACCCATTTGGTGAAGAAGTTGTGTCCACTTAAGACATCGTAAATTAGGACCCCTTAAGACATCTTAAATTACATGATCAACACAAGATGTTCAAGCACCAAGGCACTTGGATAAATATAACTATAACCATGCTAGGATCATTTAATATAACTTAGTTGATCTCTAGATGAGAAGATGTGAGAGATTGATCCCTCCTAGTAGGCAAGAGATCCTCATGAACTTATCTCACTTTTTAATGCTTTGTTTTGATTTGCTTACCATTTTATTGCTTAAAATTTGACCAGGACCTAAATATGCATACCGTGAATGAATGGAGGAACTTTATTAGGACCTCATCACTACATAAATTCTTTCAATGCAATTTCTTCATTAAGCGCAAATCTAGATCAACAATCTGACACTTGTAGATTTATATATGACAATTGATTATTTCTATTGATGTTAATCTATATATCTTATTATGGTTGATCTCAAATGTTTACATTTCTTTTCCTTCATGCACATGGTTCTAGATTAGTGTTTGATTTATGATTAAATTTAGGGATGCTTGTATATACATATGTATGTGATGTTATGCTTTTATAGTTTATGATGTATATGCAATGTATGTATGCATGGATAACATATATATAAATATGGATGCACCTAAACTAACATGATGGTTTTACATGATTATTACTTTGACATGTGTATGATTTTGAACTACGACAAGATTGCATTTATTGTGTGACATGTAAAAATATATAGTCCAGGTTCAACAATATATATATATATATAAAGTCCATGACAAACAGTATATAACAAATAGTCCATGAAATAGTCAAATATATAAAGTCCAGGTCCATGTTCAAAAAAATATATAAAGTCCATGTGTTCAACAATATATATATATATATATAAAGTCCATGACAAACAGTATATAACAAATAGTCCATGAAATAGTCAAATTATACATCTAGCCTATGTTTGAAATAACCTATCAGATACTATCTCTATCATCAAGAGTCCTCTTCACACCATGCGAACTACTCAGATGACCTGAATCACTCTGCAAAAGAGAAAGATTTATATGAAATTAGATGTAAGATGATAAGGAAATAGATAATTTAATGACAATTTTTAAATTTATAATTTAAATATCATAAAATTAAATTACCGTGTGAGGCTGAGAGGCATGCTCTGGTGCACTTGGACCTGTGTCTCCATGCTCTGAATCAATCTATTTAATACAAGAGAAAGTTCAAGTTGAAATTAGATATACTTGATGATTTTAAAAATGATTTAATTGAATTTAATCTATAAGAACTATCATATTTAAAAATTATTATACCGTAAGAGGAACTTGTTGTGAATCCTCTATTCCAGGACCTGTCTCTACAGGCTTAGCTCCATGACATGTATCGAGCTATAATTTAAGAAAAAAAAATTTGGAATGTACATGTCAACATATATATATATATATATATATATATATCAAGAAATTTACTTTAAGTTCACAACGTATATTTTAATTGTTCAATTTAATTCTAATCTAAATTTTAAATTATACCGTATCAGGTTGCCCATCTCCTCTGTCCTCCTGCTCTGCATGTGCTGTGTGTTGCTCATGAAACGTGTCACTAACAAGCTCCTACAATGTCATTTATATTTAAGTTAGCACATGTGTGTACAAATCAGGTTTTAAAACATATATATAATTGACTTACAATGTACATGTTATTAAATACGTTTTTCAACAACCTGAAATGCAGTCGACTCCTGATATAAACTTGGATTATCCAAGTGTGCTACAATGCCCATCCTCATAGTTGTGTCAACCTGCATAGACATATTTATAAAATATTAAATAGTACATGTGCACGTTTTTAGATACACTGATATCAAAATAGAAAAATTTAAGTATATATATACAATTTTTTAAAACAATATGTGTACATACTGTAAGAGTGTCATGTGAGATGCCCAATGATGGAGGAGCGCTCGAGACACCCTGAGATGGAGGATTCAATGTGGAAGAACCCTGAACCAATTCATAAATAAGTTCATAAATATTTAATTGTACACACATTCAAGACTGAATTTTACAAAATTACAAATCATTGAAAATGTACCCCAAATGGGTGCCCGAGATGAACAGGTGTCGATGAAAAATTAATTCGATCAATTGTGACCCCTGTTACCATCATCTACACCAAACAAACCAAACAATTCGATTGTTAAAATATTACAATTTAATTGATCATCTATATGTTGATTAAAAACACGTGGTTAAAAAATTGTTTTAAATTCAACATGTGTACATAACCTATATATACCTGTGTCGAATGATCAGTGGGATGATCCTCAGCAAATAGATAATCAACAAATGATTCAGTGCCCACATTATCAGATGATGCATGTGTAGCTGAAGTGGGTGCAACTGCCTGATCAGGTCCATAACACAACTGATTGCAACTCGTACATGTATGAGGCATCGACACATGTGGAGTGGCACTAGGACCACTTCCATCATCAACTCCTCCATGCTCTCTAACTCAAGCTACCATCATAGAAGTCTGCTCATGTAGGCTACCTGAGAGTGCACTCAATGTGCCTAGTGTGGATACCACTGCACGATGCTCGAAGGGCGAAGGAATGACAGCAACAGGAGGGTCAATAAGAGGTTGAATAGGCACCGGTCGTTGGGGATCAACCCGTGCCCCCAACCTCTGTTGTGGCATGCCACCACCAACACCCTGGAATGATCTAAAATAAAAGTAGTTGGGTTTTTTATTCATAACAAACTCTACATATAATTTTCTCAAAAAATATAAAGGAACCTCACAATTAGCATGAGGTGGATAATCAAACACCATCCACCATCTATCCCAAAAATTAGCAGACATTCCTTCATGCCTACACCACCTGATTGATATTCTTTTCTTATTTGCAGGAATAGGTTCATTTGTAATGGGATGTCTAAAATATTGTGCTAAATGAGCTTTTGTGATTTTAAGATCCAAAATAGTCTTATAGGAGAGGCCATCAGCATAAAATTGGCGCCTCTCCTCTCTCCATTTCCGGAATCCATCAAAATCTGAGTCAATAGACCTCACAGAATCTACAATGTTTTACATTAAAGATGCAAAACGTACTACGTGAGGTGGCATGAATTGTTCACTGCGAATGGAATTCAATTTTTCTTGTATCGAATCCACATTTTCATTTATTATGGCTCGCAAGCGAGCCTGGTCAGTTCCAGGTGGGGGTGGAGGTGGAGGTGGAGGCGGGTCATCTACAGGTGGGGCATCTAGAGGTGGGGCATTTGGCGCTGGGGGTGGGGGTGGGGGTGGGGGTGGGGGTGGGGGTGCGGGCGGATCATCTTGTGCATTAATAAAGTCCTCAACATCAAAGTGAATATCATCTAGATTCATGATGTATATATAAAAATCTAGATATGAACCTGCATATATATACATATAAACATACAAACTTTAGTACAAATTTAAAATTAAATCAAGAATATATATATATGTTTTAAGAAATTACACTTGAAATAAATTTAAATTAAAAACATACAAATAATGTATACATGCATGTACAAATTTCAAAATGTAAGCGAGCTATTAGGACTACCATAATGATTGATACAATGGGCAATATATATTTCAAAATTTCAATGTGCGTTTAAGTAAGGAAACTTCTCTGGACAATCATCATGTAATTCTTAAATGTGAATATGCATCCCAAATTTTGGACTATTTTAAAGAAATATGGTGCATTTAGGAACTTGGTGATTGTTGGGGTAAAGAGGAATATATGATCATGCTAGAAGAGGCACTGATTAGGCTCATAATTGGCCAAGGTTGCTTTGAATAAGGTTAAAACAAGGAGATACCCATGTTGATATTCACACCCTTTGGTCCACACCTACATTGGGATGGATTAAGCTTGAAATTTTGATGGGTAGCCAAGGGTAATCCTAGTGAAGTAGGAGGAGTATGTTATTAAGAGATGATAAGGGAAAACCTCTACCTATCTTAAAGCTTATGATTTTGGTGTCAAGAACACTAATATGGTAGATTCTAGGGCCATGATATCCAGGGCCTCAAGATGACTTGGAAACTAAACAAGATATCCCTTAGTGTGGAAGGAGATTCCAAGATCAACATTGATCATATGAAAAAGCATAGATGAAGCTTGTGGTTATTGGAAACTATTATATATTGGAAGTTAGAAACTTGGTGAATACTTGTTTAAATCTATCTCCTTCAAACATATCAAAAGAAAAGGTAATTATATTCTAGACTAGGCAGATAATGGAAGAAATCATTAAATTGCTCCTAGACATCTAGCATTTGTTGGGAAGAATATTTTTTTTACATTCAACTTGAAATCCCTAAGTTGTGCCTCCATGCTATCAAATGTTACTTGTATCTACCTTCTATACAATGATATTGAAGGGGTAGAAGGTTAGGCTAAGGATTTCTATATTGCTACTTAGATAAATTCCACATCTTCAATGTGTGGCATGAGCATATGCATAAAGCCTTGGAGGATATTTCTAAGATAATGAAGATAAACCTTCATGTCTTGATGCTAAATTGGATGATTCTATCCACTATGAGAATTAAGATGAGGAGGAGGTGACATAAATCCCTCCTATCAAATTCAAACAATGTTAAAAATGTCAAGGAAGTGGTAGAGGCTTTGTAAGGCTTGTGTAATTTGTCCCACCACCCTAGGATAAAGTTTTTTAGTTTATTAGTAATTCTAACACTACTTCAACTTATTACTCTACTAGGGTTAGGGCCACTATAATTTTCCCTACCACTAATATATCTTAAGACACCTATTGGTTTATGTTTCATGTCATTGTAGTATATTAATTTTCCCTACCCCTATTGATTGAACAAACTATACCATATATATTAAGTACTCTAGCTCAATGATCTTAAGATTAATGAAATCAAGACTAACTATATCATCATTATGCTTAGATACACCCAACATGCTAATCAAGAACTTAATTACCTTCACAACCCTATTAGCATTGTATCACTCCTATTAGGGAGTGGACTTGAATGGGGCCAAAAGATTCTTTACCTCTTACGATTGTGACTTTGGGTTTGGCATGGTCAACTTGGAGAGGTTGTGTGGCATATCCCTATAAGAGGATGAAGGGTGATAGGAGGTTGTAGGATGGCTAAAAGCATTCACATGACGATAATGTTGAAGTTTAAATTTCAAGATATGCATCATGGTCTACAAGGTTCTCTTGTTCAAAAGGTTCATCATATTCTAGACAAGGAACTCACAATCATTGGTACCAAATTCAAGACCTCCTATTACAAGTCTCCATATAGCTTTAAACATAACACCTATAAACACAAAATTTATAGGGCTTGAATACAAGCCTGCCTCCCAGTTAGGAGAAGTTTCCAAATAATTGGTGAACTCACATGCAATAAGGGAATAACACATGCATACAAAATATGTAGAAGAAATCCCTGTAGCATGACTCGTGATTAATTAAAGTTAGGGTTAGGGTTTCAATTAGGATCAGGATTAGGGTTAGAATTGAGGTTAGGGTTAGAATTAGAATTCAAGGGTTGCTAAATTAGGGTAAGTATTAGAGCTACAATTATGGTTTGGGTTATGGCTAGAGTTAGGGTTACAATTACAATTACAAGTAGCTCGTTAGGGTTAGGGTTAGGGCTAGAGTTAGAGTTACAATTACAATTACAAGTAGAGCTAGGGTTAGGGTTATGATTAGGGTTATAATAAGGGTTAGGGTTTGAATTGCATATAGAATTAGGGTTAGGATTAGGGTTAGAATTAGTGTTAGGGTTAGGGTTGGAATTGCATATAGAATTAGGGTTCAATCTAGCTAGAAATAGATAAATTAGTCAAGCTGGTTCTAGCTCAATTTTGTTTCCTATTTCCTACAAAATGCAAAACTAGTTATTGTTTTCTATTTAGTTGTTAGTCCCAACTCTTTCCTTTTAAGAAGTATATCAAATCTAATGTAGTAGTAGATACTTCTACATATACAAGTTTCTGTTAGGAGAAAATATATTTTGCCAAATTTGTATAGAGTTGTCTATATAGTGTGTTCCAGGGTAATCAAATGATGTAAGTCACAATTTAGAGGGTTGAGGGATAAGTTTGTGTTGAGTCTATAACAGGTGTTTTCTTACATAGACCGAGCTCCATAATCTAGGTGTCTCCATGTCTAACTCAAATGTTTCAACTTGGTCCATATTATATCCAGATTAATGATAAAATTTTATATATATGGCTATGCACAAGATCCACGACCATATCAATGTTTGGTAGAGAAAAGTTATCTAAGTTGGGGTAGATCCTTTTTTGATGTCTCAAAAGTTAGTGCAAACATGAATTCCCTTAGTTTTGTTGTTAACTAAGACCACATTAGATCTACCCATTTAGGAAAAGTAATAGTCTGAATGAACCCTGGACATCCAAGAGTTTATACAATTCTTCTATGACCACGAGGGCTACTTGGGGGTGAATTTTGCGTAGCTTTTATTGAATAGGTTTGGCATTGAGGTGAACCACAAGATGATGCATGACTTTAAAGATGGAGTCTCAAGGCATATCACCATAAGACCACATGAAGAAATCAACGTAATATTTAACATGGTGACATGGTTATATATGCCTTCTTTGATGTCAAGGTCCAGTGGAGCTACTATCTTAGAGAGTTTAGGGTCCAAGCTTCTATTCACAGGTTGATGTTTATAGCATGTCCTCAATAAGGAGAGGGGAGTCATGTCTTGTATCTAAGTGGTATCTAATGGAAGGTGAAGTTTGTCAAATTGAGGAGCTCTTGGGAAGTGTCCATTTTTATTATATCATTTTAATCGATCACAAGTTTCTTCTTATATAGATTGTTGCTATTCTGCCTAGACTAGGGTGCCTCAGGACTGAAGGGTTCTTTCTTTCTCTCCAAAATAAGCATATATGTAGGTGTTAAGTATGGTGGAAAAGTCTTTCTTATGATTACAATGGGGATGTGGTCTTGACACTTGATAAGTTTCATGATGGCTTCATCATTTTGGAAAACATCAAATCATAAAGGGTCGTGTTGGTCCCAATCGATAAGCTCAAGGTATTCTAGGTCTAAGGAGATGGTGAGGATAGTGACCTATCATGAAAGAGGTTAGTGGTGGAAAGATCTTCATAAGGATCATGAGTGGAGCCTACATCAATGTCATTAAGATTAGGGAAAGCATTACCAATGAGGTTTCAAGCTCGTATCACAATTAACATCACGATGTTCATTCCAGGGGCATAACCTAGCTAGTGAGGACAGCTACTTGAGTATATCAAAAGTTACATAAATGTTGGCTTCATTTCATTCTTAATTAGTTGGCCATCACAAAAACTGTAAAATTTTCTCAATTCTTGATTAGTTCTAGTTGTCTCTAAATGTTTGATTATGAAGGATGTGATAACTTGGTTTTATTATGGTTTGTTGTAATTTTTTTACATGATAGTTAGCTATTCAATAATGCCTTTAAAATACAATGACATACATTGTTATAAGTAAATTTTATAAAAACCAAATATACATATCATCCCAATTTGCTATATAATTTTTGACAGTTTGTTCAAAATCTCTCCTTTCATATGATACAATCGTTTCAAAATTTCAATTGCATTTTGCAGCTAAAATGTTTAAATACACCTATTCAACATTCAAATTGAACTCAAATTTTGACAGTTTGTTCAAAATCTCTCCTTTCATATGATACAGTATTTTCAAAATTTCAATTCTATTTTACAGCTAAAATGTTTAAATAGAACTATTCAACACTCAAATTGAACTCAAATTTTGACAGTTTGTTCAAAATCTCTCCTTTCATATGATACAGTATTTTCAAAATTTCAATTGTATTTTACAGCTAAAATGCCTAAATATATCTATTCAATTCTCAATTTTAAACATAATTTTGACAGTTTGTTCAAATTCTAACATTTTATAAGATATAGTCTTTCAAAATTTCAATTGTATTTTACATCTAAATTGTCAAAAATCAACTACTGATTTTATAAACCCTAAACCCTAAATAACAATTCAAAATTTAAATTTTCATTGTATTTTACATCAAAACAAACAATGGAAGGTATAAACAATTGATGGGTATTTTTTACAAGTGGAAAAATCCACTTACCTGGCTGGATGCTTTGAGAACTCGGGATCCCGTTTTCCTCTGGCGCCTGTCGCTGTTGAAAATGGGGTCTCTGCTGTTTTTTAAAAAATTTAATACTTTTCAAAAACAGGATCCCGTTTTATAAAACGGGATCCCGTTTCATATAACGCGATCCCGTTTATAACGGGATTGCGTTTATGGCCTCTAGGTTCGGGATCCCGGGAAAAACGGGATCGCGTTTTTGGTTCTAGGCTCAGGATCCCGAGGCAAAACGGGATCGCGTTTTCTATAAACGGGATCCCATTTTATATAAACGAGATCCCGTTTTTTGTTCCCCGATTTCGGAATTTTTTCTAACTCTGAAACTTCCACCTTAAGTGGACACAACTTCTTGCATCTACCCTGACCTTAGTGAAAGTTCTGTGGAAATTTGTGATGAATTCCTCAACCAACTCAGCTTCAAAGCCTTCAAATTTCTAAAAGAATTCTAACCACCCTTCTTGCTAGAATACTTGTGAACTGGCATCATCAAAGATTGCATTTTTCGACTCTACTTTCCTCTTGTTACCCATTCGATCACTTGATTGTGTATGGTTCTGCAACAAGGCGGTTCAATGGAGCTTTACCTATTTTTCTCTCTATTTTCTAATTCTTGTTTCAAGGTTGGTAGTTATAGTGCCCACCTTTTCATCCCTCATGGCATGTACTTCATATTTGTGAACTAGGGTGGCCATGTGTGAAGTGTAATTTCTTAGCCGCCACTTTAATTGCTTTTCCATACACATCCAGAGCTGACGCTAACAATCCTGCTTCTCATGTCATTTCTGTTGGCAAGAGACATTGCTTTGCATCAATAGGTATTGTCATTGATGGAAACTAAGATCATCCCAATCATCCGCATAACACAATTTGTTCATACCAGAAGTCAGAGTCAAAATTTGTCTAAGTCTGGGTAGTTAGGAACAGAGTAGTAATAGGGTCCGGTATTTTTGTCTAGATCTCTCCGGTCGAAAGTCATGATTAGCTGCGGATCTAGGGGACTTATATGCATTGTCAAGACAGTCTAAATCTAGATTTTTGTCCTCCAGTGATGAAGGATTCAAAAGATATTAGCCTCTAAGTACCAAGTTCCAGTTTGACAGAGCAGACAGAAGAAGAACAGGCTGACCTTGCAGAAGATCTTGATTCTGAATGTATGGAAGTTGTTTGTTGGACAAATGGTGATGATCAATGATAGTGGCTGACATGAGTGATGATTTTCAAGAGCAATTTTTGGTCTGCACCTTAAGTTATGCATAGATCTAGCCAATAGAGTGGAGCATTCATAGAAGTTCTAAGTGTTGTTGAAGCCGACTGATAGAATGATTGTAGATCATGTTGCGGATATATATAGTTGATGAAATTGGATGATTCAGTGTGTGTGGTGTATGTGACTAAGGCATATGTGAGAATGAAGATAGAACAGTAAGAAGAGCAGAGAAAAGATGAAATGTGTAAGATCAATTTTTGCACTTAACCGGAATTGAAATTCTTGCATGGGTAGATGTTATTAATCAGTTCAAATCTCTGTCTTTCTCTTGTAATATTTTCATAGGCAGTGAGCCTCAATTTGAGCAGTGAGCCCGAATGCATGTGCATTCTAACTTGTAAAATACTTTTAACAGGGTATTAATTTTTGTGGGTTAACCCCCACCGTGGTTTTTCCCTTAACCGGGCTTCCACATCAAAAATTTTGGTATCAAATGTGTTGATTATGTTTCTACTTTTGTATTAATGTCATATGCTTTAATGTTTGCATCATTAAGCAAATCGACAATAGTGGAAGAAGTTTCAAAGAAAAGAAAAGGTTAATTTTGGAGACAACTGATTCACCCCCCTCTCAGCTCTCTGGGTTGATTCCAACAATTTAATTGTACTTGCCATAAATAATCATAAGTACTGGTCATAATGATTTCTCAATCTGGTGCTTATTCCCTTTTATGGCATTTATTTCAAATATTGTTTGTAATGATGACTAGTACTTATAGCTTATTTTGAAGTACGTGAGACCTACGGACAATCCTATGATTGCCACCTATTGGATTGTAATGATTGATGCAACTTCCATGGAGTGGGAGACTATATGCGAGCACTTTGGGAAACACGTGGCATATATAAAACATATTAAAATAATAATATAAGTTTTAAGGAAAGAATATACCTTGTAAAGTACCCATCCATTTAATTATTTCACCTTAACTTTATTTACTAAATCAAATTTTGTGATGCATAGAAAATAGCGCTCAATGGTGCTTGGAAGGGTAGTATTAGCTGGTATTCATCTGGAGGAATCTGTAGCCATCTGGAGCTATTGGGAGCCATCAGGAGCTCTCCAGAGCCATCAAGAGCTCTCTATTCTTTTTATCATGCCAACCTATAGAATTGTAAAAAGGAATTTTATTGAAAGAAAAGGGAATTTCAAAGAAAAGACTGCCATTGCTAGTTTTCAATATTTCCTCTAAGCAAAGCCACCATTGTTGGTTTTCAACATTTGCCTAAAATTTTTTTAATGTTTTCTGATAGAAGAGGCCGCCATTTCTAGTTTTCAACCTCGACTTCTTTATTTATTCAAGAATTGTCATTTAGAGCATGATTCCCATGGAAGAAAGGTCTTCCATGGAAAAATGTTCTATCGAGGAAAACATAATTATATATAACACAAAATGCAAAGGGTTGGCACTTAAGGTTATGTAATAGAATTTACAGTTTATAGTTAAATTGTATAACAAATATTTTTATGATCTTTACTAATGTTTATTAGAATTTTTGCATGTTTTACATCATTGGAATGACATATTAGTTGTAACTTTTTTGAAATTTTATTATTGTATGTGTAGTTTGATATGATGTAATATGATTATGGTTTCGTTTCATATGTTGTAATATTAGATATATAATAGAAAAATAAATTATTGCATGAAATAAATAATAACTTTTCATTTTAAATGTTTTGTTTTATAGAACACGGGTCTTCCAAAAGATCAAGATGGTCCTCATGATATAGATCCAAAATATGTTGGTTCTAGTACAAATCACATGGCAAAGGATGATGATGACATAGTTATAGAAGACACCGAGGTTGATGACGATGAAGATGATGATGACAATGATGATGATGATGATGATGATGATGATGATGATCACAATGGTGATGGTGATGATGAGGTAGTTTCTGGTAGTAGCCAGTGACATTCATGATTATATAGACTGCATCATGGATCATTGTTGATATATCATTATGATGCCTATTTTCATGGTTACTATCATATGTATCATTTTCACGGCCTACAGTACCATATTATTGAGTTGTATCATTTTGACATGTATCATTTTTATTTATATCATTTGGACATGTATCATCTTCACTTGTATCATTTTGAGTTACATAATTTATCATTTTTACTTATATCATTTGTACATGTATCATTTTGACTTATGTCAACTGTTGGACATGTATCATTTTGACATGTTATTGATCTACTGGCATATTTGACTTTCACTTGTTTTAGTTATATATGATGATGATCTTATCAGTATTGACTTGTCAATTTATATATATTGAAAGTGGTCGATGATTTTTGGATGGATATTTATTATGTATGATGACTTTAATTTACTACTTAGGATGGATGTTGTCAAATTCAATTAAATTATATATATTTGACTCACTTGTTTTAATTATAGATGATGATCATGTTATAATAATTATCTTGTTAATTTATATATACTAGATATTATTGTAGATTTTATTTTAATGGAGATTAAATAAGTATGATGATGTTGTTAATTTGTATGGATGTCCATTTCCCTAAAAAATCTTTATAAATGTTATCCTATAAAATATTGCAAATGCTTTAGGGGTCTTCAGGTGGATGGAGCGCAGATCAGTGAGTTAGAGAGTATTCTGTCAAAAATGTCTATGAGCTTGTCTCACAAAGAGGATAGAATAAGATGGAGCTGCTCAAAAACTGGGGAGTATCAAGTTAAGCTAGGCTATAAGGTGAAAGATGGGGCAGTTAGAAAGCAAGATTGGCCCACTCACCTTTTTTGGAACAAAGACACAAAAATGGAAGCAAATCTAGATGCAACAAGTGATGTTATATTGGAAGCAAAATCAGAAGCAAATCTAGAAGCAAAACCAGAAGCAAAATTGGAAGCAAAACTGGAAGCAAAAATGGAAGCAAAATTGGAAGCAAAACTAGAAACAAACTTGGAAGCAAAACTGGAAGCAAACTTGGAAGCTACACAAGAAGCAAAACCATAAGCAAAATTAGAAGCCAAACTAGAACCAACAAATGATGTCATAATGGAAGCAAAACTAGAAGCAACAAAGGACGTCATAATGGAAGTAAAACTCAGCATCAATTAGGAAGCCAAAAAAGAAGCTCTTTTTGATGCCATACTAGAAGCAAAATAGGAAGCACGACTGGGAGCAAAAATAGAAGCAAAAAAGGGAGCAGACATAGAAGCAAAACTGGATGCCAAATTGGGCGCTAATTTAGGTGGTATTTCTAACATTAAATTGGTTGCATTTCTTGGCACTATTCCTAGTGCTAAAGGAGGTGCTATTACTTGTACTACTTTTCCAATGCAAAATCTAGCATAAAATCCGGTGCAAAAAATGGTGCCAAAGTGAACATGCAGTTTGGAACTGAGTTTTGCACTCGCAGAAGTGTCCAATTCATGAACTCAAATGCACTAAATTTTGGTGCTATTTTAGGTGCTAATTGCCTATTTTGTTGTAGTGAAAGGTTACATAAAGAGATACAAACAGAGATACATCCCAATTTACAAATACATGATAAGAGATCTTCTCAAACATGAACAAGACATCTCTCATGCATTTACAAATAATTATAGTAAGAACCATAAGGTCATCCTTAGCATAGTGGAAAAACATATTCTTTGCTCTAGTAGTCTGCTCAGTTAACTAACCTGTATCTGTGCATCTAAAAGTGAACATTAGTCCCACCAAGATTATCAATAAATATAAAAGAGAACAATATACCACCCTAAGGCCATAAGGGGCCGACCTAATGTCTCGGGGGCTCATGATGGCCTTACCTACATACACCAAGTGCAGAGATTTCGTAGTTCAAAGATAACTTTCAATCTGTGTAGGTTGTTTTAAAAAATAATTTGTTCAATAATATATAATTGAAAAACTAGTTCTTAACAGGAACCCGGGCTCTCATTTTCAAGCCAAAAGAAGGATAAAACATCATAAGACCAGGTTTACTTGACATAAATTGATCTAATTCATATAAGCATATCAACTAGGTATGCAAGATATCATATTCAACTCTATACTCTGTTGACAATATCAACATTCAATCATTGATATTCACATGCTTATATTTACATTATTTAAAATGATATTATTTTAAATATTTAATTATTATTTCTGATTTGGAGATACAAATGTTAACCAATTTATTTCCTTTATTAATATTTTGTAGAGAGGGAAAAATAATCAATGTAATCCATATGTCATGGGTTTACCCAATCTTATAATAGTGAGATAAAATTGCTATATTTTGGTGTCTACCTATGTTTGGAAGCTTGTCCAATGAAGCTGATAAACTCATGTTGTTGGGCTAGTAGTTTGGTGTTATATCCACCATGATTGGGTTTGGATTCAAATAACTTAAAGATTGAGAGATACTACACAAATTGATATAGATATCCAATATGCATAAGAATAGCCTATGCTAAGAACATACCAAAGGCATACTCAATAGAATATTAATAGAGTACTCTGTACGAATTACCAAATCAAGGCATAAAAAGGTGTACAACCAGTGCAAAGTTCATAATGTAATTACCATGATGGTAAGATAGAGTTGTGAGAAAGATTCAATATAATCAATCAAACTCAAAATAAATAAAATTCCTATGAAGGTTTATACTTGCTTAGTTATCGGTGTTAACATATTGATCTCTTTCATATTTTATTATAAGCAATGAGAGTTTGTTAGCTTGTAGATTGTAAATTACCTTTGAGTTAAGTCTTGCAATCCCCATCATGGACTAAGCCAATAAAGCAAATAAAAAAACAATGCTCATGAATCTATTATTAATCGAAGATAGTATTTAGTAATGTAAGGAATAATCTAGGTAGGCTCATTATAACACTGAGCCATGAACATGGATCTCTATTTGGTTATACTAGAGAAAGACACATAGCAAGGTAAGAGCATAAATGGTGATTGAAGATGAAAGTTTTGTTATCAAAACTAAAGATAGAAACATGGCACAAAGGTTAAACAAAATGGAATCAACATGGTTCCTGAGATTAGAAATAAACTCTTTCTATTCTAATTATTAATTAACTTACTTGGACTTCTTAAAGTCTAGATATCAAATATAAATTAAGAAGCCATCTAACATGAAGATTTTTAAGTATAATTTTTGCTAAAATAAAACCTTTACTCTTTGTTATGATTCAAACTTAAAGAAAACTAATCCCCTATGAGTAATATAGGCATCCAATTTATGAAGGGGAAATGATTAATTTATTCGGTAAGCCCTTGCTTTACTTTCCTTATCTAGATGAGTCAATTAAGATTGAAATATTAAGGAAACTTTATCCACGTTTTTCGATACAAATCGAGTGAAGTGCTGAAGTATATATTTAAGATTTTTAAGACTCTTTAAAGCCATTATATGGCTTTTTAAATCATAGAATAATATGCCAAGATGTAGTAAAAGAATATGTAGATCTAAACACCTGTTATTGGAAAGCAAATCATTCTATCTTAAGTGCCGATTAAAAGGATGACTGCACATTTTGTAGGCACCAATATATGGCAGGTTAAACTTAATTTATAATACTAATTTAGATGCCTTTATTTACTAGGAACTTCTTATATCTATTTCAAATTTGTAACCATTTTATGATAGATCTAGCATATTAAGTTTTATGTCATAGCATCACTGTAATTAACCAACAATTGTAATTTATCCAATACTGGCCACTATGTAAACCTCCTTGATATATATATATATATATATATATATATATATATATATATATAGTTTAGTTAACTAGATTACAAATCTTGAGAACACTATAATGACACTGTGTAGTCTTAATTACTATTATATAGAAATCAATGATAGCATTATAAGAACTCACCTGATGGGGAATTGATGCGACCTGGTAATATAAATTGAGACAGGTGATGTGACCTTGTGTAGTATCAACTGTGTCTCCCCTGGGTGATGCAATTATGTGTGAATGGTGAGATGATGACACTCTAGAGGCATAGCTCTTAGTCGATTGATATGTCCCTATTGAATTGATAGGAATTTGCTTCACAAATATTGTGGCATGTGCTTATATGTATTCAAGATGTAACAACAGATGTGGGTGCAAATTGGAAAACATCAACCTGCAACTTCTCCCTCACATGCCACAGTCATGGTAATGGTATGCTTGTACAACGCCTCCGTGATATCAACACTCTACTAAAGGCCTCTCCTTTCTACTCACACAATCTTCCTCATCATATAGCATCTCAAAGGGCAAGATTTCAACCAAAGGTTGCATCTCTTTGTATGTCATAGTTCTTCACAAAATAAATTGCATTCACTTTCTAACGAATCACAACCTTTTAAACAAATGATTAATACTGCTCTAAGTGCAATCGCTGAATTTATAATCATAATTGTTGTCCCTTAAAAAAAGTCACTCCACATATGAGTGCATCACTTCCAAACAAATCATATCTCATTTGTTATCTTTTAAACTCATCTCCTAAGGATCGTACTTTCTATTTCCTTTGATCGCTTCACATTTTCATTAGTAATTCATTCCACTTTGTTTATTTTAAATATGATACTTGTATTTGTTTTGGAGCACTACTTTATTGTGGTAAGAAAAATAGAATATGTAGTCGCTGTCCTTTTTTTTTCTTATACAAATCACACTCTACTAAATATGTGGTGTTGCTTTTCAAAGAGTGGTCAACCACTTTTTGTTTCTTAAATAGATTGGTCTGTCTCTTAATCACATTTTATCTTGTATAAGACACTATACTCATCACTCCTTATTTTATTTTGTCTTATTTACAAATCATACTTAGCAACCATTCCATATTACATATCACTTAGAATCTTTGTAATGCTAATAAGCATTTATATATGATTGATCTTGGGCTCACTATTTGACATTTGTTTATCTTATTTTTATCCCTCAGCATATTCTCTTATTATCTTTAAATCTTAATTTAAACATATACATATCTCTAAGTCAGCCTTCTAATATCACAATATCTTCAACAAGAATGTATAATGGGCAACTCATATTTGCTTTGACATCTCCAAGTTCCAAAGCCAACTACTAGCACATCCATGGTGAGAATGGAGGGGCACTACATCCTCCCCCCTAAAACTTGACTTACTCCTGGAATTCACAACCAGGGTGGAAACATAACACATTAGTAGTGCATTATTCTATTACCAACATCAAAGCTAATTCATTACATCAAAATAATATACACTAGTTTTTCCTCTGAAAATAATTAATCTCACCAGGATATATACTATATAGTCCATTTCAAACATGACCTATCCTTTTAGTTTTCAATTTCAAAATAATAACACAATCAAGACTTGCATTTCAGAAATGATTCCATAGTACATAAACCACTCAAAATCATTACATATTAGGATTAACACCCATCAGTTTCTTTCAGGTTAAAGAAAACATTGCTTCCTAGCAGAATTTCTCATAACATAAAAATATCCAATTTCAAATGCATTACAATTTCATTTTCCTTACCCTTAAATTACAATTCTTCTTCCAATACACTGTTAAGCAATCAATACATCAGAATGCTACACTTCCATAAAACACAACTTAATTGTACACACATTTTTGCTCAATTTTGATGGTGTGGCTAAAGGTTATCCAGGGTTGGCCAGTGGGAGAGGTTTAATAAGACTGGAGAATGGAATCCTCTATGCTATGTTTGTAGGAAGTCTAGGTGAAAATACCAATAATATGGCGGAGGCCTATGCTCTTCTTTGAGGAATTAAATTTGCCTTGGCTTTTGGTATAAAAAACATCATTGTTGAAGATGATTCTAAGATTGTTATAGAAGCTGTCAAAGGTGAGGCCAAAGTGGGTTGGTAGATGGAGGATATAGTGCAGGGTATCAAAACCCTCCTACTTAACTTTAAAGGAAGGGAAGTGAGACATATTTAAAGAAAGGGTAACAAATCGGCTGACCTTTTAGCTAACTTAGGGATTAACATTAACCGCCTAAGGTGCTGAAAAAAATTAGATAATCTACCTCTTAGCATTATTGCTAATATACTGAAAGAAGCGTCTCTCTAATTTATCATGATGGTAATGATTATAAGTATTGCTTGGTGCTGCTATATTTCATTTGGCTCTCTCTTCAAGAGGAGAAGTGACTTATGTGTTAAAGTTGAGAACCCCACCAATCCCTATAGGGTGATGTGGAAGATGAATGCCCACGTGGATGATGACAAACTCAGCTGTGAGCATGTTAGGTGACCTAATAGAATTAGAAAGTCTTTTCAGCCGCCTCTTGGAGTGATGGTTCTGAATGGCACACATGAGAAAACCTTGGAAGGCATTAATGACTCAAACACACAGAGAGCAGAGGACAAGCTTGGAAATATGAGAAAGGAATTAGAAATAATGTTTTTTAATCTCCTTTCTAGATTATTCGAGCGTCTCTCCCCTTTGCTCTACAACTACATTTTCAGTCTTGAGTTTGGCTGGGTTAGAAAGATGGGTGGTGATAAGATAAGAACTGAACCCATGAACTGTGGCAAATTCAGGGAGGATGACCAGGTTTGGAGTATTGTGTATGAAGGAGGAGTTACTACATTTATTGAATGCCTAAATGGATATGATGAACATTTGTCTATTTAGTTTGTTGCCTCATGGGATAGTAATAGTGTGGTGAAAGTGGGTGGTGTCCAGTTTGAGGTTTCAAAGGATGCCATTGCCAAGGTGATGGTGCTGCAATGCTCAAGGAACATACTAAAGAAGTAGACGAGGGTTCAAGACATTGAAGGAATGAAGCTGTTCTTCAGAGAGGGAGAGAAGAAGATAAGACTGCAAGGAGGTTTTGAAAGGGAAAGCCTAGTAAGTCCTTGGAACTAGGTTTGCTTCTTGGTTAGGAAATACTTTACTTTAGAGGGGAGATATAAGGTTTTCTATCACTATCATTCTGCCTTTTTGAACCACTTCTGTCACAAAGTTGAAGTCAATTTTCCCTCCTTCCTACTATCTAGTCTAGAGGCTTCGGTGATCCAAGTTAAAAAAGCCTACAAAAGTAAAATTGTGATCCCTTCCTTGCCTCTACATCAGGGGCTCATTTTTCATCTCTACTAGTACCATCTCGCTCTCTGCCCCTCAAAACACCCTTCTGCCCGTCTGGTTGAAGACAGTTCTACTGATGACCCAGAAGACAAAGTCCCCCTTAGTGTGAGACTTGGTAGACCATATAAGATGAATATTTATGTGCCCTCATCACCTATTTCTCCCACTAATATGCCTTTGAGATCCTCGGCCCCTGTCTTGAGCCCTCAGGTTTCCAATGGTATTTCCTAGTGTAAGTCCCTTTCTGGGAGTCACACTCCACGGGCCCTTGTTCAAGTTGGTGGGGAGGGTTCCCATGGGGGGTCCAAAATAGAAGTGGAGGAGGGCCTATGCAATTTAAAGAGTAACTCCCCCAAACATGGCAGCAAGAAACACAAAAGAGGAACCCTTGAGCCAAGCAAGGGTGTTGGGAAAATTCACAACAGAAGTGGCATGAAGAGTGGGAAGGTCGAGCGGCCAACTCAGGAGATGTTGGGTAGAGAGGAGAAGCAGGATGAAAAGGACGCCAAGGTGGAGAAGGATAGAGCCATTGGAAAACATGGTATTGCTAGGAAACCGAGCATAAGAAGATCCTCCAGATTGGCAGGGGATAAACTCCACTATGTGAAGATTATGGACTACTCCTCTAACTTAGAGCATGAGGTCTTGGTGAAGAAGGTGGAAACAAAAAATGAGGAGTCAATCCCGATTCAAGATATTGAAGGTACTAGCCACTTTGAATCCATGAATAATTCCTACTATGAAACAAATGATGAAGACATGGAGATACTGGAGACAATGGACAAATAGGTTATGAGCTCTAGGATGGAGTTGGACAACAAGAGGCTGGAGAAGGAGTTGTCTAAGCTCATGACTCATCTTTCTACCATGGAGACCAAACTGAAGGTTTTTATCAATCTATTGTTGAAGACTTCACACAGGGCTGCTGATGCATTTTCGGTGTTGCACAAGGATTAGGTCAAGGGAGAGGATTCTTTGTTGGACAATAAGGAAAATTTGTTTAATTTGCTCAATGAGGACTAGAAGGATCTCCTTAGCTATCTATTTCATTATCTTTTGTTTTAATTCTCATACTCTATTTTTTGGTTATGCTAATAAACTACTGTTAGTCCATTGTTTTGTGGTTGTTTGAGGTTCTGTGCCTGTTTTGTTGCCTATTGGGTTTTGTTATCAGGATCTACACTTAGGTTTACAACTTAATATTATCAAAAAACATAATTATACACACCAAGCACACATTTCTAATTAAATATTCATCAAAAACATAATCCATACCTTACACTCAGTGGCTTGATGATGTTAGGCCACACACACATGGTGAGACCATCCAACAAGACCACAATGACCTATCTCTTATTGTGTAAGGTGGTTAGCCTCCAAGAGATAGTCATTACACATAGGTGGGTAGTGGGTCCTGTTGTGCCTCTCACACACACCCCATTTCAAGAAATAGGGAACCCTCTTGCAAAATTTGGTTTAGATTAGGTTTTTCATCTCCTAAGTTGTCAAAAATGGTCAAAATGCATTTCTTGCCATGTTAGAAAATTGATGTTGGTGGGTCATTCAAAAATCTAAGTCAATGTGGTTGCATTCAATAAAACTAGGTCTGAATGTCTTTTGCGCTAAAAAACCCTCCATTCGACCCTTTCGCTAAAATACACTACCTTTGACTTAGCGTTGTTTTCCTTCCCACCTGACCTTTGCGATGTTTTCATTATTTATAGACCCAGTGCTAAAACCAACTGTATCTGACCTCGCACTGTAATGCCTATCTACCGACTAAGTCAGAGACCCACAAAATCTCTGTAGGTCTGAGGGTCTCTACAACCTTGCAAAGTTCTTAAAATGCATCTGACTAACCCTGCACTATAACTCTTGACCACCGACTAAGTTGGTAACATGCTAAAGTCCCACCATGTCAGTAGCATCCAGATTCCGCACAAACCCTAAAACTTTCTACCAAATGTCATGACTAATAAACTGTACTCTCCTCATTAATGGCAATTAAACAAAGGGAAATGAAAGGAGTCTTGTTGATCTTAAGCTCATTTTGTACTTCAATAATAACTTAGGATTTCTCTAGCAATATTTAAGATTGATCCTCCTGTGCACAACCCACGATTTCGACCTTGAAGGATCTCTTCACCTGTGTATTCTAGCATATTTCATCTTCGTAAACCAGGTAGATGCATGCTTCATCCACTTAGGGTTTGTGTTTGCTAGTTAGGGCTTCACTTAAGCATAAATTTTACAAATTTAATTTCTTTGAATCACCCTACAAGTACATTGTTGCAATGAAAGATCAAGTTCAAGGGTAGAAATTAGGGTTTTCTCCCTGATTTATATCATTATTTTTGAACCCTAGGAAAGGTCGATTCTTAAGAAGTGTTTTTCAAACCCTGATGTGAAGCCCTTAACAAAATTCATCAAGTTGCAACCAAAAATCTTACTTTTCCATGACCAAACTAATGAACAAAATGAGTGGGAAATTGGCTAAGTAAAAAAAGAAATCAACCCTTTGTAGTTGCGCCAAAACCCATCTGACTGACCCTTAGAGCTTTGCGATCAAATTACAGTCAGTCAGCGACCTTGAAAACTGCTGCCAAGCTCTCAAATGTACTTTGTACTAAAAACCTCATCCTCTGACCTAGTGCCATTTATCACTCCAACCGACTTGGTTAGATAACCCTTAGAATCATGTTGAACTCCAATGTTTATTTTGCACTTCAAACAAAGTGTTCCAACTTGGTGCTGAAAGGTGCCTTCTCTGACCTAAGTTAGACACATCTAATTTCCTCGCAAGTTTGTGACACTGGAAACTCCCACAAATTTTGATAAAGTAGGTAAGCGCTAGAATTAACTCCCTTCGACTGCGTACTAGAATAGCCCTTCACTGACTTAGTGGGTCATCCTCAAAATCCCTGCAAGGTCAGACAATATCAAAACCTATGCAGAGAGCATAATGGAATCATCCAACGTGGAAAACTCAATTGACCGACCTCCACAACTGATCCAAGTCGGTTCCATCTAAAAACTCCACATATGAGACATGCGCCAAATCTCTGCAAAGAGTTATAAAGGCTTGATGACCTGAATGTCGATAGACCAATGGGTAGGACGACCCCAATTCCTCTGCTAGGTTGGTGGACCTCCAAATCCCCGCTTTGCTTTCTGTAGGTCAGTTGACCCCCAAACCAACGCAAAATTGGTAAAATGATTGTTCTAAGAGAAATTTCAAAAGGTGAAGGGTCTGTCAAGATGAGATAATAGTTGCATTTATGAAATCATGATGTTTTGTATGTTCTAGATATGATCTTGCAACATTTAAGCATTTATTGCATGACTTAGTATAAGATTGTTTCATCATTTAATCATGTGATAACTGTAATGACTAGTAAATTTCAGACTTATGTGTTCTCATAGGCATACATTGGTAACTTAGTTGATGCATATAAAACTCATTTAGCATAACATGCCTTGGTAATGTAATAGTTAACTTGATAGTCATAAATTTCAAACTTAGGAGTTAGGAAAACCATTTCAGAGGCATCAAGACTTATGATGTCTAGTCATGTAGGTTAGATGAATGTAAGAGCTCAAACCATGAGGTACGAGTTCAAAGGAATCCCTCCCAAGACAAAGATCTCTACTGGATGGAAAGATATAGGAGATATAGACCTAGGTCATATTGACTTAAAGGATTTCAGACTTAGAGTGTTTGGACCAAATCCAACCCCGAGAGCCAAAAAGGTGAAATATAGTGGGATTGCAGAGGCTGCTGCCTTCCCTACATCAGCCTAGTGTACAGAATTTATAGTTGCTTGTGTAGGGAGGTATGATGTAATGACTAGGACAATACAAACTGCCAGTGGGGATGTCCTAGTAGACCTAAGTCCACCTTCTTTAGCTGAGATCTTTGGGATTCCATGGCATGCAGTGATGACCATGCCAGACAAGGTAGATGCAGAGTCTACATACAAGAAAGATGAAAATGGATCCAAGAAGCACATGAATAAATAGTGGGCAAAAAGAAAGAGGTTTACCTTGGTCAAATTTCATCAGGTTTTGTATAGGAGTGACTTTCATGAGGAGATAGGTGATCTGATAACCTTGTTGAGAAGAATATTTGGATTGCCCACAACATCAACCTTTGAAGGGTGGATGTTCTTTATGATTCATAAGATATTGAAGGGCACCAAGTTCTATTAGGCATAGATTCTAAGTGACAACATACATGAAGCTTTCAGCAACTTTATAGACAAATAGTTTTTCAAATAGACTTCATATGTGGTATATGCATTAGTAAGAAGAATTGAGTATCCTAGATTATCCAAAGTTGGAGAAGTAGTAAATGATGAGCAACATCAGATTAAATTCTTTGAGTGTTTTACCTAGCTAACATTGTCCCAATCTCTTATTCATTTCAAGAGGGTAAATGATGCCTTTACCATGAATATAACCAAATTGTTACAAGGAAACTTAGCACTTAGGATATCCATCGAAGCCATGAATGAAGTCACCAAGTATGGAAGGTGGTAAATACAGTTTGAGAAGTTCACATATTTAAGAGTTCAAGGCTTCACTGGAGCAGCCTATAGACTACCTATATACCCCATAGATAAGGTAGTTCTTTTGGAATTGTCTAGGTAGTTGATAACTTGTGTTGAAAAGCTAAAACATTTGCATAGAACAAATGTTTAATTCCCTATTCTTCTAGGTAAAGGAAACTATGCATGTGCTTCCTTGGGGGGGCTGAGCATTTAGACATAGAGCTCTAACTTCTCAACCTCCATTATCATACAAAGAGGGATCATTTTGATCTAAATAGGGTGATGCAAAGGTTTATAAGTAAGAAGCTATTTCATAAGATCTAGTTAGAAGATTTTTTGGCCAACTGCCTAGATGATTATGAAGTAATGAAAAGAGCTCATTCCAGATTATCCCTGGGATTCATTAGAAAATTTCACATTATAGCCATCCCAAATCAATTGGAGGATGATGAAAATGTAATGCATAGAAGAGCCTGGGAGGCACAGTATCACCAGCCTATTCCCTCACCCAATTGGACCAATGGAGAAGAGAGTTCCTTAGATGTTGTGATGAAGGAACCAATCAGACCGAGTAAAGCTTCGGTAAGAAGTCAGATTACTATTTTGCAAAGATAGAGAGTGCATCTTACGTACACTGAGCCTAACTTTGAAAAAGGAATCTGGAGGAGAAGAAGATGCACCAATAGAGATAACTGATGAAGTAGAGCCAACTCAAGGACCTGCCATGAGATCAGATAGTAAGGAGCATGTACCCTTGGCAGAGAAAGCCAAGGCATAGAAAAGTAAGACATCTACTCCAAAGACACAGAAGAAGGATATTCCTCCCTCCACCAGGACAAGAGCATCAAAGAAGAAAGATATACCTAGTGGGTCGAGAGAGGGGTCAAAAATAAAGAAAGTTAAAGTAAAGGATACTAGCAAGACTACGGAAGCTACCATTGCTGCAATTCCTGACAACACTAGCTTGTTAGCTTCTCCACCTCCTGCTGTCCTAGTTGTAAGTGCTGCTATGCTTTCTCCTACTGCTACCACTGCTGCATCTTCCCCTGTTGTTTCCATTATTACTCCTACTTCTCCTACAACTTTCAGTCAGGAAGATACCTCTACTGATTCCTCACCTGCAATTTCCATTTCAACTGCTTCTTGTTCATTGGCAATAGACTCGAGCACTCCAAGTAGCACCATTTTCTCCATAGCTACCTCTTCACTTTCTTCCATCACCACCACATCCTTGCCTTCTATATCTTCTATTTCACTCTCCACCTCCTTTGCTCTGCCTCCTATTTCGTCCATTCTTTCACCTTCTCCCCCCTTTCCTACCTTTTCCATCACTTCACCCATTGTTGTTTCCTTTGTCCTACCAAACTCTTCCATCCCACTAGCTTTGGGGTCTACTACCTTTGCCAACTTGTAACAAATCAGGTTACCTTCAATTGCAACACCCTTATCATTTGTTACCCTTATCTCTCAAGTTGCCATAAACCAAGATTCAACTCCCTTGGTTGTGCCACTATTGCCATACATAGAGAAAGTATGTGTTGAATTGGTCCTTCAAGAGCTAGAGCTAGAGAAGGATGTATTTGAGGAGATAGAGAAAGAAGTACCAAATGAGCCTTTGGCTGAAACATCACACATTGAAATAATTTAAATCTTAGATAGTCCTCCAGAGAAGAACCCAATAGAAGCAATCCTAGGAGGAGCTCAGAAAGATGTATTGGTAAACTAGAGAAGTCTTGTAAATGAGAAAGAGGATATGGATAAGGAACTGGAACAAGAAAAAAGATTGCTCAAAGGACCACCCAATACAGACAATGAGAATTCTGAGGTGTCTAAAGAGCCTTCCTCCTCAACACCTGACTAGTTGCAAAGAAGAATTGCATATCCTGAGCCTCAGGTAGAGATTATGAAATTAGATCTATGTGTTATTCTATCACAAGCACAAAAACCAAAGAAGAAAAAGAAAGCCAAGGTTCTATCCATAATTTATAAGGATGTAACTGGATCCAGGATAGCAGAAGTAGCTATCCCACCAGCTGATGCAAACATAGAACAAGTTAGAGTTGAAGATTACACCATAACCACTCTTAACTTGGGACCAGCTACGAGGGCTTAGAAGGTTGATGAGTTTAAGGGTTCTGTCTCTTCCATTTTGGAACAACTAGATAAAGATGAACTCACAAAGAAGGAGCTAAAGCAACAGAATGAAGAATTTAGAGCTTGTTTTCAATTTATGATAAAGCCTATAGACTCTGAGGGTTAGCTAAGGATGGTGTCCACTTTTCTATTAAGAGATGAGGTGTCCAAACTCAATGAAGTCTAGACTTTATCCACTGAAACTCAAAAATGGATGATCAAAGTGTGTAAAAAGGGATGTGAAGCAATCGATGCCGTAGCTAAGTTTCATAAGAATTTGTGCCAACTCCAGGAACATTGTAAAGACTTGTATGAGGAATGTGATCCTTTTGATGAATACTATTATGAGGTATTCCCTAGAGGAAAAGAAATTAGAGATTTGCCTACTCAAACATTGTTGTCTTAAAATATTTTGATAGGAAATAGACTACATATAGCCATAACATGGTATCAACAAATAAAATTGATAAAGGAAGTTTTCAATAGCATCAGGGAGGCCTACAAAGTGGCGGATGAAAATATACCGACTCTTATTTATGAAATAAATGACACCTTGAAGGACTACCTTGTGATGGCTTGTGATGATCTAGCACCTTACAATGTGAAGGGATGCAAAGATAAATTACATAAGATAGTTTTTGAAGATATCAAGTTGGATGTGGAAGCCAGACCAGACAAAGTCAATGACCTCCGAAATGACTATTACATTTCATAAAGGAAAGAAGGATGTGGAGAAAATGTATATTCAATACAGTCAGGAGTTAGAGATGTTCAGATATTGAGTCAACCACCTCAAGAACCCAAACCCCGTAGATATCAATCCATCATTGTCAACTTGGGTCAGCTACCATAACAAAATAGCAGAAGAAGACAAAGTGGATTTGGATGAAGAATATTATCATATTTTTGAAATGTAATCCCATCACTTTTGTATATTGCTATATTTGGAAGGTCATGTGACAGTATTTTTTCTTTATCATGCCTTGAAAATGGTCTTTTCTATATATATTCAAATGAGTTGTCAAATTTTCCATGTTCAATGTATTTAGGGGTCATTTTTTATCCATTTCATAAGAGACAAAATGTAATCCGGGATTGTAATGAGCTGTTGTAAATGCATTAAATAACATGTAATCTAGACCGTTGGTGTTGAGTTAATCTCCACCATTCACTGAAAAAATTGGTATGGTGCCTTGTCTATAAAAGGGCCATCATTCTTTCATTGTAAGGAGAAGACTCTTGATGCTGAATTGTTGATACTCTACCATTTGAAGCTAATACAAAGCAAGTTTCTATAGTTTTCTTGAGAATTTGAGTATTGTATTGGTTAATTGATTTCATGGTTCGCTTCTTGATCTCCATTAGTTAGTTAGTTGTGCTTTTACAATGTTCATGATTTGTTAAAGGTATCTGATGAATGTTCACAGTCCATACTTTTAGTTGCTTGCTAATTGTAAGTAGTTGTGCAAAGTTAGCCTAGGTTGCTCATTTCGTGCTAATTTCAATTATTTTTCATTAATCAAATTGCACCATCATTTGGGTATTTGATGAATGAATGTAATATGAAAATATTTAAGTCTCCATTGAAGATAACATCATTTTCTGCAGTGCTGTAACATTGATTTAGTTTGGTAACTTAGAAAATTGGTTAAATTTCAAAACATTTTTTCTATTTGTAGCAGTCTCTTCATTGTGAATGACACTTATGATTTCTCTAAAACCCTCTCTCCTTTTGCATTTTCTTTGAAAACAACTATTAGTTTAGGCATTTCAACAACATATTACATTGTTTTATCAGATGAAATCATTAAGGATTTGCACGAACTTCTGTTTAAACTATTTTAATCCATCAACTGCATGTAAGACCCCCTGCCAGCATAGCTAGTACATTCCAACTGAGAGATTCCAAGAAAGCTAAGACCTCGTTGTGGAAACCTTGGAGTAGTCTTACCTAGGGTAGGATACTTTTCAAGAGAGGTGTGATACCAACAATCATACCTGCATTCTTGAGTGCAAAAACACCCATCAATAGAATTGGTGCTAGAAGGAGGGCTTGAACCAAGCTAAAATTTTCCTCTATCAAATCAGCAAGTCTAGGGACCAGACAGAGACATACTAGATCCAGCTCAGTTGGAGAAGAGCTGCTGTCCTTGACAGAATTTAGACAAACAAGAAGGGATCAAGGAATACCTAGGGCACTAAGGGCTCAATCAGTCATAAGGAATGCAGCAATAGCACCAATCAATAATCTGATTATGGATTTCTTTGTGGCAAACAACCGGTCCCCATTTTAGTTTAATGATTACCATGATATGCCCAAAAACCTTGACAAGTTTTTCTCCAAATTTAGAGTAAATGATCTAGATAGAACTACAAATGAGCATATTAAAATCTTTGAAAGTAACATGTTTATGCTCCAAGTACAACACGAAGATGTGGTCTGTTGATTGTTTCCTTACACTTTGCAGGACAAATCTTATTATTGGTTTGCTAATATGCCTTCAGTATCTATACTATCATGGCTGGCTCTGAAGACTGCATTCTTGGATCGCTTCCAGATGCTAACTACCCCAGCAGACCTCTATAGGTCCTTCATGGAAATTTGTTGAGGTGAAGGTGAGCTGATAAGTTTTTTAATAATAGATTTCAAAAGGCCTTTAGTCATCTACAAGATCCTTATGCCATAGGCCAGTCTGCAGCCCTGCCAATTTATTATGTAGCCCTGGATAGACTCGCCTCTATGTTTGTGAGAAGGGCTAACTCACCCCCAGCTAATATTGCTCAAGCCTATACTGAATTTGTTACTATGAATACTCAGCTAGGACAAACAACCACATGTCCGTTGAATCACATGGGTCCTATAGCCATGTCAAATCAAGTACCCATGATTAATCAAGCTTTAGCCAACCATACCCCTATAATGAACCTAGTCCCAACTCCTGCTGCTACACAAGCTTTAGTGGTTCACCCAGGGAACCCAGTAGTTGAAATGCCCCCAGCCCAAATGTCCTTTGTTTAATCTTCTGAGACTACTAAGATAAGAGATGACAGAGATGAAATTAGAGAATTAGCTGAGCAGATGAAGAAGTTCACTGTAGAGGTCACCCACCTAAGGAATCAAAATGCATATCTGGAGTAGAGGAATCAAAATCATAACCAATTCAAAATTAGAACTAGTATTAGAATGAGAATTATTAGTAGTAATCGAACCAGTCTTGGAACACTAGGCCCAACAACGGCGGGGTGCCATCACCATTGGAGAATCAGAATAACAATGCCTGTCCACCTGACCATGTTATGTTGGCTGAAGCAACATTGTCCACATGGTGCAGGATGCATAATACCAATGTTCATTCAGAGTTGGACTTCCTAGAATTTCAGATAGCCTCCAACATATTCTAGATGGAAATCCAGAACACGGAGACACAAGAGTCTCCACCAATGGGATATGAGCTTGTGCCATCTCAAAGGTATGACACTGCCCTAGTGGTTGATAGTTACATATTTCTGTTTCAAGATGATAATCAGCCTAAGGAAGAAGAGCTAGATGAAGTAAACGCTTATTAACAATACAGCAAAACTCCATATAATTTGAGAAGCAATAAGCCAAAAGGTCCTTTCACCACTTCCATTCCTTCGAGCAACTATCAAATCCCACCGGATGCAAAAGATTCCAATAATCCTGAACCTCAAAAGGCCACACCCCAGTCCATGCATCAAGGAATTGTTGCTGAAAATTCCCAGAAGTCTGATAGAGCAAAAAAAGGATAGTATGTAGCTGATGAACTTAAGAAGATGAAGGTTAGTTTGTCTGTTTATGAATTGCTTAAAGTGCCTGAGGTTAGGACAGCCTTCTTCCAAGATATGGATGCCAGTATTAAGGCAGATTCTTCTCAAAAGGAGGTTCCCATGAAGGATAACACTGAAAAAGGTAAGGAGAGAGTTCATGTGATGGATACTAAATAGAAGATGGCATTGTAGAAGGATAAGAGAGAAATCCCTCCCTTTCTCTTAACACTCCAAATATTTAGGAAGAATCTTCATAATTTTTTGGTGGATTCGGGTGCTTCTACTAATGTAATTCCTTTATCAGTCTGTAAAGCCCTAGGTCTCACCTTGGCCAAGTCTTCTAGGAAAGTCACACAGTTGGATAAGACTGAGGTGAATGTGATGGGTGAATTAAATAAGATATATATGTAGTTGGCTTTTGATCCTAGAATGCAGCAATACATAGATATTCAAGTGGTAGATATTCCTGATCAATATGGTATGCTCTTAAGTAGGGATTGGTCTAGAAATTTGAATGGTTACATGGTGACAAACTTCTCCCACATGTGGCTTCCATGGAAGGGACTGGAAAACCAGATTTGCATCGAAAGGGAGCCAAAAATGAAACATATGATTACGGAGTATAATCAAACGAACGAAATCTTGTTTTCAAAAGTTGATTTGGGAGTCTATCTTCCTCATGTTGATCAAGATGAAGAGATATTCATGTTGAGTTGCAATTAGCCCTGACTAGAATATCAAGAGACTACTAAAGCATGTGTGCAGTCAGTATCTGAATCCTCCTCTAAGGGTGATGATGACAAGCTAGGTATATTTGAAGGATTTCATGATTTTGTGGCTAAATTTATAAGTGATCAAGTACCTCTAGGGAAGCGAGTTCAAATGGAAGAATTGCTTCTACCAAACTGGTGTCACATCCATGATGCTTCTCATTCAGAGTTTACATGCCTATTTTGCCAAGAAGTAGTGGAACAAGTACATAAACATTTAAACAATCTAATAGTTCTAAAGGAAAACCCAAGTGTCACAACAAAGATGGAGCCAAAACCTCACTCAGATGAAAAGAAACAAGTAAAGTAGGATGACAACCATAAGGATTTTAGCCTTTGGACCTTGAGGTTTGACAGATCAAGATATAGACAAGGATTTGGGGTAGGTTTTGAATTGATCAGTCCCACTGGAAGTTTGTACTTGGTGTCACATAGATTATAGTTCCCTTGCACAAATAACATAATGGAATATGAAGCTTTAGTACAAGGATTGCTGATGGCCCTCCAGAAGAAAGTCAGAGTTATTTAGGTGTTTAGAGACTCAAAGCTGGTTGTAAAACAAGTGAGGAAGCAATACTCGTGTAATGATAAGAGGTTGAATAGGTATAGAAACTGAGAATGGGATTTCATCGAATACTTTGAAGGTTTCAATATCCAGTTGATTCCTCAAAGGTAGAATCATGTTGTGGATGCTCTAGCACAAACAACGAGCATGTTAGAACCAACATCAATGGCATGTTTAAAGAAGTTCACTGTTGAATTTGTCACCACCCCATTGGTACCAAATAATGTCACAAACTTTCAAGTCTTTGAGGATGACAAACATATAATTAACTTCCTCACTTCATCTAATGTTTTCATTGCTCAAATAATAGATGAAGAGGAAATGGAACCTTCTAAGATGGATTTAGAGGGAGTTCTCAATCTAAAGACAACCACAATCCCATGAGGGATGGTGGAATTGGAGTAACTGTTTGATTCAAACAAGTTGGGAACCCAGAGGAAAGAAGGAGAATCTCCTGATGGATAGTGTGATCCTTTTAATTTGGGGACAGATGAAGCGATCAAGAATGTGTTTATTGGAAAAGCCATCATAGAACAAGAAAAAGCAGGCATCATTCATGTGTTAAGAGACTATCATGAAGTAACAGCATGGAGTTATGAGGACCTCAAAATGTATGAAACCTCAATAATTACTCACACCATACCTCTAAAACTAGGTGTGAAGCCATTCAGACAAAGATAGCGGCAAGTGAACGCTTTGTCAGAACCCCTAATTTTTAAAGAAGTGCAGAAATTGTTGTCAGCAAGAATAATATTTCTTGTCAGACATTTATCCTCAATAGCAAACTTTGTCCCAGTTTGGAAGAAAAATGGAGAGATCAGACTTTGTGTCGACTTCTAAAATTTGAACCGAGCATCTGAAAAGAATAACTATCCGCTACCATCATTAGATGAGGTATTGCAGATTGTCAATGGATCTCAGATGATGTATTTTATAGATGGATATTCAGGCTACAACCAGGTGATGGTTGATTATGAAGATAGATTGAAGACATCTTTTACATGCAAATCGGGGATCTATGCATACTGCAGAATGTCATTTGGGTTGATAAATGTTGTTGCTACATTCCATCGTGCGATGGGCATAGCTTTCAAAGGATTAGTTGGGAAGTGTATTATAATCTATATGGATGATCTCATGGTGTTTTTAAAGAGATGAGAAGATCACATGACTGACTTAAGGAGAGTATTACAATAGTGCAAAGACTATGGTATCTCACTCAACCCCAAGAAGTGCATCTTTGGAGTAACTGAAGGAAAGTTGTTGGGACACGTAATCTCTGAGAAGGGCATATCTATTAATCCAGACCGAGAGTAGGCAATTCTCAAGGTACCATCAAAGGAACTCAAGTCTTATTTTGGTAAGATCAACTTTGTATGCAAGTTCATCACTAGTTTTGTTGAAATTGTTCGGTCACTTAATGCCATGTTGAAGAAAGATGCCAAAATGGATTAGACTCTGGAAGCCAACACTGCATTTGCAGAGATCAAACAAGCAATAGTAAACGCTCCAGTGCTAGTAAGTCCAAATTATACATTGTCATTCCATATCTACTCATTCACTTCTGAGCATACTTGTGTAGCCATGTTAACACAGAAGAGAGCAATCGATGATGAAAGGCCCATTATTTTCATGAGAATGCCATTAAAGGACGTGAAGCTAAGATATCTGAACATGGAAAAGTAAGTATATGCCCTAGTAAAGCTAGTTAAGAAGTTTCGCCATTACATTCTAAGAAGTTAGGTAACTGCGATAGTGCCAGATGCAATAGTTAAAGTGCTGCTGATGCAAAGTGAACTCGAGCAGAGAAGACAGGAATGGGTTATCATTCTACAGGAATTTGATATCAATACAACCCATGAACTTGGTTAGAGGGAAGGCATTAACCCGATCAATGGTAGAGGTTGGACCAGGCCTAGTCTCCCAGCAATACATGTTAGAAGACATCTCTAAGCATGAGTGGTATGGAGACATCATATTTTATCTTCTCAATCAGTGTTGTCCACCGTAGTTGAATCTAATTCAAAGAAGAGCACTTAGGCTGAAAAGCAATATCTATATGATAAAAGGGTTAGTACTATACAAGAAGAATCATGAAGGGATCTATCTAAGATGCTTGGACAAGATAGAGGTAACCTAGGTGCTACCTAGTTTTCATGACAAGTTTGGGATAGGTCATGGATCAGCTCATTCAACTGCCAATCAAATTCTCTAAGCAAGGTATTACTAGCCTACGTTATTCAAAGATTCTTATTCGCAAGAGAATGAAATGTTGCCATGCCGCTGCAACCAATTGTGGAGGTACGACCCTTCGTACAATGGGGCCTCGACTTTATTAGTATGATCAATCTGCCCTCCTCTGCAGGCCACATTTATATTTTGATGGCTACTGACTACTGTACTCATTGGTCTGAAGCCATAGCTTTTAAACTATGTACCACAGAGGTAGTCATTGACTTTATTGAGAAGCATATTATTACTAGGTTTGGATGTCTATTCTCTTTAGTTTGTGATAATGGTCCTACCTTTTCATCATTGCATTTTTCTAATTGGGCATTTGATTATGGGATCATTCTGAAATTCTTGTCTAATTACTATCCACAAGGGAATGGGGTAGTTGAGTCCACAAGTAAAAACCTGCTCGAAGTAATAAAAAAGCTACTAGACAAAAACCCTAGGGATTGGCATACTCAACTTAGATTTGCTTTATGGGCTGATAGAATTAGACACAAGGCTTCCTTGGGAACAACATCTTATCATTTAGTCTACAGTATTGAACCCATCTTCCCCATTCATTTGAGAATTCATGTTCTACAATTCATGCAAGATTGTCTTGAAACAGATGACCAGTTGTCCTCCTGGTTGGCCCAATTATTGCACCTCAAAGAGAAACGTGATGATTCCATAGAAAACTTTGCCAAACACCAAGGGGTGGTGAAGAGATGGTTTGACAAGAAGGCCAAGGTCAAGGCCTTCTGCATTTTAGATTTAGTGCTATATTGGGATAAATCCCATGAGAAGAAAGGTGAACACGGTAAGTTTGATAAGCTTTGGTTGGGCCCGTATTAGATTTATGAGATCCTTGGTGATAACACATATCGACTCAAGAGCCTTACTAGTGAGGAGCTTCCATTGTCCATCAATGGACAGTTCCTAAAGCACTACTTTCAAGATTGAGAGGTAGTCTTGCCTCCTATTAATGTACATAGTTAGGTTGCTTGTTTGTTGTGGTTAGGTTGGTTTGTTGTTAGATTAGTTTGCTTCCCTATTTTCTCTTGCTATAGTTGTTAGGTGTTTCGCTTTCACTTAGTTTAGTGGTTATTTCCCACTTTGCTCTTGTTCACTGCACTTGCTTTGTAGCGGGGTCTTTGTTTCTAGAATGTGGTGGTAGTTATGTGGACCTACAAGTGCTTCTTTGTTGGGTAAATAATCTATAGTCTTTCTTTGAGAAACCAAAGTTTTTACTTAGATCTCCTGTGGTATGATGTTTGTTCATTGGAAAGGAGTCATTAGTTGGTGTATGTGAAGTATTTTCTAACCATATATCTCTTACACTTTAAATAATCCTGAAGTAGCTAAGTGAGTCTTGGTGATATTGCATTAAGTGAAAAATCTAAGGTCCACCTTTGCTGCCATCGGGAGTCTGCACCCAGCTAACTGAGTTATTAAGCTAGTGGTACTGCATTGTACTCTATCCATTTAAGCTCAATGAACATCAGTTAATAAGTCAAAGAAAAAATACAAAGAAAAATCATAATTACATATCATAACTTAGTTAGATGGACAATCAAGTAAACTCTACTGGGGCTATGGATGCTTGACTGGCAATGGGGTTCTGCTTGAGTGGAATTCTGAGACAAACCCGTTGGGCCTATAGACACTCGCTGGCAATGTGGCAATGTCTAGGTACTTCAGAAGGTGTGTACTACTCAAGTAGCTTAATGCAAAGGATCTAAGATGAGCTTAATCGCTAAGGGATGGGAATGAATGCAACCAGCACACACTCAATTTTTAATGATATGGATGGTTGCACTAGTTATTGATCTTTGATTCTTTGATAAGATATCATGTTTTCTTGTCTAACATGTGGGAAATGCAGAGATTATGGGTTCAAACTGAAAGTTTATCTTTGAAATGCTCTGGAGTATTTCCTAGTAGAGTCACCATTTGCTGTGCCTCACACACATGCCCCATTTCAGGAAATAAGGACCCCCTCTTGCAAACTTTGGTTTAGATTAGGTTTTTCATCTCCTAAGTTGTCAAAAATAGTCAAAATGCATTTCTTTCCATGTTAGAAAATTGATGTTGGTGGGTCATTCAAAAATCCGCTAAGTCCAAGTGGTTGCATTCAATAAAACTAGGTCTGAATGTCTTTTGTGCTAAAAAGCCCTCCATTCAACCCTTGCTCTAAAACCCATTGCCTCCGACTTAGTTTTGTTTTCCTTCCCATATGACCTTTGTGTTGTTTTCATCATTTACAGACCCAACACTAAAACCAACTGTATCTGACTTCGCACTGTAATACCTATCTACTGACTAAGTTGGAGACTCGCAAAATCTCTGCGGGTCTAAGGGTCTCTAAAACCCTGCAAAGCACTTAAAATGCATCTGATCGACCCTACACTATAAGTCTTGACCACCGACTAAGATGATAACATGCCAAAGTCCCGCCAAGTAAGTAGCGTCCAGATTCCGTGCAAACCTTAAAACTTTTTGCCAAACATCGCGACTAACAAACTGTACCCTCCGTATTAATGGTGATTTAAAAAAGGAAAATAAAAGGAGTCTTACGTGATCTCAAGCTCATTTTTCACTTTAAGAATAACTTAGGAGCTCTCCAGTGGCATTTAAGATCAATCCTCCTACATACAACCTGTGAATTTGACCTCGAAGGATCTCTTCACCTACGTATTCTAGCATATTTCATCTTCGTAAACCAGGTAGGTGCACACTTCATCCACTTCGGGTTTGCGTTTTCTAGTTAGGGTTTCACTTAAGCGTAAATTCTACAAATTTAATTTCTTTGAATCACCCTGTGAGTACATTGTTGCCATGAAAGATCAAGTTCAAGGGTAGAAATTAGGGTTTTCTCCCTGATTTATATGATTATTTTTTAACCCTAGGAAAGGTCGATTGTTAAGAAGTGATTTTCAAACCCTGGTGCGAAGCCCTAAAAGAATTCATCAAGTTGCAACTAAAAATCTTACTTTGCCACGACCAAACTGATGAACAAAATGAGTGGGAAATTAGCTAAGTAAAAAAAATTGACCCTTTGTAGTTGCACCAAAACCCATCCAACTGACCCTTAGAACTTTGTGATCAAATTGAAGTCAGTTGGTGACCTTGAAAACCTCTGCCAAGCTCTCAAATGCACTTTGTATTGAAAACCTCATCCTTTGACCTAGTGCCATTTATCGCTCCAACTAACTTGGTCGGATAACCGTTAGAATCCCACTGAACTCCAATGTTTATTTTGTGCTTAAAATGAAGTGTTCTGACTTGGTGCTGAAAGGAACCTTCTCTGACGTAAGTTAGACGCATCTAATTTCCCCGCAAGTTTGTGAGACTAGAAACTCCTGCAAAATTTGATAATGCAAGTAAGCACTGGAATTAATTCCCTCCAACCATGCACTGGAATAGCCCTTCACCAACTTAGCGGTCATCCTCAGAATCCCCATGAGATTAGATGATATCAAAACTAGTACAGAGAGCATAATGGAATCATCCAACACTAAATTTCACCTGCTCTGACTTACACTAAAAACTCAACCAATTGAGCTCCACGACTGATCCAAGTCAGTTCCATCTAAAACCTCTACAAGTTAGACATGTTGCAAATCTTTGCAAAGTGTTATAATGGCCTAATGACCTAAATGTCAATAGACCAATGGGTTGGATGACCTCGATTCCTCCACCAGGTCGGTGGACCTCCAAATCACCGCTTTTCTTTCTGCAGGTCAGTTAACCCCCAAATCAATGCAAAATTGGTAAAATGATTGTTCTAAATTAAATTTTGAAAGGTGAAGTGTTTGTCAAGATGAGATAATAGTTGCATTTATGAAATCATGATGTTTTGTATATTCTAGATATAATCTTGCAACATTTAAGCATTTATTGCATGACTTAGTATGAGATTGTTTCATCATTTAATCATGTGATAAATGTAATGACTAGTAAATTTTAGACTTATGTGTTCTCATAGGCATACATTGGTAACTTAGTTGATGCATATAAAACTCATTTAGCATAACATGGCTTAGTAATGTAATATTTAACTTGATAGTCATAAATTTCAAACTTAGGAGTTAGGAAAACCATTTTAGATGCATCAAGACTTATGAGGTCCAGTCATGTAGGGTAGATGACTGCAAGAGCTCAAACCATGAGGTACAAGTTCAAAGGAATCCCTCTCGAGACAAAGATCTCTATTGGATGGAAGGATATAGGAGATATAGACCTAGGTCATATTGACTTAGAGGATTTCAGACTTAGAGTATTTGGACCAAATCTGACCCCAAGAGCCAAAAAGATGAAAGATAGTGGGATTGCAAAGGTTGTTGCCTTCCCTACATCAGCCTAGTGTGCAGAATTGATAGCTGCTTATGCAGGGAGGTATGATATAATGACTAGGACAATACAAACTGCCAGTGGAGATGTCCTAGTAGACCTAAGTCCACCTTCTTTAGCTAAGATCTTTGAGATTCCATGGCATCCAGTGATGACCATGCCAGACAAGGCAGATGCAGAGGCTACATACAAGAAAGATGAAAATGGATACATGAAGCACATGAATGAATAGTTGGCAAAAAACAAGAGGTCTTCCCTGGTCAAATTTCCTCAAGTTTTGTATAGGAGTGATTTTCACAAGGAGATAGGTGATCTGATAACTTTGTTGAGCAGAATATTTGGATTGCCCACAACATCAACCTTTCAAGGGTGGATGTTCTTTATGTTTGAGGAGATATTCAAGGGCACCAAGTTCCATTGGTTATAGATTCTAAGTGACAACATACACGAAGCTTTCAATGTCTTCAAAGATAAATAGTTTTTCAGATGGACTTCATATGTGGTATATGCATTGGCAAGAAGAACTGAGTATCCCAGATTATCCAAAGTTGGAGAAGTAGGAAATCATGAGCAACATCAGATTAAAGCCTATAAGTGTTTTACCGAGCTAAGATTGTCCCAATCTCTTATTCATTTCAAGAGGGTAAATGATGCCTTTACCATGTATATAACCAGATTGTGCAAGGAAACTTAGCACTTAGGATATCCACTGAGGCCATGAATGAATTCACCAAGTATGGAAGGTGGTATATATAGTTTGAGAAGTTCACATATTTAAGAGTTCAAGGCTTCACTGGAGCAGCCTATAGACTACCTAGATACCCCATAGATAAGGTAGTTCTTTTGGAATTGTCCAGGCAGTTGATAACTTGTGTTAAAAAGCTAAAACATCTGCATAGAACAAATGTTCAATTCCCTATTCTGCTAGGTAAATGAAACTATGCATGTGCTTCCTTGGTGGCAGCTGAGCATTTAGACACAGATCTCCAACTTCTCAACCTCCATTATCATACAAAGAGAGATCATTTTGATCCAACGGGATGATGGAAAGGTTTATAAGTAAGAAGCTATTTCATAAGATGCACTTAGAAGAGTTTTGGACCAACTGCCTAGATGATTATGAAGCAATGAAAAGAGCTCATTCCAGATTATGCATGGGATTCATTAGAAAATTTTACATTATAGTAGTGTCAGATCAATTAGATGATGATGAAAATGTAATACATAGAGGAGCCTAGGAGGCATAGTATCACCGACCTATTCCCTTTCCCAATTGGGCCAATGCAGAAGAGAGTTCCTTAGTTGTTGTGATGAAGGAACCAATCAAACTGAGTAAAGCTTGGGTAAGAAGTCAGAATACTATTTTGCAAAGATAGGGAGTGCAACTTTCATACACTGAGCCTGACTTTGAAAAGGAATCTGGAGGAGAAGAAGATGCACCAATAGAGATAACTAATGAAGTAGAGCCAGCTCAAGGACCTACCATGAGATCAGACAGTGAGGAGCATGTACCCTTGGCAGAGAAAGCCAAGACACAGAAGAGTAAGAAGTCTGCTCCAAAGATAGAGAAGAAGGATATGCCTCCCTCCACTAGGACAAGAGCATCAAAGAAGAGAGATATGCCTAGTGGGCCAGGAGAGGAGTCAAAAACAAAGAAAGTTAAAGTAAAGGATACTAGCAAGAATACAGAAGCTGCCATTGTTGGAACTCCTGACAATGCCAGCTTGCCAACTTCTCCACCTCCTATTGCCCCAGTTGTAAGTGCTGTCATGCTTTCTCCTACTACTGCCACTACTACATCTTCCCCTGCTATTTCCATTGTTAGTCCTGCTTCTCCTGTAACTGTCAGTCAGGAAGATAGCTCTACTGTTTCCTCACCTACAATTGCCATTTCAACTACCTCTTGTTCATTGGCAATAGACTCAAGTACTCCGAGCAGCCCCATTTTATCCATTGCTGCCTCTTCACTTTCTTCCATCACCACCACATCCTTGCCTTCTGTATCTTCTATTTCACTCTCCACCTCCTTTGCTCTGCCTCCTATTTCTTCCATACTTTCACCTTCTCTCCCCTTACCTACCTTGTCCATCACTTCACCCATTGTTGTTTCCTTTGTCCTACTGACCTCTTCCATCCCACTGGCTTTGGTGTCTACTACCTTTGCCAACTTGACACAAATTAGCTTACCTTTAATTACAACACCCTTATCATCTATTGCCCCTATCTCTGAAGTTGTCATAAACTAGGATTCAACTCCCTTGGCTATGCTACTGTTGCTAGGCATAGAGAAAGTAAGTGTTGAATTGGGCCTTCAAGATCTAGAGCTAGAGAAGGATGTATTCAAAGAGATAGAGAAAGAAGTACCGATTGAGCCTTTGGTTGAAAGAACACCCACTAAAATAATTAAAATCTCAAATAGTCCTCCAGAGAAGAACCCAACAGAAGTAATCCTGGGAGCAGCTCAGAAAGATGTATTGGTAAACTAGAGAAGTCTCACAAATGAGGAAAAGGATATGGATAAGGAACCGGAACAAGAACAAAGATTGCTCGAAGGACCACCCAATAAAGACAATGAGAATTCTAAGGTGCCTAAAGAGCCTTCCTCCTCAACACCTGACTGGCTACAAAGTAGAATTACATATCCCGAGCCTCAGGTAGAGATTATGAATTTAGATCTGAGTGTTATTTTATCACAAGCACAAAAACCAAAGAAGCAAAAGAAAGCCAACGTGCAGTCCAAAATTTATAAGGATGCAACTAGATCCAGGATAGCAGAAGTAGTTGTCCCACAAGCTAATGCAAATAGAGAACAATTTAGAGCTAAAGATTACACCATAACCACTGTTAACTTCGGACCAGCTATGAGGGCTCAGAAGGTTGATGAGTTTAAGGGTTATATCTCCTCCATTTTGGGACTAGATAAAGATGAACTTGCAAAGAAGGAGCTAAATCAATAGAATGAAGAATTTAGAGCTTGTTTGCAATTTTTGATAAATCCTATAGACTCTGAGGGTGAGCTAAGGATAGTGCCCACTTTGCTATCGAGAGATGAGGTGTCCAAACTTGATGAAATCTGGACTCTATCCACCAGAACTCAGAAATGGATGATCAAAGTGTGTGAAAAGGGATGTGAAGCAATCGATGCCGCAACTGAGTTTCATAAGAATATGTGCCAACTCTGAGAACATTGTAAATACTTGTACGAGGAATGTGATCCTTTTGATGAATACTATTCTTAGGTATTCCCTCGATTACAAGAAATCAAAGATTTTCCTGCTCAGACATTGTTGTCTGAAAATTTTTTGATCGGAGATAGACTGCACAAAGTTATAACATGGTATCAGCAAATAAAATTGAGAAAGGATGTTTTTGACAGCATCAGGGAGGCCTACAAAGTGGCAGATGAAAATATACTGACTCTTATTTATGAAATAAATGACACGTTGAAGGACTACCTTGTGATGGCTTGTGATGATCTGGCACCTTACGATGTGAAGGGATGCAAAGATAAATTACATAAGATAGTTTTTGAAGATATTGAGTTGGATGTGGAAGCCAAACTGGATAGAGTCAGTGACCTCCAAATTGACTTTATTGTATTTCATAAAGGAAAGAAGGATGTGGAGAAAATGTATATTTAATACAGTCAGGTGCTGGAGAGTTAGTGACCACCTCAAGAACCCAAACCCCACAGATATCAATCCATCATTGTCAGCTTAGGTTAGCTACCTACACAAAATGGTAGAAGAAGACAAAGTGGATTTGGATGAAGAACATTAGCATATTTTTGAATATTTTTGAAATGTAATCCTGTCACTTTTGTATATTGCTATATTTGGCAGGTCATGTGACACTATGTTTTCTTTATCATGCCTTGAAAATGGTCTTTTCTATATATATATATATATATATATATATATATATTCAAATGGGTAGTCAAATTGTCTAGATTCAATGTATTTGGGGGTCATTTTTTGTCATTTTCATAATAGACAAAATGTAATCTGGGATTGTAATGAGCTATTGTAAATGTATTAAATGAGATGTCATCTGGACCATTGGTGTTGAGTTAATCTCCACCATTCATTGAAAAATGTGGTATGATGCCTTTTCTATAAAAGAGCCATCATTCTTTCATTGTAAGGAGAAGACTCTTGATGCTGAATTATTGATGCTCTACCATTTGAAGCTAATACAAAGAACGTTTCTACAGTTTTCCTAAGAATTTGTGTACTATATTGCTTATTTGGTTTCATGGTTTGCTTCTTGATCTCCATTAGTTAGTTTGTTGTGCTTTTACAATGTTCATGATTTGCTAAAGGTATCTGATGAATGTTCACAATCCATACTTTTAGTTTCTTGCTGATTGTATGTAGCTATGCAAATTTAGCCCAGGCTATTCATTTTGTACTAAGTTTAATTGCATTTCATTAATTAAATTGTTCCATCTTTTGGGTATTTGATGAATGCATGTAATATGGAAATATTTAAGTCTCTATTGAAGATAGCTTGGTAACTCAAAAAACTGGTTAAATTTCAGAACATTTTGTCTACATGCAGTAGTCTCTTCATTGTGAATGACACTTAGGATTTCTCTAAAACCCTATCTCCTTTTGCATTTTCTTCCATCAACCGCATGTAAGACCTATTGCTGGCATAGCTAGTACATTCCAACTGAGAGATTCCAAGAAAGCTAAGACCTAGCTATGGAAACCTTGGAGTAGTCTTAACTAGGGTAGGATAGTTTTCAAGAGAGGTGTGATACCAGCAATCATACCTGCATTGTTGAGTGCAAAAACACCCATCAACAAGTCCTAGCTATATAATAGACTCACGTACCCTCATCCTCAAGGTTCCTTGCATCTGCTTCCTCGTATACACTCACCAAGTCTGCCTCATACGTTCTTGGAGAGGAATCACAATAGGACACATGGCCGACATCAAAAACAATAAAGATAAACTAGTTTAGCCACCAAAGTCATAAAGAAAGATCAAAATAAAAATTTAGTTTCAACAATAAAGCAATAAATGCACATAATTTCAACACTAAATCAAATGTAACCACAAGGGCTATGTGCAAATAAGATCACAAGGTGTGGCTAAACCATCACAATCAAATATAAACAAAAGTGTCAGCCTTCACAATCAATAGAAAATCATCAACCATAAAGAAAGTCCACAATCTTCAAAATTGCACTATACAACACTGTGTGACTAGATACTAGCCCCCAAATGAGGAAGGAGGGAACAACATCAGGCTATAGCAGTGGCCCTCATGTGGTGCAGAGTGAGAACACCATCCACATGGCTCAAAGTGTACTCCTCAGCTACACCATGCATCGCATCATCACGTGACATGGACTAGTAGTGGGGTGTGGCATCATACCTATTGCACCATGTTAGAACATGTGCATATACAGAATCTATCTCGGCATGGGTAACAAACCTCACTCCACATGCTGGACCTCAAAATATACATGGGGCACATGGTCTCAATTGGGTAATCCATGCAAGTCCCTTTGACCCTAGACCCTGACCCCCAATTGCTGACACATGTCATCACATAGTTCCAGTTGGGTTGTCCATGCAGGTCCCTCTCACCCTAGACCCTTGTCCCCAACTAACAACTCATGTGGCATATCATACCTTTCATGAAGACAAGGTAGATGATCATCCAATAAATACCATCAATATGCTGAAGGAGTGTGGGGATTAGGCTAGCACATATGGATCAAGTACCATGATCCATCATAAGGGGAAGTAATGAGTACTTTCCTAGGGATCAGTTGAGCTAAGACCACTCTACGCCACAATATGTGTATGCTACACACCCCACCCAAGGAACTTTGTGGCTGCTACTACCCATTCACGGACTGAGGGACTGGAGAACCAAAGAAGAGAATCTACAAAACAAACTTTTGGCTACTCTCATAAATTTCAACCACACGTGGGTTGGCCCTCAATCAGGTAACAAATATACAAGCATATATAATGGTATGATTAAATCCACACCTAAAATGCAACATATTCCTCATGGATGGGTACCTTGTATCACCATCCCATGGCCACACAAAGCAAGTACGGGGTATTCACAACACTCAACCAATGCACAATTAATGGTTTCTCACATTTACAGGGGGTTACATTTACATACTCAATTCCATTACTTTCAAAAGATCACATACCATAAGTACATTTATTTCCATAACCAATATAATTCCTTTTTCCAAAATCATATCATTACCTATTAGGTACAACCCAAAAGAGAGGACTAAATTACCCTCCTTGCAAACATCGCTAAAACTACATTCATTCAAATATTCCTAACACCCATTTCCACTTATAAACATCAAGACATAATTGCCATAGATTCACTTGCAATGCTTTCAACATAATACAATAGTGCATGAACATGTATAGCATCATCAAGTTACCATCCTTACATTAGTGTATAAACATAAGTAACATCTTCACAATCATCATTACATTCACTCCTATATTCACATAATGATATACATCTCATTTTACACCCATTACACTCTCATCTCATAATAACACATAATGCAACATCAAGTCACAAGTCACAATAATACCATTCATTCACAAGAAAATGAGAACTAGCAACACAATTAGATGAGTTTGATTGAGGACCCCTAGTCATTTCTCAACATTCACATCCAAACATATAAGCATAAGTAACCTTGGCTATGTCAATGGCATTGAGTTGCTCATTCAAAGCAAGATATGCAACATTCTTATTACTTTAGCATTCACTATTTTCAGTTTGCATTAAAGTATAAGTGTTCACCTATATGATCTCATTAAAATCACAATATAATAGAGGAGATCAAATCTCATCAACAAGATCTATCCAATAAGCAATTACCCTCCTCATTCAAGCTCATTAAAGAAGGAGGCACTAATTAGCATATAATCACCTTCAACACATAACCATAACAAGCATAAGGTCTTCTTCACTCCTATCTCACTAACTCTTTTTCTTATTGGAATTTTAACATACTAATTAAATCCATATGCCATTATTCTAACATCTTTTCAACTATTGACAACTAAGAAGAGGAGAGAAGATAGATTTCATCTCTAGTCAAGACATTGCATGCCATCCAACAAACATGCAAATTCTACTAAGGGGAAGTTTAAGGCACCATTAATGCACCAATTACTTCAATTTGTAACTAAAGAATGATAAATGCAGTAATCTAGCACATCAAGAGGTTACAAGCAAAATTTGGTCACATCACACCAATTTCAGCAACCATACATCACTAAGAAAGCATGCAACATTCATTGTAATCTATCCACATCCGCAAAATCTACAAACCTTCATCCTTTACATCTATAATACAAGAAAGAATTACAAGAGAAATTTATGACCAATCAGGGTTATCTCATTTACTAGCAACATAAATGAAGACACAAGAAGAGCATGTCCAAGCAAGGGTAATTAGGCAACCCAAGTTACCTTCAACCCACAAACACACAAGGTAGAACATTCCTACCCCCATCTTATAACATGGGAGAGTGATCACTCTTAACCAAGGTCAACACTCTAGTCCCATTGAGTAAGGTAAGGCCAAGGAGGCTATTTCCTCCATGATTTCTAAGCATGGGGTTGTAACTTAACCCACTAATGCCATGCTAAGGCATGAAAGCAATCAAGACTATAAAAATGATATAACAATCTCATGCCACACACGCCAAACATAGTGAAACATAGAAGTCTCAAGTACACCAGAGCATCGAGTGTCTGAACATAGGCTCTGATACCAAGTGTAACGCCCCACCAAAAACTCCAGAGGACAACACTAAACTAGGTCCAATTAATAGAATATTTTTTTTTAAAGCAATTAACAATAGAATGCATAACATAACATAATAATCTAAACCTAGGTCTATTGCAATTATGTGCTTAATCAATGTTGTCATTGATGTCAACATATCCTTGTTGCCATTAGTGCTAACTGTATCCTATTTTGTTGCATGTTTAGAAGACTGGAATGTTGAGGATATTGAAAAAATTAATGAAGGAAAACATATGGGGACCATATGGATGTGTAGAAGATTATCTGAAGTAGCTCTAGTTAATTTTTGATAGGTCCGCATAAAGATTTGAAGAAGTTATGGCCTTTTGAGTAGAATCAGGTTTTGTAGTGTTTAGAAGAGACAGAGTGACATGAAATTGGTCCAGATTGCTTTGCATTGAAATATTATGATCTGCAGATCTAGAGGGATGTTTGGAAAGTTAGTGTGTATCATAAACTCAAGTGGTTCATGGTTTGGAGGTCTGCAAGCAGTCTTTCTAAGTTGATAGTCATAGCAGATAGTGTTCTTGAGGTTCCAGATGAAGATGCAAGTGATTCTGATGATTTGGAAGAGTGCAGATGTTTTTGTTGAATTCAATTTTCTTGTGGAGGTCTCTGGATTGTGTGACTACTGTGTTGGAGGTCTGCATTGAAGATTGAGCTCATTGTTAAAGATTTCTTCCTTGATGTTGTTTTTCTTCCTAGTCTTGGCCGACCGAATGATTCAAGCATGTTGCGGATGATCTAAGAGCAATTATCTGGAGCATGGAGTGTTGTTAGAAGAAGATTCAAGTCTTAGTTATCATTGGCCGACAGTATAGTGATCCCAGTTAAGTCAAACCGACCTTGATGTTCATTCCAAGGTTGATGAACCATATAAATACTTGTTGATGAGTTGTGGAAAGATGTCCTTGTTTGAAAATGATAAAATCCTAAGGTAGAGCAAAGAAGAGGAGAAGCAAAAGAACAAGAGTAGTAAAGGATGAAGATATAGCAAAGAAGTGTTTTGAGGACATAGCATAAGTAAGTGAGCCTTCAATGGGACTAAACCAGGCATGAAGAAGATGCTATTTCTCAGTTTATTATCTTTGTGTTAAACATAAATTCTTGTAGGTAGTAAGCCTCTTTTGAGTAGTGAGCTCTGGGTAGTGTGCCCAAAGGCATGTACCTTCTCTTTTCTTCTAAGTAATTTTAACAAGGTACGAATCTTGTGGGTTAATCCCCACTGTGGTTTTTCCTTAACCGGGTTTCCACGTTAAAAATTCTAGTGTTATGCGTGTTCATTTTATTTCTTCTTATGTGTTGATGATTCATGCTTTAATGTTTACATCATTAATCTATTTCAAGTGGTAAAGAAGAAGATTTAATTGGTTCAAGTGTTAAAGTTTTGGGGCCACTAATTCACCCCCCCTCTCAGTTGTCCAGCCTAATTCCAACAATTGGTATCAGAGCCAGTTCCTCTAAAAGAAGCTTAACCGCTTGAGGAGATCCAAGATGTCAACTTATAAGAAGGATAGTCCAAGTTTTGATGGAACAAATTACTCTCTTTGGAAGAGTCACATGGAGTGCCATTTTCAATGCATGGGTGATGCTTATTGGTTAATAACTAAGGATGAGTATAATCCTCTGGAGAAAGGTCCTTCAACTCCAGATGAACTTAAAGATGCTTAAAATAACATTCAAGCTAAAGAAGCCTTATTGAGTGCCTTGATTGATATAGAAATGACAAACATCTTTGGACTGAAAACTGCTCATGAAATCTAGAAGAAGTTGGAAAATCTTTATGAAGGTGATGAATATGTCAAATTTGCTAAACTACAAAGTCTGAGAGGAAGATATGAAAATTTGAGAATGAGTGAAGATGAAAACATCAGGACCTACATGCAAAAGATAAATGAACTTGTCTGTGGTATCAGGTGTGCTGGTGGAACTTTGGAAGAATCAAAGATTGTTGCAAAAGTGCTCAAATCCTTACCTGATTCATACAAACATAAGGTTGTTGCTATAGAGGAGACTAGGATTGTCTCAAAAGTTACAAGAGATCAGTTGATTGGCAAAATTTCAGCTTTTGAATTGAGTGAGTTTGGTGATTCTCTTCCTAAGTCTAAATCTGCATTTAAAGCCAATGTTCATGGGAAGCAAAGATATGATCTAGGTGAAAAATCTTCAAGAAGATCAAATAGATTTGTGAATGCAATGAAGGATCTTGAAGATACTGAAACTAAGCTTGATGATCTTGAAGCCCTTTTTGTCAAAAGATTGCCAAGAGGATCTGGTAAGTATGAAGGAAAGTTGCCATTCAAATGTTTTGCTTGTAATAAGATTGGTCATTTTGCCTCAAGGTGTTTGAAGAGGGTTTCAAGGAAAAACCCTAATAGATCTAGAGGTTAGAAGAAATGTTACTATGTCCAAGAAGCTGGTGAAGAAGGAGTCATAGATGATAAATCTAATCATGGAGGTTCCACTGATAATGATTGGGTGTTCATTGCTATCAAAGAAGAAGATCTGGTGCCTACTGAATCTACTAGCTGTGCAAATGTAGAAAGTGCTTTGGCTTCTCAGGTTGTAGAAAAGGATGAATGGGTGATTGACAATGGATGTTCTCATCATATCACTGGTGATAAAAGTAAGTTTGTAAGCTTTGAAAAATATGAAGGTGGACTTGTGAAGTTTGGAAAAAACTTAGCTGGTAGAATTTGTGGTAGAGTATCCATCTCTTTTGATGGTAAGAATAACACTAATGATGTTCTATATGGGGAAGGATTAAAGCATAATCTTCTCAGTGTTGGACAGTTTGTTGACAAGGGTTGTGATCTCCGATTCAAGGATGGTAAATGTAGAATCTTGGAAAGCTCCGGAACTGAAATTGCATTTGGTACTCAGACTAGAGGTAACATCTTTCATTTAAGTAGTTCTAGTAAAAGTTGCTTGATTGCTTAAGTTGATCAGAGTTGTCTCTGGCATAGGAGAATGTGTCATGTGAATTTTGATAACATTGTCAATATAAGTTCCACTCATGATGTAAGAGATCTTCAAGGACTTGTGAAACCTACTGATAGCATGTGCAAAGAATGTCAATTGGGTAAATAGAACAAAACTTCATTCAAGAGTAAAGAGTAGTCATCAAGTGGATTATTGGAACTTTTGCATACTGATCTTTGTAGTCATGCTAGAATTAGGAGTGTGCAAAGAGAGATATTTTATGTTGTTGATTGATGATTACTCCTGGATGATGTGGGTAACCTTCTTGAAAGAAAAATTAGAAGCTCTTGAAAAATTCAAAGTGTTCAAGGTCATGGTAGAGAATGAGATTGGTGTGAAGATAAAGTGTCTGAGATCTGATAGAGGTGGAGAGTTTACCTCCGATGAGTTTGATACGTTCTGTGAGAAGCAAGGAATAAAAAGATAGTTATCTGCTCCTAGGACTCCTTAGCAAAATGGAGTTGTGGAAAGAAAGAAACAAACCATTCAAGAATCTTTCAGGACCATGATGATGGAAGTAAATGTTCCACTCGTCTATTGGAGAGAAGTTGTGAGTACTGTTGTCTACACTCTCAACCAGGTGCAGATCAAAGCCAATTCTAGTAAGACCCCTTATGAACTATGGTTTGGTCATCCTCCTACTGTGAAGTATTTTAGAGTTTTTGGTAGTAAGTGCTATATCAAAAGAGATGAGGATCTAGGCAAGTTTGAAGCAAGAAGTGATGAAGGGATATTTCTAGGTTACTCTACTCAAAGCAGGGCATACCAGTGCTTTAACAAAAGATTGAAAAAGATTGTTGAAAGTGTAAATGTTAGAGTTGATGAGAGTAAAGAAGGACATTCCAGGTCTTGTGGATATGAATCAGATGATCAAGATGAAATTCAAAGTCAAGGAAGACAAGTTCAAACCCAGACTCAGATTTAGATTGATCCGAAAAATCCAGTAACTCAAGAGGATAGTGCAGATGTTGAAGAACAAGCTCAAGAAACAAAGGTTCAAATAAATCCCAAAACTCCTAGGTATGTAAGATTGAATCATCTTGGAGATCAGATCATAGGAGATAGATATAAAGGTGTTCAAACTAGGAGAAGAACTATTGAAGATCAAGAGAAGATTTGTTTGATTTCAAAGGTTGAACCAAAATCAGTAAGTGAAGCTTGCAATGATGAAAATTGGGTAAAAGCAATGGAAGAAGAATTAATGCAAATTGAAAAGAATCACACTTGGGATCTTGTTCCTAGACCTGAAGACAAAAATGTGATTGGAACCAAGTGGGTCTTCTGGAATAAACTAATTGAAGATGGTGAAGTTGTAAGAAACAAAGCAAGGTTGGTATGCAAAAGATACTCTCAAGTGGAAGGAATTGATTTTGAAGAAACTTTTGCTCCGGTGGAAAGAATAGAAGTAGTCAGATTATTTCTTGCATTTGCTACTTATAAAGATTTCAAGGTATATCAGATGGATCTCAAGTCAGCATATCTTAATGGAAAGTTGGAAGAAGAAGTCTACATTGAGCAATCGGAAGGATTTTAGTTGTCTGATAAAAAAGATATGGTCTGCAGATTGAGGAAAGCACTATATGGACTCAAACACGCTCCAAGAGCCTGGTATACAAGATTAGATAAGTATCTGCTAAAAGTATGTTTTAGCAAAGGCACTGCTGACAGTAATCTCTACTTCAAGATTGACCATGAGCATATTCTGATTGTTGAGGTATTTATTGATGATATCATTTTTGGTGGAAATGAGAGAATGTGTAATACATTTGTTGATTAGATGAAAAGTGAATTTGAGATGTCATTGTTTGGTGAAATGAATTTCTTCTTAGGTCTGCAAATCACTCAGTCAGATAAAGGTATCTTCATATCTCAATCTAAGTATGTGAGAGAATTGTTGGAAAAGTTTGGGATGGAAGATTCAAAGCCAGTAGGTACACCCATGATAACTGGATGTAAGTTGATTTAAGATGATGATTCCCCTAAGGAAAATTAGAAAAGGTATAGGTCAATGATTGGAGGACTGCTCTATCTGACTTAGACCAGACTTGATATCATGAATGCAGTTGGACTTGTTGCTAGATTTCAAGATGATCCTAGAGAATCCCATGTAGTAGTAGTCAAGAGAATTTTTAGATATCTTAAAGGGACACTTGATTATGGCTTGTGGCATCCAAAGGACAATAACTTCACTCTTCATGCATATACTGATGCTGATTGGGCAGGAGATGTGGATGACAGGAAAAGTACCATTGGTGGTGCATTCTTCTTGGGAAGAAGATTGGTTTCTTAGTTGAGCAAAAAGCAATCTAAGCAATATCTATGTCTACTATAGAGGCAGAGTACATAGTAGCAGCAAGTAATTGCACTCAAGTTTTGTGGATGAAGCAAATGTTGAAGGATATTAGAGTGGTATTTGAGGAGCCTGTTACAATCTTCTGTGATAATTCAAGTGCAATAAACATCTCCAAGAATCTGGTGTTGTATTCAAAGACAAAACACATATCCATCAAGTTCCATTTCTTAAGAGAGAAGTTAAATGAAAATGAAGTTAGATTGGAGTTTGTTTCTTCAAAGAATTAGATTGCGGACATATTTACCAAGCCTCTTCCTAAGGATACTTTTGAGTATCTCAGAAATTAGTTGGGGGTTATTACCCCTTCTGATCAAAACTAAGAAGCACTGGAGTGCATCAGTCTGGTGGAATTCATAGTCACATCTTGTGTTCTAGATTGACATTAAGGAGATACTACTTAGGGGGAGTAGTCAGTATGCAAATTATTGGAGATCAGTCTGGAACAAAGGGGGAGAAAAGATTGCAAATATGTGCCCTTTTCCATTGATGTCAAAGGGGGAGATAAATTATGTGCAAAACTAGTTGCTGATGAAAGGGGGAGCAGTGAAGAAAGTAGTTGTAGAAGTGATAAGAGAAAGGGGGAGAAGATGGTTGAATTAGTTTTTCACATCATATGTTGCCATCAATGACATAGGGGGCGATTGTTGCAAATATATGCTTAATTAGTGTTGTCATTGATGTCAACATATCCTTGTTGCCATTAGTGTCAACTGTATCCTATTTTGTTGCCCGTTTAGAAGACTGGAATGTTGAGGATATTGAGAAAATTAATGAAGAAAAATGTATGCAGACCATATGGATGTGTAGAGGATTGTTTGAAGTATCTCCAGTTAAGTTTTGAGAGGTCTGCATAAAGATTTGAAGAAGTTATGGCCTTCTGAGTAGAACCGGGGTTTGCAGTGTTCAGAAGAGACAGAGTGATAGGAAATTGGTCTGGATTTCTTTTCATTGAAATATTATGATCTGTGGATCTAGAGGGATGTTTGGTAAGTCAGTGTGTATCATAAATTTAAGTGGTTCATGCTTTGGATGTCCGCAAGTAATCTTTCTAAGTTGACAGTCATAGTAGACAATGTTCTTGAGGTTTCGAATGAAGATGCAAGTGATTCTGATGATTTAGAGGAGTGCAGATATTTTTGTTGAATTCAATGTGCTTGTGGAGGTGCCTAGATCATGTGACTTCTATGTTGGAGGTCCGTATTGAAGATTGAGCTCATTGTTGAAGATCTCTTCCTTGATGTTGCTATTCTTCCCAGTCTTGACCGATTGAATGATTCAAGCGTGTTGCGGATGATCTAAGATCAATTCTCTGGAGCATGGTGTGTTGTTGGAAGAAGATTCAAGTCTTAGTTATGGTTACCTGATAGTATAGTGATCCCCGTTAAGTCAAGCCAAACTTGATGTTCATTCCAAGGTTGATGAAGCATATAAATACTTGTTGATGAGTTGTGAAAAGATGTCCTTGTGCAAAAATGATAAAATCCTAAGGCAGAGTAGAGAAGAGAAGAAGGAAAAGAAAAAGAGCAATAAAGGATGAAGATATAGAAAAGAAGTGTTTGGGGACAGAGTAGAAGTAAGTGAGCGTTCAATGGGACTGAACTAGGCATGAAGAAGATGATATTTCTCAGTTCATTATCTCTGTGTTAAACATAAATTCTTGTAGGTAGTGATCCTCTTTTGAGCAGTGAGCTCTAGGCATGCACTTGAAGGCATGTGCCTTCTCTTTTCTTCTAAGTAATTTTAAAAGGGTATGAATCTTGTGGGTTAATCCCCATCATGGTTTTCCCTTAACCAGGTTTCCATGTTAAAAATTCTGGTGTTATGTGTGTTTATTTTATTTCTACTCATGTGTTGATGATTCATGCTTTAATGTTTACATCATTAATCTGTTTCAAGAGGTAAAGAAGAATAATTAATTGGTACAAGTGTTAAAGTTTTGGGACAACTAATTCACCCCCCCTCTCAGTTGTCTAGCCTAATTCCAACAAGGTCCTCTCAACTGTGCTACTCACAAATCAAGATTTCAAGAAACACAGGTTACATAGAGATATACAAATAGAGATACATCCCAATTTACAAATACATGATAAGAGATCTTCTCAAATATGAACAAGACATCTCTCATGCATTTACAAATAATTATAGTAAGAACCATAAGGTCATCCTTAGCATAGTGGAAAAACATCTTCTTTTCTCTAGTAGTCTGCTTAGTTAACTGACCTGTATCTGTGCATCTAAAAGTGAACATTAGTCCCACCAAGATTATCAATAAACATAAAATAGAACAATATACTAGCCTAAGGCCCTAAGGGGCCGACCTAATGTCTTGGGGGCTCATGATGGCCTTGCCTACATATGCATAATGTAAAGACTTCATAGTTTGAAGATAACTTTCAACCTTTGTAGGTTGTTTTAAAACATAATTTGGTCAATATTATATAATTTAAAAACTAGTTCTTAACAGGAATATGGGCTCTCATTTTTGAACCAAAAGAAGGATAAAACATCATAAGACCAGGTTTACTTGACATAAGTTGATCTAATTCACATAAGCATAACAACTAGATATGCAGGATATCATATTCAACTCTATACTATGTCAACAATATCAATATTCAATAATTGATATTCACATGCTTATTTTTACATTATTTAAACTGATATTGTTTTAAATATTTAATTATTATTTCTGATTTGGAGATACAAATGTTAACCAGTTTCTTTTCCTTTATTAATATTCTGTAGAGAGGGAAAACAATCGGTGTAATCCATATGTCATGAGTTTACCCAATCCTATAATAGTGAGATAAAATTGCTAGATTTTTGTGTCTACCTATGTTTGGATGCTCCTCCAGTGAAGCTGACAAACTCATCTTGTTGGGCCTGTAGTTTGGTGACATATCCACCATGATCAGGTTTAGATTCAAATAACTTAAAGATTGAGAGATACTACACAAACTGATATAGATATCCAACATGCATAAGAATAGCCTATGCTAAGAACATACCAAAGGCATACTCAACAGAATATTAATAGAGTACTCTATATGAATTACCAGATCAAGGCATAAAAAGGTGTACAACTAGTGCAAAGTTCATAATGTAATAACCATGATGGTAAGCTAGAGTTGTGAGAAAGATTCAATATAATCAATCAAACTCAAAATAAATAAAATGCCTACAAAGGTTTATACTTTCTTAGTTATTGGTGATAACATATTGATCTCTTTCGTATTTTATTATAAGCTATGAGAGTTTGTTAGTTTGTAGATCGTAAATTACCTTTGAGTTAATGCTTGCAATCCCCATCACGGACTAAGCCAATAAAGAAAATACAAAAAACAATACTCATGAATCTATTATTAACCAAAGATGGTATTTAGTAATGCAAGGAATAATCTAGATGGGCTCATTATAACACTAAGCCACGAATAGGGAAGTCTATTCGTTTATACTAAAGAAGGACACATAGCAAGGTAAGAGCATAAATGGTGACTGAACATGAAAGTTTTGTTATCAAACCTAAAGATAGAACATGGCACAAAGGCTAAACAAAACGGAATCAACATGGTTCCTGAGATAAGAAATAAACTCTTTCTATTCTAATTCTTAATTAACTTAATTGGACTTCCTAAAGTCTAGATATCAAATATAAATTAAGAAGCCATTTAACATGAAGATTTTTAAGTATATTTTTTGCTAAAATAAAACCTTTACTCTTTTTTATGATTCAAACTTAAAGAAAACTAATCCCCTATAACTAATATAGAAATCCAATTTATGAAGAGGAAAGGATTAATTTATTCGGTAAGCCCTTGCTTTAATTTCCTTATCTAGACAAGTCAATTAAGACTGAAATATTAAGGAAACTTTATCCAAATTTTTTGATACAAAATGAGTGAAGTGCTGAAGTATATATTTAAGATTTTTAAGATTCTTTAAAGCCATTATATGGCTTTTTAAATCCTAGAATAATATGCCAAGATGTAGTAAAAGAATATGCAGATCTAAACACCTTTTATTGGCAAGTAAATCATTCTATCTTAAGTGCCGATTAAAAGGATGTCTGCACATTTTGTAGGCACCAATATATGGTAGGTTTAACTTAATTTCTAATACTAATTTAGACACCTTTATTTACTGGGAACTTTTTATATCTATTTTAGATTTGTAACCATTTTATGGCAGATCTAGCATATTAAGTTTCATGTCACAACATCACTATAATTAACCAACAATTGGAATTTACCCAGTACTAGGTGCTATGTAAACCTCTTTGAGATAAATATGTATATTGTTCAGTTAACTAGACTACAAATCTTGATAACACTGGAATGACACTGTGCAATCTGAATTACAGTTATATAGAAATCACTGATCTGGCATTATAAGAACTCACCTGATGGAGAATTGATGTGACCTGGTAATATAAACTGAGATAGATGGTGTGACTTAGTGTAGCATCAACTGTGTCTCCCCTGGGTGATGCAATTATGCATGAATGGTGAGATGGTGACACTCTAGAGGCATAGCTCTTAGTTGATTGATAGGTCTCTATTGAATTGATAGGGATTTGATTCACAAATGTTGTGGCATGTGCTTATATGCATTCAAGATGTAACAATGAATGTGGGTGCAGATTGGGAAACTTTGACCTATGGTTTCTCCCTCACATGCCATAGTCATGGTAATGGTATGCTTGTACAACACCTCCATGATATCAACACTCTACTAAAGGCCTCCCCTTTCTACTTACACAATCTTCCATATCATATAGCATCTCAAAGGACAATATTTCAACCAAAGGCTACATCTCTTCATATGTGATAGTTCTTCATAAAAAAATTTGCATTCCCTTTCTAACAAATCGCAACATTTTAAACAAATGATTACTACTGCTCTAAATGCAATCACTACCTTTACAATCATAATTTTTGTTCCTTAAAAAAAAAAGTCACTCCACATATGAGTGCATCACTTCCAAACAAATCATATCTCATTTGTTATCTTTTAAACTCATCTCCTAAGGATCGTACTTTCTATTTCCTTTGATCGCTTTACATTTTCATTAGTAATTCATTCCACTTTGTTTATTTTAAATATGATACTTGTATTTGTTTTGGAGTACTGCTTTATTGTGGTCGAAAAAATAGAATTTGTAGTCATTGTCCTTTTTTTTCTTATACAAATCACACTCTACTAAAAATGTGGCATTTCTTTTCAAAGAGTGGTCAGCCACTTTTTGTTTCTTAAATAGATTGTTTTGTCTCTTAATCACATATTATCTTGTATAAAACACTATACTCATTGCTCCTTATTTATTTTTTATTTTTTGTCTTATTTACAAATCATACTTACCAACCGTTCCATATTGCATATCACTTGGAATTTTTGTAATGCTAATAAGCATTTATATATTATTGATCTTGGCCTCACTATTTGACATTTATTTCTCTTATTTTTATCCCTCAACATCTTCTATTATTATGTTTAAATATTAATTTTAAACATATACATATCTCTATGTCAGCCTTCCAATATCACAATCTCTTCAACAAGAATGTATAATGGGCAACTCATATTTTCTTTGACATCATTAGCACATACCTTTGAATATCCCTATTATTTTTCCTTCATCTTCAAGTTCCAAAGCCAACTACCTACACATCCACGGTGAGAATGGAGGGGCACTACAACCAATTGGGAATTTGATTGCTTCGGCAGTATCTCCTTAGTAGTTCATAGATTTCCTAGCTTGATGTTGGAAGGAATGCAATTCTTGTGAGAAGAAGTTGTTGTCTTTTGTGTTCCATTTTATGTATACTTGGTGTTTAGGGTATGAGGAAGTCATGTGTTGCCTAGCCAATCATGAATTCTTGATCGTGTTATGTTGTGACCTTTGGGTCTAGTTTGATAAGAATTAAAGTTATGTTGCAAGTTGTGAAAAGATAGAATAAAGAGAAAATGTAGGAAGATTGAGTTGTTAGATCAAAAGTAGATACTTCTAGTACTTGAAGAATAAAAATGATAATGGAATAGGATGGGGAATTCCTCATAACTATGTGAAGAATAGGATGTGGAATGTCGTAGTAAGATAGAGTTAGAATGGAAGAATGAAAGACTAAAATGACAAGATAATAATACAGGAAGTTGAAGGTGAGAAGAAACCCTTGAGACAAGAAGATTTGTGTGGAAATGAGAGGAAAAGATAAGATTAAAAGAGTTGATTGAAGTTTGACAGATAGAGTGTATTGCTAAAAATGGATAAGAAAAGTGTTGTAGAACTAAAAATGGATAAGGAAGTTACTGGAAGGTACTGGAAGGTACTTTAAACTAGAATAAACCAATAGTTGGTAATGGAAGTAAAATTAGAAGATAGAGAAGGATGAGTATATATTGGTTAAGGAATATATAATATAGTAAGATGGAAAGATGAATTAAAAGAAGTATAATTTAAAATAAGATGAAGATATGATTCAAATTTGAATTGAGGCACTAAAACATAAAGAAGAGATAGTTCAATAAATGAAGATACAGATGTAGATAATGTTAGAAATGAGAGAAGTACAAAGAAGGTACAAGTTAAGATGCATGGAAAGTTAAAAACCAGAATTAGCAAAAGAAAATGGATAGTGAGTGTCCTAGTCTTAGAGGAGTTGGTATTCATGTTGGATGGTTTGGACCTAGTTGGTACACCTTTGGAATGTGTTTTGTTGCTTTGTGACCTCAACCTAGTGATGGTTAGGAGGTAAGATCTTTCAAAAAAAATGTTATGTTTTGTCAAAAATTGAGATGCTCATTTATGCTTTAAGTATCATTGATGGATTATGTTTTATGCATTGAAGGTGTGATTATTTCCCATATGCTTGATATTATGATGACATTCTTTTATGCTTTGGCAAGTGTGTCATATGTTACTTGAATGCAATTAGATGGTAGTTGTACCATGTTTGGATTATATACATTGTATTGGCTGTTGTGCCATGTGTATTGTGTGTTTTGATTTGGTATGCTTTTCGGGAAGAGGATCTAGGAGTGGTGCTAGTGGAGCCCATTCGAATCCTAGAGGTGAACAACGTTAAGTTGCGTAATAGAGATATTGTGTAGTACAAGGTCTAATGGGACCAATATTCAATGGATTATGCAACATGGGAGGATGCTGAGGAGATTCATAGATCTTTTTCTCATTTGAGGAATTAGTTTTGATGCTTTGTTTTCTTAGATTAGATGCTTGTTACTTATGAGATACTTTGTTCCATGGCATGTCACTCCTATTGACATAAGTGAGATACTCTTTTATTATGAAATGTTGTACTAAGACATCGAGACAATGTCTCTTCCAAGTGGAGAAGGATGTCATGTCTCAAATTTGACTTTCATTTAATTTTCATAATTTAGAGACTCAATTAGATTAAATCTACGATGATTGGTTAAATTAAGGTGAAAATTACATGTGAATGTGTTAACTGCATTTAACTGATTGATTAATGATGCTTATTTATTATGGTTCAAAGATTAAAAACATATGTTTCTGCTATGATTTCTTAGAAACTAACCTATTAATGGTGGAATGAGTGTGCATGATGTAAGATTGTTGAAGGTGAGAACATGGGTTGGGCAGAGGAGTTCTAGCCGTTGGTAAAAATTAGGTGGATGTAATCTGTGTATCACACACTCACATAGTTCAAGATTGCTTGAAAGTTGCATTGTTTGACTATATTGCATACTTGTGTTTTCTCTTATCATCTCTATCCATTGGTTAATTTTTGTCCTGGTGTTCAAGGTTGCTCTTTGTCATTTTTTTCAATGGTTGTTTCGTCAATGTATTCCATTATTGTTCAAGCGCTTATATGTGTTTTTTTTCCACAAGTAATTAGACATTATCTCTTGTGCATGGTAATCTTTAAAGCTATTTCTCCATCATTAATCAATGTTACTTCACTATGTATATGCATTTTGGAAAGGTAATTAATTGACATCTTTGGATATATATATACTTATGCATATTCCTTATTTAATGGAAATAAACTTGAACACAGATCTTATAAGGATTAAAGTAAATATAATAAGAATGATACTAAAAAGTATATATATAGGATAAAGAAGGGCATGTGTGGGAGGGATGGCCCAATATAGATGACGCCGCCTCTTTGTAGTAAATGATAGAAATAAACTTGAAACACATGAATGAAAAGAGGTTTTTTGAGATATAACAATGATATTTATAGCATGCAAAATAAAAAGCATGTAGTTTGGAATTTAATCAGCTCCCAAGAGGCTATAAAAAAAAGAAAAACAACACATAGGGGGAATATAGAGTTTTGGGGATTATTGTTTGGGAAGAGAAAAGAAAGAAAGGGTAGAGACATGGATATAAAGAAAATACAGTCATATACAAAAAAAAAGAGAGAAGAAGAACAATAGGGACAACAATTTAGGAGAAAGAGGAAAGGAAGAGAAGAAATTCTTGGAGTATTATCAAAGATCTTCATAATTATAGGTTCTTCTTGTTTGTTTACTAGCTGCACCAATAAATAGCTTGTTAATTCTGAGAAATTATGTGAATGATTTGTACTATCTAAGTTTGAATGTGCATAATAACCTTCTAAATCATCAATTCCATGAATTCTTGTGTTGTTATTAAAGGATTTCGTAGATATCTTACAAAAATTATGAATAAATATGCATACATATGCATGTATTTACCAATACATGCATATATATGCATATTTATGCCATTTCACATGGCTATTCAAGCCAATGATTAAAGAAAAATTAATCTTGTCATGTTGATTCAAAACAACTAAGACCAAAAATTCTTCCTGCTATTGTATTTTAAATGCATTTACTATTGAAACATTCTTCAATACTATTGTAGTGTGTATATGCACTATTGTGGCATGCATATACACTATTGTAACATGTATTTATGCTATTGTTCATACATTTATAACGTTGTTACAACATATATACAATAGCTTCAAACTTTGTATTGTTGTTATAATCATTCATACTATTGTTTTAGCTACTACATCATTGTTCTAGCCTATCATACTATTGTTTTAACTCATTAGATCATTGTTCCAACCTTATGCACTGCTATTTCAAGCTTTCATGTTGCTGTCCCAACTTTATACACTATTATTTCATCATCTATGTTGCTAATATAAACTTATGAGACCAATTTTGAGTGCAAATTGATAACGACTTGATAAAGTACAAAAAGAATAAAATTGGATTTAAGAGAGTAGAAAACATTGATTCTCATTTTTATACAAGAAATCATACTTAGAAACCTTCATTGGGAAAACATGATTGAAACTTGGCATTTTAACTTACGGCATTGGACCCAATAAATCATTGCATGAATGTTAAAGGCTGAAAATAATCATTGATTTATTGTATGCATTAATTGGATGAATAAAGGCATTTACGTGAAAGTAAATATGCATTAAATTGATAGAAAGAATTTGATTTAATTTTTCCTTTTTAATCAAAGAGAAGTGATTGAATGTCTTTGAAAGAAGTTGTTTGCCTTAGGATTGATATGATATTTGGAACATTATTAAGTATGTTGAAATCAAACATAATGATTTGTTTATTTCTTAAGTCATATAGTTTGCATGAAAATGAATATTTAATCTAAAATTAGAAAATGAATGCATTTCTTGATATGCTTTGTGTGTTTTGGGAAAAGATACCTTTCGGGATGGGTACCAAATGACGAATAATAGAGACTTAGGCTTTCTTTTTCAAAACCTACACTATCATTATAATCGATTTCATACTTTCATCAAAGTTAACTTTTGGACCATTGAAATAGATGGAATTATGCCTAGTTATTTTTTTTCTTTGCCTCATCCTATTATTGAGATGTTGCATTCATGTTAGGAATGCATGTAGGTTAATAGGCATGTACCAAATTGCATCCTGGTTATTGTTACATATTGCTAGGGTCTTCGTGCAGGGTCAGGTATCCTTCTTGTTGAAGGATTTCGGGGAAGCGTATTCTTTGTGGTTGGGTGGAAAAGCACCCAATCCATTTTCTCATCCTTGGCTTGTGGATGGCGGACTAACTCATCAGTAGCTAGAGAGACATTTGGATTTGATTGGCATTATTGATATTTCATACTTGTATTATATTGAGATTTCTTCATTGATGATAGTACATTTGGATGGGCTATAAGCCTAGGATGTATAGATATTTGGAATTTGTAATAACATGAACTTCTAAGTGGTATTTAGATGTATTCATGTGAAAAACTAATAATATGAATGAAAGATGTATATATTTATTGTTTTATTTTGAGATTTATGAACTAGAGTTTAATCGTTGACTATGGCTAAGTTAATGGAACTTTTAGGACCTTACACCCAGTATCTCCCATAAACAAAATAATAGCTCACACAGAGCAACAACAACAACTCCCACACACCAGTAGCTCCTAGTAGCTCCCATAAACAAAAATAATAGCACACACAAAGCAACAACAACAAATCCCACAACACCAACACCAACAGCATAAGTACCTCAAAGGGTATAACATGACAATAGCTCCCATAGAGCACATGTAGCTCTCACAACACACAACTCCCACAACACCAACACCAACACCATGAGTACCAAAAAGGGGCATAAGTCCCTATAGCTCCCTTATCATAGCTCCCAAAACACACATAGCTCCCAAATCACAACCAATCAACCATCCACCCAACTCCCATACAATCCAGCCACAACACCATTACCAAACACACAAGTTTGTCAATATCATCATAGATTAAGGTGATAAATATTCATGCTTGATAAAAATCATTAATTAAAATTATAGAAAGTTACAATTCCAAGAATACATCAATGAACATACTTGTATATAAGTTTAAATTGATTTACTAGACATCCATTCTGTATCGTTCATCAATCAAAATTTACTTCTACTTACTATGATGAGACCCAAAAATGGGTTTACATTACCAATACTTTTTCCCCAAATATCAAGTGTTGCAACTTGGTGCTCTGATACCTATGTAATGCCCACTCAAGAAATTAACAATAAATAATGATAAGAAAATAATTTAGTAACGAAATAATGAAAGAAATACGACTAAAGGAGAGTATTATCAAAATTTAACTTAATAAATAAAACAACTTATTATACACAATTTATATTTAATTCATCATAAATGGAAATTGGGATTTAAATATTTCTTATACAGTTATACACATTTACAATAAATGCTATATGATCATCCTTTCATGAAGTGGAGAATACTCTCTCAGCTCCAGTACCCTGTATGGTAATCAGATCTAAAACTGCACACTAAATGTAAACATTAGTTCTGCATAGTCACAAAATACACAAAGCATCTATCAAAAGCATAAAATGACACATCTAAGGCCCTTAGGGGTCAACCTAAAGTCTCAAGGACTCATGATAGCCTTGCCTACGTACACGCAGCGCAGAGACTTTGTAGTTCAAAATAAACTAGTCATAGGATTGTCTTAGATACAATAACTCATAAGGGCTTTGGTTCATCACATAATATTTTCTAGAATCTTTAAACCAATATACTCATTCTGATTGTTCTCAATATTAAATACACCATATGATGGCTAAATCATCCAAGTTCTACAAAGTGCATGTAACCATTAAATTTTATAAATAATCCCTTAAGGAACAAATAAACATTCCAACCATTCCCTTGGATAAAAGCATAAATTACCATAGACAATTACTTAGATAGTAAATAAAAAGTCTATCATAATCATGAAAATTATCATCTTATATTCAAGTTCCAAATAAAACGATTTATAACACTATTGCACTATATATTTTATCATTGACAAACATATAAGCCCTTATCGACACTTTACTAATGCATGCACTTTCGTACAAATAAAAAAGATTATTACAAATGAATTTAATTCACAAACATAGATAACAAAGAAATTTATTTGATAAATACCTAATCTTGAAGAATATATCAATTGTAATAATTCAACCTAAACTTGTCCCAAATCCACATATTTTAGCAACCAATGTTAGTATCTTAGCAGATAAAAGTACTTTCCATATTCCTATATAAGATTAAAAGAATAACTATTTGCATCTTCATTCACAATCTCACCACTTCTTTCGATGTTGAAGGGGATTACAATGTTATGGTACTTGATCTACTTGGGCCAACTCTTGAAGACTTATTCAATTACTGACATTGAAGACTGTATTGATGATTGTTGATCAGTTAATTTAAAGGATTGAATATGTACACAACAAGATTTTCCTTCACCGAGATATAAAGCTTGATAATTTTCTCATGGGTCTTGGATGGAAAGCAAATCAGGTTAACATGATTGACTTGTTCATCTAATATATATTCATCGACTTAAGTTAAAAACTCACCCACATTTGAAGGAAGACATAGTTAAGCATAACTAGTCATAAGTATGATCTATAACTTGATATCCTATCAAAATCCTTACAGATACAAAGAGAGATATACCTGCAAAAACATATAGTGATGATGTTTGTGTGGCTCGGCGAAAACCTCCACAAAACCATGGTACATAAAATTGTAGTAAGAGGGTGCCGTGTGACTAATTCGATAGTGAGAAACACATGTAAATGTATGGGGAAACAAAGAAAACATATTCTTGAGTGGCAACCTCATAATATGGAGAGACAAATTGTGTTGTTCCGTGTAACTGATCTGGTGATGAATAACGTTCCTAAAATAAAATAAAAAAGTATCACAAGATAAATAGCATATGCAATTAATTAAAAAAACCATTGAGACATCAAATGTAATAAGATCAAGTGATAAATCAACAAATGAATGTTTTCAAGATTCCATAGTGCAAATAATGTAATTTCATATATACAAATCCTTCTGTTAAGAAAATTATTCAATGCTCAGTTGTCCTTGATAGTAGAAGCATGCATCATGAAGAAAATATGTTTGATAAAAGAAAACAAATTGCTCATAACATAATACCATCAGTTACATAAAATGAACTACGATACAACAAAGCTTTTATCTCTAACAGATTTAGACTTCCAAAGAAATTTGATAAAGGAAACATTCCATCCCAAACAAAACGAACAAAGCAGAGATATTTTAAGTAATATAATAGTTTGCGGAAGAATCTAACATGTTGAATTATAGTACCTATGGCCACTATCATTCATTCAAGTTAGGCTAGCATACCGAGACTTCACAGATGCAATACAAGAGAAATAATTGATTGTAAAAGATGGGTAATTGTCTACCAAGCCATGGAAGCAAACGCTTATGGCTTAAGATGCAAACTAGGACAATTTTTCCTTTTACTCAAAGGAAAATAAAACTCAAAACATTAGATGACAAACTTTGTGATTTGATATAATTAATTATTCTGCAAAGAAGATACATTTCTAACAGTACACTGACATCTTTCCGAGATCGACAAAGTCTAAAAAAAATCAATCGAGTGAAAAGATAAAATCCTTACTACTACTAAGAAAAATATAAATTTACCCACATGTCCAGTCTAACGCAAAGATTTATTTCCCTAAGAGATTTACAGTACCAAAACTATTTTATTGAACCACCTGTTAAATATTAAAACATTTGCAATAGATCCATTTTGCATATAACCTATGATCATGCGAAAGCATACGTATGATTTGTTTAATGAGTTACTTAATCCATGACCAATATTTCATGAGGAAAAGAAGCTTCTATAAATGATAACATACTTACCAACTAGTTTGGAATGTAGCCATCACTTGGAGTTCACCCTCCTAATGCTCCTCTTCACACTTTACCAGGCCACATTATTAGGATATTGGCTAGCACTTGCACTATATATCACTGTCATGCCTACATTTCCCATGCGGTCATGACACACGTCACATGTTTCATGTCCACATTTGTCATGTGGTCATGACACGAAATATCAAAAAAATTTCCATGCTTCTCTAGAAACCCCCTCACATGCTTAAGCGTGCTAGGTGGCATTACGCTTAAGGCATACACATTACAGATGAATGTAGGTTAATGTGTTCACATGCGCATACCAATCGCAATGAAGGCCAACTAGGGGGTCAACGCGACATGGTTAACGTTGCCAATAGGATTAGGATCAATGGTTGAAACCCCAAGTTATCCTATGTGAATGAAGGGATTTTGACGTAAGTCAAAATCAATAGCCAAAAGCCAAAAGCATGAGAGGATGATAAAATACCAAATTCAAATTATGATACTCGACAAACAATATTATAATCCTAAACAGGGTTAAACTTCACTAACCTAGCTAAACCCTAAATTTCAAAAAAATCTAGCAGCATAACACCTCATGGGCGTGAGTAGGGTTTATTGTACTAAAACTAATTTGATCGAAGGTTTAAAGGTTTGATGTTAAATTACCTACATCTCACTAGTTGAATTGGTAAAACAATTGAATAAGTTAATTGAACATTTTTCAATAAAGTCCGATCAATTTGTTCTCCTTCACGTTTTCTATAATTTTAAATATTTTTCAACAAAGCTTGATCAATTTGTTCTCCTTCATGTTTTCAATCAATCAGAGTTATCTCTGTAGCATTTAAATTATTCCTAATTTCTTGGTAGATCAGATCTCGAAATACAGGTTTTGCTAACTTCGTTTAAATAGTTTACTAGGTTTCCGAGTTGGGTTTAAAACAACGTCTAATTTAATTTCATTAATTAAACCACCCCATCATGATTACAAGGAATATTAAATTCTAATCAATAACGATGTGGTTTAAACCATCTTTGTAGAGTGAGATTTCTTAACCCGATTGTTTAAAATAAATACCTCTCAATATTTTAATTGTATAAAATTTAGTTGAATCAAGTAATTCCCTCTATCATGATCTAATCCATTATTTAATATCCACTAACAAATAAAAATAATAATCCACAATTATAATAAAGTTTACCCATTAAATAAAATTATCTCAAAATTCCCTTTATAAAATTAGAACATAAAACAAATGAGCAAAATATTTAAAAGAGGGGAAGATAAATTTTAAAAAGAATTTTTTATTTCTCTTTGCCCTAAATTTCTCCAACATTAAAATATTATTTTTTTATGGAAAAAGCCCTAGCCCTATTTTTGAAACTCATGTTGTTTCTCCTCTTTGTTTTCACTATTATCTTTCTTTCTCTTTCTCTCATTTTGTTGCTCTTGTGTTTGTGTTGTCTTGCAGGTTGTAATTAAGGATAATTATGAAATGCATATGATGGCATATATATATATATATATATATATATATATATATATATATATATATATATATATATATATATATATATATATATATATATATATATATGTATATTTTGATTGTGTATATATTAATTTATATTATGGTTTCTTTTAAAAATAAATATATTTTATTTTTCTTTTACTAAAAACCCTAATCTTTTGACAACTAGGGAGGAGGAGTTGTGAGGAGGCCGGCGATGGTGGAGGTGAGATGTTAGCAGTGGAGGTCTGGCAAAGGCCACTAAGCAGAGGGTGGCACTATGGAGTGTGGTGGCCGCAGAGTGGTGGAGGTACAGAGAGGGGGCCACAAAGGAGGAGCCACGACAGACTGTGCAGAAGGGTAGAGTTAAAGGGAAGGTCGTGGCGGTGTTAACAATAGAGGCCGTGAGAGATAAAGGGGAGTGTGGGGAGGGGGACGGAGCCCCCACCCACATCACATATGATGGGTTGTGGGTGCGGCTCCATCCCCCTCCCCACTCCCAAAACCACAAAGGCACGGCGCTGGGGTTGTTCGAACCCCCCCCACCATTAACATTAAAACTACTCTATGTAAAAGCCGTGACTGTAAAAAAAATAGTCTCTTCTCTATATTTGACATTTTATATTTATTAATATTTTATTATATTTAAGTTTCATTCAATATAATAAATATATAATACAGTCAATTTTGTTTGGTAGAATAAATGAAATTAATTTATATTTAAATACATTAAATGTATACATTCAAATACTCATAATAAATATAATTTTCTTTTTCTTTTCAACCACATACAAATTTAATTTATAAACAATACACAAAGATATATATAGCTATTTTTGTTTTTAAATCAAATCTTCTATAAGACAAGGAACTCATTTTAAAATATATTCATTGTATGATTAATATGTTCATTTCTAAAGAAAGGAAATAAATACAAATAAGTAAATACTTCTATTACTTAACATCGTCTAACTTTCTTTTTCATAACAAAAATATACAAATTTTATATTTTATCCCAATAATTAAATCCACAACTTTCCTAGTTGGTAATTTTAAAATAAGCATAAAAATGAAATAGCATTGAAACCAATTTTTTTTTCCTTCAACATTTTTTGAATGGTAAGCAATAAAATCAGCCATTTTAACTTTCTATTACAAATGAAAATAGCTTACACACATCATCAGAAAATACACTTTTACAACAAGAGAGAGGACAAAGTCCTCTTTGAAACTACCAAAGGATACAATCTCCTAAGTAGGCCAATCTCTCTCTCAAAAGTAAAGGAAAATAAAATATCAACTCCAAGAACAAGGTGATTTCTTTCAACTTCACAACTTAGCTCTAATGAACATGCATTAACACAGCAAGGGGAAAGAAGCCACACATCTTGCTCTCCTCCCTAACATAGACCCGCAAGATGGTCACCCTTGAGCTAGGGAGGTCATCCACACACTTGGGAACTCATTTCACATCACAACAAGGCATTCAAACAACCAAACACAATTTTACACCCATGGATAGTACAACACAAGAACTCAACCAAGATGAGTTCAAAGGGGTAGGGGAGTGGACAACACTCAACTCAAGAGTGCCACTCCTACAAATATCCCAATACAAATACCTTCCAAGGCCTCAAGCCAACTCTTTAAAACATAGTTTCCACAAAGCTTCCATTTTGGCTCGCAAGCCATTTCACATATTGCTCAAAATCTCATATTGTCGTCAAGGCTGACAACACCACAAAAATGAGGTAATGACCCCGAGGAGGTTCACTCCTCCCCCACCCCACAATTGTTGAGCATCTTCTCCCAAGTGGGAGAGGCTCTTACAACACCCTACAAATTTTGCCCACAATAACAATAAAAACTCAAGAAAATAGATCTCACACATATCATTCTACAAGCAAACAAAAATAAAAAGGGAAGGCCTTAGCCTTGAAGCCAACCTTTAAAAGCCCAATTATGGTAGATGGTTGATGTAGAGATTCTCCAAATCCTCCTCTAACATAAGCCACAAAACTCTCTCTAACTTTTTTCCAAAGTAAAATTCCAAACAATAAAATTTTTCAAAAATTTAACAACCCCTAACCTTCTCCAAGTGGGATTAAAATAAGCTCAACCCATGAGCTTTGAGGAATGGGGAGGTGACACTTGTCACCTCCTCACTCTTCCTCCCCATTACAAGCAAGACCCATGGGATGGATGATGACACATGTCACTCACCCATCCCCAAGTCTCTCTCACCCCTCCACTTGTCCTCTCTCAAACATGTGGGAGAGAAAAGTAGATCTTAAGAGGGAATGGGTGAGACATGTGTCCCATTCCTTTCCTCCCAAAAGGGACCACACAACTCCAAGGTACCCTCACCAATTGCGAGAGAGACTTGGAGTAAAGTCCTCCACAATTTGGGGGTCTTTGAGACATCTCCAACCTAGGGAAGAGGTAAGGATGGGGGTTGAGTGTTTGACTCACTCATCCTCTCCCTCTCATGCCTCCAATTTCATCACTTAACTTCAGGGTGAAGTTAAGGTGACCAAATGGAGGTTTACCAAGGGTTACCCAAGTCAAAAATGTCCCTAGACCCAAGGGTTACAACCTAGGGTCAAGTTTAGCTCATTTTGAGCACCTAGGGTTAAATTAAAGCACATGAAAAGGGGTCTCAAAATTTAAAATTTTAAAAATAAAATTCAAAGACAAAATTCTTACAACACCAATTAGAATTCAAATTAAAAGAGGGGTAGACTTAGCTAGACTAACAACATGCAATAAACATTACAAATTTGATCATGCACAGAGTTGATCTTGGTTCCTCGTGGAACTAGATCGGCTTCACAAGGGATAACAACATCGTGTGTGAGATGATCTCCAATTTTCTGTGGCTTATTAGAAATACTTGTGCACTCAATTGCAAAGTTAATTCCACATATATATAATAGCCGAAGCAAATTAAAACATACACTTGTATAAAATATTACAAGTTCACATAAGCATCAAGGAAGTCACATTACAATTTAGATTCTAAATTCTGCATTTCAACCATCCATTCCCAAGATTGAATCACATAACAAATTTCTATCTAGCATAACCCAATTAGTTTTCCCATAGCATCATAATATAAAGCATCTATCTAACATCATCAGCAAAGCAATATCCAGGCCTAACACATCGTAAACATACTAAGCATAACAATCCACATACATCATAAAGTCTAATAGTTTAGAAATTTGGGATCAACAGTCCCACAAGTCTAAATGTGTCATCAACAATAAAATAATAGTCCAATGTAAGGGAATGAAAAAGTAGGCCTCACATCCTCCCCCCTAAGACTGTACTTCCTCCTAGAAGACATCAAAGAGGTGAGGATAAAGGGCCCTCAATCTCACTGCATCTCTCAGGAGGTGTACTGCCACGCGTCCTTTCATGTTTCTCCCATAAGGTCACAATGCAAAGCATCTATCTAAACTAATGAGCCAAGCCTTAGCCTTGGCTTCCTCTATATCTCTTACGAAGGTAGGTGGATTAAGCCTAAGTAGGTCTCTAATGGGATCTCCTCTGTCTCTATGTCCTATAACTGGCTCATCCATACCATACTCATAAGGTCCATGATGTACCTACTCTACCCACATAGTCTCATCTCGTCTCGCATGTCACAGAGGACTCCTACTCCATGCTCTATAAGTTGACCCTACCTCCTCCACTGTTGTATCAGGAATCTCTACAAAAGGCTCCACACATTGCACCTCTCGCGGATCGACACGGGGCTCTACACGTGGTTCAGCTTGTGACTCAGCACGTGGCTCCTCACATGGCTCCTCTCACGGATCAATGTGAGGCTCGTCACGTGGCATTGGTATAACTGGCGGTAGCCTCTCTAACATGGCCTATAATGTCTGCAAAATCTAAGGACCTATATCAAGTACTGGCTGGTCTGCTATGGCTATGGGTACCTAACCCTCTGTAGAGGAATCACTGTGCTCCTTTGCAGACACAGTGTTACGTGATCGCGCTTGCTGAATATGTCAGGGAGGCATCTTACAAAACAAGGTAGGCACAAAATAATCAATGTTGCGGAATAAGTAACGTTCCCAAATACACCCAGTGTTTAAACTTGGGCCCTAATACCAAATGTCATGCCCACATTTCCCATGTGGTCATGACACACATCACATGTGTCATATCCACATTTGTCATGTGGTCATGACACGAAATATAAAAAAAATTTCCATGCTTCTCTAGAAACCCCCTCTCACGCATAAGCATGCTCGGTGGCATTACGCTTAAAGCATAAACATTTGAGATGAATGTGGGTTAATGCGTTCATGACCGCATACCAATCCCAATGAAGGCCAACTAGGGGGTCAACGCAGTGTGGTTAACGTCGCCAATAGGGTTAGGATCAATGATCGAAACCCCAAGTTATCCTAGTCAATGAAGGGATTTTGATGTAAGTCTTGAAAAATCAATAGCCAAAAGCCAAAAGCATGAGAGGATGATAAAATACAAATTCAAATGACGATACTTGACAAACAATATTATAATCCCAAATAGGGTTAAACTTCACTAACCTAGCTAAGCCCTAAATTTTAGAAAAATCTGGTAGCATAACGTCTCATGGGCGTGAATAGGGTTTATTGTACTAAAACTAATTTGATCGAAGGTTTAAAGGTTTGATGTTAAGTTACCTACATCTCACTAGTTGAATTGGTAAAACAATTGAATAAATTAATTGAACATTTTTGAACAAATTTTGATCAATTTGTTCTCCTTCACGTCTTCTATAATTTTAAATGTTTTTCAACAAAGCTCGATCAATTTGTTCTCCTTCACATTTTTGATCAATCAGAGTTATCTCTACATCATTTAAATTATTCCTAATTTCTTGGTAGATCAGATCTCAGAATACAGGTTTCACTAACTTTGTTTAAATGGTTTACTAGGTTTTTGAGTCAGGTTTAAAACAACATTTAATTTAATTTTGTTAATTAAACTACTCCATCATGATTACAAGGAATATTAAATTTTAATTAATAATGATGTGGTTTAAACCATCCTCGTAGAGTTAGATTTCTTAACCCGATTGTTTAAAATAAATACCTCTCAATATTTTAATTGTATAAAATTTAGTTGAATCAAATAATTCCCTCTATCATGATCTAATCTATTATTTAACATCCACTAACAAATAAAAATAATAATCCATAATTATAATAAAATTCACCCATTAAATAAAATTATCTCAAAATTCCCTGTATAAAATCAGAAATTAAAACAAATGGGAAAAATATTTAAAAGAGGGGAAGATAAATTTTAAAAATAATTTTTAATTTCTCTTTGCCCTAAATTCCTCCAACATTAAAATATTATTTTCTTTATGGCAAAAACCCTAGCCCTATTTTTGAAACTCATGCTTTTTCTCTTCTTTGTTTTCATTTTTATCTTTCTTTCTCTTTCTCTCATTTTGTTGCTCTTGTGTTTGTGTTGTGTTGCAGGTTGTAATAGAGGATAATTATGAAATGTATATGATGGAATATATATCTTTTGATTGTGTATATATTAATTTATATTATGGTTTTCTTTGAAAAATAAATAAATTTTATTTTTCTTTTACTAAATACCCTAATCTTTTGACAACCAGGGAGGAGGAGTTGTGAGAAGGCCAGTGGCGGTGGAGGTGAGATGTTAGCGGTGGAGGTGTGGCAGAGGCCACTGAGCAGAGGGTGGTACTATGGAGTGTGGTGGTCGTAGAGTGGTGGAGGTACAGAGAGGGGGTCATGGAGGAGGAGCCACGACAGACTGCACAGAGGGGTAGAGTTAAAGGGAACGTCGTGACAGTGTAAACAATGGAGGCCGCGGGAGATGAAGCAGGGGAGTGTGGGGAGGGGAACAGAGCCCCCATTCACATCCCATATGATGGGGTGTAGGTGGGGGATCCACCCCCCTCCCCACACCCAAAAACCACAAAGGCACGATGGTGGGGGGTTTGAACCCCCCCACCATTAACAATAAAATTACTCTCTGTAAAAGTCGCGACTGTAAAAAAAAAGTCTCTTCACTATATTTGGCATTTTATATTTATTAATATTTTCTTATATTTAAGTTTCATATATATATATACATACATACATACATGTAAGTATATACACAGCATCCCATATTTATAATTCAAATTCACAGTTAATGCTATAATAAAATATATATACAAAAATAATACAGTCAATTTTGTTTGGTAGAAATAATGAAAACAATTTATATTTAAATACATTTAATGTATACATTCAAATACTCATAATAAATATAATTTTTTCTTTCTTTTCAACCACATACAAATTTACTTTATAAACAATACACAAAGATATATATAACTATTATTTTTTTAAATCAAATCTTCTACAAGACAAGGAACTCATTTTAAATGTATTCATTGTATGATTAATATATTATTTTCTAAAGAAAAGAAATAAATACAAATAAGTAAATACTTCTATTAGTTAACATCATCTAGCTTTCTTTTTCATAACAACAATATACAAATTTTTTATTTTATCCCAATAATTAAATCCACAACTTTCCTAGTTGGTAATTTTAAAATAAGCATGCAAATGAAATAGCATTGAAACCAAATCTTTTTCTCTTCAACATTTTTTGAATGGTAAGCAATAAAATCAACCATTTTAACTTTCTATTACAAATGAAAATAACTTACACACATCATAAGAAAATACACTTTTACAACAAGAGAGAGGACAAAGTCCTCCTCTTTGAAACTAACGAAGGATACAATCTCCCAAGTAAGCCAAGCTCTCTCTTAAGAGTAAAGGAAAATAAAATATCAACTCCAAGAACAAGGTGATTTCTTTCAACTTCACAACTTAGCTCCAATGAACCTACATTAACACAACAAGGGGAAAGAAGCCACACATCTTTCTCTCCTCCCTACCATAGACCCACAAGACGGTCACCCTCGAGCTAGGGAGGTCATCCACACACTTGGGAACTCATTCCACATCACAACAAGGCATTCAAACAACCAAACACAATTTTACACCCATGGATAGTACAACTTAAGAACTCAACTAGGATGAGTTCAAAGGGGTAGGGGAGTGGACAACACTCAACTCAAGAGTGCCACTCCTACAGATATCCCAATACAAATACCTTCCAAGGCCTCAAGCCAACTCTTTAAAACACAATTTCCACAAAGCTTCCATTTTGGCTCTCAAGCCATTCACATATTGCTCAAAATCTCATATTGCCCTCAAGGCTTACAACACCACAAAAACAAGGTAATGACCCCAAGGAGGTTCACTCCTCCCCCACCCCACACTTGTTGAGCATCTTCTCTCAAGTGGGAGAGGCTATTACAACACCCTAACAATAAAAACTTAAGAAAATAGATCTCACACATAGCATCATACAAGCAAACAAAAATAAAAAGGGAAGGCCTTAGCCTTGAAGCTAACCTTTAAAAGCCCAATTATGGTAGATGGTGGATGTAGAGCTTCTCAAAATCCTCCTCCAAAATAAACCACAAAACTCTCTCTAACTTTTTTCCAAAGTAAAATTCCAAACAATAAAATTTTCCAAAATTTGAACAACCCCTAACCTTCTCCAAGTGGGATTAAAATAAGCTCAACCCATGAGATTTGAGGAATGGGGAGGTGACACTTGTCACCTCCCCACTCTTCCTCCCCACTATAAGAAAGACCCATGGGATGGGTGATGACACATATCACTGACCCATCCCCAAGTCTCTCATCCCTCCACTTGTCATCTCTCAAACATGTGGGAGAGAAAAGTGGAGCTTAAGAGGGAATGGATGACATATGTGTCCAATTCCTTTCCTCCCAAAAGGGACCACACAACTCCAAGGTACCCTCACCAATTGTGAGAGGGACTTGGAGTAAAGTCCTCCACAATTGGGGGGCTTGGAGACATCTCCAACCTAGGGAAGAGGTAAGTATGGGGGTTGAGTGTTTGACTCACTCATCCTCTCCCTCCCATGCCTCCAATTTCGTCACTTAACTTCAGGGTGAAGTTAAGGTGACCAAATGGAGGTTTACCAAGGGTTACCCATGTCAAAAAGGTCCCTAGACCCAAGGGTTACAACATAGGGTCAAGTTTAGCTCATTTTGAGCAGCTAGGGTTAAGTTAAAGCACATGAAAAGGGGTCTCAAAATTTAAAATTTAAAAAATAAAATTTGAAGACAAAATTCTTACAACACCAATTAAAATTCAAATTAAAAGAGGGGTAGACTTAGCCTGACTAACAACATGCAATCAACATTACAAAATTTCATCATACACAGAGTTGATCTTGGTTCCTCATGGAACTAGATCGGCTTCACAAGGGATAACAACATTGTGTGTGGGATGATCTCCAATTTTCTATGGCTTGTTAGAAATACCTGCACACTCAATTGCAAAGTTAATTCCACATATATATATAATAGCCGAAGCAAACTAAAACATACACTCACATAAAATATCACAAGTTCACATAAACATCAAGGAAGTCACATTACAATTTAGATTCTAAATTCTGCATTTCAACCATCCATTCCGAAGATTGAATTACATAAAAAATTTCTATCTAACATCACCCAATTAGTTTACCCATAACATCATAATATAAAGCATCTATCTAACATCATCAGTAAAGCAATATCTAGGCCTAACACATTGTAAACATACTAAGCATAACAATCCACATACATCATAAAGTCTAATAGTTCAAAGATTTAGGATCAACAGTCCCACAAGTCTAAATGTATCATCAATAGTAAAATAATAGTCTAATGTAAGAGAATGAAAAATTCCAGAATTGTATTATCCTAATTTGCGGATTGGAAGGAGTGTTTGGGATGTCCTTGTGATGTGTCATATTGAGTTGTGTATGATTTTGAGGTCCGGAAGTACCTTTTGCATTGTGACAATGGCGACAGACTGTGTTCTTAAAGTACCAGATGATGAAGAGAAGAATTCCAGTAAGCTGATGAAGTGCGGATGTTTTTGATGATTCAGGGAGGGTTATGATGATCATTGGATCATATCTAGTTCGTGTTGGCAGTTCGCATTGAAGTTAGAGTTGGATTTGATGTTATGGCTACCAGTTATTGGTGTTCTTCCTGTAACAGGCTGAGCAGATGTTCTACACACCTTGCGAATGTTATTGTGATGTTTTCCGACTTAGATGATTGTTTCTAAGTCAATGTCTTGTATAAATAAGTGTTTGAGAATTCATTTTGAAGTGTGGATTGTGTGGATGAGTGTGGCTTAGCGAAGACAAGTGTGAAAGTCAGAACTAGGGTTTTGGGCTTAAATGGAACTAATCTGGACATGGTAGAGATGTCATTCTCCAGTTCAAGATTGTGATTCTTATCACTTTGTAGACAGTGTGTCTCCTTGTAGGTAGTGTGCCTCTTTGTGAGCAGTGTGCTCGGGCAGTGAGCCCTAATTAGCATGTGCCATTCATTTTTTCTTATTCTTCTAACAGAGAATAATCCTTGGGTTAATCACCCCGTGGTTTTTCCCTTAACCAGGTTTTCCACGTCAAAATCTTGGTGTTCAATGTGTTAATGTTTATCTGCTCTTGTGTTTATGCATTATGCTTTCATGGTTGATTAATTGATATGCTGTTAACAAAGAAGAATCAAGTGTTTGAAGTAAGAGCAAGTTTTTATACAACTGATTCACCCCCCCTCTCAATTGTATGCCCTAGATCCAACAATTGGTATCAGAGCCAAGTTCCTCTGAAAGGAACTTAACTGCTTGAGGAGATCCAGGATGTCGTCATACAAGAAGGATAGTCCAAAGTTCGATGGAACCAACTTCACTCTCTAGAAAGGTCGCATGAAATGTCACTTGGAGTGTATGGGAAAAGCATACTTGGTCATGGTCTCAAAACCATATGTACCTCCATAGGGTGGTCCGACAACTTTGAATGAAATCATAGATGTTGAAAACAATCTGCGGACCAAGGAAGCTCTTCTAAGCGCATTGAATGACTCAGATCTCTCAAATGTTATTGACCTACCAACTGCATATGAGATCTTGACTAAACTGGAACTTCTGTATGAAGGAGATGAGTTTGTCAAAGGTGCAAGGTTGCAAAGTCTGAAAGGGAAATTTGAAAGATTGAAGATGAGAGAAGATGAAAACATCACTACCTTTATGCCAAGAGTGAATGAGCTGGTATGTAGAATTAGAAATGCTGGTGGAACTCTGGATGAAAATGAGATTGTTTGCAAAATTCTTAGATCCCTTCCTGCTACCTACAAAATCAAGGTTGCTGCCATTGATGAATTTAGAGCCCACACAACTGTCACAAGAGAACAATTGGCTGGCAAACTAGCTGCATTTGAAATGACCAAGTTTGGAGATGATCCACCCAACACTGAATTTGCTTTCAAAGCTAGTGCCTATGTGTAAGGCAAACAGAGATTTGATCTAGGAGAAAACTCTTCAAGGAAGATGTCATGGTATGATCAAGCTAGAAGAGACATGGAAGAAGAGGAAGCAAAAACAGCTCAACTTGAAGCCCTCATTGCAAAGAGACTACCAAGAGGATCCGGTAAGTATGAAGGAAAACTACCCTTTAAGTGTTTCAACTACAATAAGATTGGTCATTTTGCTTCAAGATGTCCAGAAAGATCTGCAAGGTCTAATACTAACAGAAAAAGGTTTCAAAAGAACTGCTATTATGTTCATGAAGAATATGACAATGAAGGAGTAACAGATGATGAATCAGAACTAGGAAGCAAATCTAGAAACGAATGGGTGTTTATTGCCATCAAGGAAGAAGATTCAATATCCTCTAAATCTGTCAATCACAAGGTTGTGGAAAGAGCTTTAGCTGCTCAAGTGGAAGAAAAGGATGATTGGGTTATTGACAGTGAATGCTCTCACCATATGACCGGTGACAAGAATAAGTTCTTAGATTTGGAAAGGTATGAAGGAGGAATGGTAAAGTTTGGAGACAATTCTACTGGCAGAATTAGAGGTAGGGGGACTATTTTCTTTGATGGAAAGAGCAAAACAGGTAATGTACTATATGTTGAAGGATTGAAGCACAATCTTCTCAGTGTTGGTCAGTTAGTGGACAAAGGCTATGATCTCCGGTTCAAGAATTGAAAATACAGAATCTTTACAAGCTCTGAAACTAAAATTGCATCCGATGCTCAAACAAAAGGTAATATCTTTCATCTGGTTGGTTCAAATAAAAGTTGTCTGTTTGTTCAAGTTGATCAGAGTTGGTTATGGCATAGAAGAATGTGTCATGTAAATTTTGATAACACCATCAAGATAAGCAATATTCAGGTTGTAAGAGATCTTGCAAAATTGGTGAAACCTACAAATAGTTTGTGCAAAGAATGTCAGCTAGGTAAACAAAGCAGAGTCTCTTTCAAAAGCAAAGATCAGTCCTCTACCAGATTGTTGGAATTAGTACATACTGATCTCTGTGGTCCGACAAGAATCAAGAGTCTGTAAGGTGATAGATATTTCATGTTGCTAATTGATGACCATTCCCGGATGATGTGGGTTACCTTCCTAAAAGAGAAATCAGAAGCCCTTGAGAAGTTCAAAATCTTCAAAGCTATGGTAGAGAATCAAACTAGATTGAAACTGAAATGTCTAAGGTCTGATAGAGGTGGTGAATTTACATCCGGTGAGTTCATTGACTTTTGTGAGAAGCAGGGTATAAAGAGATAGTTGTCTGCTCCTAGGACTCCACAAAAGAATGGAGTAGTTGAGAGAAAGAACCGGACCATTCAGGAAGCTGCCAGGACAATGATGTTGGAAGCAAATGTTCCTCAGATGTTTTGGAAAGAAGCTATCAGCACTGCAGTCTACACTCTCAATTGTGTTCAAATCAGAAACAATACCGGTAAGACCCCTTATGAACTTTGGTTTGGCATCACTCCTACTGTGAGATATTTCAGAGTATTTGGTAGCAAGTGTTATATTAAAAGAGATGAAGATCTAGGAAAGTTTGATGCCAGAAGTGATGAAGGAATTTTCTGGGGTTACTCCACTCAAAGCAAAGCATACTGGTGTTACAATAAGAGACTGAGGAAGCTGACAGAAAGTACTAATGTGAAAGTTGATGAAGGAATTGAGAAGCCCTCAATGTTCTATGGATGTGATGAAGATGATCAGAATGATCCTCTGGTGCAAGAAGCTCCTTCCTCCTCTGAAATTTAGATCCAGACTGATCTGGTAAATCAGGAAGAAGAAGTTTATCTGAATGAGCCTGATCAAGAATTAGTAGTGCAAGAAACTCCCAAAGTTCCAAGGTATGTAACTCTAAATCACTTTGAAGATCAGATCATAGGTGACAAAAGTAAAGGGGTACAAACAAGAAGAATTGCTCAAGATTCAAATGAATACTGTCTGATTTCAAAGATTGAACCTAAGATAGTAAGTGAAGCTTGCAATGATGAAAACTGGACCAAAGCAATGGAGGAAGAATTGATGCAAATTGAGAAAAATCGTACTTGGGATCTTGTTCCCAGACCTAGAGAAAAGAATGTGATTGGAACCAAATGGGTCTTCTGGAACAAACTGAATGAAGCTAGTGAAGTAATCAGAAACAAAGCTAGATTGGTCTGCAAAGGCTACTCTCAAATAGAAGGAATTGATTTTGAAGAGACCTTTGCTCCTGTGGCAAGAATTGAAGCAGTCAGATTATTTATTGCATTTGCTGCCTTCAAAGACTTCAAAGTATATCAGATGGATGTCAAGTCTGCCTTCCTAAATGGTGATCTGGAAGAAGAAGTTTACATTGAACAACTGGATGGATTTCAATTGTCTGACAATGATGATATGGTCTGCAAGTTGAAGAAAGCATTGTATGGATTGAAGCAAGCCCCAAGAGCATGGTATGAAAGGTTGGATAAGCATCTTATGCAGATTGGATTCAACAAAGGCACTGCTGACAGTAACTTATATTTCAAAATTGATCATGAAAACATTTTGATTGTTGAAGTGTTTGTGGATGATATCATTTTTGGAGGAAGAGATAGTATGTGCAAAACTTTTGCAAATCAGAGGAAAAGTGAGTTTGAAATGTCTATGCTTGGTGAAATGAATTTCTTCTTGGGTTTGCAAATTACTCAGACAAAGAAAGGGATCTTCATTTCTCAGACCAAATATGTGAAAGAATTGTTGAGGAAATTTGGTATGGAAGATTCAAAGCCAATGAACACTCCTATGGCAACCAGATGTAAGTTGAGCAAAGATGATGACTCTCCAAAGGCAGATCAGACAAAGTATAGATCAATGATTGCTAGATTGTTGTATCTCACTCAGACTAGACCACATATAATGCAGGCTGTTGGTCTTGTGGCAAGATTCTAGGCTGATCCTAGAAAATCTCATGTTATGGCAATCAAAAGAATTTTTATGGTCTATGGTACCCTAGAGATCTGGATTTCTCTCTTCATGCTTACACAGATGCAGATTGGGCAGGAGACGTGGATGACTAGAAGAGCACCAGTGGTGGAGCATTCTTTTTGGGGAAGAGATTGGTTTCTTGGCTAAGCAAGAAACAAGATGCAATATCTCTATCTACAACTGAAGCAGAATACATTGCAACAGTAGGTAGTTGCACTCAAATCTTATGGATGAAGCAGATGCTAAGAGACATTAAAGTTGAATATGAGGAGCCTATCACAATTTTCTGTGATAATTCAAGTGCAATTAATATTTCTAAGAATCCAGTATTGCATTCTAAGACTAAGCACATATTTATCAAGTTTCACTTTTTGAGAGAACAAGTGAACAAGGAAGAAGTCAGATTGGAGTATGTTCCCTCTAAGGATTAGATTGCAGATATCTTTACTAAACCTCTTCCCAAGGACTCTTTCGAATATCTCCAGGAGAAGTTAGGGGTCATGGCCCCTCCGGTGATGAACTAGGATGCACTGATGTGCATCAGTCCAGTGGATATCACAGTCATATCTTGTGATCCAAATTGATGATGGGGGGCTGCTACTAAGGGGGAGCAGCTGGTATGATTCTGATGTATTAGAATTGCAAGTATGAGCCCTTTGCCATTGATGTCAAAGGGGGAGAGAAGACATGTGAAAAAACAAGTGGTTGATGATCAAAGGGGGAGTAGTAAAGGAAGAGAAGACATGTGAAAAGTTGTTGTTGATAGGGGGAGCTGTGACAGAAAGGAGAAGTTCTTGTCTTGATGGTTTTTCACATCATATGTTGCCATCAATGACAAAGGGGGAGACTGTTGCAAGTATGAGGTGAACCAGTGTTGTCATTGATGTCAACTTACTCATATTGCATTAGTAAGAAGGTTTGGATGAGTTGTGTGCTGTTGTTATTGAGGAAATTAGTCTCCATCCGAAACAATAAAGAACAATGATGAGAAGAAGGCAAATGTACTGTATAGGTTGAGAACCAGAGGATGCGGATTAAAGGGTTTGTAGATATGAGTCTTGAAATGCTTTAGCTAAGATTTTAGAGGTCCGCATGAAGATCTAAAGAAGTTGTGGCTATTTGTGTGGAACCGGTTCCGTCAAGTGTTCGGAGGTGACAGAGGATCACAGAAAGGTCCGGTGAGGTCTGGAATTGTATTATCCTAATCTGCAGATTGGAAAGAGTGTTTGGGATGTCCTTGTGATGTGTCATCTTGAGTTGTGTATGAATTTGAGGTCTGAAAGTACCTTTTGCATTGTGACAGTGGCGACAGATTGTGTTCTTAAAGTATCAGATGATGAAGAGAAGAATTCCGGTAAGCTGATGAAGTGTGGATGTTTTTGATGATTCAGGGAGGGTTATGATGATCATTGGATCATATCTAGTTCGTGTTGGTGGTCCGCATTGAAGTTAGAGTTGGATTTGATGTTATGGCTACCAGTTGTTGGTGTTCTTCCTGTAACAAGCCGACCGGATGTTCTACACGCCTTGCAAATGTTATTGTGATGTTTGCTAACTTAGATGATTGTTCCTAAGTCAATGTCTTGTATAAATAAGTGTTTTAGAATTCATTTTGAAGTGTGGATTGTGTGGATGAGTGTGGCTTAGCGAAGAGAAGTGCGAAAGGTAGAACAAGGGTTTTGGGCTTAAATGGAACTGATCCGGACATGGTAGAGATGTCATTCTCCAGTTCAAGATTGTGATTCTTATCACTTTGTAGATAGTGTGTCTCCTTGCAGGTAGTGTGCCTCTTTGTGAGCAGTGTGCTCGGGTAGTGAGCCCTAATTGGCATATGCCATTCATTTTTTCTTATTCTTCTAATAGAGAATAATCCTTGGGTTAATCACCCCGTGGTTTTTCCCTTAACCAGGTTTTTCATGTCAAAATCTTGGTGTTCAATGTGTTGATGTTTATCTGCTCTTGTGTTTATGCATTATGCTTTCATGGTTGATTAATTGATATGCTGTTAACAAAGAAGAATCAAGTGTTTGAAGTAAGAGCAAGTTTTTATACAACTGATTCACCCCCCCTCTCAGTTGTATGCCCTAGATCCAACAAATACTTCAATGTTTCTTGATTGTCCTATGACATAAAACCTTTCATTAAGGAAAAAATCTTTGGAATAGTACATCCATGAGGTTTTCATATCTGGAAAAAATTCCCACTTTTCATTTTCTACATGATAAATTGTTGTTACTCAATTAAATTCTCCTCCATCAAATTATATACTTCCTTGAAGAGATACTGACAAGGCAAATTGATACATGTTTATGTAGACATATGAAGAATCTAAATTGTAATGTATTGTGGACACCTAAAAATGTCCAACACCTTGTCACAAGCACGTTTTGCCCTAGGTACCCGTATCATTCACCTAATTAGTTAAATAAATCTTATTTATTTAACTAATTTTCATTTATTCCCTTTCTATCCATTTATCCTATTTTCTATAATTAAATAAATTTTAATTATTTATTTAATTATTCATGACCATTAATCCCCTCTAATTAAATAATTATTTTTAATTGTTTAATTAGTCATTTATCCATTTGCTTATAATTAAATATTTATTTAATTAATAAAATCTTAAACAAATCATCTTACTTTTTTTCTAAAAATACAACTCATGCATGTCTAATTAATTTATTTAATTAGATAATTCATCAATTATTCCTCCCATCTTTTAGGATTTATTTCCTTTAAAGCAGAAAATCAAATCTCTTTCTATCTTTTTAAAGCCTATCTTATCTTGTTTTATTTCCTCTTTTATCAAAAAATAAAATCTTCTATAATTAAATAAATTTTATTTATTTAATTATTCATGCCCATTTATCCTCTCTAATTAAATAATTATTTTTAATTGTTTAATTAGTCATTTATCTATTTTCCTATAATTAAATAAAATTTTAATTATTTAATTATCTTTCGACATCACAATCCAAAATTAATTAAATAAATTAAATATTGATTTAATTAATAAAATCCTAAAAAGATCCTCTTGCTTTCTTTCCAAATTTAAAACTCATGTGTATCTAATTAATTTATTTTAATTAGCTAATTCATCAAATATCGTCCCATCTTTTTCGAAGATTTATTTCCTTTTTGAGGATTTAAAACTAAAATCAAGTCTTTTTATCTTTTTATCAAATCTTCTTCCCTCCACACAAAAAATTAGCCCTTTTTTTTTATAAATATGGCCTCTCATAAGCCATTTGGTATGCATTTTAGTTTAATATCCTTATGCTGCTGAAATTTTTCTTCTTCATTCATCATCTATATATTTTCATCCATTTTCATCTATCTTCTTTCATCAAATCTCTATCCTATTATGGTTACACTGTGAATGTGAGCAATCAACATCTAATCAAATCGAACAATCAATCATGCATTCATCATTCAAGGTATTCGAAAGGTTTGGGTAAAAAGGTAATTGGATTTATTGTTTTATCTTGATATTTTATCCAAATTTATCCATCTAGCCCAAATCCTAATCCCATTATCCATCTATCCATAAATCCTCTAAAAATCCCAATCATGGCCAACAAATGCACACATTGTCTAAACAAGGAGCTTCCACCTACCCCACTTATTCCACCATACCCATGGGATTCAAAAGCAAAAATTTGGATCCCTCTACACATAAAACAAAAAATCCTACAAATCCTAATACCTTAGGGTACAAATGCAAAAATGCAAAGCAAAATCCAAGCAGTAATCCAAGCTCATACCTCAAAAAGGAAAGGTCAAAACTAAATTGGTTTGGATCCCTAAGCAAAAATAAGCAATCAAGTCTAATTAGGCATCCACCTCTCAAGAATCCCAATCCTCTTCTTCCATCCAAAAATCTCATTCCATCCAAAAGTTTCAAATTCCTCTATCCCACAAGCAAAATGAAAGTAAAAAAATACTAAGTCTATGTGGGTACCTAAAGCACTTCATTATCCATCTCCTAAGAAAACAACACCATTACTTCCCATGCCACCATGTCATCAAAAGCTGCAATGTTTTTCACAGTGTGTGCAACCATTGGTCATGGTTCCATTTCATCACGTAACACTTCTACATACCTCCATCTCCCCACCTTTCATCCACTACCCTACATATCTCACCCATCATATCCCTATGGTCTATGCTTTTGCATAAGCCTTTCACCCATCCCCTTGCATAAATCCACATCATAATCCACATCATAATCCATTATTGCACCTCCCATAATCCGCTATCTACCTACTCCATCTTTCATGCAATCACCCTACCAACATCTATGAGTGACACTTGACATGGTCCATGCGACGACATCCATCTAACATGACTATCACTTTCATAAAACTAGACACTTGAGTCCCTTTCATCCATATCCACCTATCCTATCACAAAAGTCAAAAAAGTCAAAAAAAAGGAAAAAAAAAGAAAAAAAAAGTAAAGATAAATCGCTTCATCCAACTGTGAAAACCTGGTAAATAGGCACCTTGGATAAGTACCATGATGAAAACCTAGAAAACAAGCATCATGCATAAGCTGATCTTCTATGTCACCTATACTTGGGGGCACCTTGTCTCATCTACCATATCATTTTCATATCCTATCTTGTCATATCATTTCCTACCATCCTTATCTATTCCACATACATTCACCTATCCCATTCCATCCATTCATCTTCCCTTCCTCATTTTGATCTTAATAAAGATTAGGGAAAAATGTTAAAACATGCTTTGGATATATCTTGATATACCTCATCCTTTTCATCCACTCCTATCACTATCCTATCATCATGAGCCTTGTCATGTAAAACCCTAATCATACTATCTAGAATGGGGCATGTTGTTCTTATGCAACATAACCTTTGAGATCACATCCTTGCTCTCTTACATGTACATCCATTCCTTATGTCACATCCTTCTATCTATCCATCCAATCCTACCTACCTACCTCATTGCACCTAGACTTGGTTCTCCCTTGCCATTGGTATCTAGTACAAAGGCTACTCAAATTTTTATCCAATGTCATCCCAGAACCTTTTTTAAAAATACCAAAAACATCATAAAATGTCCTAAAAAATACCAAAAACATCATAAAACATCCTAAAAAAATCCAAAAACATCATAAAACATCCTAAAAAATCCAAAAACATCATAAAATGTCTTGAAAAAATCCAAAAACATCATAAAATGTCCTAAAAAAATACAAAAAAATAAAAATATTCCCCAAAATACAAAAAAAATCAAATATCCATCAAAAATCTAATCAACTCATCAAATCACGCCAATCTATCAATCAAAATCACATCACTCGAATCCCATCAATCCAATCAATTCATCAACCTTCACCATCATCATCAAAACACAAATCAGAACTGCATCTCATCTCTATCGTTAAGTGCCTTGATCAGTGGATATGGGTATGTAGGCAGTCTGGAGTATGAAGAAGGTACCCAGATTCAGGCACAAGATGATCTCCCCCCTTATTATCTTCATCATTCATCTCATCCTTATCCTCATCATCCATATCACCTTCTTTCATTCATCCATCTACCACATCATCAATAAACACCCAGAACTACATATTCATCATCTCTCATCATCATCATGTGGTGCTTTGATCCCTTGGATATAGGTATGTAGGCAGTCTAGAATATGAAGGAAGTATCCAGTATGCAAGTACCAACGATTCATTCTTCCATCCCCCTATCTTCTTCTCTTTCTTCCATCTCTCATCTTCCTCCATCATCTATCTTCATCAATTCATTAATGTTTCAATACAATTCTTCCAATCAACCACGTCTTCAAATCAATTCTTCCATCACTTCTTCCAATCATCCTTATCAAATAAATCCAAGCAATGATCCAAACGCAAGCCCATCATAATCCATACCAATCAAGTTAAACAATCTTGTCAAATTATCCAATCACATCCTTGGTCTTCATCCTAATCTTTTCGTAAACCAAATCAATCAATCAATCAACAATTAATCATTGGTTTACAACTTGACATGGGCAATACCTTGTTTGTTTTTGTATCATTTGTGCATACTTGCTTGCTTGCTTGTGTGTGTTATCTTTTTATCTTGCATTTGTATCACATCTATATCATTCCAATTAATATTCATATCTTGTGTATGTTGGAATAGCTTCTTGCATTATCCTTTGCATCTAAGGTCACATTGTACCTTTGTGCATTAGGACTTTAATGCTCTAAGTTTTCTTCCTCATATGTCTAGACAAGATTGTACTACGCTGGGGCATGAGACATCATCACCTTGGTCTCATACCCTAGTGTATAACATCTAGTGATATATCAAACATCATGATTGCTCAATTTCATTGCAATATAATGCATCATTCATTTCTACTATTCATTTCTTCCTTGACCAATCCCTTTCATGTCAGGAGCCTACCCGTGTTTGTCCAACCCACCTATCCTCTCGAGGGGGCATCCTCATCCTATCTTTCCATTAACATCTTTTCTTCTATCCATACCTTAGATTCTTTGAAATGATGTTACTCGACATGTATATAGTTAGAAAATAGTTGGTTTGTAGAATTTATTTGGAAAAAAAATTGATTTAAATTTGTAAGTGAAGAGAAAAAAATTGTAAAAAACTTCTAATTTGTATACCTACCAGGAGTCAGTAGATGAAAAATCATATGTAATGATTTTTATGTTTTCTATGTAAAGGTAAGTAGAGTTGGTATTCCTGTATCTGTAAGGATTCCATAGAATTTTTTCCATGCATTTTGACAAGGGTTGTAAATACATAATTCATAATTATAAGAAGAAGAAGAAAGTCTTGTGTTTTTTCTAGCTAGACATATGACTTGTTTATCTAGTTTAGATTGTTTTCTATCTTTATAGAATGTAGGATTATTCAGCACTTCTCTCCATGTTTTGGATACTTGTTTGAGTACATCATGATATCTGAATGGGACCCTTAAAAAGCATTGTCAAGCTATTTTGTTTAGAAGTTTGGGAATAATCTGTTCCATTAGGAGTTGTTACTATTTGGTATCTTGACTCAAAGGAATTTGTAGGAGAGAAATATAACATATGTTAGAACGTATATCAATATTTATGAAAAAAAAAATTTGTTTGATTAAATAATAAATTTAATATTTGTAAAAGTTTAAACAGTTTAAATACCTATAGGTAGATTGTTACTAAATTTTTTCTTGATAAGTGTATTTATAGTAAGTGTCAGTGAAGAAAATGTTAATTTGTTTGATTATAGTTGTGTTGAACATATTGGAAAATAATGTATATTTTTTTAGTTGTTGTCATCTAATTATAGTATATTGTCATTTTAAAAGAAATAATTTATATTGAAGAGATAGATAAAGTAATACAAAAGGAAATAAAATAGGCACAAAAAGCAAGCTAGAATGAAACAAACAAATTGAGAGAAACACACCCAAAAAACAAATGAACTAACTTTACTCATAATTAGAATCAAGTTTTCTTCAGGGGAGCGATGGGAGTAGGAGGAGTAAGAACAAGAGTAGCTGGAATGTGCATCAGGCCTAGGGTATGATCTGATGCATGGATGCGAAGGAAGTGGATGGCAACAAAAACCTCCATAGTCCTATTTTCCAAGACAATAGGAAGCTAGAACCTATGAGCATTGAGGGCATGATTTAGAGGATTGATACATCCACTCTAGAAGCCATGTTGTATGGTGTGATAAACATAGGCAACCTGTAAAGATGTGAACAAAAGCTCCATTGAGAAGATACCACTCATGGGAGGTACACCTGCCTACAAATTAGATCCCTCAAATGCCACCTTCCATCTATCCACATTGAAGAGGTAATCGAAGACCAAAGAAAAACTAATAGCTTGGATGTAATCAACATTTTGAACAATATCCATGATGTTGGAGACAAAATTTGATGCCACATCAAACCACTTTAGCTCCCTATTAGCATCACAAAATATTTGATAGCCTAGGATGCATCTAACAACAAATTCAACATAATCACAATCAATGTTAAAATATTGTCTAATTTTTTCATTGTGTTGAAGCCACCACGCACACTAGACTCCCAATTCATAGGAGGGATGCCAATCCTATCATTTATAACCTAATTCTCCATAGGTAAAAATAGAAGCCTGAATATAAGAGTGTCTAGAAAGAGAAAGATGAGGAGGAAAGAGATGAGATAAAAATGATCAAAATCTTTGTTAATATATAAGGTGTATGTTACAAATACTTATTTATTATATGGTTTTAAATTAGAACATATATATTAATTTTTAATTTCTTCTTGAAATGAATAGTATAGTTATGAAATGGTTCATATGCGACCGCCAAAATACTAGGAAGAGAATTCAAGAGATTGAGATGAAGCTTTCCAAATAGGTTAAGGAATGGGTTGAAACCCAAGTTAATGAAGAGGTTTGGTGGGAATAAACAATTTCATAGAATAAATCAAGAGGAACTAAATACTGGTGCATTTCATCCACTTTTATTTTGGTGGTTCCATATCTCATGGAATTTGTTCCTCTTTCCTGATGGATGCTTCTATGTAAAAGGGTTTGGTCCCTTTATGTATAACATAGTTTAAATAATGATTTCATGAGTAAGTAAATAATGAATCAATTCAAATGTTTCTTTCAACTTTCTTTTGTTTAGACATTTCATAAAATAAAACATATGGATAAACTTGTTGATTTTTGTATGAGGCTAGGAACTAGAACAAGAAAACCAACCAAAAGGATATTCAATATTGAGAAATAGTTGCTAGATATGCTATATAATGAGAGGAGTTGTCTATTAGCAATTGAGTCATTTGGACATACACATTTTTATTTATATTAGGTTCTTGAAGGTTACAAAGATTTTTAATCACTACCAGATAATGGAACCTCCTTGGGTTCTTCTTCTCCATTAGAATCCAATAATACTCATTTCTAGGTAGGATGTACATGCAAGTGTTGGTGGTGTAAAATATGCATAAACACAAAATATCAAATACATAGAAATTACCCAAACATCCATAATACCAATGTTTTGTGATCAAAGTAATTTCTATTGCTTGATGAGAAACTCATTACATGATGCATCTATTTATAGAGATCTTTTTATCTTTCTGGAATCTTTCAATCCTTAACCTAACTCCTCTAGAAACTTACTAATCCTTATCTATTCTTTCTAGAAACTTACCCTTACTAGTTTCTTCTAGACATTTATAATTACAACTTTTGCATTTTTAATTAATTAACAAAATACAATAATGATGGTCTCGAGTGAAATTAATCACCAACACTCCCCCTTAATTTCGAGCACATATTTATTATTCCCTAATTTTGTCTTCCAAGTTTACTGGCTCACTCAAATTTTTTTCTTTCACGATACCTTCAAACTATCTTCAAGATCTGTGAATCTTCTTACTACAACTCTCACCAACTATTGTGGCAGTCCTTCAAACTTTGATCTTCAAATCTTCATAACTTCAATCTGGAAGTCCTCTCACTATCTGTAGCTTTCCATTTTTCTTGATGTCTTACAAGACCAACAAACTTCTCTTTATTGCTATCCTTTTTTACATATGAACATCTATTCTTGAACAACCTTTTCAATATATCTATAATCTATTGCCAATTCGATCGAAAACTCCATCGACAATTCATTTGCATGCATCCTATCATAGATTTCCAATCTCTATTCCAACACATCTTTTCTGAATGATTTCTTAAACCACATTTGGTACACAGATGTAGATCCCAACACATTTCCTTTGTATGTCCTTTCCTATTATAATGAGAATAATGTATTCCTTGAACAAATTTTCTTGAACCTATAACACCTCTAACATCATTTCCTATAACATATCCAAGACCTTCATACTTTGACCTTAGTATTGGTTCAATAGGTTCTTTGATTCCTTTTCCAAACTTGCCTAAATCTTTTCCTTCATATCCCATCTTTTTCATCATCTTAAAATCAACATTCTTTGTGTCAATATTATCACAACTAGCAAATTTTGCTAATTCTATCTCCTTATTATTTTCAACCTTACATTTTTTATCCAAAGATCCTTCAACTCTTCCACACAAATCATTTGTATCACATGAGACATCACAAAGTACAAGCTTAGATCTTAAACCTTCATTTTCTTCTTTTAATTTTAATATTTCTTCTCTTTGTAAATTGTTTTCTTCTTCTGCTCCCTTTATCATTTCTTCTAAATCTTCATTTTTCTTCTTAACCTCATCAAAAAATTTCAATCTTTCTTCTTTCTCTTCTTTAACTTTACTTAATTCAATTTTAAGATCATACATTTTTATCAACACTCCAGGTTTTTCTATTGAAACTTGCTTCAAATCTCTTAACAATTCCTTTCTTTCTTCTTTCCAACCATCTCTTTTTTTCTTCTCTCTTTTAGATTTTCCCATTGAAAATAAATGATTTTCTTACCTCATGTTATGTTATTGCACTTTTCTTCAATTTTTGATTGATTTCGGTGATTTCCTCTTTGTTCGGTAGCTTCACGTGCGTCACCTTCTCCTTTGACTACAATTTCTTTAGACTTCTTCAAACTGCTGCAATCTACCTTTATTTCCTTCAATAACACAACATTCTAGATTATGTGAATTTTTCCTTTAGTGATTATCAAACCCTTTTACCTGCAATCTACCTTGATGACCTTTGACTGTGCCTTGATTCCCTACTTCAGTGGCTTCACATTCTCGGGCACTTTCACTCAATAAAAGCAACATTTTACTATTGGTAGATCTATAAACACTATGAGTTTAACTTGCCTCCTTTAGTGATGCACAATGAACAATACTTCAAGCTTGGACTGATTGAGACCTCTTCTTACTTCACAGATTTGGTATTCGGACTTCGACAATTCGTCTCCACAATCAGACTTCGATAATTTGTCTCCACATTCAGACTTCAACATCTCACTAATTTCTACAATATCCTTTTAACAATACAACTTGAGTGATTTTCCTCCTTTTAGAGGCTGAGGAATAGCTTTAATGAAACCCTAATTCATCATTTTCTACAATGCCAAACTTGGGCAATTTTCTTTGACTCGGTTGACTAATACATCAGGAATTTATTTCTTCCTTTGATGGAAAAGAGTTGCGGCTTTCAACCTTCTTTCTCATGACTCCTTAGCATCTTCATAAAACTATGACTCTTGGAATCAACACGATCTCTTCTAGATTGGTGGCCATGACACCTTCTTTAATGGATTCTCTTTGGAAAACTATGATGCTTCTCTCTTTTCAGATCTGTAGTGATAAATCTCTTCTTTTATGTCTAGATCTATGGCTTTATCTCCAAAGTGAAACTGTGATCTAATTTGGTAGATCCTTATCTTAGGCAGCTTCTATTTTGATGGCTATGTGTGTCTTCAATCAACGAACCCTTGATAATGAACCTAGCTCTCTTCACAAATCAATATACAAAATCAGTGACTGATTTATCCCCTCCTACTATTCCATTCCACTTTGACAACAATGCCTAATCTTCCTGGGTGGTTATCTCTTGTGCAACAATTTAGAAAACATTGTGATCTCTTATTTTGACAAGTAAAATCCTCCTTTTCTTTCAAAAAATGATTTTTTTATTCCTTTGGTTGAACCAATAGAATAACTCCAACTGGTGATTTGTTTATTACCTTCTGTAGATGGACTGGCTTAACCTCACCTTCAGTGTCTTACTTTTGTCTTTCTTTGATTTAAAAGAAAGCTTTAGGATTGGTTGTAGCTTCTCTTCATTGTGGCATCTGATGATTGGCAGCTATAATCTTCAGACCTACAATTTCAAAATAGTGCCTCCTTTCACATGTGTGACTTTCACTTGATCTCCTTGTGTATGTGATCTTAATGACTAGCCTCTTTGATAACACTCAAACACTACAAACCATCTTGAACAAACCCTAGATCTCAACTACTCTAATACCACTTGTTAGTGGTACAAAATATGCACAAACCAAAAAATACCAAATACATATAAATTACCCAAACATCTAGAATATCAATGTTTGGTGATCAAAGCAATTTATATTGCTTGGTGAGAAACTCATTACATGATGCCTCTATTTATAGAGGTCTTTTTACCTTTCTGGAAGCTTCCAATCCTTAACCTAACTCCTCTAGAAACCTACTAATCCTTATCTATTCTTTCTTGAAACTTACCCTTACTAGATTCTTCCAGACATTTCTAATTACAACTTTTGCATTTTTAATTAATTAACAAAATACAATAATGATGTTCTCGAGAGAAATTAATCACCAACAACAGGGACTTCTCTTTGACCTCACTAATCAATACTAGCACATTTTGTTCACTCTCAAAGGGCATGTCATGAACTATTGAGGTTTTATTTTGTTCAGTAATTGTGGGGGTAGTAAGCTTCAAACACTTCTCTCTTCCCAATTTAATTCTCTCTTCCCAATTAGGGTTTTAGTATCAAAGAGACAAATTTCTTTTTTCTGGAGGTTGAGGGTTCTATAGTTTTTCGTTTTTTTTTATCGTTTGGATTTCTCTTTCTTTCCACCTTGTTTATTCGGCATTAACTCTTCTATTTCTATGTTCAGGGAATATAGGGTTAGATTGGCAAACACAAAGTTAGTAACCTTGATATCACCTAAGATTAGAGTGTCATGCCTTATAGGGCTTCTCTATATTGTGCTTATAAACTATTAATATGGTTTTGTTTCACATTAATATAAGCATTCCTATGTTGTGAGCATTCTATAGAAGTTTGTAAACCAAAGTTGCCCCAAATTCTTGTATGTAGTATATGTATTTGTTTCATTAAGCTTCTGAAATAACCACTAGCAATTGTATATAAGAAAAGCAGAATATTTTATGATTGAGCATAAAAGTATGTGTCATATAATTATATTTAACTGCAAGTTAATAATAATATAAATACAATTAAATTATACATGCCTCATATTTTTTGTTTTTAAGAGATCAATATAATGAATATTTAAATGTTTGAATTTTAGATTGTTTCATGTTGAAATATTTATTAGTAATTAAATTCTAAATAGAAATATATTTAAAATTGATGTATTAATATGTAAATTTAAAATAAATAGAAATTTAATTTGTTACTTATATTTAAACTTATTATTAATATATTATTAATTATATTATTAATACAAATAACAATACATATATATTTCAATTATTTAAGTATAAATTTAAAATATCCAAATACTATTTTTCAATCCTTTTACATTGTAACTTTCACATTATAAAAGTACATATATTAAATTTAAAAACAATGGAAGTCTTTTTTTTTTAAATCAAAGTTTGTCATAGTTGGAATAAAAACTTGAAGCACTAACACATAGAATATTAATATGATGTAAAACTATGAAATGTAGGATTTTGTTTCTAGTTTTCAAATATGTAATTTATTCTAATACTCAATGATAAAAGTGTGTTTTGTGTAGGATGTACAAAAATTGGCTTTTTAAAAGTCCCATGTGTTGGGCCGAAACATGCATGTGTATGACCAACATAATTTGAACTAAACAAAAGTATTTTTCTAATTAATTTTGTGAAAAGATCCATATGATGCTAAAGTTTGGTCAGGATATTTTTTTGTAATTTTTGGGTAAATAATTTTTTAATTAATTTTTACTAGCCCTAATTTGTGTTTTTTAAAACCCTTCGTGTACAACCAACATAATATGAGCTAAAATAATCATAACATGAAACCTTTTTTTTTAACTGTGTATAGAATGATGTCTATATCGGTTAGACATTTTTCTTTTAAAAAAAAATTAAAATCAAAATTTATTAAAAAGATGATAATATATGTTATTTCAAGTTTATGATGGTTTTTGTTTAAAAAATAATTAATAAATAGAAAAATATTTTCAACAATAAAAAATTTATATATTTGAAAATTAGACATTGTTATCTATAATGGGTTTTAATTTCATCTAAAATTTCTTTAAAAAAATCATTAGCCATATTGCCAAAGTCCATTCCTTCCAAAAAATTTGAAGTTTTTTATTTAAAAAATAAATAATAAATAGAAAAATATGTTTAATACTAAAATAATTACATATTTTATAACTAGACATTGTCATCTAAAATGGGTTTTAATTACATCCAAAAATAAAAAAAAATATTGTCACTATAAATATTTTGCCCCGAGTGTTCCACTAAAAGTGGACCCAACTTGTTGCACTTACCCAAGCTGTTTTCTAATATTTTTTTGAATTTTACATGCAACTACATTAGAAAGTTGACAATTATTCCTCTTTTAGCTAGTTTTAAATAATTGACAATTTTCATGACCATAGGGATATGGATGCGAAGTTACCAAAAATGACAATTTTAGAAAGTTGATAAAATATGCCAAAAAAGGTAATTTTCATTTTTTTATAAATTTGGTATTTATTTTTAGTTGGAGGAGGATGGAATGGAATGAAAAGGATAATTTAAAAATAGTTAATTTGGTTAAATCAATATATCAATATTTCATTTAACTATAATATAACATGAATATAAATACATTATAATGGTAATTCTATTTATTCAAGTATAATCAATAATTTAAAAATTAAATAATCATAATATTAATTAAACAAGAAGTTAAATAATATCAGTAAACAAAAAAGTTAAATAGTATGATCTTCTACACTTGAATTTTTAGTTCTCTATTCATAACAGTTTGTTTTAAATAATGTCTTAATGTAAAAAAAATAACTAACTTTAACCCATTTTGTTCTTTCTCTTAAACATTCCTTAAAAAACACGAACTCCTTCGTCTTGTTTATCCAACCCACTCCTTCCTTGTTGGATTGGTTTCTTTTAATTTTTATTTTAAATTAGCAATTTAGATTACTAGTACAAATATAACAATACACAAGTATTGTTAAAATTAAATGATTGTTCCATAGGAGTATAATATTTCAATATTTAATATTTATAGATAAATATATATTAATATTTCATTTTACTATAATATAAAACAAATATAAATATAATGATAATTCTACTAATTTGTATACAAATATAACAATACACAAGTAATGTTAAAATTAAACGATTATTGTTCCATAGGAGTATAATATTTCAATATTTAATTATATTTATACACAAATATATATTAATATTTTATTTTGCTATAGTAACATAAATATAAATATAATGATAATTCTACTAATTTGTATGCATTCTATTATTAATATATAATTAATTATATGGTTTCATTAATATTTAAAATATCAAACTTATAAATAATACATACAATGAATCAAAATTAAATAATCACATTAATATGAATATTATATTAATATAGCTATTATAATTTATTAATATACATTCTATTATTAATATATAATTAATTATATGGTTTCATTAATATTTAAAATATCAAACCTATAAATAATATATACAATGAATGATGTGATGATTTGAAGGACGGAATAGCAAGTTGCATGTGGAGGAGCACTGTTTGGTGCAACACGGGCTAGGGTTTCACCCTGCCTGCGTTCTACCTATTTTTCTTCACTTTCTCTACTTCTTTGTGCCGTGTGAGGGTGTTTTGGGGGTTTGTAGGGGCAGCTGCTTGGTTAGAGGCAGCACTAATTTTTCTTTGAGGGTTTATTTTTTCTTCTAGGGGTCTTTTGTGAGGGTTTTTTCTTTGTTTTGAGTGTCTCTATTCAGTTGTGTGGTGTGGGGTAGAGATTTGCTTCAGGTTGTGGGGTGCTTCCCCTTGTGTGAGGGCTTTGGTGTGGTGCATTGAATAACTGGGTGCCATTTTGGGGACTGGATTTTGTGGATCCATCTGATTTCTCGCATGCAAAGCCCATGGAGGCTTTAAACAAGTTCTCATCTAGGGAGAATTCGTCAGTGGAGTGAGGGGCCTCCAGAATCAAGAAAGTGAATGGTTTTCTAGAGAAAAGCCTTGCGCAACCTGTTTTGATAATACAACCTAAATCTATTGTGGTAGATGTTGCATACTAGAGTAATCACACACTGATCTACAAGTTCATGGGGATCCATCTTGCCTTGCTAGCTCTCGAATCTTGGGCCTAGAAGATTTGGAACCCTCAAGGGGATATGGAGATTAAGGTGGTGGTAGACAATTATTTTATTGTGGTTTTTTCATGCATGGTAGATATGAATAAAGCCTTTGAAGGGGGGCCTTATTTCTTCAATCAGTTCAGGCTTTTCATGAAACCCTAGCATGTGGGATTCAATGATTCTAAGGAACTCCCTGAAGGGTCCCTGTTTGGGTTCATCTCCCACATCTTCTGTTGGAGTGCTAGAGGTGTGGCATTCTTCAGATGATTGCTCTTCTTCTTGGAAAGTTGGTTGGCCTGGCTCAGCAAATGCTTGACCAAAATGTACTTACTTATGCTCGTATTTGTGTGGAAATTAATTTGAATAACCCTTTGCCAAATGCTATGGAGATGTCTCTTGGTTTTGTTTCTTGGGTTCAATAACTAGACTATGAAACCCTTCCTTTCAGATGTCGGTTATGTCATGAGTATGGGCATTTGCAAAGGACATGTCCTCAGTTTAATGAGATGACTAGGGAAGCTAATACTAATTCCAATCCAACTCCTAAGAATGATAAAGGGAAGGCCTCTTTGGTTGAGAGGATGGAAGCTAAGGAGGGATTCATCTCAGTCAAGACCCATAATAAAGGGAGAGGCTTGAAGAGAACCTTGAAGGAAAAGAAACATAATGAGGTCTTTAATCAGTTTGATGTTATGGAAGACCTTGTCCAGGAGGAGGGTTTTGTGCCTCCTTCTAGTGGAGGGTCTATAAAGGTGGAGTTGTTTAGTACAAAAGGGGTTGAATATCATAACTTACCATTGGGGGAAGTGCAGGATAACTTGATGCTCATGGATGTTGTCTCTCAGATGTTGGTTGGTCAGGATCATAGTTGTCAAGTGGATTTGAATGGGACTGGGGCATTGTAGGATTCTGTTTATTCTCAATATAAGGATGTCTTGGGTGATAGGAAGAGTAGTGGGGTTGTGCATGCTCTAGGTTTGCAACAGAAGTCCCTAAAAAGGGGGCCTCTAGAGAAACCCTCCAAGGTGGGTCGCAAGAAGGATCTGGAGAAGGTTAGTTTACTTGGTGAGAATTTGGTGGATTTAGGGTTAGTGAATTCTATGGAGTCCCACTTCTCCCAATCTTAGAAATGAAATGATTTTTATCTCATGGAATGTGAGGGGGTTGAATAGCATCCCTAGACAAAAGGCTATTCAAGAGATGATTGGTTCTCATGGTCCTAATATGGTTTTCCTCCAAGAAACCAAGTTATCCGTGGATGGTATGATGAGTAGAGCTCATAACATTTGGTCACGTGGCTTGTGTTAGTGTGTCGGGGCTCATGGAAACTCTGGAGGGGTGGTTTGTTTTTGGGATCCAAGTTAACTTGTTCCTCTTTGGTGGTGTTCAAGTTGTTTGGCTATGTCTTTGGTTGCTTCTAGTTTGGAGACAGGTGAAACTTGTCTTTTCACTAATATTTATGCTCCTACTGACCTTTCTAAGAAAGCTCAGTTGTGGGCTCATGTTAGGTATATTAGATCTTTGGCTCCTTTTCTCCTGTGGATCATGGCTGGAAACTTTAATGCTATTTCTAGTCTTGACGAGAAGCATGGTGGGGTTTCTAGGCTTGACCAGTCTGCTTGCCTTCTCAGGGATAACATGGACTTTTTGAATTTAGTGGATGTAAAGACAAGAAATGGTATTTTTACTTGGAACAACAAGAGATGTGGGGAGAATGGTTTTGTTGAGAGGTTGGATCGTTTCTTGGTTTTGTATTTTTGGGTGGGGATAGGTGGTCTACCTGCTCAGAGATTTTGGATTGGAAAGGATTAGATCACTGGTTGATTAAGTTCTCTGCTTCTGTTTCTGGAGTCTCCAAGAGCCTGTCTTCCAAGTTTCAACTTATGTGGTTGCGAGATTCTTCTCTTCATGATCTTATGGTGGAATGGTAGCATCAGGAGAAGCCTGTTCATGGTTGGGCTATGTATTCCTTTGTCAAAATATTACAGTTTGTGAAGTATAAGCTTAAGAAGTGGAATACAGTGTTTTGGCAATCTTCATCACAATAAAATGTCTGCTCAAGAGGGTTTAGCCAATATCACCTATCATATCTGAGACCATGGTCTTACTTTCAAGATTTTTAGAGAAGAGTCAATTGTTGTTAAGAAGCTAGAGGAATGGGAGCTGTGGGAGGAGATCTTTTGGAAGCAAAAGTCTTGGGTGGATTGGTTCCAAGAAGGGGATCGAAATACAACTTTTTTTCATAACTCTGTCAAAGCTAGAAGGATGGGAAATCTAATTACCTCTCTGGTGTCATCAAAGGGGGTGCAGTTGTCTTCTATGGATGAGATCTCTAGGGAGGTTGCTAGGTTCTTCTCTACTCTGTTCACTGAGGATTCTCTTTGTAGTGGTAGTGAAGTGAATTATATTCTGGATTGCATCCCATCTTTAGCTTCTAATGAGATGAATAAGACTCTTATGCACCCTATCTTATTGCCTGAGCTAGAAGAGGTGGTGTTTCAAATGAAAAAAGGCAAGGCCCCAGGCCCAGATGGTTTTCTTATTGAATTCTTCTAGAAATTCTAGGAAATTATCAAACTTGATCTACTTGAGGTGGTTTTGGAATCGCAGTGTAATAAGCAGATTCTTTGGGCTATGAACTCTACCTTCTTGGCTCATATTCCTAAGAGGGAGGGTGCTAGCTATTTGGATCAATTCAGACCTATTGATCTATGCAATGTGGTTTACAAAATTATTACCAAATTGATTACTGAAAGACTCAAGCCCTAGCTCAACTCTTTGATCTTTGCTAAGCAAGGGGGTTTTGTTGCTGGCAGGCAAATTCTTGATGGGGTGGTAGTTTCTTCTTAAGCTATTCATTATATGACAACTTTGAAGGAGAAGGCCATGTTCATTAAACTTGAAATGGTAAAGGCTTATGATAGGGTTTGATGGGCTTTTCTATAAAAGGTTCTTTAGTCTTTTGGGTTGGACAAGGAGTGGATTAAGTGGGTTATGAATTGTGTTACTTCTTCTTCCTTTTATGTTCTCATTAATGGGGAACTTTTGGAGTTGTTTGGTGCTTCTAGGGGCCTTCGTCAGGGGGATCCTCTCTCCCATTACCTTTTTATCCTTATGGATGAGGGTTTGGGAAGATTCATCAAGTCCCAAGTTAGTCAAGGTTTGATCCAAGGATGGAGTTGGGGTGGTAGGATGCATCCTTATTCTCACTTGTAGTTTTTGGATGATACTCTTTTGATGGGCATGGCCAGGATTCAGGAAGCTATGAACTTAAGGAAAACTCTAAATATTTATTTGGGTGTTTCTGGACAAAGGATTAATGAGGATAAGTCTTCAATATTCTTCTTTAACACTCCCCAGCTTATTCAAAACATGATTCCTAGGATTCTTAGGTTTCAAATTGGAGCTCTCCCTTTGACTTATCTTGGGATTCCCATCTCGGTGGGTTGACAGGTTAGAGATATGTGGTAGGATGTGCTAGGTAAGTTCCACAGGTGGGCAAGACATTAGACTTGCTAGTGGCTCTCATCAGTTGGACATGTGACTCTCCTAAAATCTATGGTGCAAGCTCTTCCTATTTATAGATGTTTTGTGCAGGTGGCCCCCTAGTGCTTTGTTAAGGAATTTGATGCCTTAGCCCATCAATTTTTGTGGGTTGGCAATTTGTCTTCTTCTAAATGGAGCCTTGTTAGATGGGATTTGGTTTATAGGTCGAAGCAAGAGGGCGGTCTTGGTCTCAAACCTGTGGGTTTGATTGGCCAGGTCTTAGTAGCTAAGCTCTATTGGCGCTAGTGTACTTGCCAAGATCAAGATTGGGCTAGGATTCTCACTATGAAGTACCTTAGTGGGGTATGTGTTGTGGATGTGCCTCATTGCAGCCTTGTAGGGAAGGGGTTCATGATTTGGGAGACTCTTAAAAAAGGGGAAAAGCTCATTAAATAGGGTCTCTTCTGGATTTGCAATAGTGGCTCTGATGCTCTCTTTTGGCATGATTCCTAGGATGGGCATCCCCCCATATTGACTTTGTTTCCTTACCTTGCTCCCCTCAGCAATAGTTTTCTTGAGGCTGGTTGGAGTTGAGTGAAGGATTTAAAATTGGTGTAGGCTATGGGACAAGTGGAAGTGGTACGTTGAAGGCTCCACAAGAGTGGCTACAAGGGGGATCGAAGAAGGCTCGTTTGGAGTTGGCTAGGATTTTGGGGGACGGAATGTGCAATGCCCTTTTTGGGAGAGACACTTTGGATTGGGGCCCTTCTCCAAAGGGTATTTTTTCTATTGCCTTAGGCTACCTAGAGCTAGACAAATAGGTGTTTGGGAGGATGGAGGTGCCTTGGTGGAAGTAGGTTTGGAACAAGTTTTCTTGGCCTAAATACAATTTTTTTCTTATGGTTCGTTGTGCAAAATAGATGTCTTACCTAGGACAACCTTCAAAAAAGAGGGTTTAATGGTCCCTCTATCTATGTTCTTTGTAATAACAATGAGGAAAGTTGCTCTCATTTCTTTTTCTTATGCCCTTTTTCTCAGGCTATTTGGCACTCTCAGTGGGGGGCTTGGAATCATACTTGTGTCCATGCCACTTCTTTGGTTGAGTTTTGGGATAGCATGGGTAGGCCTCCTGTGCAAACTTCTTTTCTTAAGTCTACTTGGGTCTTTGGCCCCTCCCTAATTATTTGGCAGTTGTGGCTGGAGAGAAACAAGATGATTTTCTATGGTGGGCAAATGGTGGTGGCTCAGATTTTGCATAAGATCCTTGGTAGGGTTTAGGAAACTATCTCTACTAATTGTGATATGTCAGATACTGTGGATCCTGGTGATGTGGATATCATAAGGACTTTGAATATGGTGGTTGATGTCCCTAGTTACTCTGGTAGTAGGAGGCCTCGATGTACCAAGCAAAAAATCCAGAGGGAAGGCAAGTGGACCCCTCCTCCTCAGGGTGTTCTTAAGGTGAATATGGATGGCTCTTGTCAGGAGAACCCCAGGTAGGCTATGATTGGTGGTGTTGGTCAAAACAGTGTTGGTCAAAACAGTGTTGGTGAAAGTGTGTTCTTCTCTATTTATAAGGGGCAGCAAACTAACAATCTCATGGAGGCCCTGACTATTCTTCGTGCAGTGGAAAGAGGTTACTCCCTTGGCTAGAGGAAGATTCTTTGTTAATCCAATTCATAGATTATTGTTGAGATGTTGAATGATAAAAAGCTGGAGGGAGCCAGTGTGCATTTGGCTTTACTGATCAAACAAATTTTGTGGTTGTGTAGTTTGTTGAAGTATATCTCCTTTTGTCATATTCCTAGGGAATGGAATAGAGTGGCTGATTGTTTGGCTAAGTGGATGTCTGAGCATGATGATAGGTGGGATGTGGATGACCGGAACCATCTACCCCCTGAGTATGTGAGAATCTTGTACAAGGTCATTCTGGTGGATAAGAATTTGTAATTGTTCCCTTTTGGGGTTCCATTGGGCATCCCCAGTTCTTTTCTGGTTTCTTCTGTACTGTTTCTTGATTTTCTAATAATTTTTTACCCCCTTTTATTATATATATATATATATATATATATAATCACATTAATATGAATATTATATTAATATAGATATTAGAATTTTTTTATAATATTTGCATAGAGGTAAAGAAAAAAAATATTATTTGTTTAATAATCAAATTCCGAGAAAGAATTTACCCACTCAAAATTTAATTAAACAAGTTAATCTGTTAGTATTTTAACTACTTCCCTCTCATGGTATTTTTCTATGTTCCTTGATTTTAGTGTGTTTGTTTTACTCAAAATAGTATTTCCACAAAATACGTCCTTGAGAGCTCAAATTTTGAGCCAATAACAATACAGATAAATGGTTTTCCAAATATTTTTTGTTAAAACATGAAAAATAATACTTTGTTTTCATTGGTTTACTCTAGATAAATTACTGACTAGATAAAAAGAACTAACAATTTATAAAATAATTATGTCTTGAGAATAATTTTAATTACAAATATTTATTTTGGCATTAAAGAGATTTGGATAGAAGGTGACTCTCAAATAATTGTGAATGCTTTGAAGGCAAAGGGCTCAAACAACTAGAAAATCAACTATATCCTTCAACAGGCAGTCGTCCTGCTCAACAATTTCAACTTCTTCATCTCTCATGCCTATAGAGAAGGCAACAAGGTGGCAGACAGGTTAGCTACTATGGGAAGAGCTTAACCAGCGGGTGCGTTGTAAACGACCGGCTGGTCAACATCTCGTACGGCCTCCACTTCCTGGATGAATCAGTGACTGCAACCTATACGGCAGCAATGGTGGTAGTTGATTGTGTCTGTCGACTGTCTAGTTGGAGTCAACTAGTGGGTCGACATTGAAATGCCGTACAGCCAGTCGGCACAACTCACCCTCTGTTTACCGCTGGCGGCTAATATGGTGATAGACCAAGTCAAGGATGTGGAAGTCTTTCAATAGGGGCAAACAAATTTTCTTGGTCAGCTAATGACATGGCTACAAAGTGATTTAGACAATATTGAAGGTCTAGGTGGAATTCCACATGGCTAGATGTGTTTAAGTTCTTCTCTTTCATTGTACCTCCAGCGATTCTGGTACGGGTCCTATGTACATTAGGGATGTGGAAGAGGGAATTCATCCCTTCGTATGTAGAGAGCAGGCTAATTCATTTATTGCAGCAAGGTGGCGAGACTCAACGTCCTCTTGTCAAATCTAAGATGGCTGGTTTTCTTTTGAACATCACTTCACTAATTAGCTTTCACCTCAAGATCTCTTCAAATTGAAACTAATATCTTTTCAAATCTGGAAGGAATGAGTGAGGAGTTAGTGGGAATTTTAGCTCAATTCGGGAGCCATTAAGAAGGCCACGTCATCAGCAAAGTACTTCATATATTTATGGAAAGTGTGAGAAGGTGGTGGATTATCACTGGATCCTAAGGCTTTCAAGAATTTGAGTATGGCGTCTGCTTCTCTCATCTAATCAAGATCGATCTGCGATAGAGAAAGGACTATCCAACCATCCCCCATCACGTAGAAGAATTTATGCAGTTTGTGTGGCGATTGATATTTCCATCTCCCTTTCACTGACCTAAGATTCATTTCAAAATTGTTTTTTGTCTTGGATCTTTTCTTTCTTTTCTCTGCAAGTTCCATGGTGGACACACGACTGAATCAAAGGCTTTTTTTCCCTCCACTAGACTGGGAGCCCGAGGTGTGGCGGAAAATCAAGGTTACAGATTTGATGATGCTAATAGATTGTGACTGCACTCTGATGCAATTCTCAGTGAGAAATATTGTTGGGCATAGATGGATAAAAGGATTTCATGGTTGAATCCTCAATTATTCAGACATCATCTTGCACATTCTATCCAATTTAATGGACCTCGTCCAGGACGGAGACTATGTTCATGCATTAGCAATTGGTCTTTTTTATTACCATATCTATACGGTGGAGAGATGGATTCTGATGCTAAATGGATATGATATGCAACAGGGTGATGCTCTTATTGGAGGGCTTTTCAATATTCACAATTTAAGAACCTCTTCGGCAATCCACGTAGTATATAGGGCAATACAAATCAGCCTTAAGATGGTGTGTATGGATGTACTTGGTAGAGAGTTGAATGCATACAACTTCTTCTCCAAGAAGAAGACTCTGTGTATTAGAGAGGTATTCACGACAATAGGGTTTTTGAGAGTCCGTGCACCGGACTAGTCTCCACACATGTCCAAGGAAGTTTTTGAAAATCAGGATGACGAGGAAGATGTTGACCTAAATGATGTTTGGGACAATGACGTCCCACTGGTTCAAGTTGTTCCAGGCCTGGTGCCAGCGAAATGGAGGTTGCAGAGAATGTCAATGGACGTGATGTAGCTCAAGGGTAGTAGATGTTGTTAGAAGGTGGCGGGTGCTTCACTGGTCGACGTCGGGGATTGTCTATTTCAGGTTTTTTAGGTTTTACATGTTTAGGGTTTTCTTTTTTGGAGGGTGAACTCTTACTTTTGTGTCTTTGTGCTTTAATGACCTATTTTAGGCCATTTTGGGGCCTTTCTGTCTGTAATTTTCCTTTTTACTGGACTTGGACCTTTATTTGTAAAAACTTATTATTATGCAATTCTATGGGTGATTCCTCACCTTTTTCGTTTTTAAAAAAAAACAAATATTCATATGTTGTGGATAACTTTATTGAGACCTTTAGATATCTTGTTTTGGGGATATATATAATTTTAATTACAAATATTCATGTATTGTGAATAACTTTATCAAGACTTTTAGATATTTTGTGTTGGGGATAATTTTGGCCAAGACTTCTAGTATATATTTAAACTTGTAAATATTTTGCGTTGGTCATAATTTTAACCAAGAATTGTAAATATTTTATGTTGGTCATAATTTTAACCAAAACTTATAAATATTTTGATTTTTCTCATCCTTATTATATTACTTAAATTTTATAAAGAATGGTCATGTTACTTATATTAAATATTTCTCTATATTTTTCTTCCTCATAAACTATTGATTGGTGTTTGGTGCACAGAGTTATTAATCACTAATTAAGTGATTTTGATCACAATAGTACTCGGGAAGGAGGTACTAAAAATATCATTAATTATTTGGCCATTGAGCTGTTTGATATTTATGTAAAAAGTTCCTACTTTTCTCTACTTTTATTCTCTTGTTCCACCCAACTCTCATCAATTATTTGGCCATTGAGCTATTTGATATTTATGTAAAAAGTTCCTACTTTTCTCTACTTTTATTCTCTTGTTCCACCCAACTCTCATTGGATTTTCTCAACAAAAACTACCACTAAACTCTCATCATTAAAAAACTATTAAATTTTCTCAACAACAACTACTACTAAACTCTCATCATTAAAAAAAATATATAAAAATATATTAAATTTTCTCAGCAATAACCACCAAACTCTCATCATTAAAAAATACTATTAAATTTTCTCATCTATAACAAATTACAGCCACTAAAGTCTCATCATAAAAAATAACTGTTAATTTTTGTTAACAGCAATAACCACTAAAAATTTTAGGTAGCACTCCATGGCCCAAAACAATTGGGAAGAAAAGGAATTTTCTCCCGGAAAGTATGGATGCTCTTCATCCCACCAAATGGCATTTACGATTCAACGGCGCCGAACAAAAACTGTCAGATTCTCAAGCCGTCTCAAATCAATGATTTCCCACGATCATAACATGGTGTTTCACTCGGTGTTTCTCTTCTTCCTAGAAAAGGAGGAACACACCTTTCTCTTCTACACTGCCCTTTTCTGCCTTTATTCTGTTATCCTACATTCTTTACTCTGTTTCTCTAAACTACCTTGCCAGAGCTTCCTTCTTCCTTGTCACTATAGGATGGAAGAAATGCGACAGGAAACAGTTTGTGTAACAGGCGCAGGAGGATTCATTGCCTCTTGGATTGTTAACAAGTTGTTGAGCAAAGGCTATACTGTTAAAGGAGCCGTCCGTAATCCTGGTCAGTATGTAGAATCACATCCTTTAATCTATGCTAATTCATATTTGTGATTTATGGAATAATAGTTAACGTTGGATTGAGTTTTACAAGTACAGATGATGGCAAGTATAAACATCTGAGGAAGTTGGAAGGGGCCAAAAAGAGGCTGCAACTTGTCAAGGCTGATATTCTTGATTATCAAAGCTTGATAGAAGTTCTTAGAGGATGTGATGGTGTGTTTCACACGGCCTGCCATCTCACAGATGACCCAGTAAGTTATAGGTTTAAGTGTGTATTATCTCAAAGAACAGAATTTATAATCCTTGTGAAGCTTGCTTTAATGGCGATGGTTTCTGTAGGATCAAGTGATAAAATCAGCTGTCAAAGGAACTGTCAATGTGTTGGACGCTTGCGCAGAATGGGGAGTAAAGCGCCTAGTGATGACTTCCTCATTTGGTGCGGTTTACATGGACCCTAACAGAGATCCCCACCTTGTGGTTGATGAAAATTGCTGGAGTGATTTGGATTACTGCATTCAAACAAAGGTAGGGGAGAGGACACAGTACTGGTGCACCCTAAATTCATGCCTCTCAAAATCATACATGGCAATTTCGAATCACTCCATTTTTTTTTACAGTAGTTTACTTGGCAACACCTCTGCTTATAACTAAGGTTTCAGGGCCACATCATCAAATATGATGCCACATCAGCATGCTTTTTGTTGAGGTGTCAAATAGTTCCCCAAAAAAAGGGTGGACCAATAGGTGTGCATTAAGTCATGTTTTGTTGGTGGGCTGATGTGGCATCACATGATTGGCTGCTTTTTAAATCTAAAGGACACATTTCATTCAATTATTAGTACTTATAGTAACACTAACAACTAAAGTCACAACTACTAGTACTAAACTTCAAAAAATATTGGACCTTAAATGCACATATATATCTCAACCATTGGAACTATCTCACCTCAACATTATTAGTAGACATGGTTTCTTCACAATTAAAGAAAATGAGTTAATATAATTTTTAAATAAATTGTGTAGGTGTTTTCATCAATATTCAAATTTATTATTAGGATGAAAACAAATGATTCAGTACAATTAAAAAAAACTTACACAATTTATTTCAAAAGCATACTAAATTAAACATCATTATTAATTGGAAAATTATTAGATAAATCACTAACAGATTTGACCTTATTTAATGCTGCAGAACTGGTATTGCTATGCTAAAACTGTGGCGGAGAAAGAAGCATGGAAGCAGGCAGAGAAAAGGAATTTGGATATGGTGGTGGTGATCCCCTGTTTGGTTTTAGGTCCTTTGCTGCAGCCCTCGATCAACGCGAGTACTGCTCATATTATGAAATATTTAACTGGTATGCAGAAGCTAGAATGCGTTTCATTATTATTCATCGTTTAATAAGACTTAGAATATATCATTTAAAATTGCTATTGAATTGTTTGATGTTTATCTAGAAAAGATGAAGATGTAGATTAAACTAAAAATATGATGTGCAGGTTCAGCGAAAACATACGCAAACTTAACCCAGGCGTATGTGGATGTGAGAGATGTGGCAGAAGCTCATATATTAGTCTACGAAACACCTTCTGCATGTGGGAGGTATCTGTGTGCAGAAAGCAGCATGCACCGTGGAGAATTGGTCGCTCTCTTGGCGCAATTGCTCCCCCAATATCCTCTTCCTCTCATGTACTCAATATATATCTCTCTTTTTCAGATATTTCTTAGTGAATTCTTTGCCCGGGTATCAACAAATATCAATCAGTTTCTGCTCACTTTCTCTGCAGGTGTTCCGACCAGAATAATCCAAGGAAGCAGGCTTATAAATTCTCTAATGAGAAGATAAGGGCTCTTGGCCTTACATTTACACCAATGAATAAATACCTGTGTGATACAGTTGCCAGCCTGCATAACATGGGTTTTCTTCATTTAATGTCTCCTCTTTAAAAGTTATTGCAAAACATAACCCACAAAAAGACTATATGCATGGGACACCTTGCATCTGCTCTCTATGCCACTAAGGGCAAATGGTTATGTGGCCACTCCCCCAATTTTTCTTTTTCTTACATTTTGATTTCTAAGTGGTGTCACATCCACATAAGAATCTACTGTATGGCCCCTAGTCCCATGTAATTTGGAATAGGGGTGGGAATTGGAAATTTAATGTTTTAACTCCATGTATATGTGTGTAAGTGTTTGTGTGAGTGTGTGTATACTTAAGTGTATAAATCTTTAATGGTTGTTAGTGATGAATGCAGAATGAAAATCTAGTTATGTTTTTATTAATTCATAAATATACATTAATGGTTGTTAGTGATGAATGCAAATGAAAATCTAGTTATGTTCTTATTAATTTATAAATATACATATATTATTTGATTACATTTTGACTAACCTAGTATGACCCACTTGTGATTGGTACAAGAAAAATTGTGTGATGTGTAGGCGACAAGGTGCATGGTGAAGTGGATTCTTATGTCAACCTTGCCAAAATACTGGTCCAACACTTAGTCAGTCTCGTCCGTTGATTGTCGAGTCTATAGGTCCTAGTTGAGTCCACCTGCTAGCCAACTTATACCTCATCACATATATTTTTTTAAATGCATTTCATTCAAACGTGCATTTTCTCTAATGTCAATAAAGGACCAACTTATTTGTTTCCGGTTTACCTGAAGTACTAGATATTATTTTTAATGATATTAAATAATAATGCAGAAATTATTATTATTATTTTAATTCTAATTGGTTGAACTCGTTTTAAAATCAAAAGTGTTATATTTAATAAAAACAAATAAAAAGGAATCACATGACTAGGAAGAAATTAAAAAAAAAACCAATAGAGTGGGAGATGTAGACGCGCGTAGGCTTAATGAAGGGCCAAGCTACGACCAAGAATGGAGAGGAGGGCGGCCAACATTCAATGCCTGGTTCACCCTCATGAATGAAAAACATTGGCATCATACTCCTACAATAAATCATGTCCCTAAGCACGCTCTGAGAACAGGTGGATGACTTGATGGAAAAGACGTGAAGGGAGGACAAGAGGGGGGAAATAAAGAGGTGATTTGAGGGCATTTTCACCAGTTATTCATCATTTTGGGTGAGAAAAAGGAGGCGTGGAGAGAAAAAAGTCTAAATTTGGAGGTCGTTGGGCTGAGTGTGAAGTCTACATCTTTTTCCAACTATTGGTACATGCCCCAAGGGATACGTTTATTACTTCTAGTAGTTGTTCCTTTCATAAATTGTATATTATTGTTGTTATGCCTAAAATAAGAATGGTAAATGTTCGTATTAGATTCATAAAATTCCTTAAGTCTTAGCCAGTATGGTAGTTCAACTAAAAACTAGTTGAGGAAGAAGAAATTGAGATTAGGTTAATAGATGTAAGTTCATGATAAACTACTGCAACCTTCAAGGGTGCCTTGACAATGCACGTGTGTTGATTGGATAAAAATAAAACCTTCAAATTTAATATGTTAGTAGCTCCTAGTTAAAATGAATGCTCAATGTTAGTAGCTCCGAGTTAAAATGAATGCCCAAGCAAGGTTTGTGAATTGTTTGACAAAATGCCTCTAGGAAATGAGACCACTAGAAATGCCACGATAGGTCAAGAGGTTTATTAAAAGTCATTAAAAACTTCCAAGTGTTAAAAAAATTAGTCTCTTGTTGACCCAAGTATGAATTGGATTGTGTGTAAGGACCCGACTCATCCTAAATCAAATAACATTAAACTCTGATCAGCGTGGGAGCTTTGGAACCAGATATTAACATTCATCAAGGCATAATGGAAAAGGCACATGAACTGTTTGAAAAAGTACCCAAATATGGGTCAGTGCAAGAAGTTGGGTCCACTTTTTGGCCAAAAAGTGGAAGTGTTTTCCCTGATTTTCAGAATTTGTCGCATTTGACCTTAAAATTTGAAGCACTTAGAAATGCAATCTTTAAAAAAGTCACTAAATATAAAATGTAGTACTCGGAGTCTAGTTTCTAAATATGTAATTTTTTTCAATACCCAGATGATACAAATTAATTTTCAATAGGCATTTCTAAAAACCACTATTTAAAAGTCACTTTTTTTTTACCATACCATGCACGTGTACGGCCAACATAATTTGACCTAAATAAAATTATTTTTCAAAATCCTTTTGGGAAAACATGTGTAGTACAGTGAAGTTTGATGAGGATATTTTTTTATAATTTTTTTCTAAATAATTTTTTTTTATTAATTTTTTATTAGGCCTAATTGGTACTTTTGAAAACCCCTCGTGTACGACCAACATAATTTGAGCAAAAAAAATCATAAATTTTTTTTTTTTTTTATTGTGTAAAGAATGATGTGTAGATTGATGACATATAATTTTTTTTTTAAAAAATTTAAAAATTAAAAGTTATTAAAAAAATACAAACACCTGTCATTTCAAGTTTTTGGACTAGTTTGCTTATAAATTAAATAATAAATAGAAGAACATGTCCAATAAAAAAAAAAATTATATATTTGAAAACTAGACAATGTCATCTGTAATGGGTTTTCATTTCGTAAAAAAATTCAGAAAAAAAAGCCCTCAGCCATACAGGTAAACTGAGTGTTTCTTCTTGTTTTGTACTTAGAAAAAAATTTGCAGGTCCAAGGCTCAAGGTCGGTCAACCATGCCTATCCCGAGCCTAAAACCCAAGCAAAGGTCAGGGAAAAAGCGGCGGAGATTTCTAATTTCAAATAATGGGTACCCGTTATAAAACGGGTACCCGTTATTTAAATAACGGGTACCCGTTATATAACGGGTACCCGTTATAACAGGTACTCGTTTTATAACGGGTACCCATTTCTATTATACCTGTTATTTCCCATATTAGGAAAAAAAGTACTTTCCCTGTATCCCTGCAACTTGCAAGTCTGATACGTATGGCGCGACAGCGACAATTTCTGCATTTTTTTACTTACAATTGTTTTGTGGAATCTCTTAACAGGTCATATTCTATTCAGATTTTGAAAGGAGTCAATCATATGAACAATTTTGAAGTGAAATCAAGTGCATGAGCTATTTTCAAGAGGAATAAAGCAGGAGAGTTTTTGTTTTTACATCTACCTTTTACTTCAAAATCTATGGAACAAAGGATCTACATCTAATTCTACTTCAAAAGTTCAAATAAGGACATCAATTATGAAATTGGATTAAGTATCAATTGTTATTTTATCAAGAGGGCTTGGTAATCATGGGATCAAATCAACGTCAAAGAAAAAAATAAAGGAGAGTAATGACACCTCAAGAAATTGAAGCAAATAGAGAGAAGGAAGCCAAAAGGCAAAGAGATAGAAGAGCAAGGATTCAAGAGATGAAGAATATTGAAGCATCTAGTTCCATGAGTATTGAAGAGAAAGACATTCAAGAGAGTAAAAATGATGGGATGAATGTAGATGATGCAAATGCGGAAATGGTGAATTTGGAAGAAAATGTGTCTATAGAAACAAATGCATGTATGTCTTCAAACCCAACTTTCGAAGATATGGAAAATGTGACTATACAAACAAATCCAGGTATGTCTTCACAGCCAACTTTCAATGTTATGGAAAACAGGACTATAGAAACAAATCCAGGTGTGTCTTTGGAGCCAACTTTCAATGATATAGAACACATGACTATAGAAACAAATCCAGGTGTGTCTTCGGAGCCAACTTTCAATGATATGGAAAACACGACTATAGAAACAAATCCAGGTATGTCTTCAAACCCACCTATTGATGATATGAATGAGAATGATATCCCTTTTAGGAGTGAAAATGAAAATGTTTTATTTGAGATTGAAAGAAATGTCTTAGATAATCTTCCTGGTAAGATTTCTTGGAGGCAAATGAGAACTCATGCAAATAGATTATATAAAGATTTTTTTTATAGAAAAAGTCTTGGATTTCAATGTCAACTTATGATGCAATTGATGAAGATGTGGAAATTGCGAAAAGTAATGAAAAAGTTAGGCATATTTGTAAAACCTAAAAAAAAAGATGAATCAATGAAACAAGTTTTATCTAGTGTTGCTAATGCTATTGATTCTATTGGTAAAAAGAGTTGATCTAAAGATAGCAATGCAGCACGAAGAGCTATAACAACTGCTTTAGTCAATAAATCATCTTCTAATAAAAGAATGATAAGTAAGACAAGTGAAATTCTAAAGATAAATCCTAAAACTTTGAGAAGAGCAGCAAAGAGAAGAGAATCTATTGAAAAAGATCCAATTAACCAATGTTGGAGTTTTAGTGGTAGACTCCCAAGGTATGACATGAAATTAAATAGTGAAATCAAATTTTTAATTGAAAAATATTGGCATGATAATACAAGGGTATCATCTAATGTTAGAGATGTTTTAAAATTACGAGTGGGGTCTAAAATTCGTGATCCTCATCCAAAACATCTATTAGACATGACTCAAACTGAATTATATAAAAAATTCTTAGATGATTTAGTGTTAGAACCTTTTAATATTACCATAAGCCAAAGATCTTTTGAGAAATGTAAACCTTGGTATGTGAAAATTAATAAACAGCGAATCTCTTGTTGTTGTAAAACTCATGTGCAATTTCATTATTATTATGATCTTTTTCGATATATACGTTCTACTTTGCATACTAACGAAATTATGCAGGAATGTGGTATTAATATGCCACCTCAAACAATTAAGGAGTTTGTAGCAGGTTTGTTTTGTTTTGTGTATTAGATTCCCATTTCTCTATTAATCAGGCTACTTCTAGCTTCTAAGTTAAGCTCAATTGTGATGGTGTGACATGAAGATGTCTACGTGATGCCCTGACATTATAGGTTCCTATTTCTCTTCCTATATTAACTCCAATTTTACTATAGGCTTCTCATGTGTCTCAAAAGAGCGGTACAGATTATGACTTAATTGAACATTGCATGCTACTTTTATACTACATTTATTACCAATACTACATTTATAACAATAGTGACCTTCTTAAAGACTACATTTATACCAATACTACAACATTGTATTCCAAAAATATGAGTTACCTTCTGTTGAAGTGTAAAAACCCTAAAATATCATTTTGAAACCTTATTAAATGTTAATTTCCAAACCCTAATATGAGAATTTGAAACCCTAAAATGTCATTTTAAAACTTTATTACGTGAATTTTCAAACCCTAATACATCATTTTGATACCCTAAAAGGTGAAAAGTGAAGCCCTAAACATCTACTTTAGAACCCTAAAATTTATATTTGAAACCCTAAATTGTGGATGTCAAGTTCCCTAAATTGTAAATTTGAAACTATAAAATGTGGATGTCAAGGGTAGAAGAATGTTTTCCTCAATATTTTTAAATGAACTAAGGGTAGGCGAAGGATTAAGGAATGATCCCAACTTCATATAAGATTGCACACCGTATGTCGATATGCGACTATATTAATCCATCTACTAGAATGGACCCAAAACTAAATGAGAATTAGCATAGGTCTACAAATGTCACCATTGCACTAGTTAATACATGTTGATGTTATCTAAATCATATTTAATTGTGAAACTAAAACAAGAGGAGAGAAAATTAAATGTTAATTTCCAAACCCTAATATGAGAATTTGAAACCCTAAAATATCATTTTAAAACTCTATTACGTGAATTTTCAAACCCTAATACATCATTTTGATACCCTAAAAGGTGAAAAGTGAAGCCCTAAACATCTACTTTAGAACCCTAAAATTTATATTTGAAACTCTAAATTGTGGATGTCAAGTTCCCTAAATTGTAAATTTGAAACTATAAAATGTGGATGTCAAGGGTAGAAGAATGTTTTCCTCAATATTTTTAAATGAACTAAGGGTAGGTGAAGGATCAAGGAATGATCCCAACTTCATATAAGATTGCACACCGTATGTTGATATGCAACTATATTAATCCATCTACTAGAATCCAGACCCAAAACTAAATGAGAATTAGCATAGGTCTACAAATGTCACCATTGGGTGCTAGTTAATACATTGATGTTATCTAAATCATATTTAATTGGGAAACTAAAACAAGAGAGAAAATTATTTATTGAAGTAAAATATAGATGCAAATTTGTTATTCTAAGTTTAAAGTTGTAGTGAATTTTTTTCAAACCATGGTGGACTATAAATTTATTTTTCATTTCTTACATTAAACTTATGGATAAGTTTACCACAACTGATAAAATGTACATTTAAATCCATGCATAAAATCTTATGGCCATAGTGCATCAAACGTGTTGGATAAACACTATGGACTCAAGGGAAGCAGGTAAAACAAGTATATAACTAGAACAACACAGGCTATAGAAAACACATCCTCATTGGTCCATCATTTAAATGTATCATGAAGGTATCAAGGATGGAAGGATCACATGTCACAAAAGATTATCCAAGCTTCTAGATAGGTTGAATCAAAAAGGTATATATCACTATTTACATGCTCAAACCCTAATCAAGATATGATAGGAAAAGATAAACAAGGATGAATGCAAACCGTAGGTAAATCTATTTAAGAAAAAGATAAAAGTGAGAAATTAGATCTAAGAACTGTAATTAAAAAAAGGCCAAACCAGTACTATAAAATCCTAGGTGATGGAATGTCAAGTTCACTAATAAATATAAAGGAAATCCATTTGACTATTACTGGATACAATTTCAATACATCTAACAGTTGTGTTACACAAAATGAACCACTAGTCAATGATCATAGTGCCTTACACTTGAAGATGATTGGGGTCCATTAGAATTTATATCTTATAGTTTTGGTGAGTATCATGTGGATCTTAAAAGGCTTATGGTATTCCATTATTAAATACATATGACCAAATATCGTTCTATTTTAATATGGACCCTTAAATAATGTGATATTTCATAGAATGGAAAGAGTCTAGGAGTTTAATATGGTTCATATACATTACACTCAAGTGAAAACTATGGTCAGGTTCACAAATAAATGTAGAGGAATATCATTTAACTATTATTAGATACTTGTAATTTCGATATATCTAACAATTAAGTGACACAAAATTAACCCCTAATCAATGATCATAATGTTTTACAAGAAGATGATTTGGGTCCATTAGACTTTATGTCTTATATTTTTGGTGATAGCAACCTTACTGGCATATTAGACAGGAACCTCTAATAGCCAACAATGACAGATATCAAAGATAGGGTATAGTCTTATAGCCAACAATACAAATAAAAAATAGGGTATATAGTTTTATATGATTCCTCAATATTCATCTTGATACATTTAGTGTACCTTAAGTTAATCATCAACACTGAAGCATCTACATGCCTCCTCTTGATACATTTTCATCTTCAAACTTATCCCTTTTATCATTATATTACATATACTAATTTGGTTTTTTAAGGTTTAGGGTTTAGGTTTTTAGGTTTTGTAGGACAACATGGTTTTAGGGTTTATAGTTTGGTTTTTTAGGGTTTATAGTTTACATTTTTAGAGTTTGCAGTACAACATGGTTTCAGGGTTTATAATTTGGTTTTTTAGGGTTTATAGTTTAGGTTTTTAGGGTTTGTAGTACAACATGGTTTTAGGGTTTATAGTTTCAGTTTTTTAGGGTTTATAGTTTAAGTTTTTTAGGGTTTGCAGTAACATGGTTTTAGGGTTTGCAGTAACCTAGTTTTAGGGTTTGCAGTAACATACAATCACAAAATTCTAATAACAAGTAAATCCCTTAAATAACAAATAAAACCCTAATTTTCATTTTAACCCTACAATTAGGAAAAAAACATTTAAAACAAGCTAAAGATAGGTAGAGAACCAACTTGGAAGAGATCGAGGGTGACGAGGTGGCGGGAGGAGGTGAGAGGGCCAAAAAAACTATGTTGTTTCCCTTGTCTGGTGCTTGACAACGCGTACCTGTTTCTTGGTGTCCGCTGTCACTGTCGTCCTCTGTGGGTGAAAATGAGCTCGCAGAGCTCTTTTTTTTAAAATATATAATTTTTTGAAAACGGGTACCCGTTGCTAAACGGGTACCCGTTTAGGCTCGGGTGCCCGTTGGTAAACGGGTACCCATTTAGGCTCGGGGCCCGTTCCTAAACGGGTACCCGTTACCGGTGGCATTTTTTTTGCCCGCGCGACTTCCCCTATATGTGGACCCAGTTTCTTGTGGGTACCGATAGATGTCATCTCATAGAAAACATGATCATAGAATTGCACATAATGGAATCGTTGAAAAGGCTTTAGAAACTTTCAGGAAAATGCAATTGGTAGGCGTAAAGCCAAAATCCTTAACCTTTGCCAATGTCCTCCCTACCTGTGCCAAATGGGCACTTAGGAACAGGGTATGGACTTTTATCATAGCATAGCGGAAGGGGAAAATTTCTCAGATATTATAATTGAAAATACTCTGGCAGACATATGTGCAAAAATGAAGAAACACAGACAAGGCACGTCCACTGTTTGACAGAATCCCTCAAAGAAATGTATACAAAACGTGGAAGAATCGACAAGGTATGTGAACTATTTGACAAAATGTCATCTTGTGGAATGCAATGATTTCAGGATATGCACAAAATGGAGTCGTTGAAAGGGCTTTAGAAACTTTCAGGCAAATGCAATCATCAGCTGTAAATCAAAAATTCACAACCTCTGCCAGCATCCTCTCTGCCAGTCAACGTGGGAGTTTTGGAGCAGAGCACAAACATTCGTCAAAGCATAGTGGAAGGGAATTGTTTTTGTCAGATGTTGTAATAGTAAGTGCCTTGGCAGGCCTATGTAGACAACGTGGAGTTAAGGTACGTAATCTGTTTGACAAGATGCATAAAAGAATTGTGGTCTTATGGATGGCAGCGACTGCAGTATAGCCACAAAAATAGATTTACTAAACAACTAAAAAAAAAGAATCTATCAACTAAAGAATATAATTGGCAGAAGTAAGACCAAATTCTTGAATCCCTTGACAGCGTACTTCTTGTCTGTGCCAGAATGCAGAAGTCTAGACAGGGCACATGAATTATTTTACAAAATCCCTCAAAGAAAAGTAACGAATGCAGGATGTGCACAGAATGGATTTGATGAAAAGACTTTAAAAACTTCCAAACGAATATATTTGGCAGACATGGATGTTCAGGTATGCAAGGAGATATTTATCAGACAAAATAAAGTTACAATGCTACTACAAATTCTCTCATAATTGAGTTAATTATCCTAAGACATCTCATCAAAAATGAATTCAAAACTAAAATTGAACTAACATAGAACCAAAATCTTCAAAAGAAAAGAACAACAGATGGAGAGGAGAACTCTTATAGATTTCTCCAGCATTCCCAAACCAAAGGTGAGTGTCTCTCCTCCTCACAATTCTAGGCATTTTATAGAAAAGTCCATTCTCCATCTCTTTTATTTTAATGATCCTCCACTCTCTTTGTTTAATGATAATGCATCCTCCACTTGATAATGCATCCTCCACTCTGTGTTTTTTAATGATAATGCATCCTCCACTCTGTGTTTTTTAATGATAATGCATCCTCCACTCTATGTTTTTTAATGATAATCTTATCGTCAATTTTTTTATGGTGTCCATATTATTTGTATTTTTTTAATTTGCAAATTAGAATGCAAAAATTGAGTTGTGACATTGTGGAGGAGGGTTTTGACACCCTTGCAACATATTTGAAATTAACTTGCATTGTTCTAAGGTTGTAAATCATTATCTTCTATCACCATAACCTTCTCTAACTTACAGGTAATACTCATTAAAGATGGAAATCCACTTAAACTCAGTCTAGAAAGATTCCATGTTATGTCTAGTAATACTTGTATTCCATATTGGGAAATAAGACTCAAAATTTACTAGCAGTCTATTAATGCTTCAAATTAGGTTGGCTCCTACTTTAGATTCCAGTTGGCAACCTTCTTTCCTATTAAATTGCAATATATAACTTGAATGGATGTTAGTTGTCAATGTTGTTGTGAATAAGATTAGAGTTGTAAAGACCGATGTGATGGTGTATGGGCTGTAACAATTGGGCTTAGAATTGCATTTTCTTCCTTGTAATCCTTTCCTTACATGTATTTGACCTTCCCTTACATTTGTAAGTTTGGCTATGGGTTCTCCTCATGAAATAAAAAGACTTGTGTTTGTGAATGCCTGGAAGGTTAGACATACTAACCAAACCTGTCTAAATTTCTTATTTGTGCATGGAGACACTGGCTATAATTAGGACAACTAAGATATAAATTATGCTCAATCCTTTACCATAAGTATATGTAGGAAGAAAAGCATGCAAATTATGTTTGATACCAAGACGTTCTAGTTAATTAGTTGTGAAGTAGAGGTTGGTTAATTGATGTAGCATATAATGGTAATATGTAAATATATATACATATTATGTTATGTTGTAAAGATAAAAGTAGGTCTAAGAGTGAATCCTCTCCCAAGCTTTGCGAGCTACCCAGAATGGTGACTCTATGCCAAAATGGTTATTCACTCATGTAATTAAGCTAGACTCAATAAGTAATAGGACAAGACTATGGGTAGTAAACTATATGGTTTGGTCTTATTTATTTGGCTTAATGATAATTTATTCCACTTTTAGAACTAAGTTGGATACAGATGTTGACCTCTATGGAAACACATTAGAGTTGGAGTAAGGGTGCTACAAGTGTATAGGTAGGAGGAATGCAATACTCCTGTCACGAAGTTGTTTTGCTCTTTTCATGGTGATCACCCACATTGTAAATATTATGACCTAAATCAAAGATAAGCTTATCAATGCTCCATCTTGATATTAACCAAGGAGTGTGCTCTTCCTATAGAGTGATTCAGTTGTTTCTAGATATAGTAGGCTATCACCTAGGCATACTAGTAAAGAATGCCAAAAACTTCTCAGGCTTGGATGGCTTTCACTAGTAGCATGCAAGTTCTAGAGCTAGTGGCATGTAGGTGATGGATGCCATTATTTACTATTCCATATATTTTGGGGATAGTGGAAAAGTCATACTAGTGTTGATTAAAATTAAACAAGAGACCAAGTGGTATTGGGTACAAGTCCTTAGCTATACCTTACTTTCCATGGTTGTTGGTCTAAATGAACTTATCTAGGATTTAAGAAGCCTATTAAAGAGATAATTATGATGGATTCATATTTATTTGGTTATTTAAGGCATTGGCATGGAGCATCTCTCTCTTCAGATCTCAGAGTCCCTTGGTGGGGTGGATAGGAATTTTTATCCATATGGTGGGTTCACAATGCACCCTAGATGTCAAAGCATGATTAAGGCTATGTTCAAAATAATCAACACCTTGCAACTTGCTCAATGCATGTAATACACTGGTAAATAATGTTTGCTACTTTATGTTTTTGAAATGCTTCTATAGAAGTTGATGTGTCTTATCTTAGGATATACTTGCTACTAAATTAACTAGAAAGATGGTTCTATGGATTATTGAGATTTCTTTGTTGTTGTTATGAAGATTTTGTTGTATATATGGAAAGAAAAATTGGGCAGCTCTGTGGGGTTACCACATTAGTATCAAAACTGAGTTTCCAACCCTAGGACCATCAGGCTCACAATTTCTGCATGTGTTGAACTATTTCCTTTTGATTACACAGCCATGGGTCGTAGGAAAAAAAGAAAGAAGGGAGCCTCAGGAAAACAACACTCCCAACCTAAGACCCCAACAAGTTTTGTAGAACCTATTATGACACTACTCGAGGTAGAAACTAAGATGATATTTGATTCTAAGACCTTGGTGGTAATAATTAAATGTCTAAAAAGTCAAAAGGGTAAGGAAGTGTCTAGGCCATCTAAAAGTGCAAAACCACTGAAGCAGAACCCACCCTCTGTATGCAAGCCTAAGTTGTTAATGAAAACAGAATTTCCTTTTGGTTGTGGATGTAATGCACCAACTCTTTCTAAGGAAATTATTGTGGAATATGAGCGTGTACACCCAAAACCATTTGCAATTCTTGAAACCTCTAAGGAGGAAGATCTTAAGGAAGAGGAACTTCTTGTTATGTGAGAAACTTATCTATAATGATGATATAGTACTAAATAAATATCATTACATATATGTAATTAATATCTATTAATGAAAAAATATGGTAGCAATTATGCCTTATTATGTTAAAAAATGGGAACTCTAGTTTGATTCTTGGATACTTGAAATATTTCAAAACGATGTGTTAAATTATAGATTCTTGCATTATGTGGATTTTAAACAATTTGATGAAGGATTTATAATAAAAGGTGAGTTGGTTATTAATTTTCTTGTAGTTGAGATAAACACATCAAATATGAACAAGACATCAAGGAGGAGATCGAGTCCTAGTTTGGCTGAAATCCTTAGAGCTAACAAATGTACAACATCCTCACCACCCATGGTACCTAAGGAATTGCAAGCTAAAGTGAATGCCCTTTGAGAAAAAATAGCTTCACAAGAACAAAAATTTGAATATCTAATGAGACAAAAGGAACAAAGAAAGAATCACAACACTAGCATAGGAATCAAAGAGCCCTCTATGAATACCCATGAGCCCTTTGAGTGTGATTATGAACATAATTCTAGGGCACCCACCCATAGCCATTCTTTTGAAGAGCATCAACGAAGGGTGGGAAAGGATCTATTGATTAGGGAGTTAAAAAAATGCAAGCTACCAAGTTTTATAGAATAGGTGGCAGAGATGCATCCAAAGCTTGGCTAACAGGAATAAACAAGTATTTTGGGTTATTAGAATTTACTTCCAACACTAAGGCTCAAATTGTCATCTATCAGCTAGAAGGAGAAGAGTCTCTATGGTGGGACCATTTGTTGGAAATAAAAATATGATTTAGTCCAGTTGACATGGGATAAGTTCATCAAATAATGCTACAAGGAATATCTCTCTACCTATTATTGGGATAAATTTTTTTATAGAATTCCATTTGTTGCATCAAGGAGTGATGATATTTGCAGATTATAAAGCTAAGTTTGTGGGCCTACTTTGTCATGTTCATTACATGAGTGAGGAGAAGGATCGCATGAACAAGTTTATCTTAGGCTTAAATAACAAACTCCTATATGTGACCAAGCTCTCCTAACCTAAGAGCTTGAATCAATCAATGGAGGTAGCCCTAGTTGCTCAAAAAAGTAGAAGAGCAAGGAGGAATGGAAACAAAAGCCCTACACATTTTATTACTCCAACAATAAAAGGAAGGAATCCAAGAAAACTATACCAAAAAAAGGCAGGAGATATGTTTAAAAACAACCCCAACTTCAAAAGGAGTTATGAATTAGTAGGACCTAGGAGCAATAAAGGAAAATGACAATGACCATCAAATAGGTAGCATAGGCTAGTTTTCCTAAGGACAAAGAAGTTAAAAAGATGGGTCATACAAGTGGATGTTAGACTTGTGGAGGCAACCATTACAAAAATGACCGCTAGCCTAAATTTATGCAACCATGGATAGCTTCAAATCTAACAACCAAGCTTCACACATAAAACTATAAGGTACTTTTCATGGACAATCCATTTCTATTCTAGTAGGCTTAGGGGCAACTAATAGCTTTATTTCACCTAATGTGTTAAGAAAATGTAATATTGGGTCTAAAAATCTTAGTCAAGAGGAGATGGAGGTAGATTTTGGTTTTGGTAAGACTCAACAAACAAATTTCAACTTGAGAGAAGCATAAATTGATTTAGGCAACACAAAAACCAAGGTTAACCTATTGTCACAAAGTTAGGGTCTCATGACTTAATCCTGGGAATGGATTTGTTTAGGACACACCAAGCTAAAATGGAATGTTATAGCAAAATAATTGAATGCTTAGATAATCAAGGAAGATCAATGGTACTCCAAGGAATCCAAAGGCCACTAGTAGTTAGAATGGTTACAACCATGCAAGCCAAGAGAGTTGCAAGGAAGGGAAGTAAACTATATATGGTAAGGATTGAGGAAGGCAATGAGGACCAGTTCCTAATATCAAGGATCATTTGATTCTTCAATAATTTCATGACATTTTTCCTCAAGAATTTTTAGGCTTATCCCCTAAGTGTAATTTGACATCTCAATTGATTTAGTTCTAGGGGTTGAGCCTATCTAAAAGGCTCCTTATAGATTGAACACTGCAGAATTATAAGAGCTGGAAATGTAGTTGTAGGATCTAATCGAGAAAGGACTAATATGGCCTAGTGTGTCACCTTGGGGAGCCCTGATGTTTACCAAGAAGAAGAATGGGACTCTAAGATTGTGCATTGATTATCGAATGTTAAACAAGGTGATTTTTGGGTCCCAAAATTGTAGGTCCAAAATCCTAAAGCATATCTCCACCTTCTAGGATAGGCATGTCATAAAAAAGGTAAGAAAGAGGCTCATCCACATATTGAGGATGTTTAAGGCCAACAGAGTGGGTATTCTCTCCTACACTTTGGGCTTACCTAGACCCAAGAGAGTGTTCCTAGAGGTACCAAATGAAATACTAACCCATAACCACAACGATACTCAATGTACACTTGACCCCTCTGTTTGTCACTAGGCCAAGACAAATTGGCTGCATGAAACCTCTAATCAAACTAATTACTACACCTTGTAGATGCACCAACAAATTATAATAGCATGATATCCCTTGAGATGAATCCACTCAACCTCCCTTACACAACTTACAAGGTGCACGCATGCAAGAACATGATTCCCAATGATTTGAACAACTTTATATTGTTTAAGATTGATCCTTGGTTGTAACACACAATCATGAACAAAATGTGGAACCTAATCTAATCCTACTCCTACTCCTACAACTAATAGGACAAGGGTTTGATATTTGAAAAGTGATTGATATTTCCCCAATGTGGACTGGTGCCTACTCACTTAGGCAACAACGTCAATGAACAGCAAAGAGGAAGGGCATGCATCCAATAAAATGTCAACAAAACTATATGTTCATTTACATACATATCAAAGGTTACATCCCATATACGATGGACATACTTAGTGATCTAGAACATAATTGCAACAACCCATTTTTAATGAAGGAGATACCAATACAGAGGTTTTGCTTTGCACTAGATGTTGTCACACATACATCTAATCTCGATTACAAACATGCCAAATGTGGCAAGGGAAAAATATACAACTATGATTACATATTCCCATGAATCATTACAAAATTCCATGGAGACATACTATTACATAGAATGCGAATTGAAGATCCTTCCTTCAAGTTGCAGAATAGGTTATGTCCACGTTCAAACCAAACAATCTTTGTTTGATGCCCTAGAACCACCATGAGCAAATACAGATCCAAAAACTAGTTTGGCAACCAACCCATCCAATGGGAAGAGAATTTTGATATGAGAAGAGAATTTTGATTTATACTTTCCAACCATGCACCCAAAACTATAGGCAGGATTGTCTTGAGCACCCAAAACTACAAGTTCACCCACCGCCATGAATGAAGAAAGGAGGAGAACCCCTGAAATCCTCAAATTTCACCCACCATGAATTGAAGAATGCATATGGAATCATGCCTATGAAAAATCAAATGCACCTGGTTGGGAAAATGACCTTTAAGAAGTTACAAGAGTAGAATTGGGCCATTGATAATGAATCTAGGAGTTGCTAAGATGTCCCATTGCATTTATAGACCTTGGTAGGGTTTTGGACTTTTGGAGGACCAAGGAACTAGAGGTCGTAGGAACCAGGGGTTCTAGGGGAACTAAGGATGTGTAGATGGGATGGGGGAGAAGGCTAGGATCTAGGATCTAGGAAGGATTTGAGACTAGGAACCAAAGACAACCTAGGACTGAGATCTGTAAAGGAATTGGGACCAGGAAAGGAGGGGGACTAGGTCTGAGAAATGAATAGGGATTGGGTCTAGAGAATATATTAGGACCAAGTCTAGGAAATGAAGAGGGATTGGGTCTAGAGAATGGATCAAGATTAGGTCTAGGAACCAAAAAATGGAGGAAACCAAGGACATGAGGATGGGTGCAAAAGTTCCTATAGAACCCAGAAACCTGAAAGGATAGGGGGGAACATATGAAAAAGTGGGAATCAAAGGCAAGGAGGAATGCAAATCATTCAAGATGGACCAAGAATAAGAAGAGGATGGGGACCAATGTTCTAGAAAAACTTGGAATTAAGGGACAAGGTGTAAAGGTAGGTTCCTCGAGAATCTAAAAACTTGCAAAGGCATAGAAATGCCCATAAAAGATCCCAAAACAAAAAATATTTTTTCCATCACATAAGATGATGTCATGCTAACATCATCAACACCATCTGGAAGTTAAAGAAGAACACTACTGGGGATCAAGAATTAGGAAGAATCACACACAAGAGGATAAAAGGACAAAAGGGTCCAAGCTAGGAAAATTTCCCTAGCCATAACATCTGTCTCTTCCTGTAAAACTTAGTAATCCACCGAGGCCAAGAAAAGGCTAAGGAAGAGATAAATTTAGAATTTCTTTGGTTTCCTGGCAATTCTAGGACTCAACTAAGGCATGGGGAAGGAGAAAACAACAAAGGGGCACATTCCTTAAGAAATTTTGTAATTTTTAGCACAAGTATGGAACTAGAAAATGAGGATCCCAATAGTGGCTCTAGTTGGGGACATGTGCCTCTTGTAGGCACAATGAGGATCTAGTTATCTCCAGGAGCAAACCAAAAATTTAAAATAGGATGAGAGGCAAATATAATCAAGAAACATATGTATAGGGCAAGATATATACATCCAAAAGCATGAAGGCATAAAGGAACTAAGAAAGGATGGTTGTAGTCAAAACTTATAGGCACATGAAGGTCAAAGCATGTGAAGAAGATCCATGGAGCAAGTCCATGGACAAACTATTGTACACTTCTTGCCTCTATCAAAGACAAGATAAATGAAGGAGTTGATCTCCCTCGAACAAAGACTAAATTCACCACCTAGCTACAATAAATGAAGATTGCTAAATGCATGCTCCAATCTACAACCACTACCTATGAAGTGAAGATTGGCTCTACCATCAATATCACCACTACATGGAGGCCACAAATAATAGGTGCTTGACCTAATCTATATCAAATCAAGCATGATCATAGAAGAAGGGGTAAAATTGGAAAATCACGCTAACACTAAAGCTTATGGATGAAGACACACATTCATCACTAAGTGCAACACTGTCATACCTACTAACCTTCAAGTGTGAATCAAGGAAAAAAGAAAATGCCTCCAATTTGCACGGAAAGGAAAAGTATACCTAACAAGACTACTAATCTATAGAAGGAGATGACTCTTTTTACAAATCAAACTAAAAAATTTCCAACTCTAGTATACCTTAAATTTTGGTTGCAACATACTGATTTTTAGCTTTATTAAGGTGTTGCAACTCCACTCCATCATCACTTGTAAGTTGAACCCAAATAAAGGACTCGAATTCAAGCACAACACTATCATCCACAACAATAGAAACTTGACCTTCATCACAAAGGAAAGCTTCATAATCGACGATGTTGTCAATAAACTCTTGGATAATAGGCAGCTAGCATACATTATTTTCACATGTGCTAGTACTGTTATGTCAGAAAAATGCACCCTTGGGGGCTTTTTCCTAAAGGTTTAGCTCCTAGGTCTTTAGATTTACATTTACAACATTTTGCATGATAATTCATATTCCCAATGAGAAAACCCTTGGGTCTTCTTACAAATAGGACCTAGGAGATGCTCACTTAATGATCATTAAACAAAGATGAGGGGGTGGACTTGGGTTCCCTAGTCTAGCCCTATTTTGGGTTTGTCCTAAATTTAAATGTTGGTTTTGTGACCATTATTTGGGTCTCAGGGTGACATCATAAGTTTTAATTACAAAATTCTTGGCGGGAATCTTAATAGTTGCATATATAAGCATATGTAGGTTATCATTTAGAAACTAGAGGATGATTGTGAACTTTATGTATACTTGAGATTTTTATGATATCATTGTGTTGCAGAGCATAGCATTGTTATTGTGTTTGTTTTTGTAGGTTGGATTTACATCTTCTCCTCATGGCATTGAAGAGATTCTTCCTTCCATGAGAGTTTCATCATCAAGGTGACATCTATTGTGTTTTATCATTATTATCATTTGGGTTTTTGCCTCTATCCCACAAGAATATGTACTCTATATCTAAAAATGGTGTTTGGAAGACTTGAATGTCTCTTCGGGGCTTGACTGAGGCAAGCCTCTAAACACCACAACCCCCTCCCACACTCCTTGTGATTGCAAGTTATAGGTATTAGATCTAGAGAAAGTGGAGTTGTAGGGAAGATACGAAGACATTGAAGATTCATGATCTAAAAAGAAATGGACACTATGTGGGATATTGGGACTAGGGCACTCTCAACATTGTCCTCCATTATCAGATCATAGAAAATAGAAGATACAATAGAGATCAATGCCAGAAGGAGATCGAGAATCCATAGAAAAACCTATACCTTTGACTAGGGTGCCATCACCATTGTCCCCAACTTTTTCATTTCCTAGACTATAAAAAATAGTGAGTTAAGGTTCTCTTCCCTATGCTTACTTCCTGTAGCATTTGTCGTAATTTATAGATTTGATTACTATTTTGCTTAAATTAGGGTTTCAAGAGCATAAAATCATTAATTAGCAATCTTGTGTGATCATATATGAATTTCCTAGTAGAAAACAAGTGGCAACTCAAATCTAATATTTGACTCTCCTCTTGATAGGAGAAGCACTTGATTGAAAAGCCCTTGGAATGTTTGTAGTGAAAGGAGGATTCTACATGAGCCCTTAAAATTAGAAAACCCTCTTTTTACTACTAAACATTTTGGTGAACTTGTGTTTTAATGAATTTTACACCTTTCTGAGTATTGTACTTTAGATTTCAATTTCTTTCATTCATCAATTTCATATTACACTTGAAAATTTACAAAAAAATTGATATATTTGAAAATTTTGAAAAAATTTGCATTCTAGGGTTTGAATTTTGACATAGTTTAATTGCATCTAATTAAATTTCAGATTTTTGCATTATATCTGAAATTTATTTTCGTTTAACTTATAATTTTTATATTGCATTTGAAAATTTAAAAAAAAATGAAAATTTTGAAAAAATTTGGCATTTTTACCTTGCATTTTGATATAATTTGAATTAATTTTCATTTAATTTCAATTTTTTCCATTAGATTTAAAATTCATTCATTTATTTAATTTTCATCTCATTGCATTTGAAAATTTACAGGAAAAAAAATTGAAAATTTTAGAAATTTTTTTAAAAAAATCGGCACTTTTGGCTTGATTTTCAAATAATTTGAATTAATTTTCATTTAATTTAATTTAATTTTTGATATTTTCATTAGATGTGATTACATAAATTCATCATTAATTAATTTCTAGCATTGCATTTTTATCATAAAATTGCTTGGGTTTGCTTGAAATTTTAGAAATTTTCTTATATCCTCGTAATTCCAAAAAACTAGGGTTTGTAGTGAAAATCTTATTTCAGATTTTACTACTCATTTTAGGAACCCATTAAAATCTATTTTTTCATTTATTGTTGCATCTTAGTGTGTTTTTTGCACTTACATCTCAAAGATTTGCATTTACACATATTCAATTTTGACAAAAACTAGCAATTTTCACTAAATTTTGGCTTATTTTGCATATAGGATTGCATTATATGTGTGTTTTGAAGGATCTTGTGGCTTTATTGGACAGATAGCATACTTATTATTTTCTTCCCCTTCTCAATTTTCTTACAACACCCTTTCTTTTGGGCTTTCACATTGAAATTTTGTGAAAATTTGCATATTTTTGTTATTTTTTGCACTAGGGTTGATCTAGAGTGGCACTATAGGCATGTTGTAACATATTTTTTGGCATTAGGTGGCTGTTTTTACTGTTATAATTTTCTTTCCATCATCATTTTCCTTACAACACCTGCTGCCCTACTCTTTTGTATGAAGATTTGGTGAAAAATTGCATATTTTGGCCTATTTTCACTAGGTTTTGGCTTATCGACTTGCTAGAGTTGCTTCAAAAGCGTGTTGTGAAAGGTATTCTTGCATTAGTGGATTTTTATTAGTCATATAATTTTTTTTCCCTCTTGAAATTATTCACAACACCTCTTATTTCACTTGTTTGCAGTGAGAAAAGTTGAACAATCAAGCATTTTAGCTCATTTTCGCATATAGTTTTGCACTTGTTCCTTACATAACTTTTGTAAAAAAAATTAAAATCAGATTTTACATCCCATTATGGCATCTTCATGTTATTCATCTCTGAAATATTTGCTTGATAATATCATAGATTTTGAAATTTCTCTAATTTCACTAATGAGAACCCTCATGTTCTAGAGCACATAGCTTCTGTAAGTAGTATTGATGCTTCTATATGTTCTGTATATGAGCTACAATTACTTTGTTATACGCATAATTTTACTAGCTTCACTTTACTCATAGGAGCATATCCTTTGATATTAGAATATTTAACTAAATTCATCTCTAGGGATACTCATGTGAAAGATGAGAGTGAAAATTCTTTTTCAGTTAACACTTTGAAAGCAATAGCTAAAGAATATGACGATGATGATTCCATAAGTTATCTTACTTCTCCTATAGTTGAATATCCAAAAACCTTAGATGAGAAGGCTATGGATAACTCTATTACTGATACAACACCTAACCTCTTAAATGCTTATGGGATAGATGTTGGTTATACTCAAGAGGAAAACAATGTTAATTCAATCTTCACTATTAGACTTTGTAGCACCATTCCTAAGATGGTGGTGCAGGGGGCACCTAGTACACCTTTTTGCTTAAAACTGATGATTACAGTTCAAGCTACTCAATAACCACACCACAATGTGATTGCTCACACATACAACACTCATAATAACAACCAAAGTAAGCAAGCACTGCACATGCCTGTCTCTCTTCCATGTTCTCAACCTATGCTCCCTCTGCCATCTCGTCTTACTCATAAACGTGGTAAAGAATATGATCTTGTGGAGCAGCTCCATGTGACTTTGGCTAAGATCTCTCTTTAGGATTTAATACAAACATCGCTTGCATACCATGGACTACTCCAAGAAGCTTTACAAAAGGTGATTGTACCACCCACTACTAAGATGACTAATGTAGCAACTGTGTTGTATAGTATAAATGTGACAAAAATAGATATTCTCTTTCAACCACATAAATTACCGTCAATTGAAGTTCAAAACCAATATGACCTGCTTATAGTATATGTCACAATAAATAAAAAATTAGTAAAACAAGTTATGATTGACACTAGATCAGCTCTTAATGTTTGTGGCATAGACTTACTACACAGAATAAAGGCTGACACATCTTTAATCTAATCAGAAAAGATTAGAATTTGAGGCTTTGAAAATGTTGGAAGAAAATCAATGGGTACCATAACCTTACCTATACAGGTTCTACTTGTGACATTAGATACCCTTTTTCATGTTATGCCTTGTTCACTTTCATATAATATGATTCCAGGTAGATCATGCATTCATGCCATGGGGGCAGTCCTATCTACCCTTCATCAATCACTTAAGTTTATTTATCAAGATAAGCTCTACACTTGGAAAGCCGATCCTGACCCAAATAACTATTCATGTATTGACAAGAAAAAACAAGTTAACAATCATTCAAGTTTAAACAACTTACGAGTGGATTCTTCAAGACCTCTTGATAATGTTGTGCAAAACTCTCAACCATTGAATGCAATTTTGGTGATGGTGAGGATTCATTAGATTTTAACCCTTGTAGTATGGGAGAATATAAACTTAGTTCATCAAAAGTTGCATCGATCTCATCCAAGCAATCTTTTGAATCTCCTAAGAAGTCCAAAGTCTCCTTGGTTAAAAATAAAGACAATACTCTCACTTATACTACAAATTATGAAACCTATGCGGCTTCACCATATTCTAAAGAAATGGACTCTCTATATGGTTGTGGATTTCAGATTTTGTACAAGAACTATGACTATGCAGGTAATGGATGTGGTATAAATGAACAAGGGATTCAAGTACCTATAGAATTTGTGTCAACACATTACTCAAGTGGTACTGGATACAATCTTTTTAAAGAAAAGAAAGCCTCTCATCATCCTAAGCATAATGTTAATGTAATATCAACAAGAACAAGACAACATGAGAGATATCTTAGATATGCATGCTCTTAACATTGGGATCTATCAGGTAAGTATTTCTAACCCTTTATCTCTCGTTATGTGTTGTTAGGCCTCCTAGGATGACCCTTGATTCTCTTGTAAGGTCAAGGATACTAAGAGACCACCTCTGTCGTGACCTTCTATTTGTATCATCATTCTTGTTTATCTCCTCTCCTCTGATTTCATTATTGTGTGTTGTGTCTTATGGACATAGCGTTGCAGTTGGTGACTTGGGGGCACCTCCTATGTGACTATCCTTAAAGCACTTGTTTTCCTATTTGATTTATTGTTTACCTTCCTCTAGTGTTTCCACCTAGCTAGTGGATGACAAAAAATATTTATACTGATGTGGACATAGTTTTCCTTTCAAGAGTAATAAAAAAATGGACCTAGTCCATACATGATGATGAGGTTGTAACAAATTATCCGATGCTTGGCTAGTGGAATCACTCTGTGATTTCTCTATCTTGATGTTGATGTCGATGTTATCTTATCTTGCTAACAACACTTTAACAATACTTCTGCTCTATGCACTTTGTTTATCATGAATATCACCTTGCTTGGCTCTTTCATGTAGTTGATCATATGCATTGTTATTTATCATGATTATTTGGACACTAACACTTTTCTTGCAGGGATGTGTTTGTGGGAACATTTGGCAATCGTAAAGTACATGTCACCTCTGGGGGGCATGGGATTTGTGAGATCTTGTGTTCCCTTGTGTGTTTTCTTCCTACCTTAATGTGCTTGATATTAGTACGTGATATCAAGCAACTTAAGGTGGGGGCATATATAAGGTAAGTTGTTTTCTTTAGATAATAGTATTTAAGCATCTTTGAACAATCTGAAAATCAATCAAAATCATGCGAAGGCAAGATATCAAGCATATCTTTTTATCTTAGGCCCTCATCGCGAGGTGGGGATGGTGTATTTCTCGGAGAGATTGCATTATCCTATTATTTTTTAAAGTCCTCATCATGAGACGAGGAGCGGTTCTATGACTAACTTAACCCTTAAGCATGTTTTCGATAGTTGTTGTGGCAAAGCCCAATCATCGACATGTGCCTATAATTTTCCTGAGATGGTGGGGGCTTAGTAATAAGTTCCTCCCATCGCCTTGTTTGTCATGTTTTCTCCGTGTCTTCCATGTCTTACATGTGTTTTCTCCCTTGTGTGGCTAATCCCCACTTGGGTTTTGTATGGCATGCTTTCATCTCTCGTGTATATGTAGCGACGTGCTCCACTTACACTTGAGGTTTTGTATGGCGTGTTTTCCCTTTGGGGTTGTATCTTGCATTGTTACCTTCCTTGTACTTGCATTTGCATGGAAAATTTGAAAAAGAAAAGAAATAATCACTACATTCATTGTATTCTCTGTGCATGTCTTCAATATTGTCTTCTTTGTCTTTTGTGTGCCTGTAACTATCTTCTTCATGTTTTGCGTGTCTACAACGTGTCTTCACCATGCCTAGTATGTTTGTTGTGTTTGTTGACCATACTTTAATAAATGTATTGGCTTTGCATTTAATACATACATTAAAGTGGGGACTAAATGTTATGTCAGAAAAATGCACCCTTGGGGGCTTTTTCCTAAAGGTTTAACTCCCAGGTCTTTAGATTTACATTTAGAGCATTTTACATGATAATTTAGACTTTTGATGAGAAAACCCTTGGGTCTTGTGACAAATAGGACCAAGGGGGTGCTAATTTAATGATCATTGAACAAAAATTAGGGGGTGGACTTGGGCACTAGCGCCCTAGTCCATCCCTATTTTGGGTTTGCCCTAAATTCAAATGTTGGTTTTGTGACAGTTATTTGGGTCTTAGGCCAACATCATAAGTTTTAATTACAAAATTCTTGGCGGGAATCTTAATAGTTACATATATAAGCATATGTAGGTTATCATTTAGAAACTAGAGGATTATTGTGAACTTTATGCATACTTGAGATTTTTATGATATCATTGTGTTACAGAGCATAGTACTATTATTGTGTTTATTTTTACAGGTTGGATTTACATATTCTCCTCATGGCATTGAAGAGCTTCTTCCTTCCATGAGAGTTTCATTATCAAGGTGACATATATTGTGTTGTATCATTATTATCATTTGGGTTTTTGCCTCTATCCCACAAGGATACACACTCTCTCTCTGACAACAGTGTTCGAAAGACTTGAATGTCTCTTCGGGGCTTGAGTGAGGCAAGACTCTAAACACCACAATCCCCTAGCACACTCTTTGTGATTACAGGTTACAGGTACCAGATCTGGAGAAAGTGGAGTTGCAGGGAAGATAGAAAGATAATGAAGATTCAGGATCTAAAAAGAAGTGGACATTGTGCAGGATTTTCGGACTAGGTCACTCTCAACATTGTCTTCCACTATTAGATCATATAAAATAGAAGATACAACAAAGATCAGTGCTGGAAGGAGATTAGGAATCCAAAGAAAAACTTGTACCTTGGACTAGGGTGCCATCACCATTGTCCCCAACTTTTTTGGTTCCCAGACTGTGAAAAATAGTGAGTTAAAGTTTTCTACCCTCTACTTATTTCCTATAGCATTTGTCGTAATTCACATATTTGATTACTATTTTGCTTAAATTAGGGTTTCAAGAGCATAAAATCACTAATTAGTAATCTTGTGTGATCATATCTAAATTTCCTAGTAGAAAACCAAGTGGCAACTCAATATGATAGTTGACTATCCTCTTGATAGGAGAAGCACTCGATTGAAAATCCCTTGGAATGTTTGTAGTGAAAGGAGGATTCCACATAAACCCTTGAAATTAGAAAACCCTCTTTGCACTACTAAACAGTCCTGTACAACTTTCAACATATAAATCATAAGTATGAATCAACTCAAAATTCAAACCATCAACACACAAATCAGAACCATGAGACACCTTATATGAAGAACCATTTTCTTCCAATTGTCTCTATATTTCTTGTTCATTTAGGCAACTCACCATGTCATATTCATTATTGCAACAAGACTGATGATAGATTTTTTCTTCCTCTTTCATTCTTGTATATTTTATACTTAATGGGAAGACAATAAGTCTTGCACCAAAGAAATAGGTTCTCATATGTGTCCACATGATCACCATCTCCATATTCATCCAAGGCAAGTTCTTCAAATTGAAAATCATAGTTTGCAATAACATCTATTTCTAATCATTAATTTCAAGTACAAGCACATCCATGTCATCCTCATGCAAATAAACATTAATTGCTTCATTGTCATCTATAGGGACAAAGGAATGTTCTTGCTCACCTTGGACACCACATACCTATGCACACTTAACATAATCAGTCTCACAAGCTGATCTGCTTGACTGCCCACTTCTGGACATGTCTTCCTCATTGTCCATTGAGCCACATACCTCATTCTCAAGTTGTATGTCATCATTGGTTTCATCATTGTCATCTTCACTTGATAACTTTCTTAGATGAAGGCAAGTGCATACATTGTCTTCATCATTAGCATCTCTACCATACAATGCACCACTATCATCTTCTACCCTTCTGACTACACAATCATCATGATTTGATGTTGTCCTAATCTGATTAGTTGTATCCACATCATTGTTATTCGCATTAGCCTATTCATTATTAGCAACACTTGCATTTGCGGACAACAACTTTACTATGTAGTCAACCCTCATCTTTCACATGGAGTCTAGGAATAAATGGGCCTACTACATTCTTGTTAGTTTTAATTTTTTCTACACTAAACTCAATCCAACTTCATATGCTTAAAAGAACATATCAATGCAAGAAAGAATCTCAGGTCTAAAATCATTTGGAATTTTGAAAAGGGAAACTACAAACTTGTGATTGAGATCCATGCTAGACTCTCCCTCTTGTCTTCAAATTCTTTCTAGTTCTTGGACAAGATTAGTAGGGTCTAAACATTTTGAAAACTCTTCTTTAAATGCAGCCACAAGTTTATTCCACTAGGAAAATGATTGCTCAAGAAAACTCTAAATTTGCTCTTTTGCCTTTCCACGTAAGGACCTAACAAAGAATCTTGAATGTACATGTCTTCATCTTCAAACTGAAATTATTTCATGAAATCTAAAAAGTCATCAACGTGTTTATCCCCTTCTCAAATATTATACCCATCAAAGATAGCATCTAATTGTAGACCTTGGTTGGCATGCTTTATGTTTTATAGTCAACCCAAGAGAGATCTAGATACTTATATACAAGATCCAAAGGAATGATAGGAGATTAGGAAATCTAATGTCTGGGGTTAGCAGGGCAAGCATGGGACTACACCCTAGACTCTAGTAGCCTAATATGATTTTTTCTTTCTTTTTCTTGCTGCAACATGGACTCTAGCAGTTGAATTTGTTTTTGTAATTCATTACTACTACCTAGCAAGTTCATTCTGACTTTGTATGGATGTATATAGGTTTAGGATTGTATGTAATGCAGAGCCGAGACTAGAACAAGCATTAGTAGTGTTAGTGCCTGCATAAACAATCAGGTTTCAAGCATTTAAATATGCAGGCACCTTCCCAAAAAATCCAAAAATTCTAAGTCCCTCGGCCTCATTTTATGCATATCGGGCTTTGAAAAGTGTAAAAAATAGTTGTATGCATGCATCTTTATATATACAAGGCCATTTGTATATACATGTGGGTTCAAATGTACATTCGGGCATACAGGGCAGTTTGTATGTTCAATCGGCCTTCAAAAATGATGAAAAATCAGTTATATGCATTCTTGTATGCATATCGGGCTTAAAAAAGGTGCATATACATTGAGGAATCTATCGCAGATTCTAAGAATATTTCCTTCTTGTATATGAGGGTTTGCATGTATATTTGTGTTGTATGTTTAGACATGCAACAGGTAGATGCAAAGGAAAACATGCAAAGAAAATATACATTGGCGGCATACAAGCGAAACATACAAGTGTCAATGTATATCGAGACAGATGCAATGGTGAATGTATGTCCGACATACATTGGGAATGTACATTGCAGATATACAAAGGGGGCACATATACATTCACTACAGTACAAATATACAAAGGGCTTTGTATATTTGGCAACATACATAGCAGCAGAGATACATGTGGTGGGGTCTACCTCACATACAAAACGGAATGTATGCAGTATACATTCACTATATGCAAAGAGGAAATGTACAAGGTGAAACATGCAAGCACGTCAACGACAGTCAACGTCAGTTATGAGGCCCATCGATTTCATATTTTAGCGATTATATGTTTGCACATACAATCAAATATGCATTCATAAATATACAAGCCAGATCTGAAATGAGCATGCATGCCGGTTGATAAGGTTGAGGTATGTCATTTGTATGTATAATCTGCTTATATGTTCACATTATATATGCGACATACATTGGTCATATACAAAGAAAAAACATGCAACCTAGACGCGAAAAGGAGGATGTATTGTAGCGGATAAAGGTTTGGGGTTCGTAGCATGTATATTGGGTGCTTGTATGTGCTGATATACATTGCGAAGATACAAAGGTTAAGATGCAAACCGGACCTGAATATGTTTGCAATTTGTTCTATAAGTGTTTGACGTCCGCGGCTTGCATGTGTATTGTGCATTGTATATGTAGATATACAATTTGAAGTGCAAAAGAGAGATGTACAAGGTGGGACCTGATTGCAATTTCAATTTGTTCTATAGCAATTTGGGGTCCACACTTTGTATGTAAGCGGTTGTTTGTATATGCATGTTCTTTTGCATATACAAATGGGCGAAAAAGGTAAAATAGAAGCAGGAAAGGTCAGCGATAGGAAGATAAAGGGGCTATGTGGCAAGTTTCTACTGGCCAATGGATTTTAGCATGATTAGGAGCCGAAGATCTCAGCGATAGAGGATAATCGACAGCCCGTTTCAAATTTCCAAAGTAGATGGGTTTTCCTATGTATCTATAGTTCATTTCTTGGCGGGAAAATGACAAGACACGTAGTCTGCTGCATCCCGTGGGTAGGTAAGGCATTGATGGCAGATTTGTAGAGAGGTATTGGTCGAGATGATCGGCCAGCTACCACATTTAAGGATGAAAATCTTGGGCGGCTACACAGTTCCCGATCTCACCTGCTCCCTTCCTTCTCTCTGCCTGGAACATTCAATGATTTGAGTGCTACTCTATGGTTCGCTGTATCTGGTAGAATTTTGAAATGCCTTATAATTATTGCTAAGTACACTGTCTTGCTATAAAATGTAGACTGTGTTACTCATTTATTGTTGTTGAAGACTTGGGCATTTTTGGGGGAAAAAATAATGAAAAATAGAGCATTTACTATCTATTTTATCTCTGTTGGAGTTTATGAGTTGCATTTGAGTGCACCTTGCACATATGTTTAGTTTCCTGTCATTTTATATGAAAAATGCATTCTTGCATGTGTTTATCTGTCTGTCTCCATGTGTTGTGTGGATTCTCTTCTTTTGAATCTGGTTGCTAAGGGTTTCTCAGATTCTAGGGTATAGATTTCTGTATCACATGCTTAATCTCTAACTTCCATTCAAGGAGTGGATTAAATTATTTTAGGTTGAGTATGGAGAAGATTGTATGTCAGCTGGGATGTATGTAAGTAGAGACAGTTAAATACTTATCCTTGGGTGGTGTTTGTAAGGCAAATACCAGTCCTAACCCCTTGAAACTTGAATGCCAGTTGCAAGCCACTCTCTTGTATACGTCTAGTTGACTCCTTGCCTTGAGATAGGCACTGGTCTACTTCTGGATTAGTAGTTATGATCCAAAACCCTTGTTTTGCATCCAAAACATTAATTCAATTCCTTTCATAATTCTCACTTGTTAGTTTGTAGGAGTAGAAATAGGACCCCTACATACTCTCATCCTCGACCAGTTAGATATGTCCAAGAATGTTGCCAGCGTTGTGATCTATCATGCATATTCTGGTCCAAACATGAGAGTATTATGCCTATCATTGTAAAGCTAAATCTTTGTGTCATTGGGTGAGTCAAAGTTAAATCTTTAGCTATAGGGATACCCCTCCTTGGTGCAGTAGAACTAGAAGTGAAGGGGAGATAGCTCACGCAACCTCCCATATCTGTTGGTTGAATCTGCCTGGGCATTGAAACTGGCAAATCCTCTATTGATTTGGGCACTAACAAGTAGAATGGTCATAGGTACTATATTCATCATAATATCTAGGGAATGAAATATATGGGGAAACTGTAAATGAAGTCCAACAACCATAGAGTCTTCATTTCTAAACCTATAGTGACCCATGACAAAAGCATTCAAGGATGGGTAGGAAATAGAGGCATTAAAAAATGTAAGTGTAGACACCTAAAAATTGACCATGTCTTACAACATCACCTTGTCGATTCATTACTTGAGACATCTTATGAAATTTTGTACTAGGACCCCCACATACCCCTTTCATCAACTAATTAGTTAAATAAATCATATTTATTTAACTAATTCCCATCCTAATCCCATTTATCCCATTAGACAATTAATTAAATAAATTATATTTATTTAATTAAATCCTCCATCATCCAATTTAAATAAATAAAATATTTATTTAAATTAGCCCTCACCTTTATTCTCATCACAACACATGTCCCTCTCTCATAATTTAAGTAATTTTTTATTTGAATTATGTGTCACACTACCACCTTCATTAAATTACTTTTCACACAACTACGTTTTATTAAATGAAGTGGCCTTGAATTAAATCATTTCCTAATCTTAGCCGTCCACACCACATAATTGACCTCTCAATCCTAGCCATCAATTCTTATCCCTCATCTCCTATAAATGAAGCCTCAACCAAGCCATGCTTATGCACCCATCTTCATACAACATCATGCTGTCGAAATGACTCTAGATCTCCATATCCATTATCTTCTATCTATCGTTATGTTGCATAAATCATGAGAAATCAACATCTCATTATCAATCATTCATAATCTAGAACATAGCTCGTAGATTAGGGTGCATCTACTCCATTCTATCATGTGCGGAGGACTTGGTTTGAAGGTACAAGTATTGGGTTTGTTGTCATTATCTTTGTATTGCCTTTGATTCCATTTTTCCATCCACAATAAATTTCTTTGCTATGAAACAACCATGTGTATCTTTACTACCAAATGTTGTAAACTTGAAATGTGTTCTTCAATCACTAACAACAAACACATTATAGCAACAACAAACTTCCATTCTTAATAGCAAAGTCACACCTCTTCCAAAGAGGAATTCCTTGAAGCAAACAAATCTCCAAGGCACAACCTACTTCTGGATTCATCTTACCAGAAGAGTCTTCAATTCAATTGTACCCAACAATGATTTTGTCCCTGCTAACAGTGCCATTCTATTGGCATAAGTTGACGAGATACCAACTTCAACACATAACAAAATGCAAACAAAAAATTGAATGCTACTGTAAGCACTAAAAACATGTGCATGCTTGCACGAGGACCCCATGATGATGTATAATCCTAATCACATACATGGAAGCATGAATAATAGTCCCCTCTCAGAAGTACTCCTCTTCGAGACATGTATTGTTTGGTTTTTCCTCTATCAACTCTCGAAGTTTCTAACCATTCTTCATTTCCCCTTTGTTGATTCTTCTTTTGTCACATTCTTTTCCTTGCCTACATGCTTAGTTTTCACCTTTTCATGCTAATTTCACCTTTTGACACCTCATTTTGAAGGTCTCTAACCCTAGGAAGCCCCTAAATAGCCTAATAGACAAAACCCATGTTTCTTTTTTGCCTAGATTTCTTCCTTTTAGGGTCACCTATTATTTTCTAAATCTCCCCTGGGTGACCTTGTCTTTTTACACCCTACAACCTGACTCTAGTGCCAGATTACCTTCTCATCCCTCCAATAAGCATACGTGATTACCAAAACTCGCCTAGGTGCCCTCCTTTTAAGGTTGCCCCTAGGTGACCTACCATGGTAAAAGGGGTAACTTAGTGGTGACCCTTGTAGATTTTGAATGTGAGTTTCTCCTTCAATTTGAGCCAAAAAAAGCTTAGTTTTTTGCCCAGTTTGCATGCAATTTTGAGATAAACATAGAAGAGACCATAATTAACTCATTTAACACTCCAGGTCAACTAAGTTTATCCCATGTGATCTATTTTAACTCCTTTCTAACTACTCCAAACAACCATTCCTCCATGAGTGATAAGCTTTTAAGCTCATATCACTCTTCAATCAATTGAATTCACAAGCAAAGCAATTGAGTCTAACTAATCAATCAACCAAGTTAACTCTCCAATCATGAGAGTTAATTCCTCGGTCATCCCCATCCCCCTTGTTCCAAATCCCAACCTATAAGTACCCCCCTCCTCCAAGCATTAGAGGAGGCAAATTGAAGAGTTGTAGCCATTGATAGCTTTTAGTTTGCTCTCCATTAGCATCTTAGATCCTCACGCAAGACGCATGTGCCTTTTGTTTGCCATTTTTTCATTATTCAATCTTTCAAAATCTTCAATAGAGTATTCTCATGCTCTCATATTGTTCATACGCCATAGCTATAGTCCTCAATTAGTGCTCTCATAGCACTCATAAGATCGTAATCAATCTCTATTCATCCAAGCTTTCAAAAGCTCATATCATTGCCATTCAATTGCCATCTTCTCACTTGCCTCTAAGAGGGGACAATGAGGTTGCCACACAAAAAGATTCTTGAGGGTAGTGCAAATCTCATATGCCAAGCTATTCCAGGTTCTTTACATGTTTTTGTAGTAATTAGATAATGAAAATTTGCTCTTGAGGAAAGTAACTTGTTATTTTGCTCTTGATATAAATTATTAGTTTACATCCATTTCATTGCAATGGATTAGATAGCATTTATTTTTCATAGAGTATATTAGTTGCTTTCATTAGTTAGATCTTTACATGCTTTCCTAGAGTAGATTTCAAAAATCATCAAAAACACAAAAACATAAGAAAAGAATTACATTAGTTAAACTTCATCATAAAGTGCATTCATATAGAATTAATTTATTTATGCAATAAAAATACAAAAATATAGCTTGCATATCACATAGTTGCATTCATACACAAAATACAAAAACACAAAAAATATTAGGAAAATTCAAAGCGTTCAAACCCTTGATCTCATCATGAGGTAGTCATAATCACGTTGGACACAAACCCTTGATAACATCACAAGATATACAATTCAAAAGTCAAATAAAAAGTCAACCCTAGGTCAAGTTGAAACCCTAGGTCAATCTTGGTCAAAATAAGTCAACATAAACCAACTCTCTTAGAATAACAAACAAATGTGCCTAGGACTTAGAGGAGAGTGGGTCTTGAGGAAATTCTAGAAGAACTAGAGGAGATAAACCCAAGACCACAACTCACATAGGAGAAACAACACATCATTAGAGTCATAGATCAAGATCAACAAGTTCAACAGTTCCTCCAAGACCACAAATCTAGATTACAACATGCAAGGAACATAAACAAAGAAAATAGACATCTATTTAGGTGTTGGAATCAAAGAAACCCCAATAGGAGACAAATCATAAGTGACCCTTCACGTCATATAATCATTTGAACAACAACTGCTCTAGAGAGAATAAGGCAAATCCAAAACAACCACAGGTCCCAAATCAGGTCAGCCACTCTTCATGAGGTTCTGATCTCACATGAATAGAACAACCCCTAGGTCTTGCCCTCGCTCAATTGTCTTCTACCATGAGAGAAAGAGTGAATTGGAGGTCACCAGAAACAAGGAGGGTCCATGTGCTGCATCAGAGCTAACTCATCCACAGTTGTGTTTGTGTCACATTTTGAAGAGTACATATTTTGGTAAACCTGATGTGAAGAGAAAAACCTTTTGGTGAATCTTTTTATGTTTCCTTTAAATGATCCAAGTTCATTTCTCACATCATTTTCACAAATTCTATCACGATCACTTTACATTCACATTCATTGCCATTTTCACCCTTGTTTCATCCATATTCTTTGTTATCTTTCACTTCATTCATTCCATTTATTTTGAGGTGTCCATGGCACTCCTGAATATGATGGAACCAGAGCTATACCTAGGGAATCACTCTTCAAGGGAGCCTAAAACTCCCTCTTTCAACAAGTACATGCGTCCTGACCCAATGGGACCCATCTCAAACTACTACAATTACAAAGACTTAGATTTTAAAGGCGATAGAAGAGAACCTGGGAATTTGTTAACATTCAACAACCATGTGTGGGAGCAAAACTCAACAATTTAACCTAGAGCATGAATAGTACAAGTGAGATCGGAGATTCATCAAATAGACCAAGCCTTGATAAGAAATCAAAAGACCCATCTAGATGATGAGGTAAGATGCTTGGAGAGACATTTGTAAGAGGCCAAAGATGCTCAAGAGGCCTTATGAGTCACTCTTTGAGAAGAACAATGAGAACAAATGGAAAACATGTAGGGTAAAATTCTAAGAAATGATGAAACTTAAAGGGGTGTAACACCTGTCAATCTCATTGCAATGCTAGTCCAAATAATTGGAACTCATGAGGTGGAATAATCTATTCAAGACACTTGAGAGTGAAATCTCACAACAAAAACAATTTAGAGCAAGACCAGGGCATCTCAAAACCTCCATACTTGAACTTCTACTCACAAAATGGGAGTAAGGACATTTTTCCAAATGGGAATCAAGCTATGAAAAATTAGCAAACTATTCAAACAAATCAACCCGTGGCACTTGATATCAAAGTCCACCTATGGGGCTAATATTATCACCACAATCTAAAAGTGCTTTCCTAGGAACATATCTCACGTACCTAAAAGAGCCTCTTGACCACATCATAAGAAAAGTAATGTTGCCATGTCCCCTTCTTGAATTGCCAAAATTCAAGGGAGAAGGAGATTCTAATTCCCATATAAAGGCATACACTACAACAATAAGGGAACTCCTCCCTTGGGTTGGGGACGTCACCAAAATTTTCCCAAAGATGTTAGAAGGGATTTCTTTGGACTGGTACTATCACCTTCTTGAAGCTTCTATTCACTCATTTTGATCATTTATAGGGTACTATTTTTCATGGCTTTTGACATGAACAAACTTGTTAAAACAAGGATTCACGAGTTTCTAACCATGAAACAAGAATCAAACAAAATAGTGGCACACTTTGTCATGAGGTGGAGACATGTGCTCTACTCATCCACAAGTGCCCCAAACATGGATGATTATTAATTATGTGACCACTTCTTGCATGCACTCAATAGAGATACACAAGAGGAGATGCAAAAGTTTCAATATAAATCATATGAAGAAGATTTAGAAAGTGCTTTAAGAATTGATCAAGATGCAACTGATAGTAGACAGAAAGTTTACGACACTAATGGAAAGCTCAAAACTTCCAAAGACTTTGAAAAGAACCCTTTAAAAATAAAAATGGATAAAGATGTTAATATCATCATAAACTCAAAAATCCCAAAAGGGATATCAGGGACCAAGTCACTTCTCTTTTGATCCTGACATGCATTGCCTGTTCCATGGAACAAAAGGGCATGACACTAAAAACTGTTATGGATATAATAAATCCATCTCAAAACTCACCAATGAACAACTACAAAAATTGATGGTTTTTCTACAATCTTAATGAAGAGATAAGGACTCAAAAAATAATAAAAATATTCCTGACCAACGAACTTTGAACCATATTGTATTAGATCAATAAGTCTTAGTGATCCAAGAAGCAGAACAAAGGGACCAAACAAAAAACATTTTATTGCAAGTAGTATTTTTTCTCAAAACCTCTCCCTGACATCGTAAGACATTCTTAGATGTGTTGGAAGTAGGATGTATAATGAAAGAGAAGCCTGCTACTTTCATCTTTGATGTCAAGAAACTTCCAAAGTGGTGAAAATCAGAACAAGGATTGACCTCTCCACATACAAATACAAGTCAACAAAATTACCATCAAACAAGTGGTCATAGATGAGAGGTCAGCAATAAGCATCATACTATTCTCCCTCTTTCAAAGGATGGGGTATGACAAAACAAACATCAAGAAGAATATTGTCATCCTCAAGGTTTGCAATAGTTAAGAGATCCAAACCATAGCATGAAATTGAGTTTGCCACTCACTCGAGGACCCAAGACTCTTTCAATGGAATTCTATGTGATTGATAGAGAAACTAGCTATAATATGATTCGATCGAAAGACACTAGGTTCATGAAATGAAATTTGTTGCCTCCATATTGTTCCAAAACTCCATTTCCATCATATGGGAAAAACTTATGTCATTAAAGCAGATCTTGACCCCTTTAGTGTTTATAGAGAAGATCAAGAAGAAAAGGGAAATAAAATCAACACAAGCACAAAAGTTATAGAAGAATAAAAAGTCTCCCAAGATGTAACAAACATCCAAGACATTTCACACCAAAACTTGGGTTTGGTCAAAAAATTCCCTTTTAATCCTCACACCACAAAGTTGCATACACCATTTAGTCTAGTGGTCATCCCTTGCATTAGTGATTGTGATGCCAAAATCTTCTCAATAGGGATAGTAGAAAACATGTTTGAAGAAGGAAAAGAGAGGGAAGACAAGTGAAAGTCAACATACGAATTTAGAGAGATGTCAAGATCACAAAGTGTGCAAGATCTATAGACCCTTCATTTTGATAGAGATAGTTGCAAGATAAGAGCAGGTGCAGGAGTAGTACTTACTTCTCCCACAACAAAGTTATCCCCTTTACATTTAGGCTGGACTTTTTCTATATGAATAATATTTCCAAATATGAAGCTCTCTCTCTATAGGTCATGTTAGCCATGAGAATGGAGGTTAAGAGTGTCTCCACTTTTGGGGACTCTCATTTAGTGATCAATCAAGTTGTAGAAATTTATGAGACCAAATCAAAATGACTTTGCCTATACAAAGGCACTATCTAGAATTTAATCTAATTCTTCAACTTCTTTACATAGCTACTATACCAAGAGAAGAGAATTTGGTGGCCGACTCAATGGCCACATCAGTATCTATGTTCACACCTCATGCCCAACTTCATAACTCTGAATTCATTATATCAATATGAGGTGGGCCATTGTAGAGTACCTACGTGCCTATGACAGTCTCCCAAGAGTCTACCATAAGAAAGGATACGTGCTCCTTCCCCATCCTGATGGTTACTTTGGAGATAACTTAGAAATCCTTCAAGTAGATAGAAACTCAGAGTTACCACAAGTACCCCAAAAATTTGAAGTGGGACACCCTTCATTAACTAGCGATGTAATTGATCTCAACATTGGAACCCCTGAAAACCCAAAGATCTTGAAATTGGGGAAGATTTAGATGATGAAGAATTGGAGGAATATAGTAAATTTCTCATTGAATTCTCTGATGTTGTTTCTTGGACATATGCAGACATGCCTAGGTTGGACCTGAATGTCATGGTACATAATCTAGTGACAAAGCTAGATGCCAAACCCATCAAGCAAAAATTGAGGCCCATAATTCCCCAAGTGGTGGAAATGGTAAAAGAAGAATTGAAGAAGTTGCTAAATGTAGGATTTATCAAGCCCATAGATTATTCAAATTGGGTATCCAACATCATTCTAGTGTTAAAGAAGAATTGAAAATTTTGAATATGTCTTGATTTTAGGGATATCAACCAAGCTTGTCCTAAAGATGATTTCCCCTTACCATCTATAGATCAAATGGTTGATTCAACCACATGATACAAAATGCTTTCCCTTATGGATGGGATTTTAGGGTATAATCAAATCAAGATTGTAAAGGTTGACCAAAATAATATAAGTTTTACCACACCTTGGGGAACCTTTTGTTACGTCGTCATGTCTTTTGGATTGAAAAATGTGGGAGCAACCTATCAAAGACCCATGACACATATCTTCCATGATCTTATGGACATAAAATGGTAGAAACATACGCTGATGACTTACTCGCCAAATCTAAACAAAGATCAATTCATGTGGAAGATCTTCATAAAATTTTCACCATATTACGAGAGTATAAAGTGAGATTAAATCTAGAAAAGTGTGTTTTCAGAGTAACGACGAGCAAACTATTGTGTTTTATAGTTTCACGAAGAGGGGTAGATGTAGAACCCACCAAGGTAAAAAAGTTGTTAAATGTCACTCCCCCAACTAGGGAAACTATAGCAAGAACATTCTTGGGACAACTAGGTGCAATAAGATGTTTCATATCAGACATGGCATTTCAAATTCACCCCATCAATCATCTATTAAAGAAACAAGTTATGATAACTTGGATGGTGGATTGTCATAATGCCTTCGAACAAGTAAAGAGGTTACTATTGACCCCACAAGAACTTATGCCACCTACACATGACAAGCCCTTCATCCTTTATTCTAGAGCCATGAGTATCTCAATAGCTTGCATGTTGCCTCAAAAGGATGATGATGGGAGGGAAAGAGCGATATACTTCATTAGCCAAACATTGTTGGAATATGAGAAAAACTATACTTAGGCTAAGAAGGATTGTTTGGCTATAGTGTTTGCTACTAGGAGATTATAACATTACATGCTAAACTAAGAGACTAGATTCATAATATGATCAAAGAAACTAAGAACCTTCTTGAACCAAACCATGTTGTCTAGAAGGGCAAGAAGATTCTTGTCATTACTAAGCAAATTCAAGGTAACATATTGTTGCAAGTATGCACCTAACCGGTGTTGTCATTGATGTCAACATACTCATGTTGCATTAATGAGAAGGATAAGATGAGCTGTGTGCTGAGGATATTGAGAAAATTAGTCTCAATCAGGAACAGTGAAGAACAGTGATGACAAGAAGGTAAAAGTCCTCAATAGGTTGAGGATCAGAGGATGCAGTTTAAAGGGTTTATAGATATAAGTCTTGAGATGCTCTAGTCTAGTTTTCAGAGATCCGCATGAAGATCTGAAGAAGTTATGGTCGCTCAAGTAGAATCGGTTCTGGCAAGTGTTTAGAGGTGACAGATTGTCACAGATAGGTCCAGTGAGATCTAGAAATTCATTATCCCATTCTACGGATTTGAGGGATTGTTGAGGATGTCCCTATGAAGTATCAACTAGATTGGTTCGTGGTTTGAAGGTCTGAAAGAGCCTATTCCTTTGTGACAGTGATGACAGACTGTGTTCTTGAAGCTCCAGATGAAGGAGAGAAGAATTCTAGTAGGCTGATGAAGTGCGGATGTTCTTGGTGATTTAGGGAAGGTTATGATGATCGTTGGATCATGTCCAGTTCATGTTGGTGGCCTATATTGAAGTTAGAGTTTGCATTTGAAGAATAACCACTGGATATTCGTGTTCTTCTTGAGACTGGCCGACCGGATGTATTACACGTATTGCGGATGTTCTTGTAGGTGTTTGCCAACTTAGATGATTGTTCCTAAGTCGATGCCTTGTATAAATAAGGGATTGTGAAGTCATTTTAAAGTGTGTCTTGTGGAGATGAGCGAGTGGTAGCGAAGAGGAGAGAGAAAGGCAGAGCAGAAGTGTGAGGCTGACTATTTTACCTCCCATATTTTGATCATTGTGCTATTCAGTAGTGACTATGTTTCATTATGCAGACTTGATGTTTTATCTCACTGATTTGATACATTGGTCATATTAGATGATTTGTTGTGGTTTGATATATGGGATTCATATTAGATGTTATTTTGTTATGAGATTCTAGTTATTTATGTGATGCAAATTATTTGACATGTGATGGAAAATGCAGTTTAATTTGTAGTTAAGTATTGATGTTTTTTTTGATTGCGTGAAGTTAATTTCAGTTGCTTCGGCTATTACTCTTCATGACAGACTGACACTTGATCAAGATGTGTAGGTTTTATTTTCCCTAGCCATGGGAAATTGGAGGTAGGATTCACACCATGTTATTCCCGGTTAAGCCAATCCATTCCCAAGAGGGATAAGGATCAAGTGTGTAATTGAATGATGATTTATTGTGCTTGGTTTAATTTTAATTATTTTTAGCCTTAGTACCCTTTCTTTTCTTATTCTGATTATTATTACCCTTTCTGGCCTTCCTGAAACCCTGATTGACTAAGTCTAGGAGAAATTTATTCACTTTTTGAGGTAACTTGTTGATAGAACCCATAAAGGGGATTTGAGATTTGGGTCCCTAGGACCCCCAAAAATGTAGATTTGAGTGGAAAAGGAGGCTTGGACTTGGGTACCCACACCCTAGTCCTCCCCTATTTCCCAAAATTTTGAATTTTGGCAGGGTGTCAGCTCCCTCCAAGTGCCTTGGGATTCCATTTTTAAATTCTCAATTTTTGTGTGATATCGAGATGTTATTTCAAAATTTGAATTTCCCTAAAGCTAGATATAAAAAGACATTTAAAATCATTTTATCAGACACAATTCTTATGCAAGCTTGATGCCAAAACTCTGCTACAATTGTCATTGAAGATCAGTGACTTGTTGAAGCTCTTTGAAGTATTTTGTATTTGCTATCTTGGAGACAATGGATGAAGATTAGGAATCAATATCTTGAGTCTATCTTGCTCTTCCTAGGGTTTGTACACCCTTTGCATGAACAGGAGAAGGTTTGAAGCCTTGAACAACAACCTTGGAGATCCTCCATAGACATTGTTGATTCACTTTCTTGTTCATGCAAGTCTTCATTTATCTCATCTCCTTGAGGTGAAGTTGTATGTGTTTATTCATGCAAATCAAGTTGATGATCTTCCCTTGATTGAGACATCTAGGGTTTGATTTTTATGCATACACACATTGTTAGATTTGCACACACTTCTGTAAATCTTTTTCTCTAGCTATTGTTGAGGCAAAAATACTAAAGATGGGGCTTGACTAAGGCAAGCTCCTATATAGCTGCAACATTCTCCTTTTGTAGGTGCATATTGTGTTTTGCAGGTTCCAACTGAAAGAAGCTATAGAAAGAAGGATATTGCAAGTATAGTGGTGATAGATTTTTAGATTCTAAGACATGTGGGACACTGGAGCGGGTACCCTAGTCCAACCAAGGGTTTATTTCAGGATCTAGAAACCTTTTAGCAATCTCAAACACCCTGTGCAGAAGATTTTCCTATGTGGAAACTTTCAGGACACTAGAGTGGGTACCCTAGTCCAATTGGCCCTCAAAATCTAGGTGCATAGTCTCTGAAATCCTATCTCTACACTTATGTGGTCAGTTTTGCCAATTTTTTCATCAGTTTCTATATATTTCTGATTTAAGGCATAATTAGGGTCTTACTTGGTTGAAAGGAAAACACTTGATAAAATATTGATTAAGGCCTTAGGTTTCATAACCACACAAGCGTAAGGGATAGACAAAGTGATTAGAAGCTTGTTCACAAGATTGGTCCTTGTCCTCCCAATGCTTAGTAGTGGAATTGTGGTAATTGACCTAGCTTAGACAAACTATCCAATTTCACACTAAACAACCACAAAGGTTTTGAGTCACCAATGAGCATAAAAGATAAAGATAATCATGATCATATAGAGAGTTCCAAGATTGCTAGTACAAAGCTGATACATATTAAGGAATAGACACTACGACAAAATGCTCTATGTCTACCCATGCAAGGGGCAAAATAGAAGTAAACAAATCCTAGATGGACCTTAAGGATGATTTTTACCAATAGAGCCACCAAGGCTCTGACTCCTAGGTATCCTATGACTAGTAGTATTAGAACCCCTGTGGGTCCTATAAGAAAGAGAGAACTCTACTAAGAGCATGTGAAGGACCCACCATGTTTGCTCGCAAAGCCTATCTATGAATTCCAAGAATTTCCATCTCTCGAAGGACAGAATTCTTGGCTCTAAGTTCCCTATTCTCACCATGAAAAGAAGTAATCTCCTAACTAGCATAGTATGTAGGCATAAGAATGTCAATGTGACGATTGGCCTAAGAAGTAAGATTGGCATTAACAAGTAGAGACTCATGAGAATGACCCATGAATGGAACCAAAAGATCTAAGCTAGAATCACAAAATAGTTCCCTTCATCCAATAGAAGTACATGAAGAAAAGAGAAGAAAGAAGATAAAAGAGAGTTAGCTAAACAACCTGGTATGAAAAATGACAAAGTAAGAGAAAAAGGAAGTGTACTTATGAGGCTCACCCTTTCCCAAGAGCGGTCATCTAGTGCATCATCATGAATGGGAGGTGTGGCAGCTTCCTCCTCAAGAGGAATCTCTCTATCGTCTCATTCACTGACCTCATCATGATGCTCTCCCTCTGTATCATAATTCTCATTGGAAGAATTAGAATCACCAAGAGTAATCAATCCATGAGGAGTAGACCCTCTCCTTCTCCTGTAGCTAGAGCTCGAGCTATGAATTGTACAAACTGGTTTAGTAATCAAGACTCTAAGGGTCAAGGGAGTCCATGTGATTGTCACCTACTCAGAACTTCCCATCTCCTAAATAGACCTGTAATAAACGTCAACTAGGGGCAAGTCATCTAGAAAGTCATCACCTAGCTACTATAAGACTCGCTCGATGTGGTGTAGCTTAACAAGACCATTCCAATTTGAAAGCCAAATAACATCCTTGCAAAATTCTGTAATTTGTGTGTCATTGGGGCACACACCCTCCATGTCAATGTAAGGATTGAAAATCATGTCGGCATTAGTCACAGTGGCCATTGAATGCAAGATAGCATCGAAATGGCCAAGATGACCCCATTGTGTAACCCTCAGAAACCTAGGGTTGAGAAGCGGTATCTCCCTTTGGAATGGTTGAATGTGCTCATTGATCCATGTCATGATCAAAGAGGGATGACTGAAAGAAATACCCCCTTAGTGTGCAATATGGTAAAATATCTTAGTAGACCATAGCTAAGATGTTGAAGCCCCACGCAAACACAATGTTGTGCTCTATGCACTGGTTAATTGGTGCCCAACACCATCTAAGCTTGGATGATCCCTTATCTCCTGACAACTTTGAAGCAATCAGACTAATGAGATACTTCCTCAAAGGAGAAATAGGAAGATGAGGAACTAAAATGAGCTAGACCCATGTATATGTCTCAGAGTAAGATACTCCCATAATAGAAGCCCACACTCACTTCTTAATAAGAGGGACACTCACTTCTTAATAAGAGGGTCACTCTCAAGAAGAAGTGGTTATCCCCTCACAAGAACTCCTAGGATGTGATAAACATCATAAAGAGTAATAATCCACTCCCTGAAAACCTGTGGAAATATGAAAGTGTTCTTGTCAGCATCCCAGTAAGTCAAAATGTCGCAACAAATGTGGGAAGTGGGATGAATGACTAGAACATGACATATCTTGTCAAGCCCCACCCTCTTCAAAATATCATGATCTCCTAAAGAGAGGGTCTCAAAGGCATCTGAAAGCCATAGTTCCTCAAGCTAGCATTCCATCAAATCTGTGCATCCTGCCAAGAATAATGAACTATGTGTTAGATCTCATCAAACTTAGAAAATCACAAAAAAATAATATATTCTTCATAAAATTACAATAAAATGATGAAATTAGTGTTAGAATTAGTGAAAGATGGATTCATAGAATCATCACAAACCATCAGATTTCAGTTAGAACTAAATTGGTTGGCTCACCCCTTTTAATAGGGAAAATCTACCCCAAGCAACCTTATTGTCAGACTGGATCTCCCCTGAGTAACACTAGTGAAACATCTAGATCTCTCTTGAGTGACCTACCCTAGTGAAAGGGGTGACTCATGGGTGACCCTATCCCATGCACCAGCATGCTAGAAACTAATAAAAATAGTAAAATTCTACCCATTTTTGACACATGAAAAGGTATTTATGCTCTAAATGATAAAACATACACAATGCAACCAAAAAAATGGACAAAAATGAAATCATTTACAAGAAAATTGACAAAATTCAAACTAAGGTTTTAATAGTAGAAAATTACACTGTTCGTACCTGATTCTCAACAAAAGAAGGATTCATCACCACTGTTGCCATCTCCTCAATGAAATATTTCTGACAATTGATCACACACATGATTCTGTCAACAATCAACTCCTCTTCACAAATTCTTCCACTCTTCGTGTCTTGTAGCTTATTCTTCAATTATGCATTTAGGAGTAATTTCTTGCTTTTGTAGTGTTTTTGTACCCTATTTTGCATACTTACATCCTTACAGCTCACGATTGGAAAAGTAGACAAGTCAAACTTGTGACATGACTAATGGTATATTTGTTCATTTGTAATTTTATTATTTATCATTAATATCTCAAATGTCAAACTAATACTAGATTTTACAGGTACAATTGTGATAAATCAATGGTAGGAAAGGCCTATTTTGAAAATAGTACCTACCTTTCATGTAGACTATTGTCCTTGAGGGGACAAATATGTAAGTACTAAAAATATGTACGGGCTTGCATGAGGACCTCATGATGTTGTATAATCCTAATCATGTACATGGAAGTGTGAATAATAGTCCCCTCTCAGTAATACGACTCTTGGTGACACATGTTTGGTCTTTCCTCTGTCAATTCTTCAAGTTTCTAACCATTCTTCATTTCCTCTTTGTCAATTCTTGTTTTTTCGCATTCTTTCCCTTGCCTACATGCTTAGTTTTCAACTTTTCATGCTAATTTCACCTTTTGACACCCTCTTCTAAAGGTCTCTAACACTAGGAAGCCTTTAAATAGCCTAACAGACCAAACCCATATTTCTATTTTTGCCTAGCTTTCTTCCTTTTAGGGTCAGCCCCTATTATTTTCTAGATCTCCATTGGAAAAACTTGCCTTTATGCATCCTACATCCTGACTCTGGTGCCAAATCACCTTCTCAGCCTTCCAATAAGTATATGCAACTTCCAGAACTCACCTAGGTGCCCTCCTTTTAGGGTCACCCATGAGCAACCTAGTGGCAAGCCTTGTAGATTTTGAATATGAGTTTCTCCTTCAATTTGAGCCAAGAAAAGCTTTGTTTTCACCCAGTTTGCATGCAATTTCTATCTAAAGATAGAGGAGACCATAATTAACTCATTTATCACTCCCAATCAACTAATTTTATTCCATATGATCTATTTTAACTCCTCTCTAACTTATCTAAATAGCCTTTCCTCCATGAGTGATAAGCTTTTAAGCTCATATCACTCTTCAATCAATTGAGTTCACAAGTAAATGAATTGAGTCTAACTGATCAATAAAGAAAATTAACTCTCCAATCATGAGATTTAATTCCTCAATCATCTCCATTCTCATTTTCCCAATCCAACCTATAAATGCCCCCTCCTCTAAGCATTAGAGGAGGCAAATTGAAGATTTGCATCCATTCATAGCTTTTAGTTTTCTCTCCATTAGCATCTTAGGTGCTCACACAGGATGCATGTGCCTTTTGTTTGCCATTGTTTTTCTATTCAAGCTTTCAAAAGATTCATTAGAATATTCTCATTCTCTCATATTTCTCATATGCCATAGCCATATTGTTCAATTAGTGCTCTGATAGCACTTGTAAGATCGCAATCAAGCTCTATTCATTCCAAGATTTCAAAAGCTCATATCATTACCATTCAATTTCCATCTTCTCACTTGCCACCAAGAGGAGGATCCCACAGCCGCAAGAAGATGAGGAGGTTGCTGCACAAGAAGGATTCTTGAAGGTAGTGAAAAGCTCGTACGCCAAGCTATTTCAGGTTCTTTTCATGTTTTTATAATAATTAGATAATGAAAATTTTCTCTTGAGGAAAGTAACTTGTTATTTTTCTCTTGCTAGGAATTATTAGTTTACAATCATTTCATTGCAATAGGTTAGAGAGAATTCATTTTTCATAGATTAATTCATTTTCTTTCATTAGTTAGATCTTTATTTTCTTTGCTAGAGTAGATTTAAAAAATTGTCAAAAACACAAAAACATAGAATAGGATTGCATTAGTTAAACTTCATCATAAAGTGCATTCATATAGAATTTATTTTTTTATTCAATAAAAAATTCAAAAATATAGCTTACATATCACATAGTTGCATTCATACCCAAAAATACAAAAAACACAAAAAATATTAGGAAAACTCAAAGTGTTCAAATCCTTGATCTCATCACGAGGTAGTCATAATAACATTGGACACAAACCCTTGATAATATCATAAGGTAAACAATCAAAGTCAAATAAAAAGTCAACCCTAGGTCAATCTTCGTCAAAACAAGTCAACATAAACCAACTCTCTTAGAATAAAAAGTGAATGTGCTCAGGACTTAGAGGAGAGTGGGTTAGGAAATTCTATAAGAACTAGAGGAGATAAATCCAAGACCACAACTCACATAGGAGCAAAAACACATCATTATCTCATCATAGAACAAGATCAACAAGTCTAATAGTGCCTCTAAGACCATGAAATTAGATTACAACATGCTAGGAACATAAACGAATGAAATAGACATCCATTCAGGTGTTGGAATCAAAGAAACCACAATAGAAGATAAATCATAAGTGACCCTTCAGGTCATATAATCATTTCAATAACAATTTTTTTAGAGAGAACAATGAAAATCTAAAACAAGCACAAGCCCCAAATTAGGTCGGTCACTCTTCATGAGGTTTTGCTTTCACATGAATAGAACAGCCCCCATGTTTCACCCCCAGTTGATTGTCTTGTACCAAGAGAGCGAGAGTGACTTGGAGGTCACCAAAAGCAAGGGGAGGGTCCATGTGTTGCATCGAAGCTGACTCATCCACAATTGTGTCTATGTCATGTTTCAAAGAGTATAGTTACAAAGGCCTTCTAATTCTTCAACCTTTTAATTCATTCCCCAACAATGACACCATTCTGTTGGCGTAAGTTAATGGGTTTCCAACTTACCCAAACATAATGCATAACCTCAAATCTCTGTTACTGGGGTTTTAAAAATATCTTCAGCTACCTATAACCTAGTAATGGCTAAATTAAATTTATCCCTAGAAATGGCACCATTCTATTGGGTCCCAAAATCACGGGTCCAAATTCCTAGAGCATATCTCCACCCTCTAGGCTAGGGGTGTCATCAATAAGGTCAGAAAGAGGTTCATCCGCATATTGAGGATGGTTAAGGCCAACTGATGAGATTGGGTATACTCTCCTACACTTCAGGCTTAGCTAGACTGATGCAAGAGCATTCCTAGTTCAAGAGCAATCTTGCATCAACCAAAAACATTTGCATTTCAATTTGTTTTCTTTCATTTTTTAGTCAGTTCAATCAGTAGCAGTTTCTGTATTTTGGATTGCTTCTACCGCAGTTTCATTTCAGACCTTGTGGAGATGGACTTAGCATCTAGACACATTCATGCACATCATATCCAAAATTTAGAACATTTCGATTAGGTACCATAAAGATATCACTATCAGAAGATTGATTGTTTTCTCAGAACAGAGCATCCTGACAGTCTCAAACAATCAACTAGAGGAGAAAACTTGAGAATCATTTCATGAATTGTAGAGCATTTCATGACTTGTGGAGATAAATGACACATCATTCAATGTTGTTTGGATTGTGGCTGACCTTCCTCGAGATCTACATGCTATTCCATTCATTTGCAGAGGAGTTCTATATGATTAGGTCTCACCTATCCATGTGCACATGTTACAACTCTTTCATCAAAGTTTGTAATCATCCTTGGGTGACGTAGAGGAATCTTGTGTTCTAAAGATGATATATAATCATGTAATAGATGCCTAGGAAAGGAGTGAATCACATAGAGATAGTTTTATAGTTTGAATTCTTTGTAAAAGAGCTTCAAAGCTATATCTTTTGCATTATTTGTAATTGAGGAATCAGGCTTGTGATCCCTAATTGTAAGCCTACATGATGCTAATGAGTTAGCATTTGGATCTATGATATATTGAATGACTAAATCTACATTTACATTCTATCTTTGAGTTGTTTATGTTGTGTTTACTCTTGTTGCATGGTCTGGACTATTCACTTTGTGAACCCTCCTAACTGTGACTGCATCAAGTGGTATCAGAGTGAAGTTTGAATCTTTTGGGAGAGAATTAAGTGAATTTGGTAAAGGAATTCCATAAGGTGTCACTATGATCTGATAACCAAATCCAAGGAAGACTACTTGTGTTGTCAACAAATCACCGATTGTGAGGCAGTTGTCACCTTGTAGCTCGATCACCAAATTTGAGGTAGATACACTTGATCCAAGGAAGAATGCCACCGACGAGAATACCTTCTATTGGTACTATGGCTAGAAGAATGGATGAGATGATGGAGATGATGAAAATAATGTTATTTTGATTGGATTCTATTGAAGATTGAAGAAGAGGACTTACACCTCAACCTAATGTTGAAAGTGATGATGATGAGTAATTTCAATCTGCTGATCAAAATGATGTAACTCTAGGAGATGAAGAAGAAGAAATAGATCAAGTCAAGATGTTGTGATCTATTTCAAATATCAAGAAAAGACCTATATTTGATGTATCAAACTATACTAGCAATTTGAATCATGAATAGCTGATTGACTGAATAAATGACCTAGAAGAATACTTTGAGTATGAAGAAATTGAAGATCTAGAGAAGGTGAAATTTGTAAAGAAAAAGTTGAAAGGACATGCTACTATATGGTGGAAATAAGTTTAGTTGGATAGAAATAGATGATGAAAAGAGAATATTACAAAGTGGGACAGAATGGTGACAAAGTTGAAGAATCAGTTTATACTTGCTAACTATGAGTTGGAATTGGTGAAAAGATTGCAGAATCTGAGACAAAAGGAGAAATCTATGGAGTATACTGAAGAATTTCATAAGATGATCATAAGGACATGACATAGTGAAGCAAGCAAGGAGAAAGTGGCTAGATACATTGATAGACTGAGATTGAACATTCAAGAAGAACTAAGTTTGGTAAGAATGACAACATTGGAAGAAGCGGATCAGTTTGCCCAAAAAGTTGAAGAAAAGTTGAACAAGAAGCATGATCAGAGATAGAGAGGCAAATGAGGTAAATTTCAAAGAGTTAGAACATTTTCTTGAGGAGATAGATCATATGCAGAGAATAACAGACAAGAGAACACGTTCAAGGAGGACATAGATAGCAATGCATACCGAAGAGATGGCTAAACTTTCTACCATAGAGGAAACCCTACGCCATACCTAAGTGAAGGATACAGAAGAGAATGAAGAGGACCTAATAGGAGAATATTTAGAGGAACCTGTTTTAAATGTGGAGGTGAAGGACATAGAGCATTTGAATACAATCAAGGGAGTACAAGCAAGAAGACAGAAAATAGTGGAAGAGCAGCCTATGTAGATGAACATATTGGATCACCCAGTTTAGATGGTAAATTGGAGAAAGGAGAATCACTTGTCATGAGGAGAGCACTATTTCAAGCAAAAACAAATGAGGAACCACTGTAGAGGAAAATTTGTTCAAAACCATATGCAAATCAGAAGGTAAATGTTGTAAAGTTGTAATTGATAGTGGTAGTTCAGATAATTTGGTTTTAGAGGAGATGGTGACTAAGCTGAAGTTGGAAAGATTGAAACACCCTAAGCCTATCAGATAGCATGGATTTAGGGTGATCATAAGATACTGGTGAGTGAACAATGTTTGGTGAAATTTCATATTGGATTTTATCATGATGAAGTACTATGTGATATTATGCCTATGGATGTATGTCATGTTTTTTTGGGTAGACCATGACAGTATGATAGAAAAGCTATACATGATGGGAGAAAGAATACATAAACTATAACATCAAATGGAAATAGAATTACTTTGATTCCTTTAGAAGAAGACCCTAAGAGTGAAGTATGTGGGAATGCTAGAATCTATTTGGTGGATGAAAGAAAATTTTTGGATTGTCCGAGACATGAGAATATGTGTTAGGCTTTGATCCCTAAGAAGCCTAAAAATCTAAAGACTAAATAATCACAACCAGAGGATATAATTGAGTTGTTGACAGAGTATTAAGACATCATATTAGACAATGTACTTGAAGGATTGCCACCAATCAGGATTATCGGTCATCACATGTATCTTATACCTAGAGCTAGTTTGCCTAACAAAGCAGCCCATGGAATGACACTAGTAGAGAATGAGGAATTGAATAGATAGATACATGAGTTGTTGAAGAAAGGTTTGATTAGAGAAAGTTTGAGTCCTTGTGTAGTACCTACAATGTTAGCACCAAAGAAGGATGGAGAATGGAGTATGTGTATAGACTCTAGAGAAATCAACAAGATCACAGTTAAGTATAGATTTCCTTTACCTAGGATGGATGATATTATGGATTGTTTGAGTGGAGCACAATATTTTACAAAGATAGACTTGAAGAGTCAATACCATCAAATCAGAATCAAAGAAGGAGATGAATGGAAGACTTCTTTTAAGACAAATGAGGGATTGTATGAGTGGTTAGTGATGCCTTTTGGATTGACAAATGCATCGAGTACCTTCATGAGGTTGATGAATAAAGTCTTGAAGGAATTCATGGGTAATTTTGTTTTTGTATATTTTGATGATATTATGATTTTCAATAAGACAAAGGAAGAACATTTGTGGTACTTGAGACAAGTATTGCAAAGACTAAGAGAAGAGAAATTGTTGATAAACATTAATAAGTTTAGTTTCATGAAAGACGAATTGGTATAGATTTGTAATTTCTGTGGAAGGGTTAAACATGGACCCTAAGAAAGTGAGAGTAATTGTTGAATGGCCTACACCTGAGAGCATTGGAGAAGTTAGATCATTTCATCGATTAGCTAGTTTCTACTGAAAGTTCATCAGAAATTTTAGTTCAGTATGTAACCCTATGACAGAGATAATGAGAGGTGATAGAAAAGACTTTAAGTGGACATCAAGAGAAGATAGAAGTTTTGAATTGTTGAAGGAAAAAGTGATAGAAGAACCTGTGTTGGCATTACTGGATTTCAATAAGGTATTTCAAGTAGATTGTGATGCAAGTGGAAATGTAATAGGAGCGGTGTTAAGTCAAGAAGGTAGACCTGTAGCATATTTTAGTGAGAAGTTGAATGATGCAAGGAGAAGATATTCAGTTTATGATCAAGAGTTCTATGCCATAATTCAAGCCTTGAATAAGTGGAGACATTAGTTGTTTCCTAAGGAGTTTGTGTTGTATACAGATCATCAATATTTGCAATATTTGAATAGTCAAGGAAAGTTCATGCAGAGTTATACTTTTGTATTGAAGCATAGGAGTGGAAAATCAAACAATGTTGTAGATGCATTGAGTAGGAGAAGAAATTTGTTGATAGAGATGAGAGTTGAAGTGTTAGGATTTGAAGAATTGAAGAACATGTATGAGGAAGACCTTGATTTTACAGAACCTTGGAAAGCATGTAAGGAACCTACTGTGACAGATAGGAGTAAGTGGTTGGATTATTTCATTCAAGAAGATATGTTGTTCAAAGTAAATTAGTTATGCATACCTAGGAGTTCAATGAGAGACAATTTGATCAAAGAAAACCCTAGTGGTGGATTGGTAGGACATTTTGGCATTGATAAGATAGTGGCTTTACGAAGTGAAAATTACTTTTGGCCTCAGATACATAAGGATGTTAGGAAATTTGTACAAAGTTGTGGAGTTTTTCAAGTTGCAAAAGGGGATATTTAAAATACTGGATTGTACAAATCTTTGATAGTATCGAAGAGACCTTGGGAAGACATGAGTATGGATTTCATAATGGGATTGTTGAAGACACACAAGGGACATGATTCAATATTTATAGTGGTGGATAGATTTTCAAAGATGCAACATTTCATACCATGTAAGAAGACAACCGTTGCAATTCATGTGGCTAGCCTATTTTAATTCAAGGAGATTGTGAGATTGCATGGATTACCTAGAGTATAATTTTAGATAGAGATACAAGATTTCTTAGATACTTTTGGAAGACACTTTGGAAGAATATGAAGACAAATTTGAAGTTTAGTTCAACATTCCATCCATAGATTGATGGACAAATAGAGGTAGTGAATAGGAGTTTGGGAAACTTGTTGAGATGTTTGGTTGGAGATAAGGTAGGAAATTGGGATCTGATTCTATCACAAGTAGAGTTTGCATATAATAATTTAGTGAATAGGAGTACCGAAAGAACACATTTTGATATTGTGACAGGAACTAACCCTAAAGGAGTAGTAGAGTTGAGAGAAATCAATATGGAGGACAAGAGGAGTGCAGAAGCAAAAGAATTTGCAGGACACATGGAAACAGTGCATAATCATGTGAAGAAGCATTTGGAGGAGATGAACAGTAAGTATAAAGAGAAAGTAGATGACAAGAGGAGACACAAAGAAATTGTAGTTGGATTTAAAGTGATGGTGTACTTGAGAAAAGAAAGGTTTCTAGTTGGGACATATAACAAGTTGAAGATGAAGAAGTTTGGACCATGTAGGATACTCAAAAATTTTGATCTAGGAAATGCATATGAAGTGGAGTTATAAGAGACATTGGGTGTATCACCTATTTTCAACATTATAGACCTACATCGGTATCATGAAGTAGAGTTCAGTGATAGTATTGAAGAAGAATTGAAGATGAATTTACCATAACAAGCACCAGAGCATATTGAAGACATCTTGGATAGTAGAGTTGGACTCAACACCAAAGGAAGATAATACAAATACTATCTTGTGAAAGGTAGACTGGAAGAAGATTCATCATGCTTTTCTCAGGCTGAGGTGGACCGTCTTGGTTTTCCCCTAGCTCTAGCAAAGTGAGGGACTCACTTTTTCAATAACCATAGATGTCTAATGCAGGAGCATCCCTAGTTCAAGAGCAATCTTGCATCAACCAAAAACATTTGCATTTCAGTTTGTTTTCTTTCATTTTTAGTTAGTTCAATTAGTAGCAGTTTCTATATTTTGGTCCGTATCTTACCACAATTTCATTTCAAACCTTATGGACCTAGACTTACAATTAATACACATTCATGCACATCATATCCAAAATTTAGATCATTTGGATCAGGTACAGGAAAGATATCGCTATCAAAAGATCGACTATTTTTTTAGAACAGAGCATCTTGACAGTCTCAGACAATCAACTAAAGGAGAAGACTTGTGGAGCATTTCATGACTTGCGAAGCTAAATAACACATCATTCAATGTTGTTTGGATCATGGCTAACCTTTCTTGAGACCCGTACACTATTCCATTCATTTGCAGAGAAGTTCTATATGATTAGGTCAAACCTATCCATGTGCACACATTGTAACTTTTTCATCAGAGTTTGTAGCCATCCTTGGCCGACAGTGAGGAATTTTGTGTTCTGGAGATGATATATAATCATGTAATAAATGCCTAGGAAAGTAGTGAATCACATAGAGATAGTTTTATGGTTTGAATTCTTTGCGGAAGAGCTTCAAAGTTGTATATTGTGCATATTCTGTAATTGAGGAATCAAGCATGTGAGCCCTAATTGTAAGCCCACATGATGTTGGCCGGTTTGTATTTGGATCTATGATATATTGAATGACTAAATTTGCATTTGCATTCTATCTTTGAGTTGTTTCTGTTGTGTTTACTCTTGTTGCATGGTCTAGACTGTTCACTTTGTGGACCCTCCTAACTGTGAATGCATCATAGACCTAGGAGGATGTTCCTAGATGTACCAAATGAAATACTAACCCATAACCACAACCATACCAAATGTACACTTGACCCATATATTTGTCACTAGGATAAGACAAACTAGCTACATGGAACCTCTAATCAAACTAATTACTACACCCTGAAGATGCACGAACAAATGATAACAACATGATATCTGTTGAGATGAATCCACTTAACCTCACTTACACAACATATAAGGAATAGGCATGCAAGAACATGATTCCCATTGATTTGAACAACTTTATATTTTTTAAGATTAATCCTTGGTCATAACATAGAATCATGAACAACATATGAAACCCAATCTAATCCTACTCCTACTCCTACAAGTAATAGGATGAGGGTTTTATAGTTGAAAAGTGATTAATATTTCCCCAATGTGGATCAGTGCCTACTCCATTGGGAAACAGGGTCAACATGCATCCAATAAAATGTCAACAAAACTGTTATATCTGAAAAAAGGGACTGAATGAATGAAAACTAGTTTTGTACACTAGATCAAAACCCTCTTCCACAATAACATTCAAGGACAAAACCAAGCTATGTCACTACAAGATGGAAGAGGACTCAACTACTAATTTTGTACTCTTGTTTTCTATGTAAAGATGTGATTTAACCAAGCCTTTTATCAAACCCTAGGTTAAATATAAGAAAAAACCCTAGTTATGTGATAATCAGCTTGTAATAAACAAGTAACAACAAAAACTCAGGATCTAAAAGCACCAAGATGATCAATGAGATGTCATAACTTGTGTCACGAAAGCTATAAAGTTGGAGGACTTTCATGCAGGTGCTCAAGTCCTGGAAATTGGAATCTTCAGGAACTGTAAACTAAATATGTGTCACAGAGAGTGTCCTGATGCCAGGTTTAATGCCTATTGAGGCAAAGAGATGAAGGTACTAGTACTCGCATCTTGTACGGAGGAATATTCCTGAAATGCTTTTGGATCCTAAAACCCTTTCCCTTACACAACCTTCTTGTACGTTCACTTCTTTAGACTTTGCACCTGTAACCTACACACAAGAAGAAGATGGGTTTGGGGATTGTGGTGTTTAGAGATTTGCCTCAATCAAATCAGGTGGGATAGCATTCAAGCTCCCAACACCATTGTTAGAGAGAGAGTGTGTCTTTGTAAGACAGAGGCTAAATATAATCTAAATAATGAAATGATTCAAACAACAATGATGATGTCACCTTGGAGGTGAAGCCCTTTGGAGAATGAAGATCCAATTCAAATCCTAAGGATTTTAATGATGAATCTAAATCTACAATAAACACACAATACAAACACAAATATGCAATAATAACACAATGAATACATTGAATGTTCTTTGCTCCAATATCATAAGTTCACTATCACAAACTTATACTAAAATGAATTCAAAAACTCACTTATATATGCTTTCCCATTAAACATTCATAAAATAATTGAAAGAGATGACAAGGAGAGACCCATTTAAAGGTCTTATGCTAACATACCTTTAAATTAGCCCTGACCAATCAAGGAGGACTTGGGAGTGGGCACCCAATTCCCAAGGAGTCCTTTTGGTTCAGGATAAGGTATTAAATGAGCCCCTAGTTCCCATTTGACATGGGTTTCAAGGGATTTCTCATCGAGATGAATATTTTGCATGTAGAGTGTTAACACAAAGACTTAGGAGCTAAACTAGGAGGTAAAAAGGCATGTGTCCACTTTTTGCTGCATTAGATTTAGCCCCCACTTTAATATGTGTGTGATCTTATGATTCGACATATGCATTAAAGTATAGTCAAATCATATCAAAACACATCAAACACTAGATTGAAGACACACCCCAAGTTTGAAGGACTTTTTCTAGTCCCCAAGCTTAGGAAAAAAGAAGAAAACACTTGACAATCATATAATGCATAGTGAATACAATGGGGAAGCACGCAATACATAGAGAAGACATGAATACAACTTCATTCAAGAAATAAAGAAGACATGAAGAGAAGACATGATTTAAATAATTATGCATATATATCATTCTAGTTCTATAAAACACATAGCATGGGGGAAGCTCATTGCTACATCTCTTTAGACCATGCAAAAACATGCAAAACACACACATTGTGGGGGGAGCTCATTGGTACACATCTTTAGACCATGCCAAAAACATGCAAGACACCCAAAAAAGACATAAAACACATGGAAGACACACAGAATACACAAGCACCGTATAGTATGTCGTTGACACACTATACGTCTTATACACAACAAACATAGGCGATAAGAAGGAGCACATTTCTACACTCCACTATCTAAGACATGCTAAACACACCTGACGATTGAACTGTGCTACCACAACTACCAAAGACATGCCTAAGGGTGAATAACTCAAGATCCAACCCCAACTCACAATGAGGACTTTGTAAAAAGGATGTGCAACTAGCTCAAGAGTTACAGCATCCCACCTTCCATAGAAGGGCTTTTAAAATTCAACCCCACTTGCATTTGTAGATACCCTACAGTGAAAAGGAAGCATGTGTTCAAAGTATACAACCCCACCCACATCACATAGATGACTTACAGTGAAAAGGAGGTATATGCAATAGATCAAAGTACACAACTCCACCCACATCATAGAGATCCCTTACGTTGAAAAGGAAGTGTATGCAAACACGCTTTATCAATGTCTAAAATATCCAAATAGTTACCATCATATATGCCCCCACCTTAAAGTGGTTGATCCCACTTGTTGGTATTAAGCATGTTTAAGGTAAAGTGAAAACATGCAAGGGAATAAGACATTTTGCAAAGCCCATGTCCCAAAAGTGACATGTGCCATGATCGCCGAATGTTCCCACAAACACACCATTATCATTTGCTAACATAATCAACAACATATAAGCTTTGGTTAGAAAATTGAATCTAAGATAACAACCAAATCAACTCATGAAAGATATACATAAACATATCACATAATAGACCAAGGCTACACTTGCGGGTTCGGAACCGAGTACAGTTGTTAGATTATACTACAGGTATCTTAGAGCCGAGTGTAGCGACAAAGTGAGATACAAAACAATTCAAAGTGCATAGAAGAAGATTTAGAGTATTTCAAAGTTTTGTCACAATAAATTTCCCAATATGAATCACAATATGGAGTGATTCTACTAGTCAAGCATCAGTAATATATATATATATATATATATATATATATATCAACCCCATTGCCATAGATGGACTAGGTCCATTTATGCTTTCTTGTTGTAGGGACACATAGTCCTTATCAGTATTTATTTGTTTTTTTCATCCACCGACTAGTAGAGTCACTGAAGAATGGAAACAATAAAATTGAGAGAGGAGGCAAAACTGACTTGGTTGTACAATGTGGGAAGATGCCCCCAAGACATCCTCCACAAATTTATGCTCCCAAGGTACAACACACAACAACAAAATAGAACAGAGGAATAGAAGAATAGAGAAGAAAATAGAAGAATGGTCACAACAGAGGTGGTCTCCTTGTATCCTCAACCTTACAAGAGTACCAAGGGTCATCCAAAGAGACCTAAACATCATTTAACACAACACAGGGGAACATAGCACAACACATAAGAGAAGGCCACGTAAGTGAGCAACTCAAATAGATACTACATCAAAGGTGGCTAAAATGGTCTGCGTGAGAAATACTTACCTATTATACAACTGCATTAGTGGTTGTCATCAAGAAAATCATCTTCCTCTCAATATTGAATGCAATAGGAGTTAGGTACACAGGGTACCATGGCCCAATTTGAAAATTCATCATTTAGCTCTTCTTTTGATTCAATTTCTTTTGGTGGGATGTTTTCTTATTGAAATGATGCTTGGCGAGCTAAATCTTGTCATTTTCTCCTTCTTGTCTTGTTAGTGATATTTTTAAAAGGAGTGTCACGAGTTCCCATTTTCTTTGACATTTCAGAAGAAGCTGGTAGAAAGTTGATCTTTTGTGATGAAATACTTCTCTTTATGGTTATCTCTCAATCCCTGTGTTTAGGGGTTGAAAAAGGGGGACTGAATTTGGTTTATGTTTCAAAGGTAAATCATCCTTTCACCACAAACATTCAAAGGCATATCAACCAAGTTGAATCTCCACTAGTAGGAGCATTCACCTATTAGGTTAGGCTTCCACTTGGAACGATGTAGAATCTTAGATGTATCAAACAATATCTCAATTTGATGCTCAATTTCACTTAAAACCCTAAATATACAAAATAGTAAGCAAATTATTAAATTACAAAAAATCCTTTTAGACTAAGGTGAAGGACAAAGATATTTAACTCACTATTTTTTGAAGTATGGAAAGAAAAAACGTTAGGGACATAGGGACTAGCACTTGAGTCCAAGGTACACTTTTCATCATGGAATCTGGAACTTTTCCCAACACTGATCTACACTGTAACTTCCATTTCTTCCTCAGGAAAAATGGAAGACATAAGGACTAGCACCCTAGTCCAGGAATGTTCACCAGAGTCCTTAGCTTCTCAAATCTTGAATCTTTGATGCCTGCTACTCCTTTTCTACAACTTCACTCTACAAAACTCAGTACCTATAACCTGAAATCACAAAGGAGTGTGGGAGGTGGTTTTGGTGTTTAGAGGCTTGCCTCGGTTAAGCCCCGGAGTGACATTCAAGTCTTTTGAACACCATTGTTAGATAAAAGTGTGTATCCTAGCAGGATAGAGACAAAAATCTAAATGATAAATGATTGAAAACATAATAGATATCACCTTGAAGTGTAGATCTCATGGAAGGAAGATGCTCTTCATGCCATGAGGAGATGGAGTCAAATCTGCAAATACAAACACAATAACAACAAAGTACTACTCTGTAACACAATGAATGCCTTGAATCACTTTCATAAAATCACAATGCTCATCTGGTTTCCATCTAGTTTACAAATGAAACCTAATCATGCTTATATATGCAACTACAATGATTCCATCTAAGAATTTCATAATTCAAACTTGAGATGTTGGCATATGACCTAAATAACAGTCATAAAATTGACATTTAAATTTAGGGCAGACCCAAAATATGGCAGGAATAGGGCTCTAGTGCCCAAGTCCACCCTTTTGTTTCTATTCAGGGATCATCAAAATAGCACTCCCTAGGTCCTATTTGCCATAAGACTTTAGGGTTTTCTCATCGGGAGTCAAAAATATCACACAAGATGCTCTAAATTCAATTTAAGGACCTAGAAGCTAAACCTTAAGAGGAAAAATCCCCCAAGGGGACATTTTCCAACATAACATTTAGCCCCCACTTTAAAGTATGTATAAATGTGTTGGCTAACGGATTTGTCCTTATTCTAAAAACAATTTATTCTGACTCTTTACCCTTCTTTTAAAGAACAAATGAGTTAAACAACAAATGGGTGAACCTTTCAAATTAGTTCCCCTCTAAATTTAGGTATAGCTCCCTTTAAGATTTTTAGTGAATTTAACCTATTCAACTAACCAAATGCATTTTTAACCAGAAAATGCTTAAGGTAGGCTAACATTCATACATAACCATGTCATGAACGTGATAAATTTATACAGTAATAGGATAGAATGCACAGATTCTACTTTGATACGTTCAAATACATGAATACATTCATACAAACTTGCTGAACCAATAAAGAATAGAACACATATGACGAATTGTCCAAATAAAGAGCAATTACCAGATGAAAGGAGATTTTACACAGAAAATCTAATTCCACACATTCAGATGCACAGATCCAAAATAGGCAGTAATTGTTTCTTCTTCTCATTCATAGATGAAAATTACTCAGACAATTATCACATAATGTAAAAATATGAACCGTTCCCTCAAATTTTTTCCTCCCCTCTTTAAAGATTATAAAAACATATATATATGAATCTCTTAACCATGTCCTTGAGCAAATTAAACCCAGAGTTAACATAACTCTGACCCGTACGGGATTTAGTTTTTAACAACTGATTATAAAAGATCAAGATTGCTGGAAATAACATAAATAAAGGAACTGAAAGAGAACGAGCCAATGAGGTTATGACTGGAGCGACGGATCAGCATCTCCTGATTTGCTATCGATAGCCTGGGGAACATGTTGGGTCTTCCACTACTAAAAGGCAGCAACGAACTCCTGAATTTTAGGGAAGTTTGGTATACCTATATGCTTCATTCTTGATTTCCAAACTTCCTTTTCCCTTCGCATTTTCCCAAACCTTGCCCTATGTTCTGGGAGTGCATCAATGCAGAGATAGAGCAGTGACTCGACTTTAGAAATCCTGGAGAAATCCTCAATCAAAATATTATCATTTTCTTTAACAAAGTTGATTTTATCTCTAAAAGATTGAACCACTACTTCAACATCTTCCACAGGGTTTCTATCATCTTTTAAGTATTTAACCTCGATACATTGCAAATCATGTTGTAGTGATTGGGTGAATTTCGTTATCTCCTTAATTAGCTTTGTGAGCTCAAAGCATCCTTGTCGAGATATGGAGTTCCTCCATTCAATATTCTTTTTGTTCACATATAACAAATCCTTGTCCACACCAGTCAAGTTCTTTTCTACCAAAAACTTCTCCAGCCCATATTTCTGAACTTCCTCTATTTGGTTTATTACACTTGTCCACTTACCTTCATCTTTTGCCCAAACAACAACCTGTGCTTTAAGATCTTCAACAGTGGCAGCAGTCAGATCATATATATTTTTGAGTTCATGAATATATTCAGTTCCTTTTTGTTCTATGTTGTCCAACCAGTTGTCAAATGTTTTTGAGACCATTTTGCTTCTATGAACTTGATCTAACATTTTTTGATTGATAGGTGATTTCAGGTTGAAAGACAAGGGGACCTGTGAGATCGGCTGTGGGTTAGGATTGTTAATGGCCTCAATGTACTCTGCCATTGAATGCAGAGTTTGTTTCAACTCTCTTTTGTCCTTCTCATCTTTCATTGTTCGACTGACCATTCTCTTAATGGAAGCTTCAAGGTGATGCACATCTGCAGCTCTGGAGGCAGTACCGAGATCTATCCTCTCCACAGTGAAATCATGCACTGTAGGATCTTAAACCTCTTCCTTAGTCACTGGCTTAGCTATTTCTGCACTCCAGTTACCAGTGTTTGGGTCAATATTTATTCTGGATGTTCTTTTGAGTCTCTTGGACTTGGGGGTCTTCCCCAGACATTTACTTACCATGTCCTCTAAAGGGAGAACAAAAGGAATCACTTTCTTTTTGTCAGATATGGAGCTCTCCAGCCACTTCGGCGCAGGGGCCGAGGTTGTCTTCCTGGGCTTCTCTCCATCAGAGGGTTCATTTGAAATCATTAACATCTCAGGGGTCTCCAGAACAGCCTCTGAAAGTGAACCAGTGGCAACTACCTCTATTCTGTTTGGGCTTGCCTCTTTGTCACCCATAGGCTCTTCTGATTCTTCCTCTGAATTTAAATCAACAATTATTGTTTCAGAAGTCTGCTTCTTTCTTTTCCCTTTTGTCCTCAACCTGGTAACACGAGATGGCAGAATATCCGTGAGGACTCTTCTAGATCTCTTGGTGACAGGGCTTTTCTCAGTCGATGGCTTGGAAGCACCTGCACCACAGATAGCAAGAGGTTGATTAGAAGAGTCCATGGGAAGCGATGATGCGACCATTGAAGAGAATTGTTGGACAGTTTTACTCTGAAGCCCTTCCTGTCTCTTTTCTCTCAACCATTTCTCAGTCCTCCTTATCACAGGAAGGGTTTTAATTTCAATTCTATCTTCCTCTTTCTTGCTCCAGTCCACCTCTGGAATGGGTAAGTAATCTACCTTCTCAAATTGTGGATCAACCACTTGTTCATCATCATTAAAAATTCCAGAAACATCCATGTTTAAATTAAGGGTAATTATCTGCCCCAAAGAAAGTCTACACCACAGCCTTCTCCTAACCTCAAATTCATCTGGACAGTCTTCTGAATAATCTTCCAGCTTAGGAAGGTGTGAGTGCTCTGTTCCAGAATCTAGGTTATCTTTGACAAACCGTTTACTATCGAATTGAGCCCTGGCAGTGAAGAATTGAAAATTGAACGTTTTGAGGTTCACCTCCAAATTCAAGGCATCAGATTTTGAATGGCATGAATAATGCCCAAGTTCAATACGAAAAGCAATACCACAACCCCTTTTTGATGGGAATTTCTTATCAACATGTGCCAATTGCTGACATACCTCCATCAATACAAAACGATCAAATACATATCTAGGCAACTTCACAGGTTCACCATCAAATCCTCCAACTCTGATATAAGTGAACTCAGAAAATTGGATGAAAAAGCTACCGTAGATACTGATCAGTTGCATTGCTTCACTGGTCATTCTCTTACCTGGGTTGCCTGCCAGTTCATAGGTCATCTTTCCAGTGAAGACATCATTAATCCTTTTATAATTTTCATAACAATTTTTTCTTTGCAATTGTGAATAATATTTGTAAATTTTATTGTTCTCATCTAAAGGCTCATGAGGCAGGTCAAACCAATCTCTTGTGGATGCTAAACGGTAGAACAGATATGAAGACATATAGAAATTCCTGTTACCTAGACAATTACTTAAACTCTGATGTAGACAGTCGGCCACTATCTCAGCCCAATCCAAATATTGTTCGCCTTGAAGGATGACTTGTATGAAAAAGTACATCCAGTCCTCCCAGTAATAGGCATGCTAATTGCCTCTCAGTCTGTGCTACAACACTACAATATCCCTTACTTCCTGTATCAAATGATCTCTAGTAAGGGGCCTGGGCAGCCTTGAACTGCCCTTTTGAAATTTTAGCAGCCAGTTCCTTGCTATTACACTTTTGTAAGTTGGTCTCTTTTCTAAGAAATACTCATTGGAGGTAGTAATGTCAAGACTAGAATACACCTCCTTAGGCAGTATCTTCATCACAGACATGAGGGTTTGTCTGTCAACATGGAATAACACATCCCCATCTGCTTTTCTGACGCACCTATCTTGGGGATCGTATCTGTTCATACACTCTTGAACTAACTCTGGGCAGAATATTGCCTAAGGAAAGGCTGTGGCTTCAACTAAACCACTGTCTACAATTTTCTTCATTGTGGGGGTTTGAACAGGGTTTCTAGTTCTTTCTATGAATTCCTCTAAATCATATTGAACTAATGCAGTACCTCCAAATTCTGAGTGAGAGTAAGTGAGACCAGGGCCATGTTCATCCCTCAAACATGTAGATTTCAAAGACATACTTGGATGATTATAATAAAACACTTCAAATCTTGAAAATAATAGAAATTCCAGAGGCTCTTCTTTCTAGTATAAGAATTCGGAATAGCACAGGGGAAATAGAACTCACCTTCAGGATATTTGAATTCACTGCGAAAACTTGAATAATGAGAGCCTTACACTTCTAGCGCTATCCTTCTCCGCATTGCACAGTATGTTTTCTTGCTAAAATTAGCTTGTTCTTGGTTAATAATGGCACTTACCAGAATGAATAATTATCGCTCGGAACAATACGTGCCAAAAATATTTGAAAAGACGTGAACTCTAATTTCTTCATTAATAACAAGTAATGTTCATGCGCCATCATGAAGTACAATGATTATCCATAGTCTCCGCTAAATTAGAGCTCTTAGTTTCATGATGAGTTTCTGACAAATTTTCCTCCAACTTTCCTACTAAATTTGACCTAGAAAGCCGTGGGAGCAAACGGGACCAAAATTACCAAATCTTCAAACTTATTGAACCATTGAACCTTTAGGACATGGTTCAACAGGGTGGTTCAATGTGATGGTTCAAACATGCCAATTGGACTTTATAGCTAGGCAAAAGATTGACTTACGGAAACAGGGACTTGACTCATAAACCGTTGAACTTGTGAAGACATGGTTCAATACAAGGTTCAACGATGCAAGGGTTATGTAGACCAACAAAAAGTTATGCAGCTTTGGTAAAAGGTTTCCAATTATAAAATAGTGAACTATTGAACCTTGAACCATTGAACCCCGCGGCAGAGTACAAGCAGAAGGTTCAACGATATATTAGTAGACAAGGAAACTGTGTGACCCGACTCATAAGAAGACAATGAGTGCTAAACCTTAAGACCGTTGAACCATTGAACCTTGAACCCCGCTATAGAGTATGCGCGGAAGGTTCAAGTTCAACCTAAAAGTACAAAGACACTTAAGACAAGCAAAAAGGCAGCTTGCTTTATATGACACTTCAGACATATTGAACCATTGACCTTTGAGCTTTGAGAATGGTTCAGGTTCAAAGGTTCAAACCTTTTATACAAAGACAACACACGGGTAAAATTAGAAGGACTAAGAATCGATTTACAAAGCAAAGGTATGACCAAAAATATAGTATGGTAAACCGACTCATGTTTAAGAAATATTACTAATACATAAATAAATAAGGGCGACTCAAAAGGTAACATTGGCTCTGACTGGGGACTGCATTTTATGGCAAAATGCAGACAACTCAGAAGCTCTGGTTTCGTAGAAAATGGAAGAAAGAGAAGAAAGGAAACAGACCGGGGCAAAACAAAAATGGGAAAGGAAAACACAAAACCAAACAAAAGGGAAGACTATGTACAAAACAGGGGACCCTATTTATAGACGATACAGCTTGAGATCCTGTCCATTATAGGACAGGGGTAAAACAATTCCATCAGGATATTCCAGTTTGAAAGAATTTGGACCCAATACCTGGTGAATCTTGAAAGGCCCACTCTAGAGCGAGTCAAATTTGCTATGTGTACCTTTTGGTTCTCTCGTTCTATCCCACAGTAATACTTCATCTCCTTCCATAAACTTCCTGGGTCTTGTCTGCTTGTCAAAAATTTCTTTGACCCTGGCCTGATGTATAGTAATTCGGTCAACCAACTCATTTCTCTCTTCTTCAATCTTGGCTAAATACATAATCCTCTTCTCCAGGGAATCTTGGAAATATTGATCCTCAATTACACTTTGCAGCTTGGCTATAGATAGCTCTAGGGGTAAAGATAATTGGGCACCTATCCCATAAACTAATTCAAAAGGTGCCATACCAATTGCTCTTTTAGGAGTTATTCTGTCGGCCCAGAGTGCTTCATACAACCTCTTATGCCAATCTCTAGGGTTGTCATTCACCAATTTCTTCATGATACTAATCAGGTTTTTGTTACTGGACTCAGCTTGTCCATTCCCTTGGGGATAGTAATCTGATGAATGAGAAAGAGAAATACTATGTTCATAACAGAAAGAAGTCATTTCACCTAAAGAGAAACTGGTAGCATTATCTGCTACAATCTTCTGGGGCACACCAAATCGTACCAAGATATTTTCTTTAAGAAAATCACAAACCACCTCGGAAGTTGTTCTTTTTACAGGCGCTGCCTCAACCCATTTTGTGAAATAATCTGTTGTTGTTAAGATGTGGGTATGCCCTGCACTTGAGGGGGGTGAGATAGGCCCAATAAAATCTAATCCCCACTGTTTAAAGGGGTCTTCAACAACAACAGGCCTCAAAGGTAGGGCTGCAAGTTGTGGCTTTCCTAAGAACATTTTACATTTCTCACAATTGGCCATCCACCTATACACATCTTTAAACATTCCTGGCTAGTAGTAACAATTTCTGAGGATTTTGAAAGCTATAACTAAAGAAGAAAAGTGTCAACCACAAGTTTCGTTATGGAAAACTTCCAAGAGTTTCTCTTGCTGCTCTTTATCTACACACCTCAGGAAAGTTCCATCTAACCCTTTCTTGTAAAGGACATCTCCCCAAATAACATATTTTGCATCTTTTAGCTTTAGGTTTCTTTTCTCTTTAGGAGTCAGGTGATCAGGACAATCCCCATATGTAAGATAATGTGCCACATCCATAAACCATGGATCCTGCAAGCTTACCAATAAGACTATGGGGAGTCCTTCTCCTTCTTGTTCTTTGTTCTCAGCAATCAACTTACATAAGCCTTGACCCCTGATCAGCTTAGTAGGCTTAACTTACAGATCATATTCCTAAATTTTAGCAACCCACGTTGCTCTATTGTTTAATCCTACTTCTTGCTGAGTTAAAATACTTTTCACGGCTAAATTTGGAACAAATACAACTGAATGGGAATGAAGTATATAATATCTAAATTGTTTAATAGCTTTAACTACTACGAAAGCTTGTTTTTCAACCAAAGAATATTTCAGCTCATGCTTCTTAAGGGGAATGCTCATAAAAGCTATGGGAACCTCTTCATCCAATTCATTTTTCTGCAACAAAATACCTGACATGGTGTGTTCCGAAGCATAACAGTAAATGATAAAATCCTTTTGAAAATTAGGATTTACCAAAGTGGGAGTGTTTGCAATCACCTCCTTGATATCCTCAAATGCCTTCTTAGCAACTTCATTCCACTTGAAAGGTTATTTCGCACTCATCATCCCAACAATGTGTTTTGTAATCTCAGCAAAGTCGGGAATGAACCTTCTGAGAAAGTTGATTTGACCAAAGAAGGACTTGACTCCAGTCCTATTTGAAGGGAGACTAAGCTGTTGAATTGCCTTGACCCTCTCTGGATCAATCCTGATTCCATCCTTTGAGACTAGGTGTCCTAACAATTTTCCCTCAGTCACACAGAAAACTGACTTCTTGGGATTGAGTGAGATGCCATGGCTTTGAAACTTTTGCAAGATAGACTCCAGATCTTTCAAGTGATCTTCTCTCTTCTTGGAAAAAATAGTCAAATCATCAAGGTAAATAACAATAATTCTGTTCTTCAGGTCTCTAAAAGATGAATCCATTGCCCACTGAAAAGTTGCTCCTGCATTAATCAAGCCAAAGGGCATTTGACTATAGGCAAAAGTTCCTCGAGGTGTGGTGAAAGCAGTCTTATGTTGATCTTCTACAGCTACACCTATCTGATTATAACCTGAGAAACCATCCAGCATAGACATCATTTCAAACCCAGCAACTATCTGCAAGATGTGGTCCATCACAGGTAGTGGATAGTTATCTTTCAGGCTGGCTTGGTTTAAGTTTCTGAAGTCAACATAGATCCTTATTTCTCCATTCTTCTTTCATACTGGAACAATATTTGCCACCCAAGTGGAGTGATGGATTGGATAGATAATTCTAGCTTTCAACATCTTATCAATCTGCTTAAAAATGGCTTCAGCAACTTTTGGGTTGTAATTCCTCAGTTTTTGTCTGAATGGAGCTGCATTTGGTTTCAAAGGAATATGATGTTGAAATTGTCCATGTCTAAAAATTTTGAGATCATCATAGCACCAGGCAAAAACATCTTTATATTTGATTAGCAATTTGATCAATTTGTTTTTCTCTTCCGAAGAGCAGCACTTGCCAATGGATATCCATTTAGGATTAGCTTCATCCCCAATATTTATCTTCTCATAATCCTTTGCTTTATCAGGAATACAGGGAGGTTTGCCTTTAACATATTCATCTCTTCGAGAAAATAGATGTTCTAGAGATACCAGCCCTTTAGGGATTTTGTTTCCCTTTAACTGAATGATGTCATCTCTTGGATTAATCCCAGGGTTAGGGCTGAATTCTTTACACTCTGTTTCGAAACCTTCAAAATAGGTCCCCAGGAACATTTCAGCATTTTCTAAAAACTTTCTGATCTGATTATCACTTTCAAAAACTTGCCAGTCTTCAGCATTGTCGGGGACATTAGGGCAGTATATCATTTCTATCCTATAAGAATCTTTCTTGAAATCTGGATGTGGCAAAAGGAGAGAAGATGATACTGCTAAAGAATCTGCTCGGGAGTTTTGATCTCTGGGAATTGTTTCTATAGAGAAGGCATCAAAATATTCGATCTCATCCCATACCCTATTTCTGTAATGCTTTAGTCTTTCATTCTTAACAGAAAAGATCCCCCTTACCTATTTCACAATTAGTTCAGCATCACCCTTCACCTTAAGTCCCTTCACACCCTTTCCTTTAGCTTTAGATAATCCAAGCAGTAAAGCTTCATATTCTGTAGTATTATTGGTGTTTTTAAACTCTAGCTTAAAAGAATAAGAAAAAATTTCACCTTCAGGTGAGATCAACACAACTCCAGCCCCTAAACCAGCAGTAGCACAACTGCCATCAAATTCCATAACCCATAAATCATCAGAATGTACAGACCTTTGCATTAATTCTTCTTTGGGATCTAACTCATAGCTCTGTTCAGAGGAGAGAAAATAGTTGCCAAATTCACATTCCTCAAACAAAATCTGGGCCTTGGGATCATTAGAGGGGTAGACAGTGAACTTGCACTTGGGCTCAGGTTCCAGCTTCACTTTCTACTTCCCCACAAGGATTGTGGCCTCTGACCAATCCAGTTTGATTTGTCTACCCAAATCCTTGCAAAATGTCCTGCTCAAAAGCATTCCATAACTGGCAGGAATATCTACTACCAAAATAGTCAATTTGACTCTTTTGTCAGGGTAAGCTGCAAGAGCAACTCGTGCATCTTTAATCTGCCCAAGCAAGGAAACTTGTTTTCCATCCATAGAATAACATCTACCAAATGTTTTTGTGAGTGATAACCCTAGGGCTTTAGCCACAGAGGAAGGCATAATGTTATCAAAGGCTCCTGAATCTATAATGTAGTTACTAAGTTTATGGCCATTGATAAACAAAGACACATAGAAAGGATTGGGTTTCAGATCGGTATAAGGAGCATTGGTTGATGAATTGGGAGTTGTTTTAGGGGCGGACGAAGATGACTCAGATGAGGAAGCAAATAGTCTGGCAATGGGGGATTCAGTATCAACCTCTAATTGATTCTCAAATTTAGTTTGTGCAGGACTACCTTTAACATGTTTGACTAATTTGTCAAGTTCAGTAGGTTTCAATTTGAGATACTCAATAGGAGAAATTTGAATTTTTGCAGACTTACAGAAATCTACAATATCAAAAGAGGCATCTAAATCATTTCTATGTAGTAATCTATTTTCTTGAGCCTTCAAATTAGCATCATAAGTTCTAGTTAAAGGCTCCTTACCTTTGCCAGGTACTTCTTGAGTATTAGAGGATTTCATATTCCTCTGACTCCTAGTGAGCACAGCGCATGAAGGATCTTCAAGGGTTACCAATATTTTGCCTCCCCTTTCTGAATCAGATTCATATTCCAGGAAGTGTATCTCAGAGCCGCCAGGTTCCTTGAAGTTATTTTCTTCTTCTGTGGCTTCCCCTAGCATATCTTGAGTAGCAGTCATCTGATTGTACCTGAGCATTTCTGGGCAAGAATTTCCATCATGGTCAGTAGTTAAGTGAAAAATACACATGTTTCCTCTCCCAGGAGCAGGTTCAATAGCCAGTCTTGGCTATGCTGCCATCAGGGGTAAAACTCTACCAGTATTTGCTTGTTGATTCAAATTCCTTCTGCTTATATCTTGATAGGGTTGTTGGAAAGGGGCACCGGTCTTGGGTAGTTGCCTCTTTAAGGCAATCATATCATTCACCAACCTTTGCACTACAGGGTCCGTAGATGATGAGGGTTGGGCATTTAGCACCTGGACCTCTCTCTTCTATTTACCAGCCATAATTAGATCATCCTCCAATCCGACTACTAAGGCTTGTGCAGCTGGTAAATCAACAATTACACCTCTCCTAATATGGAAGCTAATATCAAGAGGCATAGAATTAATAAAGAAACATTTTTTATTTTCACCAAACGGTCTTTTTGTAGCAGAGATTTTGTTCACAATTCTATTAAATTTAGCCACGAACTCCCTCATAGGTTCATGAATCTCCTTTTTAAGCTGAGTCAGCTATGCAAGGAGGTAATGTTCATCCTCTACACTCTAGAACCTATTTTCAAAAGTAGTCTTCATTTCATTCCAATTTGAAATTAAGGAGTCAGTTAGATGGTAGAACAATTGTGCAGCAGTATCAGTCAAAGTCTGCACAAAGAGCCTTATGGCAACATCTTGGTGTTGTACACCTAACACACTACATGCTGCTGCAAAAGCACATAAATGCTCTTCTGGTGATGTTTTACCGTCTCCATTGAACCTGGGCAAATTTTCTCTTGCATTTTTAGGTAATGGATTTAGGTTGGCCCCTAGGTTCAGAGGCCCTATGGCAGCTCCCCAAGGTTGAGCCATGGGTAGAAAATTTATAGCTAAGGGGATAACAGTGCCTGAAAGGGTTAAAGCTTGACAGACAGGGGAAGTAGCAGGTTTGGGAGGGCTAGGGGGTCTACTTCTAGCTCTTCTTGCACGAGTAGGGATATAAGGAAAATTAAGATTTTGCAGTGCTTGAAAGGTAGGGTCCTCAACTCCCTCTCTTCTTGAAGACCTGGTATACGGTCTGGAATCCAGCTTAAAATATCGAAACTAGATGGGCAGTTATTGATTTCTTTGCTATTCTTGATTTCTTTGTGCTTCAAGGACTTGGTTTCTTGCTGCGTTTCATGCCTGTCTTCTTCTCTGCCTAAGTAACAGCAATCTCAGGTTATCAGCCAATTCCTCTTCTTGTTCTAATACTCTGCTTTCTCTTCTGTAATCTTCACTATTCCGATGAGTACGCCAAGCAAGGGTATTCAACTGGCCAATAATGTCTTCCAGCTCATCTTGAAATCCAAGGTTGGGTTACAGAACAGGAATTATGTTTTTGTGCGAAAGCACCATTGTTGTTTCATATTCAGGTGACCAATCTTTAATTAATGATTGTATTTCTATTTCCCCAGTAGAGTCACCAAAAACTATTGGCTAACAGATTTGTCCTTATTTTGAAAACAATTTATTCTGACTCTTTACCCTTCTTTTAAAGAACAAATGAGTTAAACAACAAATGGGTGAACCTTTTAAATTAGTTCCCCTCTGAATTTAAGTACATCTCCCTTTAAGATTTTTAGTGAATTTAACCTATTCAACTAACCAAATGCATTTTTGACCAAAAAATGCTTAAGGCAGGCTAACATTCATACATAACCATGTCATGAATGCGATAAATTTATACAATAACAGGATAGAATGCACAAATTCTACTTTGATACGTTCAAATACATGAATACATTCATACAAACTTGCTGAACCAATAAAGAATAGAACACATATGATGAATTGTCCAAATAAAGAGCAATTACCAGATGAAAGGAGATTTTACACAGAAAATCTAATTCCACACATTCAGACACACAGATCCAAAATAGGCAGTAATTGTTTCTTCTTCTCATTCACAGATGAAAATTACTCAGACAATTATCACATAATGTAAAAATATGAACCGTTCCCTCAAATTTTTTCCTCCCCTCTTTAAAGATTATAAAAACATATATATATATGAATCTCTTAACCATGTCCTTGAGCAAATTAAACCCAGAGTTAACATAACTCTGACCCGTACGGGATTTAGTTTTTAACAACTGATTATAAAAGATCAAGATTGCTGGAAATAACATAAATAAAGGAACTGAAAGAGAATGAGCCAATGAGGTTATGACTGGAGCGACGGATTAGCATCTCCTGATTTGCTATCGGTAGCCTGGGGAACATATTGGGTCTTCCACTCCTGAAAGGCAGCAACGAACTCCTAAATTTTAGGGAAGTTTGGTATACCTATATGCTTCATTCTTGATTTCCAAACTTCCTTTTCCCTTCGCATTTTCCCAAACCTTGCCCTGTGTTCTGGGAGTGCATCAATGCAAAGATAGAGCAGTGACTCGACTTTAGAAATCCTGGAGAAATCCTCAATCAAAATATTATCATTTTCTTTAACAAAGTTGATTTTATCTCTAAAAGATTGAACCACTGCTTCAACATCTTCCACAGGCTTTCCATCATCTTTTAAGTATTTAACCTCGATACATTGCAAATCATGTTGTAGTGATTGGGTGAATTCCGTTATCTCCTTAATTAGCTTTGTGAGCTCAAAGCGTCCTTATCGAGATATGGAGTTCCTCCATTCAATATTCTTTTTGTTCACATATAACAAATCCTCGTCCACACCAGTCAAGTTCTTTTCTGCCAAAAACTTCTCCAGCCCATATTTCTGAACTTCCTCTATTTGATTTATTACACTTGTCCACTTACCTTCATCTTTTGCCCAAACAGCAACCTGTGCTTTAAGATCTTCAACAGTGGCAGCAGTCAGATCATATATATTTTTGAGTTCATGAATATATTCAATTCCTTTTTGTTCTATGTTGTCCAACCAGTTGTCAAATGTTTTTGAGACCATTTTGCTTCTATGAACTTGATCTAACATTTTTTGATTGACAGGTGATTTCAGGTCGAAAGACAAGGGGACCTATGAGATCGGCTGTGGGTTAGGATTGTTAATGGCCTCAATGTACTCTGCCATTGAACACAGAGGTTGTTTCAACTCTCTTTTGTCCTCATCTTTCATTGTTCGACTGACCATTCTCTTAGTGGAAGCTTCAAGGTGGTGCACATCTGCAGCTCTGGAGGGAGTACCGAGATCTATCCTCTCCACAGTGAAATCATGCACTGTATGATCTTGAACCTCTTCCTCAGTCACTGGCTTAGCTATTTCTGCACTCCAGTTACCAGTGTTTGGGTCAATATCTATTCTGGACGTTGTTTTGAGTCTCTTGGACTTGGGGGTCTTCCCCAGACATTTACTTACCATGTCCTCTAAAGGGAGAACAAAAGGAATCACTTTCTTTTTGTCAGATATGGAGCTCTCTAGCCACTTCGGTACAGGGGCCGAGGTTGTCTTCCTGGGCTTCTCTCCATCAGAGGGTTCATTTGAAATCATTAACATCTCAGGGGTCTCTAGAACGGCCTCTGACTGTGAACTAGTGTCAACAATCTTTGTTCTATGAGGACTCTTCTAGATCTCTTGGTGACAGGGCTTTTCTCAGTCGATGGCTTGGAAGCACCTGCACCACAGATAGCGAGAGGTTGATTAGAAGAGTCCATGGGAAGCGATGATGTGACCATTGAAGAGAATTGTTGGACAGTTTTACTTCTGAAGCCCTTCCTGTCTCTTTTCTCTCAACCATTTCTCAGTCCTCCTTATCACAGGAAGGGTTTTAATTTCAATTATGTCTTCCTCTTTCTTGCTCCAGTCCACCTCTGGAATGGGTAAGTGTTCTACCTTCTCAAATTGTGGATCAACCACTTGTTCATCATCATTAAAAATTCCAGAAACATCCATGTTTAAATTAAGGGTAATTATTTGCCCCAAAGAAAGTCTACACCACAGCATTCTCCTAACCTCAAATTTATCTGGACAGTCTTCCCAATAATCTTCCAGCTTAGGAAGGTGTGAGTGCCCTGTTCCAGAATCTATGTTATCTTTGACAAACCGTTTACTGTCGAATTGAGCCCTGACAGTGAAGAATTGAAAATTGAACCTTTTGAGGTTCACCTCCAGATTCAAGGCATCAGATTTTGAATGGCATGAATAATGCCCAAGTTCAATAGGAAAAGCAATACCACAACCCCTTTTTGATGGGAATTTCTTATCAACATGTGCCAATTGCCGACATACCTCTATCAGTACAAAATGATCAAATACATATCTAGGCAACTTCATAGGTTCACCATCAAATCCTCCAACTCTGATATAAGTCAACTCAGAAAATTGGATGAAAAAGCTACCGTAGATACTGATCAGTTGCATTGCTTCACTGGTCATTCTCTTACTTGGGTTGCCTGCCAGTTCATAGGTCATCTTTCCAGTGAAGACATCATTAATCCTTTTATAATTTTCATAACAATTTTTTCTTTGCAACTGTGAATAATATTCGTAAATTTTACTGTTCTCATCTAAAGGCTCATGGGGCAGGTCAAACCAATCTCTTGTGGATGCTAAACAGTAGAACAGATATGAAGACATATAGAAATTCCTGTTACCCAGACAATTACTTAAACTCTGATGTAGACAGTCGGCCACTATCTCAACCCAATCCAAATATTGTTCACCTTGAAGGATGACTTGTATGAAAAAGTACATCCAGTCCTCCCAGTAATAGGCATGTTGATTGCCTCTCAGTCTATACAACAACACCACAATATCCCTTACTTCCTGTATCAAATGATCTCTAGTAAGGGGCCTGGACAGCCTTGAACCGCCCTTTTGAAATTTTAGCAGCCAGTTCCTTGCTATTACACTTTTGTAAGTTGGTCTCTTTTCTGAGAAATACCCATTGGAGGCAGTAATGTCAAGACTGGAATACGCCTCCTTAGGCGGTATCTTCATCATAGACATGAGGGTTTGTCTGTCAACATGGAATAACACATCCCCGTCTACTTTTCTGACGCACCTGTCTTGGGGATCATATCTGTTCATACACTCTTGAACTAACTCTGGGCAGAATATAGCTTGAGGAAAGGTTGTGGCTTCAACTAAACCACTGTCTACAATTTTCTTCATTGTGGGGGTTTGAACAGGGTTTCTAGTTCTTTCTATGAATTCCTCTAAATAATATTGAACTAATACAGTATCTCCAAATTCTGAGTGAGAGTAAGTGAGACCAGGGCCATGTTCATCCCCCAAACATGTACATTTCAAAGACATACTTGGACGATTATAATAAAACACTTCAAATTTTGAAAATAACAGAAATTCCAGAGGCTCTTCTTTCTAGTATAAGAATTCAGAATAGCACAGGGGAAACAAAACTCACCTTCAGGATATTTGAATTCACTGTGAAAACTTGAATAACGAGAGCCTTACACTTCCAGCACTATCCTTCTCCGCATTGTACAATATGTTTTCTTGCTAAAATTAGCTTGTTCTTGGTTAATAATGGCACTTACCAGAATGAATAATTATCGCTCGGAACAATACGTGCCAAAAATATTTGAAAAGACGTGAACTCTGATTTCTTCATTAATAACAAGTAATGTTCATGTGCCATCATGAAGTACAATGATTATCCATAGTCTCCGCTAAATTAGAGCTCTCAGTTTCATGATGAGTTTCTGACAAATTTTCCTCCAACTTTCCCACTAAATTTGACCTAGAAAGCCGTGGGAGCAAACGGGACCAAAATTACCAAATCTTCGAACTTATTGAACCATTGAACCTTTAGGACATGGTTCAACGTGGTGGTTCAATGTGATGGTTCAAACATGCCAACTGGACTTTATAGGTAGGCAAAAGATTGACTTATGGAAACAGGGACTTGACTCATGAACCGTTGAACTTGTGAAGACATGGTTCAATACGAAGGTTCAACGACGCAAGGGTTATGTAGACCAACAAAAAGTTACACGGCTTTGGTAAAAGGTTTCCAATTATAAAACAGTGAACTATTGAACCTAGAACCATTGAACCCTGCGGCAGAGTACAAGTGGAAGGTTCAATGATATATTAGTAGACAAGGAAACTGCATGACCTGACTCATAAGAAGACAATGAGTACTAAACCTTAAGACCATTGAACCATTGAACCTTGAACCCCACTATAGAGTACGCGCAGAAGGTTCAAGTTCAACCTGAAAGTACAAAGATGCTTAAGACAAGCAAAAAGGTAGCTTGCTTTATATGACACTTCAGACATATTGAACCATTGAACTTTGAGCTTTGAGAATGGTTCGGGTTCAAAGGTTCAAACCTTTTATACAAAGACGTCACACGGGTAAAATTAGAAGGACTAAGAATCGATTTACAAAGCAAAGGTATGACCAAAAATATAGTACGGTAAACCGACTCTTGTTTAAGAAATATTACCGATACATAAATAAATAAGGGCGACTCAAAAGGTAACAAAATGCAAGGCCAATACATGCATTAAAGTACAGCCAACAAACACAGCAAACACACCAAGCATGGTGAAGACATGCCAAACACATTGAAAACAATAACAAGCATGTAAAAAATAGAGAAGATAGTTATAGTCACACAAAAGATGAAGAAGACAACATTGAAGACACACAAAACACATTGAATATAGTGAATGCAGTGATTATTTTCTTTTTCTTTTTCTCATATATGGAATGCAGAATGCAAGTACAAGGAAAGTAAACACATAACCCAAAATGTAGGAGGGACTCATCACCACTAGTCTTTAAGACTGCATATGGGGAAACAAACACGTAATACAAATCTCATAGTGCAGGAGGCACTCATTACCACCAGTCTTTCAGACTACACTTGAGAAAAAACACACCATACAAATCCCAAAGCATAGGAAGGACTCATCGCCACCAGTCTTTAAGTCTATGCTTAGGAACAAACACGCCATACACATACACATAGAAGACACAGAGAAAACACAATAGACAAGCGATGGAAGAAACCTATTGCTAGGTTCGTAGCCATCTCAGGCACATTACAGGCACATACTGATGATTGCACTTGGCCACAACAATTGCTGAAGATACGCTAAGGGTTAAGATAGTCTCAAATCTACTCCCCGCTTGCTCGGAGGACTTTTAGAAAATGACAGGATGTGTACTCTCCTTGAGAAATACCCCATCCCCACCTCCGTAGAGGGCTTATGATAAAAAGGATATACATGATATCCTACCTCTATAGAGGGCTTAAATGATTGGAAATAGATTCAAGTTTTACAAACACACTTGTTAGCATCTACATCAAATAACTTCCCTTATATATTCCCCCACCTTAAGGTGGTTGATATCATGTAATGATATCAAGCATGTTAAGGTAGAAAGAAAACACACAATGGAACACGAGCTCTCACAAAGCCCATGCCCCCCGGAGGTGACATGTACTTTACACTTGCCAAATATTCCTACAAACACACAATTCCCTAGAAGGAAAGGTGTTAGCATCCATATAATCATGATAAACAACAATGCCTATGATCATTCACATACAGAACTGAGGAATGCAAGATCCAAGATAGATAAAGTGCATTGAGCAGTAGTATTGTTATGTTTTGTAAGTGTGATAAGAAAACATCAAGATCACATGGAGTGATTCTACTAGCGAAGCATCAGATAATATATCAAACCCATCATCATCTATGGACTAGGTCCATTTTTTTATTTCTCTTTGAAGGGACACTAGGTCCGCATTAGTATAATATGGTTTTTGTCATCCACCAGCTAGATAGAACCACTAGAGGAAGGGAAACAATAAATCAAGAGAGGAGAAACACATGTCTTAGGGACAGTCACGTAGGAGGGTTCCCCCAAGTCACCAACCGTAATGATATGTCGTTAAGACACAACACACAACAATGAATATAGAGGAGAAGCAATGTAGAAGAATGATGATACAAATAGAAGAATGGTCACAACAGAGGCAGTCTCCCAGTATCCTTGACCTTACAAAAGTATCAAGGGTCATCCTAGGAGGCCTAAACAACACATAGCACATCACAGGGGAAACACAACACAGAGGTAAAGAGTTAGAAATACTTACTTGTAGACAGGCTCATGCTAGGTTATATCAAGAATCAAATCATCCTCTTCCCAATCTTGAATGCTAGAGGAAATAGGTGTGTAAGGTACCATAGCCCAACTTTTGTTCTTATCTTCCAATTGTTTAGTGTCAAGTTAGTCTAGGTTTTGCTCAATGTTAGGGTGAATGTTTTCTTGTTGAGTTGTATGCATTATGTTCTTAAGAGATATAAGAAATGATTTGTTTTAAGTGGTCTTAGTATCTATCCATGAGGCTTTTAATGTAGGAGATATTTCCTCATCCACTAGTGCTACATCTTTTGAAGAAAGAGCATATTAATGAGGGGAAGGTAAGGTGTTGTGAGGATAATTTTTGTTTATTGTATCTCTAGTAGTGTTCAATGTGAAAGGAAGCAAGGTATGCGGAACACACTTCCTACACCAACCTAATGAGGGGAATAGTATGCAAATTATTTTAAATCCTTACAATTGTAGCAATGTTAAACACATAACATAAAGATAACAAAAGCAACACAACACATAGAATAATAGTGACACAAGATATATAATGGGGAAAACTTTTTCAAGTAAAAAACCCCACACTCCAAAACCTGCACAATGTATTATCAAATTTGAAAATGGATTACAAGACACTTGTAATGCAAGTTCTTTTAGGAGTCTGCAAATATCATTTGTGGAGTGACTCTGGTAGCATAACAGTACTTGTACAAACACTATACAAACTACAACTCCAAACACTACATTATATAGAGTTACAAGGCAAATTTGAGAAGCCTCTAGAGATGGGCATCCATCTTGTCCACATGACCATTTTCTAGGTCAAAGGACACTTGTTTGACATGATTTCAACTCTCTTACATCTTTCATAACATGGAAGATTTGACTTCCCAAGGTAGAGCACTCCAAGGCTAAAAATAGGTAATGATTGATGCTCTTACACATCTTACTGCTGTCATAAAAATCTGCAACATGACAACACTTAATGTTGTAAAAGAATCTGTCATACATGACTAAAAATAACGTATTACTCTTACAACATGTCATAGCCGAACTTGGGCACCCAAAGATGCCTTCTCCACATGCAAAGATGCTTCTCGACACTTGTATTCACTTGTCATAGGAATCTTTATACTTGGCTCTTATGCGTCATAGATTATGTCATACATAATAACACATCTGTCATACTACAAGATGTTGACACATGGCATATTAGTGCCACCTCAAATGGGACGCCCAAATCCACATGTGTTTGACTTGATCATCCATGTCACATTACAAGTAGGATGACATGTCACAATGCCACCTTATACTAAATGACAAAATAGGATGTGCAAGTAATTACAAATTAGGCAATAAATAAATACACAATTAAAATATCCATGCTAGAAATTTGCAAAGGTTGAGACACCTTAATTCCCAACATTCTCCACTTGTTGAACACCTTGCAAGAGCTAATAGAATGACAAGATTTAACTGCTAGGGACCAAGAGGCCCATAGACTTTGAACACTATCTGAACTTATATGTGCCCATAGGTTTAGTCAATGCATCTACAACATTCTTCAAAGTGTTTACCTTCTCCAATATCACCTTCCCATCTTCTACCATATCACAAACAAAATGATATTGAACATCAATGTGCTTTGTTCTGGCATGGAAAGTAGGATTCTTTGCTAAGAAAATCATACTCTAACTGTTACAATAGATAGTAATATGTCATGCATCAAAATCAATATCTAAACACAACCTCTTAAGCCAAATGGATTCCTTACAAGCATGAGTTATTGCCATGTACCCTTCTCCTATCATGGACAAAGAAACCATGGGTTGTCGCTTACTCATCCAACTAAAAGTACCACCAAACATGGTAAACACATAAGCACTAGTGGATCACCTGCTGTCAATGTCACATGCCCAATCAAATTCCACAAATCTAGGAATACTCATGGAATGTTGAGGTCCTGTAGGATAACCATGATAATATAAATAATACTCAGAAGTACCCCTCAAATATCTAAACACTCTCTTAACTACATCCCAATGTACCCATCCAAGATTAGCCATAAACCGACTAAGGACTCCCACTGCTTGGGCAATGTCTAGTCTTCTATATACCATAGCATACATCAAGCTACCAACTCCACTAGCATAATGTACTCTATTCATATCCTTGGTCTTAGAAGGAGACTTTGGACAATCATTAATAGATAACTTTGTCCCCATTGAAATAGGAACACACAATGGTCTATAATCCGCCATGCTGAATCTCACCAACACGATCTTTACATACTTACTCTAGATTAAGCAAAGTTTTTTGTTTTCTCTGTCTCTTCTAATATCCATCCCTAGAATGTACATGGCTAGCCCTAAGTTTTTCATTTCAAACTATGCTGACAACTCAGCTTCAAATCAAAAATCATATTCTTACCATTCCCAATCAGCAACACATCATTAACATACAGTGCAATAATGAGAATACGATCATTATCAAACTTGTAATACCCAAAATGATTAGATTTCAATCTCAGAAACCTAATAGACAACACAAAGGCATAAAACTTCAAGTACCATATCCTAGGAGATTATTTCAAACCATACAAAGACTTCTTTAACTTGTAAACCAAATTTTCTTTATCTTTCACCACGTAGTGCTCTGGCTATGACATATAGATTTCTTCCTCCAAGTCACCATGAAGGAAAGTTGTCTTCACATCCATTTGTTCCACTTCTAAGTCATAAGCTACTGCAAGAGATAACATGAACTGAATAGATGTCAACTTTGCAACGGGAGAGAAAATCTCACCATAATCAATTCCCTCCACTTGTGAATACCCCTTCGCAACCAATCTAGCCTTGTACTTCTCAACACTGCCATCTGCTCCAAATTTCTTCTTGAACAACCATTTACATCCAATAGGTTTTCATCCATCAGGTAAAGGCACCAAGTCCCAAGTTTTATTCTTTTCCAAAGAAGTCATCTCATCCTCCATGGCCTCCTTCAAGGAACCTACATCTTTTATGTCCATAGCCTTTTCCATAGTTGTAGGCTCATCAATGTTAGTAATCAAGGCATAAGCACAACTAGAATCTAGCAATGTATAACCAAACCTGTCAGGTTGCTTCCTATTTCATGTGGACCTCCTTAAAGTTGAGGTGGAGGTTCTACCTCTTCTTCTAAAGTTTTAGAGCTGCTAGAGCTCTCCTCATCATCAGGTCCAATAGGGTCTTTTAGTTCAGTCTTCTCAGGGGTAGTAGGAAATGGAACCACATCTTCTTTCTTTCTTTTTTCTTCTGGTTGTAAAACAACAGGAGAAGGAGATACTTCTCTAAAAATAACACTTCTGCTATACAACACTTTCTCAGTCACAAGATTCCAAAGCTTGTACCCTTTCACACCAAAACAATAGCCAATGAAGATACACTTGGCTTCCTTGTTCTCTAATTTTGACCTCTTCTCCTTAAGCACATGTGCATATGCCTCACAACCAAAAACATGAAGATATCTCAATGAGGGCTTCTTACCAGACCACACCTTCATGGGTGTTTTATCAACAAATGCTAAAGTAGGAGCCTTGTTAACCAGGTAGCAAGTAGTGGCTACAGCTTCAGTCCAAAACTTCTATTCGAGGCTAGAACCACTAAGCATACTCCTAGCCCTCTCCATCAACATTCTATTCATCCTCTCTACAACTCCATTTTGCTATGGTGTGTATGGAGTTATCTTATGTCTTTCAATCCCATATTCTTTACATAACTTATCAAACTCTGTAGAACAAAACTCACCACCGTTATCAGTTCTCAAACACTTAATCTTTGTACCATTCTAATTGTCTACAAAAGCTTTAAACTTTTTGAATGATTTGCTTCTGAGAAAATAAACCCATGTCCTATTGTAATCATCAATGAATGATAAAAAATATAATGATTTAGAAATTGAAGGAACATTCATAGGACCAAACACATCAGAATGAATAAGATCCAAAACACCACAAGACTTGTGAGAACTAGAGTAAAATGGAACACAGTTTTTCTTTCCATATATACAATGTTCGTAAAAGTTGAACTCGAGATTACAATCATTTAACTCCTCAATGAGGTGTTTACTTTTTAGGGCTCTAAGACCCTTCTCACCAATGTGACTAAGTCTCTTATGCCACAACATTGTCTTCTTAGTAGGAAGTTTCATTTCCAAAGCATGAGCACCCTTAGGTAGCCAAAAAGAACTACCATCAGAAGTTGAAGCAACACATTTCTTTACTGCTGGTTCCAACAGTGAGGATGAAGAATCTGAAGCTCTTTTCTACAAAACACAAGAACTATTGCACTAAGTAGTGCATGCATCCAGCTGAAATAGAGGACCTCTCCAAGTACCCTTAGCAAGCACCATATCTCCTCTTGTCATCTTGCATCCTCCACCTAAGAAACAACCTGCACACCTACATCATTCAATTTATTTATAGAGAGCAGGTTTCATGGTAAACTAGGAATGTGCATCACCCCATTGATCCCCTTCACTTGTCCATCAAGGAATCAGATCAAGACTCTTCCACATCTAAGTATCTCTAGGTGAGAGTCATCACCTAGGTACACCTTCCCACCATCAAACTCTTCATACTTTGTGAACCAACCTCGATGTGAGGTCATGTGGAAGGAATCATTAGAGTCAATCAGCCACACATCTTCTAATGCATGGGTGGCTAGGGAAGCAATAGAAGCATCACCATCATCTTGAGATTTGTTAGAATCTAAATCAAAGGTGTCTTTGTTTTTCTTCTTCTCCTCCTTGTACTCCTTTCAGAAGCGCCCAATTTTTCCATAGTTCCAACATACTGTCTTGGAATTTCTAGGAGATTTGGATCTCCCATAGGATTTGGATTTGTGATAGAAAGCATCTTTCTTGTCTTTCTTTTTCCCTTTTTTTTGGGCCTACCACGAACCACAAGAGCCTCCTTTGCCAATTCAGAAGACTTTCTCTACATTTCTTTAGATAATAGTGAAGACACCACTTCATCCATCTTGAAGGTGGTTGTAGTACTGCCAATGGCCATGACAAGGTGGTCCCATGAGTCTGGCAAAGAACAAAGAAAGGTCATGCAATGATCCTCCTCCTTCATTGACTTCACACCAATAGAAGTCAATTGTGCAACTATGATGTTGAAGGCATTCTGGTGATCTACAACCAATCCTCCATCTTCCATCCTCAGAGAATACAACTTCTTCCTCAGGAATAACTTGTTTAGTAGGGATTTAGCCTCATAAACATCACCAAGTTTCTTCCATAACTCTTTCGTAGTCTTCTCTTCATGAACATTTAACAGGACAGAATCAACTAAATAGAGGCTCACAAGACCCTTAACTTTATGATCTTTGATATCCCAATCTGCCTGTGCCATTTCTATTGGTTTTGTTTTGGGAATTGTTTCCCATAGGTCTCTACAAAAAGCATGTCTTCCATTTTATGCTTTAACAACTTGAAATTGCTGCCATTAAACTTTTCCAAATCTATCCTTTTGGATGTGCCTGCCATCTTTTTCCTACAACAAGATTACAAAATACTCTAGATAGACTCCCACTCAATCAAAGATTAGCTCAAAAAACCCCTACCCAACAACTAGGATCAAATGTGATCAAGCTCTGATACCAACTTGAAGGAAGCAAGGTATGCAGAAAACACTTCCTACACTAACCTAATGAGGGGAATAGTATGCAAATTCTTTGAAATCCTTACAATTGCAGCAATGTTAAACACATAACATAAAGATTATAGTACCAACACAACACATAGAATAATAGTGACACAAGATATATCATGGGGAAAACCTTTTTAGGTAAAAAAACCCCACACTCCAAAACCTACACAATATATTATCAAATCTGAAAATGGATTGCAATACACTTGCAATGCAAGTTCTTTCAGGAGTCTACAAATGTCATTTCTAGAGTGATTTCGGTAGCATAACAGTACCTGTACAAACACTATACAAACTACAACTCCAAACACTGCATTATATAGAGTTATAAGGCAAATTTTAGAAGCCTCTAGAGATGGGCATCCATCTTGGCCACATGGTCATTTTCCAAGTCAAAGTTCACTTGTCTAATATGATTTCAACTCTCTTACATCTGTCATAACATGGCATATTTGACTTCCCAAGGTATAGCACTCCAAGGCTAAAATAGGCAATGACAGATGCTCTTACGCATCTTACAACTATCATAAAAATCTGCAACATGACAACACTTAATGTTGTAAGAGAATATGTCATACATGACTAAAAATAGAATATTCCTCTTACAACATGTCATATACCAACTTGGGAACCCAAAGATTCCTTGTCCACATACAAAGATGCTTCTTGACACTTGTCTTCACTGGTCATAGGAATCTCTATACTTGGCTCTTACACGTCATAGATTCTATCATACACAATAACACCTCTGTCATACTACAAGATGCTGACACATGGCATATTAGTGCCACCTCAAATGGGATGCTCAAATCCACATGTGTTTGACTTGACCATCCATGTCACATTACAAGTAGGATGACATGTCACAATGCCACCTTATACTAAATTTAAAAATAGGATGTGCAAGTATATACAAATTAGGCAATAAATAAACACACAATTAAGATATCCATGCTAGGAAATTGCAAAGGTTGAGACATCTTAATTCCCAACACAAAGAATATGCAATCAATTTTTTCACATCCTTAGTGATATCTGAGGGACCTAAATATTCAACCAAAGGAAGGGGATCAAGGGTCTTTGCTTCCTTACTGATGTCTAAATTACTTGAATATTCAACTAAAGTAGGAAGATTGATAGTATGACCCATAGAGTTTTCATGCACTATGATAGCGAGAGAATTTTTAGTGTTATTGGATGAAAGCTCATTGTCTACCCATGGGATGTTCTTGGTTGGAGAGGGCTCTTTATTCACCAATGTTTCATCTTGGCTAGAGACTCACATTGTAATAAAAAGGTGGTGGGAGCTCTTCATTCACTAATACTTCATCTTGGCCTGAGAGAGCATTGGAAGGAAGAAATGGTGGTATGATGTTAAGATATGTGTCAATGAAATCATCCTCTTGCATCAAAGTGTACTCATGAGAAGGAACAAATTTGGGAGAGTGATCATAAGGTAAACCTAAGTTATCATCGCATGTTTTAGCAATAGGTGTTGTAGTGGAATGTTCCATAAAGTCATCTAAGGCTTCATCTAACATCTTGAGGTCATCACTAGTATATATATTATTGATCATGAATTTAGTGAGATCATCTAATATCAAAGGATATATTCCCATGAGATTTGTGAAGCTATGAAAATCAGATATATAACAAAGGATTTCATATGTGGAGTACATAGATAGATCAACATCATGTATGTATGCTATTTGTTCCAAGACTGGTACAGTCACGATAGTAGGGTCCACAAAATGAACTGTCTAGACCATGCAACAAGAGTAAACATGACGGAAACAACTCAAAGATATGAAACAAAACATAGGTACAATCATTTAGTATATCATAGAATTCAAATATAGATCAGTCGGCAACATGCAGGCTTACAATTAGGGCTCACAAGACTAATTACAAAATATCAGAATATGCTCAAGATATAGCTTTAAAGCTCCTTCACAATGAATCCAAACTATGAACTTATGCTATCAATCTTTACTACTTTCCTAGGCATTTATTACATCATTATACATCATCTCTAAAATAATAGATTCCTTTGCATCAGCCAAGGAAGATCACAAACTCCAAAAAAGAGCTGTAACATGTGTACTTGGATAAGTCAGACCTAATTGCATAGAGTTCCTCTGCAAATGAATTGAATGATGTGTAGATCTCAAGGAAGGTTGGCCATGAACCAAAGATTAATGAATGATGTGTCATTAGGCCTCATGGATTAGGAAATGCTCCACAAGTCTTCTCCTTTAGTTAATTATCAGAGGTTGTCAAGATGCTCTGTTCTAAGAAAACAATTGATCTTTTGATAGCGATATATTTTTGGTACTTTAAACAAATGCTCTGCAAATTGGATATGATATAGATGAATGTAACAAGATGCTACGTCTAACTCTGCAAGGTTAGAAATGATATTGTGGAAGAATACAGACTAAAATATAGAAATTGCTACTGACTGAACTACCTAAATTGAACTGAAAAATGAAAAGAAACAAACTGAACTGCAAACCAACTGAAATGCAATTTTTTTTGTTGATGCAAGATTTCTCTTGAACAAGAGATGCTCCTGCATCAGACATCTAGGGCTATTGAAAACAAGTGAGTCCCTCACTTTGCTGGGGCTAGAGGAAATGAAGATGGTCTACCTCATCCTAAGAAATCCATGATGAATCTTCTTCTGGTCTGCCTTTCCACTTCACAAGGTATTCTTTGTATTGTCTTCCTCTAGTGCTACATCAACTCTGCTATCCAAAATGTCTCCAATCTACTCCGGTGCTTGTTGTGGTAATTGCTTCTTCAAGTCTTCTTCAAGGTTGTCACTAAACTCTACTTCATCATACTGATATAAGTTTACAATGTTGAAAATAGGTGATATACCCAATGTCTCTGGTAGCTCCACTTTATATATATTCCCTGAATCAAATTTCTTGAATCTTACAAGGTCCAAACTTCTTCATCTTCAACCTGTTATATGTCCCAACTGGAAATCTTTCTTTTCTCAAGTATACCATCACTTCATCTCCAACTACAAATTCCTTATGTCTTCTCTTCTCATCTGCTTGTTCTTTATATTTGTTTTTCATCTCTTCCAAATTCTTCTTCATTTGATCATGCACTATCTTCATATGTTTTGCAAATTCTTCTGCTTTTGCACTTCTCTTCTCTTCCATACTAATATCTCTCAATTCTGCAACTCCTCTAGGGTTTACTCTGGTAACAATCTCAAAAGGTGTTCTTCTGGTACTCCTATTTACTAAATTATTGTATGTAAATCTAGATTGTGAAATAATTAAATCCCAACTTCCTTCCTTTTCTCCAACCAAACATCTCAACAAGTTTCCCAAACTCCTATTCACTACTTCTATTTGTCCATTAGTCTATGGATGAAAAGATGAACTAAATTTCAAATCTATCTTCATCTGCTTCCAAAGTGTCTTCCAAAAATATCTAAGAAATATGGTGTCTCCGTCTAAAATTATACTCTTAGGTAATCCATGCAATCTCACAATTTCCTTGAAAAATAGGTTAGCTACATGCACTGCATCAATTGTCTTCTTACAAGGTATGAAATGTGTCATCTTTAAAAATATGTCCACCACTACAAATATTGAATCATGTCCTCTCTATGCCTTTAGTAATCCCATCAGAAAATCCATGCTTATGTCTTCCCAAGGTATCTCTGATACCATCAAAGTTTTATACAATCCAGTATTTTGACTACTTCCTTTTGTAACTTGACAAACTCTACAACTCTACACAGATTTCCTAACATCCTTATGTATTTGAGGCCAAAAGTAATTTTCACTTACCAAAGCTACGGTCTTGTCAATGCCAAAATGTCCTGCCAATCCTCCACTGTGTTTCTCCTTGATCAAATTATCTCTCATTAAACTTCTAGGTATGCATAACTAATTTCCTTTGAACAACATATATTCTTGAATGAAATAATCCAACCATTTGCTCCTATCTATCACAAGAAGTTCCTTACATGTTTTACAATGTTCTGCAAAATCAGTGTCTCCCTCATACAGGTTCTTTAATTCATCAAATCCTAACACTTCAATTCTCATCTCTGTCAACAAGTTCCTTCTCCTACTCAATGCATCTGCAACTTTGTTTGATTTTCCACTCCTATGTTTCAACACAAATGTATAACTCTGCATGAACTCTACCCATCTCATATGTCACTGATTCAACTTACCTTGACTCTTCAAATATTGCAAAGGTTGATTATTTGTATACAACATAAATTCCTTAGGCAACAAGTAATATCTCCACTTCTTTAAGGCTTGAATTATGGCATAGAACTCTTGATCATAAACTAAATATCTTCTCCTTGCATCATTCAACTTCTCATTGAAATATGCTACAGGTCTTCCTTCTTGACTTAACACTACTCCAATTGCACTCCTAATTGCATCACAATCTACTTGAAATACCTTATTGAAATCTGGTAATGCTAAAATAGGTTGCTCTATCACTTTTTTCTTCAATAGTTCAAAACTTTTATATGCTCCTGGTGTCCACTTAAAGTCTTTTCTATCACCTCTCATCATCTCTGTCATAGGGTTGCAAACTGAACTAAAATTTCTAATGAACTTCCAGTAGAAACTAGTCAATCCATGAAATGATCTAACCTCTCCAATGCTCTCTAGCATAGGCCATTCAATAATTGCTCTTACTTTCTTAGGGTCCATCTTCAATCCTTCCATAGAAATCACAAATCCCAAGTATACCAATTCTTCCTTCATGAAACTACACTTCTTGATATTGATCAACAATTTCTCTTCTCTCAACCTCTGTAAAACTTGTCTAATATGCCACAAATGTTCCTCCTTTTGTCTTACTAAAAATAAGAATATCATCCAAGTATACAATCACAAACTTACCCAAGAATTTCCTCAAGACCTTGTTCATCAATCTCATGAAAGTACTCAATGCATTTGTCAATATAAAAGGCATTACTAACCACTCATACAATCCTTTATTTGTTTTAAAAGAAGTCTTACATTCATCTCCTTCTCTGATTCTAATCTGATTGTATCCACTCTTCAAATCTATCTTTGTGAAATATTTTTCTCCAATCAAATAATCCATGATATCATCCATCCTAGGTAAAGGAAATCTATACCTAACTGTGATCTTATTTATTGCTCTGGAGTTTGTATGTACATTCTCCATTCTCCATCTTTATTTGGTTCTAACACTGCAAGTACTACACAAGGACTCAAACTTTCTCTGATCAAACCTTTCCTTAATAACTCTTGTATCTTCCTATTCAATTCTTCATTCTCCATTGATGTCATTTTGTGTGCTGCTTTGTTACGCAAACTAGCTCTAGGAATAAGATCCATGTGATGATTGATACTCATGATAGGTGGCAATCCTTTAAGATACATTGTCTAATGTGATATCTTCATACTCTATCAGCAACTTTGTTATCTCTTCTAGTTGTGATTCTTCAGTCTCCTTCTTCAATGTTTTAGGCTTCTTAGGAATCAAAGCATAACACATATTCTCATATCTCAAACCATCCAAGAATGTCCTCCCATCTACCAAATAGATTCTAACATTCCCACATACTTCACTCTTAGGATCATCTTCCAAAGGAATCAAGGTAATTCTCTTCCCATTTGATGTTATAGTGTATGTATTCTTTCTACAATCATGTATATCTTTTCTATCATACTACCAAGGTCTACCCAACAAAATATGACAAACATCCATAGGCATAATATCACATTATACTTCATCATGATAAGATCCAATATAAAATTTTACCAAACATTGTTCACTCACCAATACCTTATGATCATCCTAAATCCATGCTATCTGATAGGGATTAGCATGTTTCAATCTTTCCAACTTAAACTTAGTCACCATCTCCTCTAAAACTAGGTTATCTAAACTACCACTAGCAATTACAACTTTACAACATTTACCTCCTAATTTGCATCTGGTTATGAACAAACTTTTCCTCTACGGTGGTTCCTCATTTGTCTCTACTTGAAATATTGCTCTCCTCATCACAAATGATTCTCCTTTCTTCAGTTTACCAATTGAACTAGGTGATCTAACATGTTATTCTTCAACATAGGCTGCTCTTCCACTATTCTCTATTCTCTTGCTTGTACCCCCTTGATTACATTCAAATGCTCTATGTCCTTCACCTCCACACTTGAAACAAGTGCCTTTGGATGTTCTCTTATCAAATCCTCTTCCTTCTCTTATGTATCCTTCATTCCAGTATGCACTAGGGTTTCCTCTCCGATAAAAAATTATGTCATCTCTCTGGTAAGCATTATTATCTCTGTCATCCTTTTTGAATGTGTTCTCTTGTCTGATCTATTCCACAAATGATCTATCTCCTCCAAAAAATGTTTTGCCTCTCTAAAATTTACCTCCTTTGCCTCTCTGTCTCTGATCATGCCTCTTATTCAACTTTTCTTCAACTTTCAGGGCAAACTGGTATGCTTCTTCCAGTGTTGTCATCCTCACCAAACTTTATTCTTCTTGAATGTTCAATCTTAATCAATTGATATATCTAGCCAATTTCTCCTTGCTTGCCTCACTATGTCATGTCCTTATGATCATCTTATGAAATTCTTTAGTACACTCCACAAATTTCTTGTTTTGTCTCAGGTTTTGCAAGCTTTTCAACAACTCCAACTCATAGTCAATAGTTATAAACTAATTCTTCAATTTTGTCACCATCTTATCCTCTTTTGTTTCTATCCAGCTGAACTTCTTTCCACCATAAAGTAGCATGTCCTTTCAACTTTGTCTTCACAAATTTTACCTTTTCTGGATCTTCAACTTCTTCATATTCAAAGTATTCTTCCATGTCATTTATCCAGTCAATCAACTCTGCACAGTTCAAATTGCCAATGTAATTTAGTACATCAACTCTAGGTCTCTTTCCCATCTTTGAGATAGCTCTCAACATCTTGACTTGATCTGATTCTTCTTCTTCATCACCTCCTAGAGTTTCACCAATGTGTTCAATAGATTGAAATTCTTCTTCATCATCACTTTCAACATTAGGTCTCATTGTTAATCCTCTTCATCTATCTTCTTCAACAACATCCAATCGAATTCTCATCATTTTCATCATTTCCATCATATCATCCATTGTACCAATCATTGTTCCAATGACAGGGATTCTCCTCGACGGCATTCTTCCTAAGATCAAGTGCAACTCCCTCAATTCGGCAATCGGGCTACAAGGTGACAACTACCTCACAATCGGTGATTGGTTGTGACACAAGTAACCTACCTCAATTTGGTGATTTGTTCATGGCAAGATCTTACAGAATTCCTTCACCAACTTCACTCAATTTGCTCCTAAAGATTTGAACTTTCGCTCTGATACCACTCGGTGCAGTCACTGTAGGAATGTCCACAAAATGAACTATTCAAACCATGTAGAAAGAGTAAACACAACGGAAACAACTCAAAGATATGAAATAAACATAGGTACAATCATTTAGTATATCATAGAATTCAAATATAGTTTAGCCGACAACATGCAAGATTACAATTAGGGCTCATAGGCTTGATTACAGAATATCAGAATATGCACAAGATATAGCTTTGAATCTCCTTTACAATGAATCCAAACTATGAACTTATGGTATTGATCTTCACTGCTTTACTAGGCATCTATTACATCATTATATATCATCTCTAGAACATTAGATTCCTCTGCATTGACCAAGGAAGATCACAAATTCTAACGAAGAGCCGTAACATGTGTACATGGATAGGTTAGACCTAATTGCTTAGATTTCCTCTGCAAATGACTGGAATGATGTGATGATCTTGAGAAAGGTCGGCCACAAACCAAAGATCAATGAATGATGTGTTGTTAGGTCCCACAAATCGTGAAATGCTCCACAAGTCTTCTCCTTTAGCTGATTATCAAAGGTTGTTAGGATGCTCTATTCTAATAAAATAGTTGATCTTCTAATAGCGATATATTTTCAGCACCTTAACCAAATGCTCTACAAATTGGATATGATGTAGATGAATGTACCAAGATGCTATGTCTAGCTCTGCAAGGTCTGAAATGATACTACAATAGAATACAGACCAAAATATAGAAACTGCTACTAACTGAACTGCCTAAACTAAACTAGAAAATTAAAAGAAACAAATTAAACTACAAACTACTGAAATGCAAACATTTTTGGTTGATGCAAGATTGCTCTTTAACCATGGATGCTTCGACATCAAAGAATTGAGGATATGCATGAGTAAATTTAGGGAAATGATCAATGTCTATGATGTATACAAATAGAGCTTCCAAGGAAGTATCCATGATATATGTTTTCAAATGAATTCCAAATCAGATTTCAGAGGGTTTTCAAAACTTGTGCAAGAACAAGTGCAAAAGTATGTATGAGAATGACCTAAAATGCTTGATTTTTCAATTTTTTCAATGCAAATCACTAAGAGAAGAGGTGTTGTGAAAAATTTCAAGAGGGATAGAAAATAATATTCCTAATAATAGTCCAATTATGCAGCAATATCTTTCACAACATGCTTTTGATACAAATCTAGAGTGATGACAAGTGAAAACCTAGTGAGAATGTGCTAAAATATGCAATTTTTCAACAATTTTCAATGCGAACGAGTAAGAGAAAGGGTGTTGTAAGTAAAATTGTGATGGAAAGCAGATTATAATAGTAATATAAGTCACCTAATGCAATAAAACCCATCACAACATGCCTATAGTGCCAATCTAAGTCAAACCCTAGTGAAAATATAGCTAAAATATGCAAATTTTCACAAATTTTCAATGCAAAGGCCTAATAGAGGGGGCGTTGTAAGGAATTTGAGGAGGGATAGAAAATAACATCCCTGATAACATCCAATTAGTGCAGAAAAATCCCTCACAACACTCTTGTAGTGCAAATCTAGAGAGACAATAAGGCCAGATCTAGTGAAAATGCAAGGTTTTCAATCCCTAGACATGAAATTTTGCAAGAAAGCCACTATGATGCAATAATACAATTAGAAATAAGTCCTAATGAGAGTTTTGAAAGGGTAGTAAAATTTGAAACAAGATTTTGACTACAAACCCTATCTAATGCAAAACTAGGTTTTTATGAAAAATGCACAATTTCAAGCAATTTTTAACAATTTAAGCATGAAAATGCAATGCAAGTAAATACTAAATGATCAATTTCTGTAATTTAAATCAAATCTAATAAAAATTATAGAAATAAAATACCAATTAATTCAAATTATGCTAAAATGCAAGGCTAAGATGCCAATTTTTTTCAATTTTTTTAATTTTTCAATTTTTTTTGTAATTTTTTGAATGCAATAAGATGAATGAATGCAAATCTATCACACAAAACTCAACAAGGTGCCAAAAAGTCTAAAAAGGAGGGGGTGAATTTGGTTAATGTTTCAAAGGTAAATCCTCCTTTCACCGCAAACATTCAAGGGCATATCAACTGAGTTAAATCTCCAGTCATAGGAGCATTCACCTATCAGGTTAAGCTACCACTTGGAATGATGTAGAATCTTAGATGTATCAAACAATATCTTAATTTGATGCTTAATTTCGCCTAAATTCCTAAATATGTAAAATAGTAAACAGATCATTGAATTACAGAAAATCCTTTTAGACTAAGGTGAAGGACAAAGATATTTAACTCACTATTTTTTGAAGTTCAAAAAGTGGAAAAGTCAGGGACACAAGGGCTAGCACCCAAGTCCAAGGTACACTTTTTGTCATGGAATCTAGAACTTCTCCTAACACTAATCTACATTGCAACTTCCATTTCTAACTCAAGAAAAATGAAGGACATAGGGACTAGCGCCCTAGTCTAGGAATGTTCACCAGAGTCCTCTGCTTCTTAGATCCTAAATCTTTGATGTCTGCTACTCCCTTTTTGTAACTTCACTCTGTGAAACTCAGTACCTGTAACATACAATCACAAAGAAGTGTGGGAGGGGGTTATGGTGTTTAGAGGCATGCCTAAGTCAAGCCCCAGAGAGACATTCAAGTCTTTTGAACACCATTGTCAGATATGGCTACGTATCCCAGTGGGATAGAGGCAAAAATGTAAATGATAAATGATTGAAAACACAATAGATATCACCTTGAAGTGTAGATATCATGGAAGTAATATGCTCTTCATGCCATGAGGAGATGGAGTCAAATTTGCAAATACAAACACAATAACAGCAAATTACTGCTCTACAACACAATGAATGCCTTGAATCACTTTCATAAAATCACAATGCTCATCTAGTTTCCATCTAGTTTTCAAATAAAATCTAATCATGCTTATATATGCAACTACAAAGATTCCTACTAAGAATTTCATAATTCAAACTTGAGATGTCAGCATAGGACCTAAATAATGGTCATAAAACTGACATTCAGATTTAGGGCCGACCCAAAATAGGGTAGGACTAGGGTACTAGTGGCCAAGTCCACCCCCTTGTTTATGTTCATGGATCATCAAAATAGCACTCCCTAGGTCCTATTTGCCATAAGACTTTAGGGTTTTCTCATCGCGAGTTAAAAATATCACACAAGATGCTCTAAATGCAATTTAAGGACCCAGGAGCTAAACCATAAGAGGGAAAAGCCCCCAAAAGTACATTTTCTGACATAACACCCTTTAAGGATGACGGAGGAGGAACCTTGGCAAACAATTCCTTTACCTCTTGGGTGAGGAGATTCCTTCAACTCAGGCTACTTTTCAACCTCTATTTGTTTGGTAGGAGGAATTGAAGTTATAGGGGACTGAGAGGATCAAACTAATTTTGTTATTAACTTTGCATTATATTTTTGATATGCCAGGAAGAACTAATCTTCTCTTGGATGATTTGGTTCAATAGGTTGTGGGCAAAAGTAGTCTAAGTTAAAGTTTCCTTGATTAGCCAAAGGTTCCATCCACTATGATGTACAACATGAACCCATCCTTGATGAGGGAATTTTGAACACTTATGAATGGTAGAGGGAACCACTTTCATGGACTTGAGCTAAGGATGGCCTAGTTTCACACGAAATAGGTCCAAGGTGGGAATGATGACAAATGGTTGTTCCAAAGCTTTCTCCACCACTTTAATCAAGAGTGTGATCTTCCCTATAACAGGGATGAACTATCCATTATGTGTCTTAATCATTATACATGTAGGTATTGAACACAAAGAATACTGAGAGGGGGGATGAATCAATATTCTATAAAACCACTTCTTGTATTGTTCTTTAATCCAATTACCAAATTTAGTAACATGAAAGTAGAATAAACATAATAACAACAACCATAAAGACATAACATATAGACACTAGAATTTTTACGTGAAAAACCTAAAAAGGGAAAAACCATGGTGAGTGTTAGCTCACAATATATTATGATAATAATACTAAATTACATGAAGGCTCACTACCTTAGGGCTCACTGCCCAAGGACTCACTATCCAAAGAAATGCTCACTATATAAGGCTCACTGCTAAATAGAAGAGAAGATAGAAGAAGGATTAGCTCACTTCCAAGAGATGACTACTACTAGTGCATCTACAAAATGCTGAGGTGCAATACCAATTAGCTCAGTATATAGATTCAAAGGACTTCATATTGTCTGCCCTACTTTTCTGCTCTAGTTCACATATGCTTCTATTTTCCACCCTTATTATCCTTTACTGTTCTACAAACTACCTTAGATTATTCACATATGGAATTCACACACTATTTTAACATTTTTCATTTTTCCAACACCAAAATTCATCAAATATATATATCCGCATCAAGATTCATCTCATAAACAGGTCGACAACCTAGACATGAAACGTGTAAACAAGTGTTGTACCTTGTCATCTTGATCTTGTGCTCAAATAGGAATGTGGACCCAAAAAACATACAATAGTCTTCATATAGGTCGGCATCAATCATTCAACTACTTAGATTGATTGTTCAAACAATATATCTTCTCCACATATAGATCTAACATGCCTATTGGCTTGTTTCTTAAGAACACACTCAACCAATTCAACTGTCACATCATAACTTCCACTGCGGAGCATATGAGACTCTAAAAATCATAGCCAACATTCATCATTGACCTCTTAGCATACCTTCAAAACTACAAGACAAAATATGCCACAATAGAGGAATGTAGACCCTTTCACTATGGTACTATGCACTATTCCAGACTTGACTCTGTTCAATTGTACTTAGATATTTCACCATATGACTTCCAGAGAAAGTCAAGACTTGAACATTGAAACAAATGGTCATCAAATAGCTATGAATAACATACCTAAACTATATATAATAATCTTCAACTGCAGAGGCATACTGACCCAAACACTATCATTTACACTATATAATGTATACTGCCCATACTTAGTCATTTATTCTTTCAGAGTAAAGTTTCTTAGCCATGCCAGTAGAAACCCTTTTTCTTGTTTCCATCAATAACAACATTCAACATTCATCAGAGCAGTGTCTCTTGCCAACAATCTCCCCCTTTGGCATTGATGGCAACACTTAGTGAAAAATGCTCATCTGCTCCCCCTTACTATATGAACTTTGTTTTTCTGCTCCTCCTTAGGTTTTTGCCCATTTTTCACTAGTTTTCTTCTCCCCTTTCACATCAATGGAAAAGGTGTGTGTACAGAAGTCAAAATTGTGTCAAAAATGCAAAAACTATCATGCTATGCCGCATATGTACATGTACAATCTTCAACTTAATATGTTGTGGGTTGTAGGATGTCAATGAAAATGTTGTTGATTTGAACTAACTCCCTATTCCAACTCTTCTTAGTATTGTCCAAAATTTGAATATGGCCACTCATTAGGAAGACTAATTTCTCTTACTTTTGTATATTAGAAGGTGTGTCAATTAGTGTACTTACATGTAGTGCTTCTGCTGCAAGATTTGACATTGAGTGAAGATTGAGACTTATTAGTCATCTCAATTGACACATTCTATTTTTCATTTGATCCCTCTTATTCACCAGATTACTTAACTCATTATGGATATTGATCACTTGTATCTCTTTGTTGCTTACTGACTCAATTGCTAGATCAAATGACTTAGAAATATTTGTCATCTATAGTTTCAAATTGTTGATCTTCTCCTCTAATTCCTTTGTGGCTTATGGCAATGACAAACAATTTTTTTACAAATCACAAGGTTCTTTTATGGTACTCTGTATACCTTTTATTCCATTGTCTAATGAAGTTTTATCATTGATGAACATGGTCTTCAATTCATCTAATCTTTTATCATCAAACTCTTTTCTTACTTTTGTTTCTGCAGACTTTTCAAAAGATTCAAAGTGCATACTTATAGAGTTTATGAGTCCCTTGAGTTGATTTCTTGAAGACATCAAGGTATCCTTTTGATATTATGGCATCACCTTCTCCAAAATGTTGGATGCTTCACCAATTATCTCACTATCCTATATGTGTGACTTCATTATTTCTTCTTGTACCTTTTCTTGCACAATTGATACCAATTTAAATTTCTGCACAGGGGACATTGAATCCAAATTTATTGGTCCCTGCAAAAATTTAGGCTCATCCAAGACTTGTTTTTCTCTTTCCAAGAATTTCTTGACAGACTTCACAGTGTCTCTTGCTATACTAGAAACTTCTTCTTCTTGGTTTTGTTCCAGAGGATCTAAATCCATGCATCATTTGCATCATTCTTTTGTTCTGGTACAGAGTTTTCTTTAGATTGTTCCTCTTCTTCATCATCATCTTTATTTTGTTCCTCAATCTTTTCCTTGTCTATTTGATCATTAGTTTGTTGTTCTAGGGGAATACTTGTTTTGGATCGATTCTTTATAGCAGTGTCTGAACTAGTAGCAGGGACTGGATCTTCTTTCTCCTTTAGCTCTTCATCACTTTTGTCTAATCCTAGATCCATGTTCACCTCAGGAATAGATGTATCATCTTCAAATTTTGTTTCTTCTCTATCATATATAGTTGGAATATAATGTTCTTTTAATCTCTCAAAGTGATTTCATTAGTCTCCTTCACTACTTTCTCAATGTCATCTGACATGAGAGTATTCATTCTTTTCTTTAGTCTAAAATCCTTGTTGAGCACTTTGGAGATTTTTTTTGTCTTTAGGAGTGATCTCCGGACATAACATTATTAGTGGATTCTCTCTGAGTTCAACACCCTTTACCATAGAAGATTCTTTTCTTGCAGTCATGATACTACCCAAGCTATCTATGAGATCAGTAATTATCTTAGTGAGGGCTTTGTTGTAGATGTCCAAGTATCTGATAATAGCAGTCTCAATGATCCTCGTCTAGATCGTCATACTCATCATACAGTTGGGATATGGGTTTCAAATTTCCATCAATTGTTATGGCCTTTAGGACATCTTCAAGACTTATAGTAGTTTCTCCTGTCTGAGACTCATCTTTCCCTAGCCTTTTCTTGGTTCCACCCTTACCGGTAGGTTTCTACTTGCTACTCCTAGAGGCTTTAGTAGCCTCAGTTTTCATCTTCTTCACTTCTTCATCTGATTTTTTCTCTTCCTCATCCACTCCTATACTGACATACATTCTATGACCTTTGGTTTTCTGTCTTTTGAATCTTTTGTTAGTGGGCTTCTTTGTGGGTGCCTCTACACTAATAGATGAGGTAGGACTAGAGGTTTTTGATGCAGTTGTTGTAGAGACTAAACCTCTTATCCTCTTCCTTGTTACATTTGGTTCCTCTGCCTTTGCCTCAGGCCCTTCTAGAGCCTTCATAGGTTCTTTCTTTTTCTTCTCTTTTGCAACCCTTTCTGCCTATCCCTCTTGTCGTACATCCTAAACTTTTAGAGTTTTTTCAGTTGTTCTTGCCCTTGATTTGGCAACTTCTTATTTTATAATCCCTATGCTCTGAGGATATTCTTCCACCAATTTTCTTACCTTTTTTTGGGTTTCATGTTTCGTTAATTCAACATGGATTTTTATAGACAATTCTTCATAAGTGTCAAATCTTAGCTCAGAAGTATCCCTAGGTTTGCTTAACATGTGCTTGGCATAACTATCTAACATCTGCATCCACATCATACCCCATTGGCATAATCCAAATTGTTCTAGGCTCAACAGCTTCCATCATGCATTGATCTTTATTTACAATAAAATAGATGTCATTTTTGTATTTTTTAACAGTTGTTTTGGGGATTATTTCCTTGGATTGCATTACCCTTTGGAAGTTCTTAAAATAGCCCGATAGGGTTGTAGTTTGTGCATCATAACTTCCAATACTATTTAAATGATTTCTTATTTGTACCACAATAGGTCTGTCTTCAGTCCAAAATAGATTTTTCATACCAGGTAACTCTTGCATGAAATAGAAGAACAAGCATATGATTAATTTATTGAACTTGAAGGGATATTTGATTTCTTTTGTCTTCTTCAGGTTCTCCATTAACTATTGTTGAAGTAGTTCACATAGGTTATACTCTGCATTTTCATTAACCATTGGATAGGCAGTATATATGGCAATACCAGAGACAAAGTTCTCATGGTTTATGAAATAGACCTTGTAGCCGATCACCATGGATGCAAACCTAACTACATGATCTTCACTATCATTGATTGTCAATGCCCTTTTGTCAAATTTTTCTCTGGTAGCTTTCATTACTATATCATTTTTCATAGCCTTTAATATAGGCACTGTACTAGTAGAGTTTAGTCCTGTGACCACCCTTATGGCATCTTTGGTGATCTTGAATGTGGAATTAAGCCACATAAACTCATCGTGAATTCATATTAAGATATACCAGACCCATCCACCTTCTGCAAAGACTAGAAAAATCTATATACTGAATGAGTTTTTTTCCTCCAATGCCTTGTATTCTTCTTTCAAGTCAAATGTATCACCACTTAGATGTTTTAGATATAGGTCTGTGAGTTGACTACCCTAATGTTCCTCTAGGGCAACATGAATATAAACCCTAACATCTTCTACATGCATCACATCAAACAAAATTTCTAAAAATACACCATTTGGATCGACCTCTATTGATTTGAATGGATGCTTCTTAAATTTTGGTTAGGCTCTCTTAGTTATATCAATAACTTGTGTTTCCATTTTTGTAAAGATTCAAATAAGTTCACAGTTTCAAATCTAAAAAATACCTCTTTTGTCAAACTAGGGTTTTTCTTGATCCTGCCCTGCTTTGGAAATCACTAATCTCTAGGATTTTCACTTTAGTTCACCTTAGACACTTGAGAGTTTGAATGCAAAGTGATTTTTCCTGTAGATACAACCCTTTCAACCTTCACTTGTCAAGACCTAATCATCATAAATGCTATCTTTCAAAAAGATGTCACACTTCTCTATTAAACTTAGTTAATCAAGATTGCTCCACAATGTTCTGCATTTGACTCTTTCTTCTAGAATTACTTTCAAAAGATCTATCATATGAATCTTTACATCACATCTTCATGTTGGGTCCTAGCACTGAAAATATAGCTAAGGGATTAGGATTTTCATTATAGCTCCCACTGAGCTAGAGCTCTCCATCTACTTCCCAGAGGAAGTATCTACACTAAAAACTAGTACAGATTCATTCCTGACCTTATTTGCATCCTTCTTAATCTAGACCTTCCTCATTTCCTTCTTGATTTCCATTGGATCAATCTTGTTCTTGAATTTATCTTCTCTTTGCTCTATTTTCCTCTTCTCTGTAGGATAGTCTCTCTTCTCATTCTTGCTTCTGCAGAATCTTGCAACATGTCCAAACTTATTGCAATTGTAGCATACCACATTCCTTTGTCCTTGATTCCTTTTATTGATTGGATTCATTCTTGATCTACATTGACTGGCCATAGGTCCAAATCTATTACATGCAAAACACTTCCCATTGAAGGATTGAGTATTCCTTGCATTGTAAAAACTATTCCTTACCAGACTTCTGCATTCATTTGATCTATGACCAATTTTCTTGCAATTGAAACATTGACCAGAGGACGATGCAACATTCTGATTCATTATACTCCTACACTGAGTAGCCTTATGACCAAAATTATTGCAATTAAAATAATAGCCATTGAAAGATGGGTACCTTTGAGCATTTGGTTGCCCAACCGGAGGTCTTTTAGGTCTTGTTCTCTAATTTCAAAACTGGTTGCCTTTATTTTGCTTAAACTTAGTGTTTACTTGGACTAATTTTGGACTTTCTCTGTTTTCAAATCCCAAGCCTTGCTTGTCATCTAAACTCTTCAGACTTTAAATCAGTTCATCAAGCTTTGTAGAGCTTATTTCGAACTTTTCTTCATAGCTCTTAGCCTTCTCTAAATCTAAGTTCAGGCTCACAGCTTCTTTTTCAAGTTTAGCACATTCTTCCAACTTGATTTTTACCAACAAATTTAGATCTTCTTCTATTTTTTATTTTTCTACAACTTCCACTTTCAAATCATCCAAGGTATCATTGGCTGATATCAATTGTTCACTAACTTCCTTGTATTTCTCTTTAAACTTCTTGACTTGTTCCTTTAGCTTTAGAGTGCATTCATCAGCTTCTTGTATGTTCTTCAGATCCATGATTTGTGCTTCAAATTTTTCAAGATCTTCAAGAGTAGCTTGTAATTCATCATTGCTTTCATATGAGGCTTTAGGAGAAGTGATATATATTCTAGCTATCATGTGTACACATTCCCAAATCTTCCTCAAGATGTTAAGTTTCTTCCAAGGAACCTTGCTCTGATACCAATTGTTAAACACAAAGAATACTGAGAGGGGGGGGAGGTGAATTAGTATTCTACAAAACCACTTCTTGTATTGTTATTTAATCTAATTACGAAATTCAGTAACATGAAAGTAGAATAAACATAGGAACAACAACCATAAAGACATAACATAAAGACACTAAGATTTTTATCTTGGAAAACCCAAAAAGGGAAAAACCATGGTGAGTGTTAGCTCACAATATATTATGATAACAATACTGAATTAAATGAAGCTTCACTTCCTTAGGGCTCACTACCCAAGGAGTCACTGTCAAAAGAAATTCTCACTACATAAGGCTCACTACCAAATAGAAGAGAAGATAGAAAGGATTAGCTAACTGCCAAGAGATGACCGCTATTGGTGCATCTATAGAATGCTAAGGTGTAGTTACAATTAGCTTAGTATACAAATTCAAAGGACTTCATACTACCTACCTTTCTTTTCTTCTCTGCTTCACATATGCTTCTATTTTTTGCCCTTATTATCCTTTACTATGCTACAAACTACCTTAGATTATGCACATATGGAATTCGCACACTATTTTCACATTTTTCATTTTTCCAACACCTAAATATATCAAATATATATATATATATATATATATATATATGCAACAAGATTCATCTCACAATTAGGTCGACAACCCAGACATAAAACGTGTAAACAAGTATTGTACCTTGTCAGCTTGATCTTGTGCTAAAATAGGAATGCAGACCCAATGAGGTAATTCATTGTCAATTTATAGATTTGTAAATGTTTCCATTGTTTCTTTGATTTTTAGTTTTTAATTTTTTATTTCTAAATTTAAAAGAAGAAATTTATTTTATATATATAGGGACATTAGACCGATAAAGATGAAGAGGCATTGGCTTTCATATTGGGGGTAGAAGCAATGAACAAATTGGATGGTGTGGACTTGACAATGATTGCCAGATACGTAGAAAAATGATCTAGTAAAGCCCCTGAAACATTGCAACCAAATCAACCATGTCAAAGGGAATCAATTGATTCCCCAACCAGTCCTGGATCGAGCAAAAGATCTAGGAGAAAATCAATAATAATAAACTCTAAGAATGTGGAACAGGGAGTAGAGACTTCCAATGTCCTAGCCACTCCTAGGACACAGACTTCTTCCACCACTTCATGTGTTTGCATCTTGGATTGGTAGCTACAATACCAAGATAGAATATGATGTGGTTTCAAGGGAAGTCCAAATGATAGATGTTGGAAAAAGGTTTGTGAATAGGTTGAAGGAATCATGCCTTCAACGGTTCAAAGACCATCTACATTTGCCATTCTCAAAGATACCCATGCACTTGCAAAAAGTAGTTATCCATGACATGGAGACTAAATTTAGCATAGGTCGATCTGTAAGGAAGATAAAGCTACAAATGTCTCAAAACTTCAAGAGATTTCGGTGCAACCAAACAAAGAAGATAAAAAACCCCTCCTGAGCTAAGGCTTAAAAAAAGGCCAATTGATGTAAGTGTGAAAGTATGGAAAGAACTTGTAAAAGCATATGAGAAGTCTGATGCACGGAGGAAGTATGGTGAGGAGAGTACACAAGTAGTTGAATTTTCTCGTAAGGTTTACATGGTGAGGAGAGTACGGATCATAGTGGCTAGAAAGGTTTACATGCCTTGATCTGTACATTTGTAAGTATATTTAATATGTTAAATGATATTTTTTTTTTTTAGGAAAAAGTAAATGATTGCATATTAATTAGTTTAACTAGTCTATGTGCCATGTTTTGACAGGAGGAGAAATATGGCCGACATCCAACACAATTTGAAAAGGAAATGTTACAAAGCAAAAAGTGGACCGATTTTGTAATCTGGATGGAGATCAAGGTATCAATAGTTGACTTTCAATAACTTAGTTGGATATTATTGTGTTAATATGTCAATTTGCATTTCTTGTGTTGAGTTGTTTATTTATGTGTAGGATGAGTTCTAAAGTGCTTCTCTGTTGGCCCTAGATCCCACTCAATTGTCCCATTATTTCATGTTGGGGAAAAAAATATTGTTTGCCTTATAGGGAAGTGGGTGACATTCATGCCTTATTTTCATCACATCTTTTAATTAATGACCATGGTCTTTTAATATCTCATAAGTGTCCTCATTTAAGCTATGAGTTGTATCATTTGAGTAACTTAGTCCAACATTGATTTGATTTATCTTCTCTTCTCTCAAACATGGTATCTCAAGGATTGCTTCCTTGGTATCTCATGGAACACTTCATTGAATTCATGTTGCCATTCTACTAAGTGATCCACATGCATCTTTTCCATCCTTCCTCATGATGCTACCATTCTTTTAACATGTAAGAATGTGTTGATGCATCTTGGTAGGCACCCTATAGATCTAATGTTGAAATTAGGGCAAACAATTGAGAGGGGGCAGGGGGTGAATCAGTTGTCACAAAAAAATTTAATCTTTGCTGCAATTAAACTTCTTTACCACTTATTAATAGATGAATGATATAACCATGAAAGCATGAATCAAAATCACATGAGCAGAAGAAAAATCAACACACATAACACTAGGATTTTTACATGGAAACCTGGTTAAGGGAAAAACCACGGTGGGGATTAACCCACAAGATTTATTCTCTATTAAAAGAATAGAAAAATGGGAGGGCACTTGCCTTTGGGTGTGCTGCCCAGAGCTCATTGCTCAAAGAGACTCACTATCTACAAAAATATTTATAAGTTTATCACAAAAAGATTAAACTAGAAAACAACATCTTCTTCATGCTAAGATCAGTTCCATTGAAGTGCACAACACTTCTGCTATGCCCCCAAACACTTCTTTGCTATCTTTTCATCCTTTACTACTCTTCCTCTTCTGCTCTTCCTATTCTCTGCTTTACCTTTCTTCCTTTCTTAGGATCTTATCTTTTTTGCTCAAGGATGATTTTCTACAACTCAACCACACATATTTATATTCTTCATCAACCTTGGAATAAACATCAAGCTCAGCACTACAAATATCTAACTTAATACAAATCACTATACTGTCAGCCAAACATAGCTGGGACCCAAATCTTCTTTGAACAACATGCCACAGTTCATAGAATCTCTCTTAGATCATCCTCAACATGCACAAAGCATCCGGTCAGCCAAGACTAGAAAGAATAGAAACACCCAAGGACAAATATAAACCACAAGCTTAATCCTCAATAGGGACCACCAGCATAGTAGGCACATAATCTAGAGACCATCACAAGCACAATGAAATCAACAAGAACAACCGCACCACCTCACTTCACCAGAAATACTTGCATCTTCATCCGAGAACTTAAGAACTCTCACTGTCATGACTATCACACTAGAAAGATTGCTTGCGGATGTCCAAACCACTAACCTCTTGAGTTGAGGATACACACCAACATCCCAAACACACCTCTAGATCCACAGATCATAATATTCCAATGCAGATCAATCTAGACCAATTTTTTGTCACTCTGTCACCTCTGAACAACTACAAAACTCAATTCTACTCAGATGGCCATAACTTCACAAATTCTTCATGTGGATCCCTCAAATTTTAACTGGAGAAACTTTAGATAATCCTTTACAACACCCTTTGGTCTATAGACTATGATCTTCATCTCACTGGGAATGCAGAGCAATCTACTTCACTAAACTGTACTATCTTCACTATCTCTTATAGAGAGATATGTAACTCACTTGTTTCTTTCAGAGGTTAATTTTCTTGGTATCCTCAACATACAAGTCTTCTAGAATGGGATACAGTTGACACCAATGACAACAAGGATATGTTGACATCAATGACAACACTGATTACGCACATATTTGCAACAATCTCCCCCTTTGTCATTGATGGCAACATATGATGTGAAAAACTGTTTCAACCATCAAGACAAGAACTTCTCCCCCTTTCTCTTATCACACCTGCAACTATTTTCTTTACTGCTCCCCCTTTCACCATCAACTTCTTACTTCCAAGTTTTTCACATAACTTCTCTCCCCCTTTGACATCAATGGCAAAGGTCACATATTTGCAATCATCTCTTCCTCTTTTTGTTTCTTAATCCAGAATTAGCATACCGACTACTCCCCCTGAGTAGTAACTCCTTAATACCAATATAGATCACAACATGTGAATGTGAATTCCACCAAACTTATGTACATTAGTGCACCTTAGTTCTGAATAGGAGGGGTAATAACCTATAGCATCACTCTGAGATACTCAAAAGTATCCTTAGGTAGAGGCTTGGTGAAGATATTTGCAATCTAATCTTTTGATGAAACAATGGTGCAGGAGCACCTATCCCAAGGTGGCCTCCATGAGGCATTTGAATCATGTTTTGTTTAGAAAATCATGTTTTGTGTTGTAATAAGGTCTATTTGACCAATGCATGTTGTTTCAATTTATGTCTAGAATTATTTTGTAAGTCCCAAGTGACTTAGGGGACATTTGTCAAATTGTAACTGAATAATGCCAAAAATAGCATAATGCCAAAAATAGGCAGTAGGGCAGTTGGAGGCTATTTAAAAATGGTGGTCTCCCAGCCACTTGGAATCGATCTCCCAGCTGCTTGGAGTTAGGTTGGTACTACTCTGGGCAAGTTTATAAACCCAGAGGATTGAACCAAATGGATATATCATTTTCATTGTAATCAGATCGGAGAGGAGTGCGATATACAAGTGTGAAACATAGTATCTGAAAAGAAAAATAAACAAAGTCCTATTTTGTATTGTGCATCTTTCTGCCTTTCTGAATTCTTAAGTTTTCTCTATGCAATCAAATTTCTATTGTGTGGTCGAGATGGATTCTTAGTCCATTCCATTGGTTAGATTTCTTCAAAATCGGTGGAATGCTTGTACAATTTTTTCATTTTTTTGTTTTGTTTGTTTGGGTATTGTGTCTGCAGGATCACGTACAATGGTGCTGAGAGATCTTAGAATTGTCATGTGCTAGGTTGGCGGAGTAGAATATCTGTGTAGTTACAGAGTTGCAGAGGTCGAGACCATCAGAGGAGGATCGATAGTTAAGCCAAAGATGCTTTGTGTGACCGACACAGGAAGTCAAGAAAAGATCAGTTGAAAAGTCTTTTACAAAGAAGACCTTGTTTAGATACATTGGTTCACCTCCAATCACCTGTGATATTCGGGAGAGACGCCTGATCATACTTTGGATGACCGGTTGAGAATGCTGAGGGTTAAGTTCTGCATCGGGAGGACTAGAGGTGTCAAAGAGAGAAGGTTGAAAGCTTCCGATATTGGAAGTTTGGCCAATAGTGTATCGGCATATTGTGAAGGTCAAGGGTCAGTCCCACCGAATGTATATTCTAAATGCATGTTGAGAATGCATCTTTGGAATGTACATTGAGGATGTGCATTGGGGTAAGTGCAAGAAGATGGGGGGCCAAAAAGGGGTCTTAAGTGGCCACTTTTTTCTGAAATTAGGAAATACTGGCCTTGGATGAGAAATTGAGCATAGTTACACTCAAAATTTGGAGATGCAACCAAAACAATGTTTGTAGTTCTCCGAGTCAACTTTCTAAATACTTTTTTTTTGAAAATGGCATAGATTAAGAGGTTCAAAAGAGGGAGCCACAGAAATTGGTGTTGTTTTTGTCAAAAAAACATAACATAGCATGTTTTGTGGCTCCCTCAAAAGGTCAACTTTTTTTTGGTATTTTTAAAATCGCTTCAGTGAGAAATTAGCTAATAGCATGTAGTTTATGCCTGATTTCTCTGATAATTTTTTTATGAATATTTGATTTTTTAGTAATTTTCAAAGTGGACACATCCTAAAAAACAAAATTTTGGCCGTACTACCCCTATAAATTTTGAAAACTAATTGAAAATCATTTTTTTCTTTTTTAATATTTGTAGAATGGAGTCTTGTTTCTAAATATGTAATTTTTTTGAAATTTTAATGAATAGTTAATTTACAATGAAAAAAAGACCAAACAGTGGGTTTTGCCCAAAAACGGACACACAAACAAAAGAAATTAAAGATGAAAGGATTAACATTGTTAAAATGTGAAAAAAATCACATCGCTAAATAGCTAAGAGAAAGCCTAACATTACGTAGGTGTTTGATTTGTTCAACCTTGAAACATGTACAAATCTGAGGGTTAGCACAAATGAAATTATGTGAAATCTTGAAGAATATGGAAAAACACGTCTGTGACTATTCAAAAAGCACTCCAAGCCTTTGGGTTGGAAATCCAAAGTAAATCCCAAGCCCAAGGCTTGGGATTCCCAAAGCAAGACATAACGCGAGCGCGTTATAACATGCTGTCATTATATTTTGCTTTGCATTTTTCCTTTTTCGCAAGTCTGTTGTTTGTCATGTTTGAGATAATGCGCTCGCGTTATGTTCCCCTTAAATTTTTTTACGTTCAAGGCTATTAATCATGTATGTATGTATGTATGCCTATATGTATGTATGTATGTATGTATCTATGTATGCCTATATGTATGTATGTATAGTGTCGAGGGTAGAGGAGGGTAGAGATGGGAGTGAGCTAGATAGGGGAGGAGAGGGGTGGATAAGGATTGAGTGATTAAGGTTTAAGGTTGAGGGTTGAGCATTTAGGGATAGGATTTAGAGTTTAGGGATAAGGGATTAGAGTTTAGGACCTTGAGGGATTAGGGTTTAGGGTTGAGACTTTAGGGATAGCATTTAGGGTTAAGGGTCGAGGGATTAGGTTTAAGGTAGAGTGTTGAGGGTAGAGGGATTAGGGATAGGGTTTAGGGTTGAAAGTTTAGAGTTGAGGGATTAGGGTTTAAGGTATAGTTTAGTAGTTCTTGTGGATAGAAATAGTAAACAATGGGAAATTATTTGCCTGTTTCATAACAATATACCTTCCCTAAGTGCGGGGTGGACAGCAAGAAACATAGATGTACCCTAATGCAAATCTTTTCTCATAATGATCATCCTTCTGATTTCAACTGTTAATTACTCACTATCGATGTACCATAGGTAAAGCTTTTCTCATAGGGTTTAAGGTATAGTGTTGAGGGTTGAGGGTTTATTGATAGTGTTTAGGGTTGAGGGTTGAGGGATTAGGTTTTAGGGTTGATGGATTAGGGTTTAAGGTATAGTGTTGAGGGTTGAGGGTTTAGGGTTGACAGATTAGCATTTAATGTCAAGGTTAGAGTTAAAGTGTCAAGGGTAGAGAGATTAGGGATAGGGTTTAGGCTTGAAGGTTTAAGGATTGAGGGTTGAGGCTTTAGGGATGAGGGTTTAAGGCTTAAGATATATTGTCAAGTGTTGAGGGTGTAGGGATAGGGTTTAAGTTGTAAGGGTTAAGGGTTGAGGGATAGGGATTAGGGTTTAAGGTATAGTGTTGAGGGTTGATGGTTTAGGGATAGGGTTTAGGTTTGAGGGATTAGGGTTTAGGGTTGATGAATTAGGGTTTAATGTTGAGAGTTGAGGGTTAAGGGTTGAGGGTTGAGGTTGAGGGATAGGGTTAATGGTCAAGGGATTAGGGTTAAATAAGAGTGTCGAGGGTAGAGGGATTAGGGATAGGGTTTCAGGTTGAAGGTTTAATGATTTAGGGTTGAGGCTTTAGGGATGAGGGTTAAGGGATTAGGGTTTAAGATATAGTGTCGAGTGTCGAGCATGTAGGGATAGGTTTTAGGGTTCAAGTTTTAAGGGTTAAGGGTCAAGGGATCAGAGTTAAGGGTTGAGGGATTAGGGTTTGACATTGAGGGTTGAGTACATTAAGGTTCAAGGGTTAAGGGTTTTGGGATAGGGTTGAGGGTCGAGGGATTAGGGTTAAGGGATAGGGTTGGAGGGTTTTGGGATAAGGGATTAGGGTTTAAGGTATAGTATCAAGCCCATTGAGGGTCTAGGAATAGGGTTAGAATTTAGGGTGTAGGGATGAGGGATTAGAGTTGAGATGACAAATTAGGGTTGAGGGATTAGGGTTTAGGGATAAGGTTTAAGGTTAGGGTTGAGGGATTAGGGTTTAAGGTATAGTGTTTATGGTTTAGGGATAGGGTTTAGGGTTGAGGAATTAGAGTGAAGGGTTGAGGGATTAGGATTTGATGTTGAGGGTTGAGGGTTGAGGGTTTAGGGTTTAGGGATAGGGTTGAGGGTCGAGGGATTAGGGTTAAAGTAGAGTGTGGTGGGTGTAAGGATTAGGGATAAGGTTGGATGGTTTAGGGATAAGGGATTAGGGTTTAAGGTATAGTATCAAGTCTGTTGAGGGTTTAGGAATAGGGATAGAATTTAACGTTTAGGGATGAGGGATTAGAGTTGAGGGATGATGGATTAGGGTTGAGGGTTGAGGGATTAGGGTTTAGGGATAAGGTTTAGGGTTGAGGGTTGAGAGTTTAGGGATAGGGTTTAGGGTTGATGGATTAGGGTTTAGGGTTGATGGATTAGCATTTAATGTCGAGGTCAGGGTTAGAGTGTCGAGGGTAGAGGGATTAGGGATAGGGTTTACGGTTGAAGGTTTAAGGATTGAGGGTTGAGGCTTTAGGAATGAGGGCTTAAGGCTTAAGATATAGTGTCAAGTGTTGAGGGTGTAGGGATAGGGTTTAAGTTTTAAGGGTTAAGGGTTGAGGGATAGGGATTAGGGTTTAAGGTATAGTGTTGAGGGTTGATGGTTTAGGGATAGGGTTTAGGTTTGAGGGATTAGGGTTTAGGGTTGATGAATTAGGGTTTAATGTTGAGAGTTGAGGGTTGAGGGTTGAGGGTTGAGGTTGAGGGATAGGGTTAATGGTCTAGGGATTAGGGTTAAATAAGAGTGTTGAGGGTAGAGGGATTAGGGATAGGGTTTACGGTTGAAGGTTTAATGATTTAGGGTTGAGGCTTTAGGGATGAGGGTTAAGGGATTAGGGTTTAAGATATAGTGTCAAGTGTCGAGTGTGTAGGGATAGGTTTTAGGGTTCAAGTTTTAAGGGTTAAGGGTCGAGGGATCAGAGTTAAGGGTTGAGGGATTAGAGTTTGACGTTGAGGGTTGAGTACATTAAGGTTCGAGGGTTAAGGGTTTCGGGATAGCATTGAGGGTCGAGGGATTAGGGTTAACAGATAGGGTTGGAGGGTTTTGGGATAAGGGATTAGGGTTTAAGGTATAGTATCAAGCCCATTAAGGGTCAAGGAATAGGGATAGCATTTAGGGTTTAGGGATGAGGGATTAGAGTTCAAGGATGATGGATGACGAATTAGGGTTGGGGGATTAGGGTTTAGGGATAAGGTTTAAGGTTAGGGTTGAGGGATTAGGGTTTAAGGTATAGTGTTGAGGGTTTAGGGTTGAGGGATTAGAGTGAAGGGTTGAGGGATTCGAGTGAAGGGTTGAGGGATTAGGATTTGATGTTGAGGGTTGGGGGTTGAGGGTTTAGGGTTTAGGGTTTAGGGATAGGGTTGAGGGTTGAGGGATCAGAGTTAAAGGTTGAGGGATTAGGGTTTGACGTTGAGGGTTGAGGGTTAAGGTTTGAGGGTCAAGGGTTTAGGGATAGGGTTGAGGGTCAAGGGATTAGGGTTAAAGTAGAGTGTGGAGGGTGTAAGGATTAGGGATAGGGTTGGAGGGTTTAGGGATAAGGGATTAGGGTTTAAGGTATAGTATCAAGTCTGTTGAGGGTTTAGGAATAGAGATAGCATTTAGGGTTTAGGGATGAGGGATTAGAGTTGAGGGGTGATGGATTAGGGTTGAGGGTTGAGGGATTAGGGTTTAGGGATAAGGTTTAGGGTTGAGGGTTTAGGGATTAGGGTATAAGGTATAGTGTTGAGGGTTGAGGGTTTAGGGATAGGGTTTAGGGTTGACGGATTAGGGTTTAGGGTTGATAGATTAGCATTTAATGTCGAGGTTAGGGTTAGAGTGTCAAGGGTAGAGGGATTAGGGATAGGGTTTAGGGTTGAAGGTTTAAGGATTGAGGGTTGAGGCTTTAGGGATAAGGGTTTAAGGCTTAAGATATAGTGTCAAGTGTTGAGGGTGTAGGGATAGGGTTTAAGTTTTAAGGGTTAAGGGTTGAGGGATAGGGATTAGGGTTTAAGGTATAGTGTTGAGGGTTGATGGTTTAGGGATAGGGTTTAGGTTTGAGGGATTAGGGTTTAGGGTTGATGAATTAGGGTTTAATGTTGAGGGTTAAGGGTTGAGGGTTGAGGTTGAGGGATAGGGTTAATGGTCAAGGGATTAGGGTTAAATAAGAGTGTCAAGGGTAGAGGGATTAGGAATAGGGTTTAGGGTTGAAGGTTTAATGATTTAGGGTTGAGGCTTTAGGGATGAGGGTTAAGGGATTAGGGTTTAAGATATAGTGTCGAGTGTCGAGCATGTAGGGATAGGTTTTAGTTTTCAAGTTTTAAGGGTTAAGGGTCAAGGGGTCAGAGTTAAGGGTTGAGGGATTAGGGTTTGACGTTGAGGGTTGAGTACATTGAGGTTCGTGGGTTAAGGGTTTCAGGATAGGGTTAAGGGTCGAGGGATTAGGGTTAAGGGATAGGGTTGGAGGGTTTAGGGATAAGGGATTAGGGTTTAAGGTATAGTATCGAGCCCGTTGAGGATGTAGGAATAGGGATAGCATTTAGGGTTTAGGGATGAGGGATTAGAGTTGAGGGATGATGGATGATGGATTAGGGTTGAGGGATTAGTGTTTAGGGATAAGGATTAGGGTTAGGGTTAAGGGATTAGGGTTTAAGGTATAGTGTTGAGGATTTAGGGATAGGGTTTAGGGTTGAGGGATTAGAGTGAAGGGTTGAGGGATTAGGATTTGACGTTGAGGGTTGAGGGTTTAGGGATAGGGTTGAGGGTCGAGGGATCAGAGTTAAGGTTTGAGGGATTAAGGTTTGATGTTGAGGTTTGAGGGTTGAGGTTCGAGGGTCAAGGGTTTAAGGATAGGGTTGAGGGTTGAGGGATTAGGGTTAAAGTAGAGTGTGGAGGGTGTAAGGATTAGGGATAGGGTTGGAGGGTTTAGGGATAAGGGATTAGGGTTTTGTTGATAACTAAGAGGGGGGGTGAATCAGTTATCCTAATTATTTCTTCTTCTAAACTTTCTTATTAATCAATGCAGCATTAATTCAAATAAGAAAACATTACCATGAAATGAAAAACACATGACACAGCATTTTTGATGTGGAAACCCTGTTAAGGGAGAAAACCATGGGGTGATTAACCCAAAGATTATTCTCTGTTAGAAGAATAAGGAATTACAAAATGGCACTTGCCAATTAGGGCTCACTGCCCGAGCACACTGCTCACAAGGAGGCACACTGCCTACAAGGAGACACACTATCTACAAAAGAATGTTATACAATACTTGAACTAATTGGAAGCATCCACATATGCTGGAGTTCAGTTCCAGTAAGGCTCAGTACACTGATCTGCTGCACTTCATCTTTCCTCTTCTCTTTATTCTGCTTTCCTTTCACATACCAGATCTTTCTTACTACTTCTGGTCTACTCTGCTCTTATTTGCATATCCTACACCTTCTCACACACTCTCACAACTAAATCCATCCTATATATATCCACACTAGTGATTTCTTTATCTTCCTAGTCGGCACCCGGAACAGTCTGTCTTCTCACAAACTCTGTTCTGTCGACTGAATCCTTGCACATCAAGTAATGTGGATCAAGCATATACTTGTAGAAATCATTAATCATGTCAGCCAAACATAATTCATGTCTTCATAACCTTTACCAATGTCAGAAACACATCCGGAAAGCAATCTGATGTTCTGTCAGTCAGTTCTTCCTCTGTTCACACTGTCACTCAGGAATCCGGTACTCAACTATTCATATCTTTTTCCTTGTCCATCACCGGAGGCTAAATCCTTGGAATATATTACTCAAGGTAGTCCTATTAACTTTCCCAAATCCGCACTTCACCAAGATACTTACTTTGAGAGATCCGGACCTGTCTGTCAGACCTTGCCAAATGCTCTATTCTTGTTTACCGGACCTCAACAATCTTCGTTCTGACTTCCGGTAGAGACACACCATGTCCTATGGATGTGTGGGATGAACTTTGTTGCCATCAATGACAACAATCATGAATCCATATAGTGTCTCTTGCCAACAGTCTCCCCCTTTGGCATTGATGGCAACACTTAGTGAAAAATGACTAAGTGTTTACACTATGCTCCCCCTTGGCTGATGATCTATCTTTATATACATTTTTTGAAGCTCCCCCTTAGTTGGATTCCTCATTTTTCATTGCTCCTCACTCCCCCTTTGACATCAATGGCAAAGGGTAGGGTCTGTACACCAAAATTTTCAAAAATTTTACTATACTTGGCTGTATATTACATATTCACATAAACTAAAGAATATCTGCAAAGGATGTCTTCAACTGGATGAGTTCTATAGCCCAACTTTGCTTCATTCTATCCAGAATTGAAATGTGACCACTCAACAAAAATGCAAAAGCTTTTGCCCTCTTAAGATCTGTCGGATCATTTGTGTGGGCGGTAGTCTAAGCATCACTTATGGCCTCATGCATGGTCTCTAACTTAGGGATAATAATCCTTCTAAGTTCTCCCATTTGGTTAATTATATTCTTCCTTTCCTTCTCAAGGTTCTTTATTGCATTTGTGATTGCAATAGTTTGACATTCTTGATTTACTATGGAGGAAGAGAGAGGATCAAAACTTTGAGACAAACTTAGTAGTTTGTCCTATTCCTCTTTTATTTTCTTATCAATTTCTATTGTTGCTTTTGACCAGGAGATACAAAATTTGTAAATGTCACCACCATCCTTAAGAGCATTTTCTAGGCTTTTTATTCCAATACTCATATTTCTCCTATCATGAGAGATTAACCCTAGTACCTCTGAGAATCTCTTATCCAAAAACTCCTTCCAGACCTTTTCTTCAGCTGATTTTTCTAGAGAATCAAAATGTGTACCAACACTGCTGACTAAGGTTTTGAGATTACCAGAAGAGGAGGCTGTGGGATCCTTCTAGACTGATGGCATAATCTTTTCGAGCACTCTAGAAGCAGCTTCTATCAACTCACAGTCTTCCATATGAGACTTTAGGAGTTTTTCATTTGCCTTAGCATTTGCAAATGAAGCTATCTTCATTGTATGTACCAGAGAGAGGGAATCAAAATTGAATGGACCTTGTAGAAGCTCTGGTTCATCAATCTCTATTGTTTCTTTGCTCAGGAATTTTTGGATAGTTTGTGCAGTGTCTCTTGTTGGAGATAGATGTTTCTTCTCTTCTGCAGTCTTAGAGCTGTCCTTTGGAGTTTTCTCTCCTTCTACATTCTTACCACTATCAGTTGTGGTTTTCTTGGTTGGAGTCTTCTCTTTCTCTGCAACCTTGGTACTATCAACTTCTTTTTCTTTCACTCCTACTTCTTTCTCTTGTATAGTGTCTTCTCCTTTGGATCCGAAGACTGTAGGGGAAACTAGAGGAGAAATGTTGGTTTGTTTAGGGCCCATCTCTTCTGTTTCTTTCTTAGAAGTTTCTTCTGCAACACTTGTGGATGAGGGATCAATACCCAAGTCACCTTTTGAAGGCCTTTCAGAGGATTTCTTCTGTATCCATAGCCACCTTGTCAGTCTCACCAAGCATGAGTTGATTCATCCTTGCTTTACTCCTGAACTCATCTTTGCAGTCTTTGAATATTATGTTCATTATATTGGGATCCATTTGAGGATATAGCTAAATAGCTATCTGCTCCTGGATCTCAAGATCTTTTGCCAGGGCATTGTTCTTTCTTATTTCTAACTCCTTTTCTAGGCTTTTAGGAATTAGAGATATAATCTCAATGAAAGCCTTATTGTATATGTTCAAATACCTGATTGTGGCTTCCTGCAGGATCTTTTGGTCAGCCTCATTGTAGTCATCATAGAATTTGGCCATTGGTTGAAGGTTTCCATCCACAGTGACTGATTTTATTACACTCTCTAGAGACAGGGTGGGATTTTCAACAAATTCCTCTGCCATTTCTTCCTTGTCTTGGCCTGTGGAGGGTTTACCGGATCCTTTCTTCTTCTGCTTCTTTATTTCCTATACCCCCTCATCTGATCCGGTTTCCTCTTCATCTTTCTGACTTGTATAAGCCCTTGTGGCTTTTATTTTAGACCTTTTCTCTCCTTTATCAGATGTCTAACCTTTTGGTTTTGATGTTTTTGAGAGCTTTTGGTTGTGATAGGCGTAGATCCTTTTGATGATCTGGTCTGGGTTGAGGTTTCCACTGGAGTACTTTTCTTGCTTTTCTTTTTTGCCTCTTTCTTCTCTTCCTCAACCTTTCGCCTCTTTTCCTAGTTGGCATCAAGTGCCTCCTTTGGAATGCCTAGGCCTTGGGCAATATGTTCTACTTCTTTTCTCACTTTCCTTTTTATCTTAGGTTCTCTGAGTTCCACATGGATCTTCACACTTAGCTCCTCAAAGGTTCCAAACCTTTCTGCCTTTGGATCTTTGGGCTAACTAAGCATGTGTTGAACATGTAGTTCCACAATCTATTCATCAACCTCATACCCCATGGGCATGATCCAGACTGTCCTTGGCTCTACTGCCTCCATTAGGCACTGATCAGTATCAACCATAAAGTAGACTAAGTCTTTGTATTTTTCAACAAGAGAGTGGGGAATTCTTTCTCTTGCTTGCATCATGCTTTGGAAGTTTTTGAAGTATCCCCACAGGGCTGTATTTCTTGCTTTGGCATCCCCAAGTCCATGTAAATAATCTCTGATCTGGACTGCTACAGGTTTGTCATTCTGCCATACCCATCCACTGGATCCAGGAAGCTCATTCATGAAATAAAAGAATAGACAAAGGATCAAACTACCATACTTGAAGGAGTTCTTCTTGTCCTTCTTAATCTTCTACAGATTTTCCAAAAGTTGGTTTAGAAGAAGCTCACACAAATCATAGCCTGCATTCTCTTTTAGCATTTGATAAGCTGTGTAAATTGTAGTTCTCGGTACTGAATTTTCCCTACTAGAGTGATAAATCTTGTAACCAATTATCATAGATGCAAATTTGACATCCAGTTCAGTGATGTCTTCAATTGTCATAGCTCTCTTATCAAATTTTGATCCAGTTGCATCACTAACTGTCTGATTTTTGACAAACTTGAGGATAGGTATTCCACCGGATGAGTGCAGACCAGTTACAGCCCTGATTGCATCTTTGGTGATCTTAAAAGGCTTGTTCAACCATAGGAAATTGTCATGCACTCTACTCAGTACATACTAGACCCATTCATCTTCTTCAAAACAGGGGAAATGAATGCACTGTGCCAAGTGCTTATCTCGGATGGCTTTATACTGAGGTTTAATCTCAAAGGAATCATCTATCAACTATTTGTGATAGATATCCATCAATTTTGATTCTCCAAAGTCTTCAATATTCACATGTATGTAAACCCTAATGTCCTCCATATGCAATACACCATGCGGAACACTAGAGAAGCCTCCTAGGGGATCTACCTCCAAAGATTTGTATGGATGTTTCTTGAATGTGGGGGGAGGTCTATCAGAGATCTTAACTATATTTGGAGTAGCCATTTTTCAAAAAGTTTGCAGTGAGATATTGAAAATGGAAAATACCTTATGCGCCTTTGGTTACACGGAGTGGTTGGATTGATTTCTATATGTAATGACTTCTACAAGTGATCTTTGGTGAACTTGATGAATTTTGTTGTAGAGCTCAACTTTTCACTTCTTCTTGAGTGCAGAATGAACAAGTGATTTATGAGAAATCCCTTATATTGCTCCGCAAACCCTAATATCTGATTGCAATAAATGCTTGACCTACATTATTCTGGTTTGCCTTATTCGAATGACTTGAAGAACCGGATCAGTCCTAATCTATGATCATCATGCGGATCTTCCAACCATGAACAAATTAAGATGACACATCACAAGGACATCCCAAACACTCTGTCCAATCTGCAGAATAAGACAATGCACTTCTGGATCTCTCTGGACCTTTTTGTAATCCTTTGTCATTCTGGAGCATCTCCCGGAACTGGTTCTACTTGATCGATCACAACTTCTTCACATCTTCATGCGGACCTCTGAAATCTTAGCTGGATTATCTCAAGACTCATATCTACAAACCCTTTACTTCACATCTTGTGCCAAATCTAGCACCACTTGATTGGCTAGGGGAACAGGGTTTTCTTTGTGTCTCCCCCTGAGCCAGAGCTCACCTTTTAATTTTTGGAAGGAATATTAGTACCAGAGTCTGGTGCGGATCCAACCTCTACATTCTTTGAACTTTTCTTCACCCAAATCTTGTTCATCTCATTCCTAACTTCATCCGCATTCATTTTTTGTTTACCCTTGTCTTGATTCTGATTATATACCGGACCTCTTTTGTCCTAATTCTTACTTCTGTAGACTTTTGCATTATGACCGGACCTATTACAAATTTGGCAGACAACATTTCTTTGCATATTTGACTGATAACCTCTTGATCTGCATTGATTAGCCATATGACCTATTCTATTGCATGCATAGCATCTACCATCGAATGATTTGTTCATTTGCATATTTCTGCATTCATGAGACTTGTGTCCATACCTTTTGCAGTTAAAGCACTGTCCGGAGAAGGATGGATTAGTTTGATTCATTCTCTTTCTGCACTGATTAGCTTTGTGACCAAAGTGATTGTAGCTGTGGCAGTATCCATTGAAGGATGGATATCTTTGAGCATTGGGCTATCTTACCAGAGGTCTTCTAGGCCTGTTCCTTAGATTTTCTGATCCAAAATTCTTTTGACCGGATCTGGAGCTTTCTCCTTTCTCATATCCCAAACCACACTTGTCATTTGCCCTCTTTTGACTTTCAAGAAGAACTTCAAGTTGAGCAGAACTTATCTTGAATTTCTCTTTATATTCATTTATTGTTTGAAGATCCCTTTTGAGAGAGACAATTTGATCCTCAAGTTTTTCTTCATTATCTTTAGCATCTTCAAGATTAGATTCAAGATGTTTGATAATCCTATCCATTTGGTGGCAATCTTCTAATTTCTCTTTGAGAGATTGTCTTAGATTGTCTTCAGTTTTTCTTTTCTCTTCAATCTATTGGGTAAACTTTATAACTCCTGATTCCATTTCATGTCTTACCATAATGACTTCTTTTGATAACTTTTCACATAACTTGGTTTTCTCAGTCATCTCTTCATTTGCATTACTTTCTTCTCTTTGTCTTACCAATTACTAGAGCAGCTCCTTTCTCTTTTTCATAGACTTAATTTGTCTTTTAGTTCTCTCATGAATTCATCAGCCTGTTTGAGTCTTTCGTTTAATTCATTGACTTCAGAGTTTGACTATTCAAGATCCTCAAGGGCAGTCTTGAGTTGCTCCCTTAAACCATATGCATCCATTTGAACTCCCAGATCTTCCTCAAGCTGTTAGGCTCTATTAGGAGGAACTTAGCTCTGATACCAATTGTTGATAACTGAGAGGGGGGGTGAATCAGTTATCCTAATTATTTCTTCTTCTGAACTTTCTTATTAATCAATGCAGCATTAATTCAAATAAGCAAACATTACCATGAAATGAAAAACACATGACACAGTATTTTTGATGTGGAAACCCTGTTAAGGGAGAAAACCATGGGGTGATTAACCCAAAGATTATTCTCTGTTAGAAGAATAAGGAATTACAAAATGGCACTTGCCAATTAGGGCTCACTGCCCGAGCACACTGCTCACAAGGAGGCACACTACCTACAAGGAGACACACTGTCTACAAAAGAATGTTATACAATACTTGAACTAATTGGAAGCATCCACATATGCTGGAGTTTAGTTCTAGTTAGGCTCAATACATTGATCTGCTGCACTTCATCTTTCCTCTTCTCTTTATTTTGCTTTCCTTTCACATACCGGATCTTTCTTACTACTTCTGGTCTACTCTACTCTTATTCGCATATCCTACACCTTCTCGTACACTCTCACAACTGAAGCCATCCTATATATATATCCGCACTAGTGATTTCTTTATCTTCCTAGTCGGCACCCGGAACAGTCTGTCTTCTCACAAACTCTGTTCTGTCGGCTGAATCCTTGCACATCAAGTAATGTGGATCAAGCATATACTTTTAGAAATCATTAATCATGTTGGCCAAACATAATTCATGTCTTCATAACCTTTACCACTGTCAGAAACACATCCGGAAAGCAATCTGATCTTCTGTCAGTTAGTTCTTCCTCTATTCACACTATCACTCAGGAATCTGGTACTCAACTGTTCATATCTTTTTCCTTGTCCATCACCGGAGGCTAAATCCTTGGAATCTATTACTCAAGGTAGTCCTCTTGACTTTCCCAAATTTGTACTTCACCAAGATACTTACTTTGAGAGATCCGGACCTGTCTGTTAGACCTTGCCATATGCTTTGTTCTTGTTTACCAGACCTCAACAATCTTCATTCTGACTTCCAGTAGAGACACACCATGTCCTGCGGATGTGTGGGATGAACTTTTTTGCCATCAATGACAACAATCATGAATCCATATAGTGTCTCTTGCCAACAGGTTTAAGGTATAGTATCGAGTATGTTGAGGGTTTAGGAATAGGGATAGCATTTAGGGTTTAAGGATGAGGGATTAGAGTTGAGGGATGATGGATTAGGGTTGAGGGATTACAGTTTAGGGATAAGGTTTAGGGTTGAGGGTTGAGAGATTAGGGTTTAAGGTATAGTGTTGAGGGTTGAGGGTTTAGGGATAGAGTTTAGGGTTGACGGATTAGGGTTTAGGGTTGACGGATTAGCATTTAATTTCAAGGTTAAGGTTAGAGTGTCGAGGGTAGAGGGATTAGGGATAGGGTTTAGCATTGAAGGTTTAAGGATTAAGGGTTGAGGCTTTAGGGATGAGGGTTTAAGGCTTAAGATATAGTGTCAAGTGTTGAGGGTGTAGGGATAGGGTTTAAGTTTTAAGGGTTAAGGGTTAAGGGATAGGGATTAGGGTTTAAGGTATAGTGTTGAGGGTTGATGGTTTAGGGATAGGGTTTAGGTTTGAGGGATTAGGGTTTAGGGTTGATGAATTAGGGTTTAATGTTGAGAGTTGAGGGTTGAGGTTGAGGGATAGGGTTAATGGTCAAGGGATTAGGGTTAAATAAGAGTGTCGAGGGTAGAGGGATTAGGGTTTAAGGTATAGTATCGAGCCTGTTGAGGGTGTAGGAATAGGGATAGTGTTTAGGGATTAGGGATGAGGGATTAGAGTTGAGGGATGACAGATGATGGATTAGGGTTGAGGGTTGAGGGATTAGGGTTTAAGGTATAGTGTTGAGGGTTTAGGGATAGGATTTAGGGTTGAGGGATTAGAGTGAAGGGTTGAGGGATTAGGATTTGATGTTGAGGGTTAAGGGTTGAGGGTTTAGGGTTTAGGGATAGGGTTTAGGGTCGAGGGATCAGAGTTAATCATTGAGGGATTAGGGTTTGACATTGAGGATTGAGGGTTAAGGTTTGAGGGTCAAGGGTTTAGGGATAGGGTTGAGGTTTGAGGGATTAGAGTTAAGTGTTGAGGGATTAGGGTTTGACGTTGAGGGCTAAGGATTGAGGTTCGAGGGTCAAGGGTTTAGGGGTAGGGTTGAGGGTCAAGGGATTAGGGTTAAAGTAGAGTGTGGAGGGTATAAGGATTAGGGATAGGGTTGGAGGGTTTAGGGATAAGGGATTAGGGTTTAAGGTATAGTATCGAATCTGTTGAGGGTTTAGGAATAGGGATAGCATTTAGGGTTTAGGGATGAGGGATTAGAGTTGAGGGATGACGGATTAGGTTTGAGGGTTGAGGGATTAGTGTTGAGGGTTTAGGGATAGGGTTTAGGGTTGAGGGATTAGAGTGAAGGGTTGAGGGATTAGGATTTGACATTGAGGGTTGAGGGTTGAGGGTTTAGGGTTTAGGGATAGGGTTGACGGTCGAGGGATTAGAGTTAAGGGTTGAGGGATTAGGGTTTGATGTTGATGGTTGAGGGTTGAGGTTTGAGGGTCAAGGGTTTAGGGATAGAGTTGAGGGTCGAGGGATTATGGTTAAAGTAGAGTGTGGAGGGTGTAAGGATTAGGGATAGGGTTGGAAGGTTTAGGGATAAGGGATTAGGGTTTAAGGTATAGTATCAAGTCTATTGAGCATTTAGGAATAGGGATATCATTTAGGGTTTAGGGATGAGGGATTAGAGTTGAGGGATGATAGATTAGGGTTGAAGGTTGAGGGATTAGGGTTAAGGATAAGGTTTAGGGTTGAGGGTTGAGGAATTAGGGTTTAAGGTATAGTGTTGAGGGTTTCTGTCGTCAAATGTAGATTTATGGGTTTGATTATATTGATTGCCTCTCTAGTTTTGGGGTGTGGATGTTTTAGAATCAATCAGGAAGTCTTCAGGAGACTTTGTGGAAGTGGATTGGAAATCGCTTGATAGAACTCCTACTATTTATGCTTGGATAAGGATTTGTCAAAAACTAGAACTTTTGCTTCCAAAGAAGATCTATCTTTCTTCCTCGATGGGCATTTTCTATCAAGAACTTGATTATGAGGGCTTGCCCCTTCATTGTTATGCCTATCATATGGTGGAGCATCTAGTAAGCTCTTGCAGGAAATAGGAAAGTTCTCCCTCAAAAACCTTGTGGTCATTCAAGTCTGAAGGGGAAGGTTTGGAAAGAGATGTGATCAATGCAAAGGATGTGATCAATCTATAGCAAGACAAAATGCGAGTGCATTATAACTCCCTCGCATTTTGTGTTGCTATAGAAATGGTAAAAAAGTGTTGACCCCCGTGATCTAGGCCCACATGCTCTGTTTTCATACTAATTATGTGCGTGCTCTGACAAAAAGAAGTGCTTTCATGCTATTGGGAAGTTCACATGCACATTTGACACATTGTACCACCTTTGCATGATCTTTCCACCACCTTTTCTACTTTGCCAACTTGAGAAGGAGGAAATAACATAGTTTTCACACCAAGTTTGATATATATCTATTCAAGTTTCAATTTTTGTAGTGTTGCAATGTTAATTGTGATTCAATTTTAGGAATTTAACATCATAGATTGGTTAATAGTTTTGTTGTTAGTAATTATATTTGAGTGTTATTCAATTTAACATTGAAAAGGAAGCAAGTGGTGAAAAACTTAAATTACAATTTCCTTATTTTGGATTGAATTACTTTATCATGCTTTATAATACATGTTTAAAATAGACACATTCCCAATCAAGAAAGAAACCTACAATCTCACATTATGCCATGTATATTTTCTGCACTTGGGCTCTTTAATAATTATATGTAATAAACAGACCTTAACATACCATGATGTCAAACTATACAAGAATAAATCCTTACAACATAATAAAAATACAATCCCACTATTATCTTGTATTCATTTCTTAGAAATTAATATTGGTCTCTTTATCATGCTACAGACAAATTCTCCATCATGCCAAGGAAACAATCAAGAATTAAACCAACACAGGAAGAGAGAGAAGCTAAGAATGCAAAGAAAGTAGTGGCTATGAGGGAACTTCGTGAGAAGAAGAAATTGGACATGATAAATGAAGACATACCAATTGAAGAGGAACCACAACCATCACAAAGAGATATGTATTGGCGGCACAAAGAGAACGAATGAAAAAACTTCGTGGTATGAGAGATTTGAATACCATAGTTGGAGACACATCCTCTACTGCAAGTCAACATGTAGGGACACCATCTACCACATCTCAAGTTGAGAGCACATCATCACTCACATGTGATGAAGGAGGTACGCCATTGTTCCCACCTCAACCTCAAGGTATGTCATCTATTCCATCTTTGATTGAAGGTATGCCATCTAACCCATCTCATTTAAATATTGATGAAATTCCTAATGTTGAGATGAATTTACCTAACTTAACACCACCTAGAATTTTGCATAGAAAGACAAAGTATTTGATTGATATTGATGAGAATATTCTCTAGCCAATGGAAGGTAAGATTCCAAAATGCACTTGTAGAAGATATGCTAATAAGATTTGGAGATTGTTCTTTGAAAAGTTAAATGAGACTGCAAGATGTCAACTATTCATTGAAATGATGCGAAGTATAAATTATAGGTCTATCATGAAGATTCTTGGGCTGAGAACATCAGAGGCTTCAAGTGAAAAATCTATTGTCAAAAATTTAATGAGTGCATATGAGAGTGTGGGTAACACATCATGCACAAAAGATAGTAATGCAACATGGCATGTGATTACATTGACTATAGTAAATAGTCAAACGAGGAAAGCTTGTCTCATTAGAAAGACGAGTCAACAATTGAGAATTAATAGGAAAACTTTATCAAGAGCTGTTTGAAGATGCCAAAGAATTGAGGACACTAATGCCAATGAATTATGGGCGTTCTTGGGGAGACTACCATGAAAAGATAAACCAATTGTTGAAGCATTGAGATCACTAATTGAAGACTTTTGGAAGAATTACACAAGGGTATCTCCGAATCAAAGGGATATGGTAAGAAGGAGAATCGGTAGTCAGAACCACGAGCCACATCCAAAGCATTTTTTGGATGAGACTCAAACACAGTTTTATGGTAAATTTCTAGAGAAGTATCCTCAAATTAAAATTTGTCAAAGATATTTTGAAATACTAAAACCTTTCTATGTTAAGATAAATCACACACGCACTACTTGTTGTTGTAGATTACATATTGAATTTTCTCACCATTTTGATGCTTATAGGTCTATATGTTTATATATGCATACTAACAATGATTTGCAGGGTTGTGCCATATGTGCCCACCAACATCTTCAAGAGACTTCATATCAAGAATTTTATGTGAAAGAGAAGAAGGTCAAATATTCTACAAGAAATTATGCTTGGATGGCACATGTCATCATTGCGGTGGATTGCAACATTTGCCAATATGTGAACATATGGAAAGAACACATGCGGTTGGAAATGAACTAGTAGAGTTTGGCAAGTATAAAATAGTGGCATACAATACAAAAGATGGTAAAGAAGAAAAGAGGTGTGAATTGGTTATTGAAAAGATTCCAGTGTATCAGTTTATGCCTATATTTCATGACAGCATAGTGTATGAGTATGCAAGACATGCCCATAGAGCTTAATGGTTGGACTTGCAATTCAAGTTATGCAAGGACACATTTCCGGTTGGTAGCATTGTTTTAGTCAACTTTGCAGAGAACTACAGTCTACAGCCATAGCATCAGGTGCAATCACAATATTACAACTCCACACAGGTTTCTATATTTGTGTACATCGCATTCATTCATACGAATGATAGTATAGAGGATGACAGAAAGATCATAAGGGAGTATAATTTCTATATTAGTGATGATCACACATATTCTACAGAGTTTGTGCAAGGTTGCTTTCAGGTGTTCTACAATGATTTGGCTAGAAGGGCCATATCGTTCAGTTAGCATATCATATGGTCGGATAACTGTGCGTCACAATTCAAGAATTCACAAAATTTCTATTGGCTGAGTAGGAGGCATAATTTTATAGGTATTCAGCATATGTGGAACTTTTGTGAGGCTGGGCATGGAAAGGGGGAGCATGATGGTGCAGGAGAATGTATCAAAAGAGCCATAGCATGAGAAGAGTTAAAGTATAAAGACAATGCAAAGTTGATAGATGCAAAATCGATGTTGAGTGGTGTAATGCTTCCATGGGTCGAGGTAATGAAGGTAAGTCTTCAGTTCATAGATGTTTTTGGTTGATAGATGATACTAACATTGCACCATATGAGGACTATTGTACAATGACATGATCAAATGAGATGCACTCTTTCAGAAGCTCAATTGCAAGTTCATGGAGTATCCATACATGAAATATGTCATACTTTTATTCTTCCTATACAATTCAAGTCTGGGATGAGTGCAAGTCAAAGGAGTGGGTTGACGAATGGCAATTAAGTTATCTTAGCCCACTTGACATGTATCGACCCCCGACAGAACTAGAACTAACACAAATGGAATCATCAGTTGACTTTGACCACATATTAGATTTAGTTCAACTAGGTAATATAGGGCACGTATATGCATCTAATTTCATCTAGTTCAACTAGGTAATGTCATCTTACTTTGTAGTGTTTTTGTAATGTTGACTAATTTCATCTAATTTGCTACACATATCAATGTAGGGCACGTATATGCAGTTATTGCAGAAGAAGATAATGAAGAGGGAACAGATTATTACTTATGTCATTGTGTTGAGGCCAAAAAGAAATTGGAGGCCCCTGTTACAGATGGAGAAAACATCGAATACCCTACAAGCTCAGTGGTTATTACTGGAACATGGCTTAGAAGGTACCCACATAAGAGTGTTAATATTTGGCTATTTTAGGACTTTGACACGCATCGGAAGATTCTTCATTACTCAAACCTTCTCATGGCATCCAATGTTCATTTGATAAAGTATCAGGGTAGACCTTTGAACAAAATCTTGTGGAAGGTGCGTGAGTCTGACCATGAAGCAATACTTGACACAATAAAGAGTAGAGCAGACCCGGATGGTTCATTGGATTAATTTATAAGTATTCACATTGATTTTGTAAAGTCATGTTACATTGAGTTGTAAGTATGCACATTAATTTGTAAGGTTTGTCTTTTTTTTTATTTCCTCCTGCATTTTTACACATATACACATTTTTATATTATCATGTTATGCATTTTTGGTGTCCTGCTTCTAATGCAACCAAACTCATAACTCACCCTACTTCCTCTAGACACCATTTGATGATCTCTCCAACACTCTGGATCCAGGGCACCCAATCATGATGATGACCTATATACCATTCTCCCAAGGCACTCATAATGAATGTAAAGAAGACCAAGGGTGCCCAAGCTTAATAGACTTATTTCTTTCAATTTTGATAATCCAAACTCTTGCAAAATGACATCCACTTTCATGCCTTTAGATCTTCCTTCACATACAGGGTGCCAAATCAAGTTGAAAAATCTACATAAGGGTGCCAAAATGGATGAAAGGAGACATGAAATGCACCTTAGGACTCCATGCTAAGGTTTGAGCCATTAAAGTCTCTTGATATTAGGCGCTCATGATGATGAAACTTAGAGTTTTTTCCTTTCCTAGGCACTCATCTAAGATGTTTGAATGATAAGGAGTGCCTAGACCTCTATAATATACATTGGGCGCCAAAATTAAGGTGATTTTAAGTCACTTTGAGTCATTTGGGGTTATTTTGAGTCTTTGAGTCATGTTGCAAAAAAGTGTCAATGTTGTCAAGTTGCACAAAGCAACTTTTGCATTTTTGGTGTGCATTTTTGGTGTCCTGCTCCTGATGCGACCAAACTGACTATTCCAACGTGTCTGAATGGGTACATTTACGCTAGGCATGGTCCTATTTTTCACCCAAACATGTCGAAACAGTCTGAGCTACATTGTACCGATAATATCCCTAAAGAGTCCAAAGTGCAAAAAGTCAGCCAGCTTTGACAAGATGTTACTCGAAAACTGTGTCACTTAGAAACATTCTATCTAAGGCAACCTGATCATATAGAGTGCCTCTACAATAACCTCTCTCAGTTTTTTATATCTCTGAGACATTTTCCCGTGGTGAAAGGTTTTCTGCTACCCTAAAAATTGTCAGAAGGAGGCAGTGTAAAGTTGCAAAGGGGTGTAACTTTCATCCTGCTCCTGATGCGACCAAACTGATTGTTCCAATGCATCTAGATGGGTACATTTACACTAGGTATGGTCCTATTTTTGACCCAAACATGTCGAAACAGTCTAAGCTACATTGTACCGACGATATCCCTGAAGAGTCTAAAGTGTAAAAAGGCAACAATCTTTGACGAGATGTTACTCGAAAACTATGTCACTTAGAAACATTCCATCTAAGGTAACACAATCATGTAGAGTGCCTCTACAATAACCTCTCTCATTTTTTTATATCTATGAGGCATTTGCCTGTGGTGAAAGGTTTTCTACTGCCCCAAAAATCATTAGAAGGAGGCAGTGTAAAGTTGCAAAGGGGTGTAACTTTCGTCCTGCTCCTGATGTGACCAAATTGACTATTCCAACACGTCTAGATGGGTACATTTACGCTAGGCATGGTCCTATTTTTCACCCAAACATGTCGAAACAGTCTGAGCTACATTGTACCGACGATATCCCTGAAGAGTCCAAAGTGCAAAAAGGCAGCAATCTTTGACGAGATGTTACTTGAAAACCATGTCACTTAGAAACATTCTGTCTGAGGAAACACAATCACATAGAGTGTCTCTACAATAAATTCTCTCAGTTTTTTATATCTCTGAGGTATTTGCCTGTGGTGAAAGGTTTTCTGCTACCCCAAAAATCATCAGAAGGAGGCAGTGTAAAGTTGCAAAGGGGTGTAACTTTCATCCTACTCATGATGTGACCAAACTGACTATTCCAACACATCCAGATGGGTACATTTACGTTATGCATGCTCTTGTTTTTCACCCAAACATGTCGAAACAGTCTGAGCTACATTGTACCGATGATATCCCTGAAGAGTCCAAAGTGCAAAAAGACAACAATCTTTGACGAGATGTTACTCAAAAACTGTATTATTTAAAAATATTCTGTCTGAGGCAACATGATCACATAGAGTGCTTCTACAATAACCTCTCTTGTTTTTTTATATCTCTGAGGCATTTGCCCATGGTGAAAGGTTTTGTGCTGTGCCAAAAATTGTTAGAAGGAAATAGTGTAAAGTTGCAAAGGGGTTTAACTTTCATCCTGCTCCTGATGTGACCAAACTGATTATTCCAATGCATCCGGATGGGTACAATTATACTAGGCATGGTCCTATTTTTCACCCAAACATGTTGAAATGATCCGAGCTACATTGTACCGACGATATCCCTGAAGAGTCTAAAGTGCAAAAAGGTAGCAATCTTTGATGAGATGTTACTCAAAAACCATGTCACTTAGAAACATTCAGTCTAAGGTAACATGATCATGTAGAGTGCCTCTACAATAACCTCTCTCAATTTTTATATCGCTAAGACATTTGCCTGTGGTGAAAGGTTTTCTGCTGCCCCAAAAATTGTTAGAAGGAGGCAGTGTATTAAGTCAGGATGAAAGACTATTCACTCTAGGCACCAATCTCAAGTTGTACAATCATGAATGGGCACCTAGAGCAATAAGGTGCTACATTATGGTTCCAGGACCTTGAAATGGCACCCAAGCATGTAGGAGGAATTTTCAAGGAGCCAGAATATTTTTGAAACTCTAAGGAACTAGTCCAAAGACTCTATGGCGCCATCTTGATACCATTGAGTCAACTTTGGAACTCAAACATATTGAAACAAGGTCTAGGAAGCTAGGTGCCATCTCTTTCTAGTTCAACCTCTTAGACATGCCAACATTGGAAAGACTCTTAATGAGCGCCTAAGTTTGAATTAATCTTGTGATTGAAAGTTTGGTGATGTATTGGTGCAAGATGATCTTCAGTTGAAGCAATCTAAGTTCCAGGAAGGGTTTAGAAGTTATCAACCTCTTCACTAAGTTAGGCACACTTTACAAGCTTTCTTACCCAAGAGTTGCACCTCATTAAGACAAGGCACATCTTAACCTCCGGGGCTTTTCCAAAGAAGCGCTTCAGTTTATTAGCACCTTTGGACCTTGTTTTGCATTCTGAAAGAGAAGGCGCACTTTGGAGGCATTTCTAACCCAGATTGATGCCTAGGTATAGTCATCTCTTTGGAGCATTAAAATGTGTTTTAAAATGAAGGACATTTCATAAGTTGGGGAATTGATCATTGAAGACCTTGGAGTGTTTGAATTACTCTAAGCAAGAAGGTGCATTTCCATGGAGTAGCATACTCTAGATAGTGCCTAATACCATCAAGGTGCAATTCCACCCTCACTTTGGTGCCTATCATCAAGAAGGGGCATTGGGCATTCCTTGAATAGTTCTGAGCATTTGAAGTTCGTGAAATCACCAAGGAATGTTGGGTGCCATGTGTATCCTCAACAAGCTTGAGTTTGTGCCTAGACAAGTTGGCACATATTCATGCTTTAACTTCCCTCTTGAAGTGCCTAACTTGGGAAAAAAGTCATCTTGTTGTTAGTCAAGTGTTTGGTGTGTTTTGGAGACTCCAAAAGACTTCCTCTTGCTAGGCACTCTTCTTGGCAACTGCAACCTTAAATTGGTGCCTAGATCCTAAAGAAAAACACTTGCAAGTGTGGGTGCACTTTCCTTGTGATGGAGCATCAAACTGGCACCTAGAAATCATAATGTATGAAGTGAGCACCTAGGATCCTATTGGTCCAATAGGTGGTTTTGGGATCTGTGTCAAGTCATTGGATTAGGTTACCAACTCAGAATGATTTTCATGCACTTAGACTTCAAGGTGCCAAAACTAGTAGGAAAATATTTGGGGGGAAACCACGCTGATAAAAGTTGGGTAAATTTAACCTTCAAGTCTGATTAGGCTCCATATAACAACAATATTTATATCATGTCCCTTTGCTTTATGAAACAAGCAGTATGTGTCAAGTCATAGGGATAACACTATGGTCCTTAGAAATTTCTCTGTGACTTTTGATAAGATTATCTACTATTATGTGGATGCTTGATAGTATTATCCTGATCCATTGGACTAGTGTGGCTATGAGGTTGGAAAGTGTTACAACCTTCATCCTTTAAACTTCTCCACCTTGTTATGGGTTGTTTTGAGTATTTTCACTTGCTTTCTCTTCGAGAATATTTTCTAATGATACATAATGTGTCATAGATCATTCAAGTTGATAAACAATATGGAAGGATTCTCATGCCTCCTATACTTCTTGCAAGTTTCTTTATAGATAGCTCACATCATTGTCCATCTAGGTGGTCATTTGCCTAAATATTACGATAAGATAATCATGTTAATGAACTTTGGATTGAATGAGAATCAACATGCTTTGTCTTGACTAGAATAGTTGGGATGGACAAAAATCTATTGATTCTAGGTTGGGTTGTTAAAGGTCAAGAAGTTTTGGTGTCTAATGTCCTCTAAATCTAAATATTCAAAATCATAGTGGTTCAATAAGTTACAACAAATAGTCAAGTAGACAATAGACTATAAGGAACAAGGACTACACATGAATCCAAAACAACACCAGTCAATAAGGACATCACAAGTAACTCAACATTACTTCCAGAGGCATTCACAAAAACAAAGGGGAGAACACAACTAGAGAATGCTAGACTATAGTAGGGATGAGTGTCTGATGCAGAGCACACAGGGAAGCATAGAATTATCAAATTTTGAACCTTCGAACTCACTTTTGATGAGACAATATACCATCCGTGAGCTTAAAATTTCATCGGTCGATACGCTGATATGACCATGACTCCATTTGATTTCACTTCTGACAAACATCCCATCATTGACTCTTATCAGTCAGATAGACTGCTATCGGTGACTTTATATCCTTTCACACTGATGTCTTTGTCACTCTGATATGAGACTCTAAGTCCCTTGCCTATCAGTAGGACTTAATACCATCGGCACACTCAAAAACTCTTCCGCTGATACATCGATCTCACCAATGACAACCTTCGGACCACACCCATTGGTGAGACTCCAAACATCGATGAACTCTAATCTCATTGGGCTAATACACCGATGGATTTCGACTATCAGTGTGACCCCCTTCATCGGCGAATCTCTCAACTGCTCTTCCGATGCACCGATGGGATTATCTTCTGATACACTGATGTCTTTGACTTTGAACCACACTCGTCAGCAAGACAGACCACTATCGGCAAAGCCTAACCAAGGTTTGTCGATATGCTGATACGACCAACTCTTGACATCAATACAAGGTTCTTTTAAAGGCAAAGGGCGCCTAGGATTATGGGGCTCAATTTGATGTATTTATTGAAAACTCAAGGTGAATTGATGCTTATTGAAAATGCCACTTAGTCCTTCATTTGCATTCTAGGTGCCATTTCCTATTGACTTATATACTCCTCCTCATGCTAGGGTGCCATAATGAAGTGGTTTAGACAATAGGTGTGCTTCACTTACTAGAGGCTTGTTCTCCTTCCACCTCAGGCACACTTTTATGGTAGAATAGGTGTCAATGGCTGCCTTGTCTTAAATGAATTTTCTCTCTAAGTTGGGCGCCCTTTTGAGGCTTTATGAGTTGCAAATTGTGCCTTAACCCTTCATGCTTGTTGCTCAATGTTTGAATGTTTAAGAAAGTCTCCTTTAGCTGCTCATCTTAATGACTTTTTCTCAAGGCGCAATCATCCTAATGACTTGGATATTCATCCTAGTGTTTTAGGATATCAGGCTACCAGACTTAGTTATTTTCAGGATCTCAAACATAAAGAATAACATGATGATTCATTTTTTTGTATTGCATATAGTTGACATTCTATGCTACTCATAAAGAATATTAATATTTTCTGTTCAACATGATGATTCATTTTTTTTTAAATACAACTTTTATCTTTTAGTTCGAAAATGAGGTTTAGGTGATACTTGAATAACAATAGCTAGCTTATTTGGATCAACAAACATCATATGTAATACAATTGGACTTTAAATATTTGAAGTAGCCATCTACAAATATCCATTCAAACGTGGATTTATAATGCAAGTATGGATGCCATCAATAAAAAAGATTTGTATTAACCAAATATCTTTATAGGCATACATCAATATTTGTCAATATAAGTATAACATATATACAAAATAGCCATATAGGCTTACAAGAATGCCATATAGGCATACAATGTTAACTATATACAATACAAAATATATGTCCACAAATGCCATATAGGCATACAACAAAGGAACACAATAAAAAGTCATTCCCCTCTGGCTAGTGAAGAGAATAGATCATGGGTAGCCTTTGATCTTCTAGGGGATGGAGACGCGCATGTGGGTGGTCTACTACGAACCCGAGGGCTACTCCTCCTATTTAGTTCTTCCTGCATCTTTAGCTGTTACAATAAAAAGTATAGACATTAATATATAGAAATTACATGTTATAAAAAATGAAACATTTAACAAAATAATCACTTACTGCTAACATATAATCTATCTCCTCACTTGCCTCAGTAGCAGGAATAGGCCCTGGTGATGTCATGTCCTATAGAAACCATCTAGATAGAAATTAAACTTCAAATCAATAATCTTTTGATTTTTCAAAAATAGACAACTATAACAATGAATGTAAATTAAAATTTACTAATTTTCCTCATACCCCTGTCAATGCCATGGAGCTATGAATCACAGAGGCCACACCATGCTCCATTTCCCTCTAAACATGGGGAGGTGTCTCCGCAGCCTACATCATCTGGAAATAAAACAACATTATTCAATTACAAAAACTATAATAGTGATGCAAATCATGGCTCCTAACATACACACACGTTCATCAAAACATGGAAGTACACACAATAAAGCACACAAGTCACATACAAAAATCTAGTAAGTATAATTCATTCATTAAACTATTTATTTTATTACCTCCATAAAGTTTTGAAGTCCACCACCACTGGCAGGTGTTGCCGTGATATCTACAATATTAACCTATTCAACATCCAAAATTAGATATTAGAATACCATTCATATAACAATGCTATTCACATGTAATATTTATAATTGTTTACTAGTTACATACCCCGATAGTAGATGAACTAGTGTAAAATACAAGTGGCGAACCACTGAAAATTGCATCGATGCTATGACCCTAAAATTTCATTAAAATCATCAATTTAAATTAGTTAATCTTGCATTTCAAAAATGAAATTTAATAAATTAAATTCAATAAACTTGCTAATATTTACCTGAGTATCAAGGCCGAAAGTCTCACTCAGGGGGGTATTTGTCATCACCATCTACTCAACTGCTGATGTAGCCTATGCACCTACATCCTGACTATCCATGGGGTCATAACCACAGGCTGACCCACAAGCCTGACAAGCATGGGGTGGGACCCTACTCCTCACACTATCTCCCAACCCACTATGTGCTGCAGGACTGGCATGCTCTATGATGCTCTGGGTCAAGGCACTAGTGGACTGAAGTGTGTCGACCTCAACACTCTCCTTCACAATGGAAGGGATAGAAACATGCTCATGGGCTGGTCTGTTGATTACTCGTCTCACTACCCATTGTGGGTCAAGATGTGCCCCTGGTCTATCTTGTGCTGACCCCCCACCTCTACCCTGGAAGTCCCACATATCAAAATAGTTTGGCACTTTATTGAGGACAAACTCGTAGTAGAGTTTCCTTAAAAAGTATTGTGGGACCTCATTATTATTGCATGGAGGATGGTCAAAAACCATCCACCACCTCTACCCAAAATTATCCCTTATTGCTTGGTTGTTGTACCAATGGATAGGGAACCTCTTGCATGTAATGGGTGGAGGTTGATTTGTTTGTGGGTTTGTGAAAATTGAACACAAGTCTAATTTTGTGATTTGTAATTTTTTCACATCTTGGTATGATAGCTTGTCTACATAATAATCTCTAAACTCTCTCCTCTTATCTGTCCAACTAGTTATTTTCTTGCTAATTGAATCTATATTTGATAACATAGATTCAAGAGATTCAGCAAGCGTGGACCTATGCAAGGTTGAAGTGGAAAGATCTTTCAACCTTGCAATTATATCTTCAATTTTTTTTTTGTTGTTTTCAATTTGCCCCAGTATATTTTCTTGTGTTCTAGGGGCATGTCAAGGAATGGATGGAGGAGGTTGTTCCGCAGGTATTTCCTCCTCAGGATTTTGTGGATTTTGAGGAGGAGAAAGAGGAGGTGCATTAACATTTCCTGACAATTAACGAAATATACATCAAAAAACAACTCAAACCTACCTATTTAAAAGTAAATTCAAACAAAAAAAGAAAATAAAACTCACTCCTTTGGTGTGCTCGACATCGTGGCGGCATTTTGGTGATGAATCAGCAAGATTTTGGTGTTGAATTGTCTTTTCCAAAATGTGAGCACACTTCCTAGGGTTTGCAAGCCGTGGGGATAGAGGAGAAAAATAGAAATGAAATGAAATGACAAGCCTTTTTTATTTATTTATAATAGTTAATAATGTGCTCACATTATGGTTTGGTTTTGATAAGCCTTGGGCTTATCATTACCAACCCATAACGCGAGCACGTTATAACGTGCTCGCATTATGTATGATTTTTTAAAAAAATCATTTAGCCACTTTTTGGCCCCCCATCTTTTTGCACTTACCCATTGTATTAGATACAAAGGGTGGCTGGTAGCGACAATAAAGGAAACTAGTGATAACAAGTCACGCCAAGCACATACTAAGTTAGCGTATGAGGCTCCCCATCAAACAAACTCCAATCTAACTTCATTCTCATTTATGTTCTCTCTCAAAAAGTGAAACTTGATGGATATGTGCTTTGTCTTTGAATGCAACACTAGATTCTTTGAAATGTTTATTGCACTTGAATTATCATAGAAGATTGTGATAATTTCTTCAAACACAACTCTGATATCCTTCAATATTTGCTTCATCCACAAAACTTGAGTACAATTACTTGTTGTTGCTATGTAATCTGCCTCTGCAGTAGACAGAGATATTGCCTCCTACTTTTTGCTCAACTAAGAAACCAATCTCTTTCCCAACAAAAATACACCTCCACTAGTATTCTTCCTTTCGTCCACATCTCCTACCCAATCAACATCTGTATATGCATGAAGAGTGAAATCATCACCCTTAGGATACCATAAGCCATAGTCAGATGTTTCGTTTAGATATCTGAAAATTCTTTTGACTGCTACAACATGAGATTCTCTAGGATAATCTTGAAATCTAGCAACAAGGCCAACTACACTCATAATATTAGGTCTAGTATGAGTAGATAAAGCAATCCTCCAATCATTGATCTATACCTTTCCTGATCTGCCTTAGGGGAATCATCATCTTTACTCAAATTTCATCTAATTACCATAGGAGTACTCACTAGTTTTGAATCCTCCATTCCAAACTTTTTCAACAACTCTTTCACATACTTAGACTGAGATATGAAGATGCCTTTTTCTAACTGAATGATTTGTAGACCTAAGAAGAAATTCATTTCACTAAGCATGGATATCTCAAATTCACTTTGCACCTGATCAACAATTTTTTTACTCATACTCTCATTTCCACCAAAGATGATGTCATTAACAAATACCTCAACAATCAAGATGTGTTCATGACCAATTTTTAAATAAAGATTACTGTCAGCAATGCCTTTGTTAAAGCCTAACTTCAGAAGATACTTATCTAATCTTTCATACCAAGCTCTTGGGGCTTGCTTAAGTCTATACAATGCTTTCTTCAATTTGTAGACCTTATCTTCTTAATTAGACAACTGGAATCCTTCCGGTTACTTAATGTAGACTTCTTCTTCCAACTTTCCATTTAGGAATGCTGACTTGACATCCATATGGTTAACTTTGAAATATTTGTAAGCAACAAAGGCAAGAAATAATCTGACTGCTTCAATTCTTGCCACTAGAGCAAACGTTTCTTCAAAATCAATTCCCTCTACCTAAGAATATCCTTTGCACACCAATCTTTCTTTATTTCTCACAACTTCACCATCTTCATACAATTTATTCTAGAAGACCCATTTAGTTCCAATTACATTTATGTTTTTAGGTCTAGGAACAAGATCCCAAGTATGATTCTTTTCAATTTGTATTAATTCTTCTTCCATTGCTTTTACCCAACTTTCATCATTACAAGTTTCATTCACTAATTTTGGTTCAATCTTTGAAATCAAACAATACTTATCTTGTTCTTCAACAATTCTTCTTCTAGTTTGAACACCTTTATTTTTATCTCCTATGATCTGATTTTCAAAGTGATTCAATCTTACATGCCTGGGAGTTTTGGGATTTTCTTCAACTTCTAATTCTTGAACTTGTTCCTTAACATTTGCATTAACTTCTTGAGTCACTAAATTCTCGGGAGTAAACTAAACATGCTTTTCTTCATTTAGACTTTCATTTTGATCATCTAATTCATATCCACAAAACCTTGAAGGTCTCTCCTTTCTTTCATCAACCTTCACAGTAGTATTTTCAACAATGTTTTTCAATCTCTTGTTAAAACACCAGTATGCCTTGCTTTGATTAGAATAACCCAAAAATATTCCTTCATCACATCTTGCATCAAACTTGCCTAGATCTTCATCTCTTTTGATATAACATTTACTACCAAAAACTTTGAAATATTTCACAGAAGGAGCATTACCAAACCACAGTTCATAAGGTGTTTTACCAGTATTACCTTTGATCTATACCCAGTTAAGAGTATAGATAATAGTACTCACAACCTCTCTAATAGAGATGTGGAACATTTGCCTCCATTATCATGGTTCTAGCAGCTTCTTGAATAGACTGGTTCTTCCTTTCCACAACTCCATTTTAATGAGGAGTCTTAGGAGCAGACAACTATCTTCTTATTCCATGCATTTTACAAAATGCATGAAACTCACCGGAGGTAAACTCTCCACCTTTATCAGATCTTAGACACTTTATCTTCACACCAATCGCATTCTCCACCCTAGCCTTAAACACTTTGAATTTGTCAAGAGCATCTATTTTCTCTCTCAAGAAAGTGACCCACATCATCCTAGAGTGATCATCAATCAACAACATAAAGTATATGTCTCCTTGCAAACTCCTAACCCTGGCAAGTCCACAAAAATTAGTGTGCACAAGTTCCAACAATCTACTTGATGATTGTTTTTTACTCTTGAATGTGGCTCTGCTCTGTTTTCCCAATTGACATTCCTTACACATGCTATTGGTAGGTTTCACAAGCTTTAGAAGATCTCTTACAGCCTGAGTAGTATTTATCTTGACAATGTTGGCAAAGTTTACATGACACATTCTCCTATGCCATAGCCAACTCCGATTAATCTGAGAAATCAAACAACTTTTACTAGTACCACTTAAATGAAAGATGTTACCTCTAGTCTATGTACCAGATGTAATCTCAGTTCTGAAGCTTTCCAAAATTCTGCATTTTCCATCCTTGAATCAGAGATCATATCCCTTGTCAACTAACTGTCCAATACTGAGAAGATTATGCTTCAACCCTTCTACATACAAAACATCATTAGTGTTATTCTTACCATCAAGAGAGATGGATCCTCAACCACAGATTCTACCAGCTGAATTGTTTCTAAACTTCACAATTCCACCTTCATACCTTTCCATACAAACTTACTCTTATCACCTGTCATATGATGAGAGCATCCACTGTCATATGATGAGAGCACCCACTGTCAATTACCCATTCATCCTTTTCTTCAACCTAAGAACCAAGGCTCTTTCCACATTCACACAGCTAGTAGATTCAATAGGCACTAGATCTTCTTCTTTGATGGCAATGAACACTCATTTATTTCTTGAGGTACTTCCCTTATTAGATTTGTCATCAGTGACTCCTTCAGCACCTTCTTGGACATACTAGCATTTCTTCTAAATCCTAGGTCTGTTAGGGTTTGGCTTTGAAACCCTCTTCGGACATCTTGAGGCAAAATGATCAATCTTATTGCAAGTAAAACATTTGAAAGTGATGCAGAGGTGTCAGGTCTCCAATGGTAATCTAACAAGATCAAAAGATTCAAATAACTTGTGGCTTCAACCAATAAGGCTTCTCTAGTCTTCTCCTTGCCTTAAACTCCACCAAAGGGCTCAAATTTGGATTCCAACTTCTCAGATGAATTCTTGTACCTTCTAGGGTCTCAACCTACCCCAACCAACAAGATTCAAAAGGTTTCATGCACCTTTTTGACGGGTTCTTGACAACTCCCCTTAACCAGGCCTAATCCTTGTAGCCTTGTGCAGCGACTAATTTGTACTTTTCTCCAAACTTTCCCAAAGCACTCCCAAAACTAATGACTGATCTGAGTACCCTCTATTGAGTTCTATAACATACTTCAAAATCATATAATATTGTTTTGGACGAAATATGACTGTCCTAACAACCCGACTGTCTTCCTACAGGGCCTCATCCACCCACTTTACAAAGGAACCCTATCAAATACTTATCCCCCTCACTCCAAACCTAAAAAAAGTCTTAGGAAAGGATTAAAAACAAAGTATTTTCAAGGTTTCAACTAGTGGTTTTCTCATTTGCATGTTTAAATACAAAACCCCCCTTTCTAGGCCTCAAAACCTAGGGCTTGCTAGATCTCCCACTTCCAATCACTTGTAGACCTCATTCAAAGGTCTAACACCATGTCCTTGACCATATTAACCCTCATCAAACATAAAACCACCACCTTATTAAGGCCGATCTCCTGCTGCTACAACTGAGCCACCATTTCAATGCTCTTTCCACATGCAATCTTTGACTTTCAACGGTGATCACCTGCCCATTTGCACTCCTCCTGCTTTGTCAGTGTTATAAATCATATTATACATACAATCAAGGACCTATTCCATGAGTATCAAGCTCCTACATCCATGGGAAGGTCCTATGAGGCATTGAAACCTCTCAAAATGCACAGGACAGCCTGCTGTTCTTTGTAACAGTCAATACAAACAGCAATGAAACTACCTACAAGAACCTCCTTAGAGCATCAAATGAAGTCTAATATTGTTAACTGAGGTCCTAAGACATTTACCAACACTCAATAATCAAAAAGACCAATAGAAACAAGAAGGAGATACAAGATAAAACTGAATTCTATTGTTATTTGCAGCCTACCGTACAACCCAGTCTTCTAATATGACTCCACCGTACCACAAAATGCCTTTTATAGGCTTACATGATGTCTCTCTAACTTCTCCAACCAATTCCCAAAGGTTGGAGATGGTTAAACTTCCAAAACCATTCATTTTTTATTTTCCCACCAAATGCATTATTCAAAAATTTGAATATTAAACTTTGTTTTATGTGATTTTTACTCTACCAAATTATCATGGTTCATCATGGTTGATCTTATTAGGATCATTATTCCTTATTCCTAGCCTTAGACACTTCTAATTGACTCTTATTTGACTCTAGAGGCACTATTGGCCCACTTACATTATTTTTTGGTCCTAGGTTCCTTACCTGGACCCTTAGGACATTTGATTATTACATCATTTTGCCCATTACAATATGCCATAATTGGTTCTAGGATGTTCCATTTGATTTGATTTGATCCATGGGCTTTTCCTTTGATCATTTGTGTCTTCTTACTCCAAAGTGTTCTCGTAGGTGCTCCTGCACCATACTCCCTAGCATGATAAAAACTCTAGTCCCAAGAGTCATGTGATTTGCTCCAAACCTCCTGCATTCTTCTTGAAATGTTCCTTTGAGTTGTGATAGGAAACATGAACTCTCCAAGAGTTATCCTCCTCCTTCTCCCACCTGCATGACTCTTACAAAAAATGTTAGCATCATAAAACATGTTTTGCTGTCCTAGTCTAGGACCTTGCTGCTGTAATGCTCTTGCATTCTCCATCTTAGAATTCTGATTTATTTCTTCTTGTACTATCTGCTGTCTACCTTCCTTCTTCAGCCTCCTTATAGGGTAATCAACGTCCCCAATCTTGATGCAACTCATGTCCCAAATTTGCTGCTCTTTAGGACTGTCATAAACCTTTCTTTGCTGCAACTGTCCCTGCTGTTCAACCTGCACATTCAATTGCAATTTCTCTCCAAAACAGACAATAGCATGTTCCTTCTTATCTTCACATGGTAAAGGCATTAGTTTATACTTTTTACCATCTTTGTGCACCAAATGACTATTTGTATAACCATCATGAATTGTCCTTCTCAAACACTGCCATGGTCTTCCCAAAATTATATGCCCACATGTCATTGAAATAACATCACATAAAATAGAATCATGATATGGACCAATTGAAAAATCAACATATGCCCTCTGATTAACCATTACTTGTTGTTCTTGACTTACCCAAGTGGCATTGTAAGGACTAGGATGATCAAATATCTTCAATCCCAACTTGTGCACCATTTCCCAAGAGACTAAATTATCATGTGAACCTGAATCTATAATCAACTTGCATATTTTTCCATGGCTTAACAAATTAGTTTTAAAAATGGATACCTGTGGTGTTTGCTGCATTTTGCCTTTTTCCACCATGAGCATTTCTCCGTCCATTACTGGAGAGGCTAATGACATTTCCTATTCTTCTTTCTTTTCCTCTTCTTGTGCCAAATGAACTCTTGTATCCTTTCTCTTATCAATACCATCCTTCTTAGGACAGTTGAAAGATGTGTGTCCCACCTCATTGCAGTGATAACATCTGCCTGTGAACACTCCTCTACCTGATCCAAATCTACCTCCACCTCTATATCCACCTCTCTGTTCTGTAGAAAACTCTTTGCCTTTCTCATTGTTGCTCTGAACTTCATTAGTAGGTCTGCCCCTACCTCTGTTTCCTCTTTCATAACCTCCTTGCCTTTCTTGCTTCCTCTTCACTCTCTCTTCAGCCCTGGTGGCTAACTGAAAACATTCTCCAATTGATTTTGGTATGGTCAAACCAATCTCATCTTGCAAGTTATACCTAAGCCCATTAAGGTATCTTGCCACTTTCTCTTCTTCATCTTCTAATCCTCTTCTAATACTAAGCTTATGAAATTGCTCAGTATAGGACATAACATCCATGTCCTTTTGTTTCAAATTCTGCCTCATCCTCTTTGTTTGAATGGAGTAATCAGATGGAAGAAACTGATCCTTCATCATGTCCTTCATCCTACCCCAAGAAGTGATTCTTGATGCACCTCTAGCCACTCTCTATCTACACACTACTCCACCAGGTAAGTGCTGTTCCTCTCAGTTTTGTTTTTGCAAACTTGATCTTCTTCTCATCACTCATCTCCTCATACTAAAAAAAACTTTCAAGGGCATCTATCCACCCTAATAGCTCTTCACTATCCATCTTCCCCTGATAGATAGGTAACTCTATGTTTGTCTTTGTTCCACTACTTTGAATTGCCTTCAGCAATCTCACAAATTTCTTTTCTTCAAGATCCAATTCATCCTCAGGAGGATTCTCATCTACCTCCTCATCTCCTTCTGACTCATTTTGTTCATCCTTTCTAGGATTCTTCTCCAATGCTTCCAATCTTGACAAGATTGATGCATTCTCCCTTCTCACTTGTCTCAACTCTCTTTCTCTTGTAGCATCCTGCTTTCTTATGTCCCTCAATTCTTTTTCTCTAGCCTCTAAGGCTTCTCTCAACTCAGAATTCTCTCTAGCCATCTGGTTCTTAGGGGGCATCTTCACGACTTTCACCAACCCTTACTCTTTCACAACTTTCACCAACCCTCAAGGATCTACTTGCTGCTCTGATACCAATATGATGCAGAGGTGTCAAGTCTCCAATGGTAATCTAACAAGATCAAAAGATTCAAATAACTTGTGGCTTCAACCAATAAGGCTTCTCTAGTCTTCTCCTTGCCTTAAACTCCACCAAAGGGCTCAAATTTGGATTCCAACTTCTCAGATGAATTCTTGTACATTCTAGGGTCTCAACCTACCCCAACCAACAAGATTCAAAAGGTTTCATGCACCTTTTTGACTGGTTCTTGACAACTCCCCTTAACCAGGCCTAATCCTTGTAGCCTTGTGCAGCGACTAATTTGTACTTTTCTCCAAACTTTCCCGAAGCACTCCAAAAACTAAAGACTGATCTGAGTACCCTCTATTGAGTTCTATAACATACTTCAAAATCATATACTATTGTTTTGGACGAAATATGACTGTCCTAACAACCCGGCTGTCTTCCTATAGGGCCTAATCCACCCACTTTACAAAGGAACCCTATCAAATACTTATCCCCCTCACTCCAAACCTAAAAAAAGTCTTAGGAAATGATTAAAAACAAAGGATTTTCAAGGTTTCAACTAGTGGTTTGCTTATTTGCATGTTTAAATACAAAACCCCCCTTTCTAGGCCTCAAAACCTAGGCCTTGCTAGATCTCCCACTTCCAATCACTTCCAGACCTCATTCAAAGGTCTAAAACCATGTCCTTGACCATATTAACCCTCAGCAAACATAAAACCACCACCTTATTAAGGCCGATCTCCTGCTGCTACAACTGAGCCACCATTTCAATGCTCTTTCCACATGCAATCTTTGACTTTCAACAGTGATCACCTGCCCATTTGCACTCCTCCTGCTTTGTCAGTGTTATAAATCATATTATACATACAATCAAGGACCTATTCCATGAGTATCAGGCTCCTACATCCATGGGAAGGTCCTATGAGGCATTGAAACCTCTCAAAATGCACAGGACAGCCTGCTGTTCTTTGTAACAGTCAATACAAACAGCAATGAAACTACCTACAAGAACCTCCTTAGAGCATCAAATGAAGTCTAATATTGTTAACTGAGGTCCTAAGACATTTACCAACACTCAATAATCAAAAAGACCAATAGAAACAAGAAGGAGATACAAGAGAAAACTAAATTTTATTGTTATTTGCAGCCTGCCGTACAACCCAGTCTTCTAATATGACTCCACCGTACCACCAAATGCCTTTTATAGGCTTACATGACATCTCTCTAACTTCTCCAACCAATTCCCAAAGGTTGGAGATGGTTAAACTTCCAAAACCATTCATTTTTTATTTTCCCACCAAATGCATTATTCAAAAATTTGAATATTAAACTTTGTTTTATGTGACTTTTACTCTACCAAATTATCATGGTTCATCATGGTTGATCTTATTAGGATCATTATTCCTTATTCCTAGCCTTAGACACTTCTAATTGACTCTTATTTGACTCTAGAGCACTATTGGCCCACTTACATTATTTTTTGGTCCTAGGGTCCTTACCAGGACCCTTAGGACATTTGATTATTACATCATTTTGCCCATTACAATATGCCATAATTGGTTCTAGGATGTTCCATTTGATTTGATTTGATCCATGGGCTTTTCCTTTGATCATTTGTGTCTTCTTACTCCAGAGTGTTCTCTTAGGTGCTCCTACATCAGAAAGGCAACTTTCCTTCATACTTACCAGATCCTCTTGGTAGTCTTTTGGCAAAAAGGACTTCAAGTTCTTCAAGCTCCGATTCATCTTCTTCAAGATCCTTCCTTGCCTTCTCAAATCTGCCTTGTCTTCTTGAAGAGATTTCACCTGGATCAAATCTTTGCTTTCCAAAAACAGTGGCCTTAAATGCAGATTCAGATTTTGGAAGAGAATCACCAAACTCACTCATTTCAAATGCTGAGAGCTTGCCAACCAACTAATCCCTTGTAACAGTTTTCATAGTCTTGATTTCCTCAATAGTAGAAACTCTATTCTTGTATGAAGTAGGTAAGGATATGAGCACTTTACCAACAATCTCTAATTCTTCCAGTGTTCCACCAACACACCTGATACTGCACAAAAGTTCATTCACTTTATGCATGTAGGAAGTGATGTTTTCATCTTCGCTCATGCTCAAATTTTTGTATCTACCCTTCAAGCTCTGCAACTTGGCACATTTGACATATTCATCACCTTCATATAGAGTTTTCAGCTTCTTCCAGATTTCATGAGTATTTTTCAATTCTAGGACATCTGTCATTTTTGTATCAGTCAGGGCACTTAGCAAATCTTCTTTAGCTTGAATGTTGTTTCAACACCTTTGAGTTGATCTAGAGTTGAGGGACCTTTCTCTGGGGGCTTATACTCATCCTTAGTTATCAACCAATAAGCATCAGCCATGCATTGCAAATGGCACTCTATGCGACTCTTCCAAAGAGAGTAATTTGTTCCATCAAATCTTGAACTGTCCTTCTTGTAAGTCAACATCCTAGATCTCCTCAAGTGATCAAGCTTCTATTAGAGGAACCGGATCTAATACCAATTGTTGAAATTAGGATAGACAACAGAGAGGGGGGGAATCAGTTGTCACAAAAAAATTTATTCTTTTCTACAATTAAACTTCTTTATCACTTATTAATAGATGAATGATACAACCATGAAAGAATGAATCAACATCACATGAGTAGAAGCAAAATCAACACACATAACACTAGGATTTTTACATGGAAACCTAGTTAAGGGAAAAACAATAGTGGGGGTTAACCCACAAGATTTATTCTCTATTAAAAGAATAGAAAAATGGGAAGGCACTTGCCTTCAAGCACACTGCCTAGAGCTCACTACCCAAAAAGACTCATTATCTACAAAAATATTTATAAGTTTATAACAAAAAGATTGAATTGGAAAACAACATCTTCATGCCAAGGTCAGTTCCATTAAAGCACACAACACTTCTCCGCTATCTCCTCATCCTTTACTGCTCTTCCTCTTCTCTACTCTGCCTTTCTTCCTTTCTTAGGATCTTATCATTTTCTCTCAAGGATGATTTTCCACAACTTAACCACACATATTTATATGTTGCATCAACCTTGGAATAAACATCAAGGTTGGCACTACAAAAATCTAACTTAATGCGAATCACTATACTATTAGGCAAACATAGCTGGGACCCAAATATTCTTCAAACAACATGCCACACTTCATAGAACCTCTCTTAGATCATCCACAACATGCACAAAGCATCTGGTTAGCCAAGACTGGAAAGAACAACAACACCCAAGGATAAATCTTCAAGCATGAGCTTAATCCTCAATGTGGACAACCAACATAGTAGGCACATGATCTAGAGACCATAACAAGCACAATGAAATCAACAAGAATAATCACACCACCTCACTTCACCAGAAACACTTGCATCTTCATCTGGGAACTTAAGAACTCTCATTGTCATGACTGTCACACTAGAAAGATTCTTGCGGATCTCCAAACCACGAACCTCTTGAGTTGAGGATACACACTGACATCCGAAACACACCTCTAGATCTATAGATCATAATATTCCAATGCGGATCAATCCAGACCAATTTTTGGTCACTCTATCACCTCTGAACCATTGCAAAACCCAGTTCTACTCAGATGGCCATAACTTCACAAATTCTTCATGTGGATCCCTCAAATCTTAACTATAGTAACTTTAGATAATCCTTTACAACACCCTTTGGTAGGTAGACTCTGATCTTCATCTTACTGGGAATGTGGAGCAATCTACTTCACTAAACTGTACTATCTTCACTGTCTCTTATAGAGAGATATGTAACTCAATTGTTTCTTCCAGAGAGGTTAATTTTCTCAGTATCCTCAAAATACAAGTATTCTAGAATGTGATAAAGTTGACATCAATGACAACAAGGATATGTTGACATCAATGACAACACTGATTAGTCACATATTTTCAACATCTAACACATCCTTGTAGAACTGCTTTTACACCAAGGTCAAGTCATCATGGATTTCTAATGCATATTCCATGAAATCACCTTTATCATACCTTGCAACCTTGTAGTATTCCACTTGATGTTTCAAGTGCTCAATTTCCTTCTTATGCCCTTCCATTTCTCATGTCATTTTAAGGATGTTTGATTCATTTGCTTATGTTGTGGCAACCCTAGTAGTGCTTGTTAATACATCATCATTTACTTTTATCAATCCGGAGGTGTCTAGAGTGATCTGCGATAAGACTTCTTGGTATGGGGGGGTTTGGTCGAATGGTTTTCTTAGATTGAACTTGGTTCGTGGGTCATGCCAAAAATGACAGTGCATATAGAAATAAAGATCTATCTAATTGTTGAGAAATAAACACAATTGCTTGGAAGGAAACTATCTTAATTTGTTGGAAATAAACACACTTGCAATAAAAGAAATTAATCTAGCATGCTAGAAAAAAGTAAATGAAGATAAATTGTATCCACTGTTAATCTACAACAATGAAATACTGTGAATATGACAATGCTGACAAATAACAAGTCTATCTTTTTGGTGTTTTTAGAATTTAAAGAAGAATCCTGTAGGGAACAGTTTAACTAACAATCACATAGAAGATAAATGGAAACTTAATAGAATAGAAAACATAACAGAATTGTGTACATACAAGAATACCAAGAGATCTTCTCTTAGATGGGTAAATAGACCCTACTCCCCCAGCCAGAGCTGATCCTCTTTGCTCAACTAACTCTTTCAGTAGAAATTTCCCTTCATTTGCATTAAATCATAGTCCAAGAATGTATGAAAATTACAAGCATGAAAATGAGGAACTTTCCTTCTATTACAACAATCTGGTGATAACTATCTATGAAAACTGGAAACTAGAACTAACAATAAAGAGACTAATTGCTCCTACTTATATAGTTGAGCATTATTGGAAAGAAGAAATTAACAAGTCTAACTAAAGTGAACTGGGACTAGATCCAGCTGCATAATTTATTACATGCATGATTCCTCTATGGTAACTATAGGTTAGAGATCTACATTATTCTAACTGCTTGGCAAATTGGATGATTCTCTTAAAATGGTGCAGCACTAGGTAGTAGTCACTTCAGTAGGAACTAAGGTAGGCTAATAGTTATTTCAATTAGTCACCAAAAATGTGGTGACATGGTGATGTTACTCTTCATAGCTGCTTGATTGAGGTAGAAGTTATGTTTGCATCCTAGGATTGGCTTGTGGCTGTCATTGACTCAAGGGGAGGATGATTCTTGGAAGGTATTCAACATCTGAAGCTATCCAGAGTTTAGGTTCTTTTTAGGATGGAGGGCTCTGGAGTGATCCAGAGACCATTGGTAGTTCCCTGCTACAAGCCTTCTACAAATATTCACAACTTTGTACCACAATACATAAGATATGCACTTTTGAAATGTAATTCAATAAAATAAAGTAAGAGATTTTATTAAAGGAAATGAAAACCAAACATGTGCATAATCCAAATAAAAGAAAAACATAATTATAATAATATGTAAACATATATGCCAAAGTCTCTGTGAAAGTATTAAGATCAAGAAATATCATGAAATAGATGAGTCAAATATATGGCTCATCATCTCCCCCTATTGAATATATGCCATGTCCTCATGGCTGTGCTTCATCTACTTCATCCAATATGTTATTGCCCTCCATAATTGTGTTGCAATTGTAGTATTCTTTATCCTTGTATTGGAATAGCTATCTCCGTTTGGGTTGGAACCCATCATTTTCTTGCACCCTATTAAACCATGTAATGAATTTCCCTTCTCTCATTGGTTGTGCTACTGGGTGACTTAAGTGAGGAGCTAGCATCAGAATTAGTGGAGGTCTGAATCTCATCCCATCCAATTTTGTTGTCTTTACTAGATTAATGGTATGATTTTTCGTACCTTGTTAGTCATCCATCTAATATTGGTAGGTGAAATAGGCTCTCTCCTCTCGATAACATTAGGCAAGTCCTCAAACCTACATATGTAGCTTGTAACTGCTGCATTTGGGAGATATCCAGCTATAGCAAAAAAATCAGCAATACAAGAATTTAAGTTTTGCACATAATGAGCCATAACACCTTGCCTGTAAGCATTGGCTTAAAAGTGTTGGTGATCCAAGTAGTCTTGGGGGATTCATGGCCCATATCATTGTTAAAATCAAAAGGCAGATTGCAACTTATCCTCAATAATTTCCACCTTAAATATTGTTCTCTAAGGAACAGGGCATACACACCTGATGGTAATCATTGAGCTAATAGGGTTTCCCCTAGTTCACAAGCCAAAACCAGATTGTTTTCCACTGCCAACTTCTCCTATCTTAGGGCCTTTAGATCCTTCCAGGGCTGTATAATTTCACCCTGGAGCTGTCCATTCTCAAGTGTAAGTTGCAGGTTTTTAGCATATACATTCAATGAGACAGGTACAGGGGTCTACTAATCAATCTTTTGCCTAAGTTGAGTAATTCCATGTCCCTTTGGGCCATTATATCCTTATGACTATCTATTTATTTCTTAAAAATAGAGATTTCTTTTTCTTTTTCTTGTTTCTCCTCTTAAGCCTTTGCCATTTTCTTTTCTAGCTCCTCCTCTTTGGCCTTCAATTATAGGGTCACGGCCTCTAATTGTGCCTTGCATTGATTTAATTCAAATTCATCTTTAGAGAGAGCCAGGGCATACCTTATTTCCTATGTTGTGGTGTCTTCAGAGGCTTCCTCAAGGGTTTCTTTCCCTTTTCTGCAGCTATGTTGCAAAATAGCCTGCTCTATTTCTTCTAGAACATCCCCTTCACCAGTTTCCTTTGGAATTTCACTGCCACCAGCCTCTTTAACTCCCCTTTCTTCTTCATGACCTTCTTCTCCCAGATGTGTAGTAGGGGATGATTGTTTGCCTAAGGTGGTTGTAGATTTTTTTCTTCCTCTTCATCTGAAGAGATAACCAACCGGTGGTGACAAATTCTTGTATCAACAGCCTCACTTGCTTGAGCACCCTGCTCTGTCCTTCTTCAAAGCCATCGGAACCAAACTTCAGGAGACTTAGAATAAATTGCAACAGGGTCTCCTGAAATGGATATAGTAGAATTATGATGCTTCACTTTTTTTCTTCTTGGCTGTAGGGCAAGAATATCTTCCCATTTTTGCTGACCATCTTTCTGTGACAGGAAGTGGTGCTTCATAATTAGGTGTATCAATCCTTAGTGTCTTATCTTCCCTTCTTTGTTCTTTCTTTTGGTCATCATGGTGACTAGGTTAGCATGTAGAAAAGTAGGAACATTTATCAAGTGCTGAGGGTTATTTGCTCCATGTCTCAAATGGGTAATCAACCACATCCTAGGGCCCAGAACTACACCATACTATCCATCACATGTAAAGAATTACATTATCCACAAGGCCACCATCTTCCATGGGTCCAGAAGACTGGTCTGTTCAATGCCTTTTGTTGCTCCCTTACTTACAATGTATCGGGGTAGGGGCTCTGGAGCAACATGGAAATTTTAAACTAATTCTTCATATGAGGGTTTACTTGCAAATAAATCAACACCAATAGTAGGAATACCAGAAAGCTGACTAATTATGGTTGGGTTAATTTGAATTCTTACCCCATTGACCATGGTGAAATTTTTGTGGAAATTTGTGACAAATTCCTCAACCAACTCAACTTCAAAGCCTTCAAATTTCTACAAGAATTCTAACCACCCTACTTGCTAGAATACCTATGCACTGGCATCATCAAAGATTGCATTTTCTAGCTTTTCTTTCCTCTTGTTACCCATTTGATCACTTGATTATGTATGATTCTATAGCAAGGTGTTTCAATGGAGCTTTGCCTATTTTTCTCTTTGTTTTCTAATTCTTGTTTCAAATGGGAAAGAATTATGAACTTTGTGTTGTCAATTGCAGGTATGTGCGCAAGAGTAATTGCATGAGAGATTGACAAGTTGGCACTTATATTGCCCACCTTTTCATCCCTCATGGTGTGTACTTCAGAGTTGTGAACTAGAGTGGCCATGTGTGAAGCACAATTTCTCAGTTGTTGCTTTAATTTCTTTTCCATACACATCTAGAGTTGACGTCAACAATCTTGCTTCTCATGTCATTTTATTGTACTTGCCATAAATAGTCATAAGTACTGGTTATAATGATTTATGAATCTGACGCTCATTCCCTTTTATGGAATTTATTTCAAATGTTGTTTGTAATGATGACCAGTACTTATAACTTATTTTGAAGTATGCAAGACCTACGAACAATCCTATGACTGTCACCTATCAGACTGCAATGATTGATGCAACTACTGTGGAGTGGGAGAATACATGTGGGCACTTTGGGAAACACATGGCATATATAAAACATATTAAAATAATTATATAAGTTTTAAGGAAAGAATATATCTTGTAAAGTACCCATCCCTTTAATTATTTCACCTTAACTTTATTTACCGAATCGAATTTCACGATGCATAGAAAATAGCACCCAATGGTGCTTAGAAGGGTAGTATTAGCCAGTATTCATCTGGAGGAATCCGTAGCCATCTGTAGCTATCAGGAGCCGTCGAGAGCTCTCCGGAGCCATTAGGAGCTCTTTATTCTTTATATCATGTCAACCTATAGAACTACAAAAAGGAATTTTATTAAAGGAAAAGGGAATTTCAAAGAAAAGACTGCCATTCCTGGTTTTCAATCTTTCCTCTAGGCAAAGCTGCCATTGCTAGTTTTCAACATTTACTCAAATTTTTTTTAATGTTTTCTAATAGAAGAGGATGCCATTTCTGGTTTTCAACCTTGATTGCTTTATTTATTCAAGAATCATCATTTAGAGCATGATTCTCATGGAAGAAAGGTCTTCCACAAAAAATGTTATATTGATGCAAACATAATCATATATAGCACAAAATGCAAAGGGTTGACACTTAATGTTATGTAATAGAATTTACAGTTGATAGTTAAATTGTATAACAAATTTTTTAATGATTTTTACTAATGTTTATTAGAATTCTTGCATGTTTTACATCATTGTAATGACATATTAGTTGTAACTTTTTTGAAATTTTATTATGGTATGTGCACTTTGATATGATGTAATATGATTATGGTTTCGTTTCATATGTTGTAATATTAGATATATAATAGAAAAATAAATTATTGTATGAAATAAATAATAACTTTTCATTTAATTTTTTTTTTGTAGAACATGGGTCTTCCAAAAGATCAAGATGATCCTCATGATATAGATCCAGAATATGTTGCTTCTGGTACAGATCACATGGCAAAGGATGATGATGACATAGATACAGAAGACACCAAGGCCAATGATGATGATCATGATGATGATGATCACGATGGTGATGATGGTGATGAAGCAGTTACTGGTAGTAGCCAGTGACATTCATGATAATATAGACTACATCATGGATCATTACTGACCTCTTTTCATGGTTACTATCATATGTATCATTTTCACGACATACAATACCATATTATTGAGTTGTATCATTTTGACTTATATCATTTGGACATGTATCATCTTGACTTGTATCATTTTGAGTTACATAATTTATCATTTTTACTTATATCATTTGTACATGTATCATTTTGACTTATGTTGATTGTTGGACATGTATCATTTTGACATGTTATTGATCTACTGGCATATTTGACTTTCACTTGTTTTAGTTATATATGATGATGATCTTATCAGTAGTGACTTGTTAATTTATATATATTGAAAGTGGTCGATGATTTTTGGATGGATATTTATTACGTATGATGATTTTAATTTACTGCTCGGGATGGATGTTGTCAAATTCAATTAAATTATAGATATTTTACTCACTTGTTTTAATTATAGATGATGATCATGTTATAATAATTATCTTGTTATTTTATATATACTGGATATTGTTGTAGATTTTATTTTAATGGAGATTAAATAAGTATAATAATGTTGTTAATTTGTATGGATATCCATATCCCTAAAAATTCTTTATAAATGTTATCCTATAAAATATTTCAAATGCTTCAAGGGTCTTCAAGTGGATGGAGCGCAGATCAGTGAGTTAGAGTATTCTAACAAACAGGTCTATGAGCATGTCTCGCAAAGAGGATAGAATAAGATGGAGCTGCTCAAAAACTAGGGAGTATCAGGTTAAGCTAGGCTATGGTGCAGTCACAGTAGGAGGGTTCACAGAATGAACTATCTGAACCATGCAACAAGAGTAAACACAACAAAAACTACTCAAAGAAATGGAACAAATGCAGATTCAGTCATTCAATATATCATAGAATTCAAATAGAGATCAATCGACAACATGTGGGCTTACAATTATGATTCATAGACTTGATTACATACATGCGCAAGATAAATATTTTAAGCTCCTTTGCCAAGAATCAAAACTATCAATCTTCTAAATCATGAGAACATTCGTAGATATCTTACAAAAATTATGAATAAATATGCATACATATACATGTATTTACCAATACATGCATATATATGCATATTTATGCCATTTCACATGGCTGTTCAAACCAATGATTAAAGCAAACTTAATGTTGTCATGCTAATTCAAACAACTAAGACCAAAAATTCTTCCCGCTATTGTATTTTAAACACATTCACTATTGAAACATTCTTCAATACTATTGTAGCATGCATATGCACTGTTGTAGCATGCATATACACTGTTGTAGCACATATTTATGCTATTGTTCATACATTTATACCACTCTTACAACATATATACATTAGCTTCAAACTTCGTATTGCTGTTATAATCATTCATACTGTTGTTTTAGCTTACTGCATCATTGTTCTAGCCTATCATACTATTGTTTTAACTCATTAGATCATTGTTCCAGCCTTATGCACTGGTATTTCAAGCTTTCCTACTGCTGTCCCAACTTTATACACTATTATTTCATCATCTGTGTTGCTGATATAAACTTATGAGACCAAATTTGAGTGCAAATTGATAGCGAATTGATAAAGAACAACAAGAATAAAACTAGATTTATGAGAGTAGAAAACATTGATTCTCATTTTTATACAAGAAATCATACTTGGAAACCTTCATTGGGAAAACATGACTAAAACCTGACATTTTAAATTATGGAATCAAACCCAATAAATCAATGCATGAATGTTAAAGGCTGAAAATAATCATTGATTTATCTTATGCATTAATTGGATGAATAAAGGCATTTACATGAAAGTAAACATGTATTAAATTGATAGAAAGAATTTGACTTAATTTTTCCATTTGAATCAAAGAGAAGTGATTGAATGTCTTTGAAAGAAGTTGTTTGCCTTGTGATTGATATGATATTTGGAACATTATTAAGTATGTTGAAATCAAACATAATGATTTGTTTATTTCTTAAGTCATACTTGCATGAAAATGAAAATTTAATCTAAAATTAGAAATTGAATGCATTGTTTGATATGTTTTGTGTGTTTTAGGGAAAGATGCCTTTTGGGACAGGTACCAAAAGAGGAATAACAAAGACATAGGCTTTCCTTCTTAAAACCTACACTACCATTATAATTGGTTTCATACTTTCATCAAAGTTAACTTTTGGACCATTGAAATAGATGGAATTATGCCTAGTTGTTTTATTTCTCTGCCTCATCCTATTATTGAGATGTTGCATTCATTTTAGGAATGCATGTAGGTTAATAGGCATGCACTAGATTCCATCCTGCTTATTGTTACAAATTGCTAGGCTCTTCGTGTAGGGCCGGGTATCCTTCTTGTTGAAGGATTCTAGGGAAGTGTATTCTTTTTAGTTGGGTGGAAAAGCAACCAATCCATGTTGTTGTCCTTGGCTTGCGGACTGACTCATCAGTAGCTAGAGAGACATTTGGATTTGATTGGCATTATTGATATTTCATACCTATATTATATTGAGATTTCTTCATTGATGATAGTACATTTGGATGGGCTATAAGCCTAGGATGTATAGATATTTGGAATTTATAATAATATGAACTTCTAAGTGGTATTTAGATGTATTCATGCACAAAACATAATATGAATGAAAGATTTATATATTTATTGTTTTATTTTGAGATTTATGAACTAGAGTTTAATCGTTGACTATGGTTAAGTTAATGGAACTTTAAGGACCTTACACCAAGTAGCTCCCATAAACAAAATAATAGCTCACACAGAGCAACAACAACAACTCCCACACACCAGTAGCTCCCAGTAGCTCCCATAAACAAAAATAATAGCTCATACAAAGCAACAACAACAACTCCCACAACACCAACACCAACACCATATATACCTCAAAGGGCATAACACAATAATAGCTCCCATAGAGCACATGTAGCTCTCACAACACACAACTCCCACAACACCAACACCAACACCATGAGTACTCCAAAGGGGCATAAGTCCCTATAGCTCCCTTATTGTAGCTTCCAAAACACACATAGATCCCAAATCACAACCAATCAAATATCCACCCAAATCCCATACAATCCAACCAGAACATCATCACCAAACACACAAGTTTGTCAATATCATCGTAGATTAAGGTGATAAATATTCATGCTTGATAAAAATTATTAATTAACATTACAGAAACTTACAATTCTAAGAATACATAAATGAACATACTTGTATATAAATTGAAATTGATTTACTAGATGTCCATTCTGTATCGTTCATCAATCAAAATTTACCTCTACATACCATGATGAGACCCAATTATGGGTTTACATTACCAATACTTTTTCCCCAAAGCTCCCAAGTGTTACAACCTAGTGCTCTGATACCTATGTAATGCCCACTCAAGTAATTAACAATAAATAACAATAATAAATTAATTTAGTAAAGAAATAATGAAAGAAATACAACTAAAGGAGAGTATTCTCAAAATTTAACTTAATAAAACAACTTATTATACACAATTTATATTTAATTCATCGTAAGTGGAAATTAGGATTTAAATATTTCTAATACAATTATACACATTTACAATAAATGCTATATGATCATCCTTTCGCGAAGTGGAGAATACTCTCTCAACTCTAGTACGTTGCATGGTAATCAGATCTAAAACTACACACTAAATGTAAACATTAGTTTTGCATAGTCACAAAATACACAAAACATATATCAAAAGCATAAAATGACACGTCTAAGGCCCTTAGGGGCCAACCTAAAGTCTCAAGGACTCATGACGGCCTTTCCTATGTCTAAATAATCCCTTAAGGAACAAATAAATATTCCCTTGGATAAAAGCATAAATTACCATAGATAATAAATAAAAAGTCTATCATAATTATTAAAATTATCATCTTATATTCAAGTTCCAAATAAAATGATTTATAACACTATTGCACTATATATTTTATCATTGACAAACATATAAACCCTTATCAACACTTTACTAATGCATGCAATAACAACTCACTTAGATTAGATGAAAGAGCATCCTTTACACATACTCAAATAAGATGACTAACTTTATTTTACAAAACTATACCCCTTCTTTTAATACTACTAACTCATTATTTCAAACCTAAACTCATTTCTTTTTTTCATATAAAAAACAATCAAATGCTACCTAAGAAAATATTTCTTTCTTACAAATAAAAAAGATTATTACAAATAAATTTAATTTACAAACATAGATAACAAAGAAATTTATTTGATAAATACCTAATCTTGAATAATATATCAATTGTAATAATTCCACCTAAACTCGTCCCAAATCCACATAGTTATTTAATTATATGTTCTATATTATTTCATTGCTAACTAAAACATGTTATACAATACTAAACTAGCAATCAATGTTAGCATCTTAGCAAATAAAAGTACTTTCCATATTCCTGTATAAGATTAAAAGCATAACTATTTGCATCTTCATTCACAATCTCACCACTTCTATCGATGTTGAAGGTGATTACAATGTTATGGTACTTGATCTACTTGGGCCAAGTCTTGAAGACTTATTCAATTACTGACATTGAAGACTATATTGATGCTTGTTAATCAGCTAATTTAAAGGATTGAATATGTGCACAGCAAGAATTTCCTTCACTGAGATATAAAGTGCCTCACGTAAACAATCGGTGAGTTGTAACTCACCAGTTGCACCGGCTGTACGAATGGTTGAAGAGGAACATAGATCAACAAAACCTAATACATGATTCAACTACATTTTTTGACCTGCACCTATTATCGACCTTCCATACATGCATTTTTTATTGTGGTCAACTAGTCGTACGAACGTCGACCAACTAGTCGCTTACAATGCACCGACTGGTTAAGACATTCTGCTATAAAGCTTGATAATTTTCTCATGGGTCTTGGATGGAAAGCAAATTAGGTTAACATGATTGACTTGTTCATCTAATATATACTCATCGACTTAAGTTAAAAAATTGCCCACATTCGAAGGAAGACATAATTAAGCATAACTAGTCATAAGTATGATCTATAACTTGATATCCTATCAAAATCCTTAAAGATACAAAGAGATATATACTTGCAAAAACATAGAGTGATGATGTTTGTGTGGCTTGGGGAAAACCTCCACAAAACCATGGTACATAAAATTGTTGTAATAGGGTGTTGTGTGACTGATTCGATAGTGGGAAACACATGTAAATATGTGGGGAAACAAAGAAAACACATTCTTGAGTGGCAACCTCATAATAAGGAGAGACAAATTATGTTGTGTTGTGTAACTGATCTGGTGATGGATAACATTCCTAAAATAAAAGAGTATCACAAGATAAATAACATATGCCATAAGTATCTATTGGCAAAAGAGCTTTCACCTGGATCATATCTTTGTTTTCCATATACACTAGCCTTAAATGCAGATTCAGATTTGGGAAGAGAATCACCAAACTCACCTAATTTAAAATTTGAAAATTTGCCAACCAATTGATCTCTTGTAACTTCTGAGACAATCCTGATCTCCTCTATAGAAGCAACCTTATGTTTGTATAAATCAGGAAAAGATCTGAGCACTTTTGATACAATCTCTGATTCTTCCAAAGTTCCACCACCAAACCTGATACCACACACAAGTTCATTTATCTTTTGTATGTAGATTATGATATTTTCATCTTCACTCATCCTTAGAGTTTCAAATTTTCCTCTCAGACTTTGCAGCTTGGTAAATTTGACAAATTTATCACCTTCATATAGATTCTCCAACTTTTTCTAGATTTCATAAGTAGTTTTTAGACCAAAGATATTTGTCATTTCTGAATCAGTCAGGACACTCAACAAGGCTTCTTTAGCTCGAAGGTTATTTTAAGCATCTTTGATTTGATTTGGAGTTGAAGGACCTTTCTCTGGAGGTTTATACTCAACACTGGTTATCGCCCAATAGTCATCGCCCATGCATTGCAAATGACACTCCATGCGTTTCTTCCAAATAGAATAATTTGTTCCATCAAATCTCAGACTATCCTTCTTGTAGGTTGACATCTTGGATCTCCTCAAGCGGTCAAGCTTTTATAAGAGGATCTAGCTCTGATAGCAATTGTTGGAATTAGACTAGACAACTGAGAGGGGGGTGAATCAGTTGTCACACAAAATAAACTTTTTTCTACTTTTAACCTTCTTTATTAACTTACTTATCAAATTAATGATATAAATCTTAGAGCATAGATCAACAACATATGAGCAGAAACATAATCAACACACTTGACACCAAGATTTTGACGTGGAAACCTGGTTAAGTAAAAAACCACGGTGGGGGTTAACCCACAAAGATTTGTACCCTGTTAAAAGTACTTTAGAAAAATAGAAAGCACATGCCTTCGGGTGCACTGCCCAGAGCTCACTGCTCATAAGCAAGGCTCACTGCCTATGAAATTTATTTAGAACATAAATAATTAATAGAGAAATAGCATCTACTTCATGCCTAGTTTAGTTTCAATGAATGCTCACAAAACTTCTGCTTTGCCCCAAATTCTTCTTCACTAACTTCTCACTCTACACTTCTCTTGCTCATTTTCTTCTTTTCTCTACTTCTGATCCTCTATTTGGATTTAATTTGTTTTGCTCAAGGATGATTTTTAACAACTCTTCAACAAGTATTTATACACTTCATCAACCTTAGAATGATCAACAAGGTCGGCCAAACTTAATACAGATCTTTACATTGTTGGTCAAACACAGCTGAGGCTTGAATCTTCCTCTACTAACATGCCTTGCTTCATAAAATGATATTTAGATCATTTGCAACACGCTAGGAACATCTGGTCGGCCAAGACTAGGAAGAAAGTCAACTTCAAAGAGGAAATCTTTAATAATAAGCTCAAACTCCAATGCGGACCTCCAACATAGTACCCACATGATCCAGAGACTTCCACAAGTACATTAAACTCAACAATAACATCCACTCTAAACCGAATTACCAGAATCATTTGTATCTTCCTCCGAAACCTCAAGAACACTGTCTGCCATGACTGTCAAACTAGAAGGATATCTTGTAGACCTCCAAACCACAAACTACTAGAGTTGATGATACATACTGACTTCCCAAATATTCCTTCAGATCCACAGATCATAATATTTCACTGTGGAGCAATCCAGACCAGCTTACTGTCACTCTGTCTCTTCTGAATACTGCAAGATCTAGTTCTATTCAGATGGTCATAACTTCTTCAAATCTTCATGTAGAATTCTCAATTCTTGACTGGAACAACCTCTAACAATCCTCTACATAGCCATAAGGTTTGCAAACATTGAGTCTTCATTAATTTTCTTAGTATCCTCAACATTCTGGCCTTCTAAACAGGCAACAAAATAAGGCACAGTTGACACCAATGGCAACAAGAATATGTTGACATGAATGACAACACTTCTTAGGCACATATTTGCAACAATAAGTATCCAAAACATGGAGAGAAGTGCTAAAAAATCCTACATTCTATAAAGATAGAAAACAATCTAAACTAGATAAACAAGTCACATGTCTAGCTAGAAAAAACACAAAACTTTCTTCTTCTTCTTATACTTATGAATTATGTATTTACGACCCTTGTCAAAATGCATGGAAAACATTCTATGGAATCCCTACAGATATAGGAATACCAACTCTACTTACCTTTGCATAGAAAACATAAAAATCATTGCATATGACTTTTCATCTACTGACTCTTGGTAGGTATACAAATTAGAAGTTTTTTACAATTTTTTTCAAATTTAAATCAATTGTTTTTTCAGAAAAATTTACAAACCAACTATTTTCTAACTATATACATTACAATTTAGATTCTTCATATGTCTACGTAAATATGCATCCATTTGCCTTGTCAGTATCTCCTCAAGGAAGTATATACTTTGATGGAGGAGAATTTAATTGAGTAACAACAATTTATCATGTAGAAAATGAAAAGTGGGAATATTTTCTAGATATGAAAACCTCATGGATGTACTATTCCAAAGATTTTTTCCTTAATGAAAAGTTTTATGTCATAGGACAATCAAGAAACATTGAAGTATTTAATCTAAGAACCAAAATATGGACTAGTATAAAGATCAAACCTACATGGATTTTAGGTTTCTTGGTTGTTGCCTTTGGAAAATTATATCCATTCAAAAAACAAGGAGTCATGTAATATTACTCAAATAATAATGTGTGGACTTTGATTGATACATTAGCAAACTATGTTACTCATATTGACTATGCTACAAGATTTGGAAAGATAAAATATTTCTTAGTGGTGCTCTCTACAATAGATAAAAGTACAAAAATGTATACTACATGTATCAACCTCCTTCACATGGACAATGAACTACAAAAAGATAGATTCCTATCAAAGGTCCAGTAGACTGCAAATTCTATATTGATTAAGTAGTTAATCTCAAGATCGGTTAATATACAACTACACATATCCATATGTGTATATTATCAAATGCCATATTCCTCTCTACTACTCACAATAACTATTCCTATGTAAATTGTTTAATTGTTTATTATAAATATATCTACTATATTTTATTTATATCAGACATGCAAACATTGATAAAAATATTAAAAAATTTTAATTATCATTGTGAATCAAAATAACTTAATATTTCTCAATGCTTCAACATTTTATTAGGATTACTAAGATATAAAATTGCTTCAATTCCCTTCGAAAATTACATAAAAGCTATAAATATAACATTAAAAATTGTTTAACTTCCAACAAAAAATTCCTATCTAAAACAATACTACACAACCCTTTTAACATCCATAAAACAAAAAACTAAGAGTGCCTCATTAAACACATATGGCTTCCTCCTGCCTAGTCCCGCTCGATTCATCATTTTCAAATAGGGTTTTCCCACCTGTGGGAGTGGGTTCTAGGGTTTCATGTTCCAAAGTCGATATGGTTTCTTGCAAGTTACTTATGGATCTTACACCAGTGGTTACTAAGTCTCCTAATCTACATGATGTGCCGATGGTGGTGTGTCGGCTGAGCCTGTGGATGCCCCTACTCTATGTGTGGATGAACCTATTGTGTGGATGGATGCACCTATGTCCCCTTCTCATACTTCGTATGTAGAAGTGGTGAACAAAAACTGCCTTTTTTTTTCAAACGTTGAGAAGGATACTGCTATGAGTAAGGGTTCTCTACCTGGGAGTACCTTGGATCAGAAAAAATAGCCTCTTCTTTGTGGATCTACTACTCGGGTCATGGTGATTCTAGGGCAAGAAGTGATTGATCCAATGAGGGTTTCTTCATGAGTAAGGGTTTGATTTACATGTTTATCCACCTATGGCCTTCTCTCAATCATTTGCACCATTGGATTTCTTAGCATTGGACTCCTTTGGTTGAGGGTAAGATGGAGATCTACCCTTCCACAAGAGGTTTTTGTGGTTTGCTTTGATTCTTCTAAGGATAGTGTAAGGCATACTTGAAACCCATTTATTATATTTTTAATTAAGTACATTATTTTGAAATAATCATTTAAATGATTTAATATTGTTTAGAAAATAAATTATGTATGTGCTTTCTTATTTATGTGTTTTATAAAGTTTTCTTTAAATTATATTTTGGAACAAGAAGTGGTTGAAAGAAGTGGATGTTTCTTGGCATATGAATAGTCATGTGTTCAATTTTAAGAAGGGGGGAGAAGATGTAAGTTAGGAGGGTAGAGGATGATTATGCAGGGTGGAGAGGTATTGTAGAAGATTGGAGGCAAGGAAGATGCTTGCCTAAGCCATGGATCTATTCAATTCCTACATGTTTCCTTTATCTGTTTGAATGAGTTGCTAAGTTGGGGGATGCTAAGGATAATCATCTTTGTGCAAATTTAATTAGCAAGGTTAGGTGCCAAGGTTTTCTAACAACATGTATGCTCTATACTGCTGACTAGGAAGTGATATATAGCGCAAGCACCAGCCAATATCCTAATAATGTGGCCTGGTAAAGTGTGAAAGAGGAGCATTAGGAGGGTGAACTCCAAGTGATGGCTACATTCCAAATTGGTTGGTAAGTATGTTATCATTTATACAAGCTTCTTTTCCTCATGCAATATTGGTCATGGATTAAGTAACTCACTAAACAAATCATACGTATGGTTTCGCATGATCGTAGGTTATATGTAAAATGGATCTGTTGAAAATGTTTTGATATTTAACAAGTGGTTCAATAAAATAGTTTTGGTACTATAAATCTTTTAGGGAGATAACTCTTTGTGTTAGCCTAGACATGTGGGTAAATTCATATTTTGCTTAGCAATAGTAAGGATTTTCTCTTTTCACTTAATTAATTTTTTTAGACTCTATCGATCTTGAAAAGATGTTGGTGTACTGTTAGAAATGTATCTTCTTTGCAGAATAATTAATTATATCAAACCACAAAGTTTGTCATCTAATGTTTTGAGTTTTATTTTCCTTTAGGTAAAAGGAAAAATTGTCCTAGTTTGCGTCTTATCATAGGAAGGGTTGTGTTGTTTTGATTTTATTCCTAGACCAGAATTTACTCTTATCGTAGGAAGGGTTCTTGTTGTTTTGATTTTTGTTGAAGATCTTGACTATACCCTTAGCGATTAGGGTTTTCTCAATGGCAGATCCTTTCTCAACAACCTTACCAAGGGTGGTACAAAAATGTATTTTTAATTAATGCATATGTTTTGCGTTTAAGTTCTTGACAAAGATTGGAACTAGCTAATTTTGTGGCATGGGCATTTACTAGCTAGACTTCTCCATCTTTGAAAGAAATAGAGGAAGGTCTCTCCATCATCTTGTTTCATGTGACATAGGGTTGCAACATTTACGTTTGTTTCAATGTTATATGACAAGTGAGCTATGAACTTGTTAGCTAGTTTAGTCCATGTTCTTATTCCTTTAGGGAGATGTGTGAACCATTCAACTATAGGAGGTCAAACAATATAACCCCACCTTTAAACCTCCTTCATGGAATGATAATGAATTCTATGAATATCACCACATAAAAGGATACAAAACCTCAAATTGCTATAAATTGAAAAACATTATACAAGACCTTATTAAGTGAGGAGATATAACCTTAGACAATCCACAAGGGACTCCCAATACTGACCACACTATCTTTACAAATCCTTTACAGGATCATGGATCAAGAAAAGCCTCCACTTCATGCACTAAGACAAATGAACTACCAAGTTATAATCATGTTGCATACAAGTACATAGTCAACAACATCCGTGCATGTGAAAGTAATGTGTCCACAATATCCATCAAGTCTCAACCTGAATGTGTTGTCACCACTAGAAGAGAAAAGCTAACCTTATGAGGTCTTATAACCGATCCGCAGTCCACATCCCAATATAACCTTTTAGACCATTTAAAGAAAACTCTGGCATAAATATCCATTTTTGAATTGCTTGGCCTATCCCCAAAGCATAAATCCATCCTAGATAAAGCTCTCCTTGAATCATCCATCCCTACTGACCTAAATGTCAACCAATTTTAGTCCATGGTAGGACATTTGGCTACAACTAATCATGTCACTTTCACTGAACGTGATGTATCATCCCAATGACCTAACCACACCCATCCATTGCACCTAGAAGTCTTCATCAACAAGCATAATAGTAGATGTGTCTTGGTAGATGGTGGAGCCAAATTAAACACATGTCCTTTGAAACTTGTCATGATATTGGGATACTCTAAAGCTTGTGTAGATCCCACCAAAAGAATTGTGATCAAGGCTTACAATGACGTAGAACGCTCCTCAAAGGGTGTGATTTCTCTTCCTGTGAGAATTGGGCCCGCTACATTGAATATTGTATTCCACGTCTTGGATCTCAAACTTCCCTACAACTTTATCCTCAACTAACCTTGGATCCATGCCATGACATCCATATCATCCACTTATCATCAATGCATTAAATTCCCCTACAATGGCATAGAAATCACCATACATGGTGATCCTGATGTCTTCCAATATTGTAGCCATTTGAGAGAAGTACCTCAACACCAAGTGCCTATCAATAGGGGAATTTATCCCTCCACCTCCTCACATTACATTGACCCTTCTACACTTTCAAAATCCCCCACAAAATTCATACCCCCTGCCAAACCCAGGATCTAGATCCATGACAAAGGGTGTGGAGAATACAAGATTGAGAGCTCTTACTGCATCAAAAAGCTGCCATTGTTTCCAAACTCCCATGGCAAACTAGCTCCAATAAAACCTAAGGACACTATTCAGGCTACCCCTACCACCTTTACCAAATGGGGTGAACTTAGCAAAGAAGACGTGGACGATGGTGTTTTCAAGTGGTTCTACAAAGAGGAAGAAGAGGTCAAACATTTACAACTACGTATGGAACAATATAGAAAAGGATATGAGTTTGTAAAACAATAAGGATACAATGGGCACAATGGACTTGGGCCTAACAAGAATGGAAGAACAAATCCTATACAACCAACAATGTTACCAAAAAGAAAAGGGCTAGGGTACACATCACAATAAGTGAAGACGCCTAGTACTAACTTGCTTTTGAGTAAGGACGCAAGTACTTCCAAAGATATTGAGACATCAAGGGACCCTCCTGAACCTAAATCCAAATCTTCACAACCTAATCTTCTTGAGCGCTTAGCTTGGATTAGTATCTTCTGGGACCTTGATGACACTTCCATTTGTACCTTGATTTCCATATCCCTAAGTTACATGAATGTCGATAATGGCTTACATTTAGTCCACCCCAAACTCATAGACTGGGACCAACAAACACCGCTAAGCCTCAATTTACTTTAGAATGGCAAAGATATTGTTGTGTGTTTTGGGTCCCCATATTGGCAACAAGTGGAGTGGTGTTTATGTTGAGAGTGGTGTGTAATGGAATCAAATTTTTGTTTTGCGTATTTGGTATGAAAGATGTGTTAGGATTTATGTATCGATAATGAGGTGAAACATTTGTAGTTTTTTTTAATTTTGGAGAGAGATGTTGGGATCTACTTGATGCTATAAGGGGTTCCTATGGGTATTTTGCTAGGTCACACCAATACCTTGACTAGATGCATTATTGTTTTGGCTAAGGGGGTCCATGTTGAGATTGTTCAAGTTGTTATTAGGTTGGGACCCAAGGTTCATGTTTGCATTAGGTGTAGAATTAACCCCTTGTGTTTGCGCTCATGAGGTCACTATATGCATTCTTCATGTTCTTTTGTTTTGACCTATGTTCGTCATCGAAACAAATGGATTTGTAAAATTTAACGGTTGTGACATGGAATTCACAATGTTGGTGTCAAATGGGGGAGGCACATGGGAGATTGTAGAATCTTGTGATGTTTCCCCAATGGGAATGTTGGCATGTTCTTGTGTAGGATTGAAACATTATTTGGCGATGATCCTACAATCATATTGATGTCAACTTCTAGCTGAAGCCTAGTACCATTTTTCAAGAGACACATGAGATAACTTTGGGGATTTGCTACAATCATTTCATCAAAGATTCTTAACAACCTAGGATCTTGGGAGGCTTCTTCAATTTCTTGTTGTGTCACCCCTTGTTCATTTCCTTGCAAGGTAAAGTTCTCAACGGGGTTTCCCATGTGTGACTTGGGTTGTTCATTGGAAGGGGATCCAAATCTCATAGTGTTAGTGTTTAGGGGAAAATTGGATTTGTTAATGTTTTAGTGTTTTGATGTTTAAATCCTCCTCTCCACTATACATTCAAGGATCTAGGGTCAAGTGGTGAGCACTATCATACCCTAGGTCACTTACAAATGTAGGGAAACTTGGATTAGGGAATTTAATTGTCAATTTTCTTTCTCTTATGCCCAATTGACTGTTAAAACCCTAATTATGCAAACACGGTAACAAATTGATGAATAACAAAAAAAGCTCTTGTAGACAGGAGTAAAATACCAAATCACAGAGTACCTATTTTTGGGGTTTCGAAGCGGAATAGTCAAGGACATTAGAGCGGGTACCCTAGTCCAAGGTACCAATTTCTTTGCAGGATCTAGACCTCCTTCCGACACTGATCAACCATGTAACTTCTATTTTCAGAAATTCATCTATAGAGAAAACTAGAGCAAGCGCCCAAGTCCTAGAAATGCTCTGACGTCCTGCAACTCTTCAGATCCTGAATCCTTAATGCCTGCCAGTCCTTCCTACAACTCCACTTTTCCCAAATGTGACACCTATAACCTACAATCACAAGACTTGGTTTGGGGGTTGTGGTGTTTAGAGGCTTGCCTCAGTCAAGCCCTGGAGGACACTTAAGTCTCTGAACATTGTTGTCAGATAAAGAGTGTGTGCCCTTGTGAGGCAGAGGAAAAAACCAAAGGAATCAATGATGAAAACACAATATAATGTCACCTTGTAGTGAAGCTCTCATGGGAGAAAGATGCTCTTCATTCCATGAGGGAATTTATGCTCAAATATACAAATATCAACACACAAACACACAAGTCTACTCTTGCAACACAATGAAAGCCTTGAATCACCTTAAGAACACAATAGCTTGCTAGTAATCATCTAGTTAAAATCTAATATACAAATGAATGTCTAAGCATGATTTTATATGCAACTACAAATACTCCTGCCAAGATTTTTGCAATTCAAACTTACCGTGTCGGTAAAGGGACCTAATAATGGTCATAAACTGACACCTAGAAATTAGGGTTGCCCTAAAATAGGGCAGGACTAGAGCACGGGCGCCCAAGTCCTCCCCCCTATTTTGGGTAGGGTACAATTCAAGGGGTCCTCCTAGGTTCAATTTGCCATGGAACCTAGGTCTCATTCCATTAGGATGCCAAAATATGAACTAAGATGTCCTAAATGCATACTAAAGACCCGGGAGCTAAACCTTATGAGGGAAAAGTCCCCAAGGGAATATTTTTGGATGTTACATTTAGCCCCCACTTTAATGTATGTATAAATGCAAGGACAATACATGCATTAAAGTACGGTCACAAACATAGTAAACACACCAAGCACGGAAAAGACACGCCAATCACATAGAAGATAGTAATAGGCATGCAAAACATGGAGAAGACAATTACAGTCACGTAGAACATGGAGAATATAGTCAATGCATAGAAGACACATTAATGCATGGAAGATAGGCATGATTCTTTTCTTTTCTTTTTCTCATATATATGAAATACAAATGCAAGTACTAGAAAGTAAACAAACCTCCCATAATACATGATGCACTACCCTAGGGTGCAAGTCTCTATATATATGAGGCAACACACACACAAGACACACAAAACCTCCCAAAATGTAGGAAGCACTACCCGAAGGCGCTGGTCTCTGCACATGGGACAACAAACACGCCATACAAAACAAGCACACCAAAACACACACACTTGAAGACATGAAGAAAACATGGCAAACAAGAGATGATGTGATCCCTATTTCTAGGCTCATCACCATCTTAGCCACATTACAGGAACACATCGACAATTGGGCTTCACCACAATAATCGTCAAAGACACACTTAAGGGTTGAGTTAGTCACAGAACCTCTCCCCGCCTCTGTAGATGACTTTTAAAAATGATAGGATGATGCAATCTACTCCAAGAAATACACCATCCCTGTCTCCACAGAGGGTTTAAGAAAAAGGATATGCTTGATATCCCACCTCCGTAGAGGGATTACATGATTGATTGATTGATTGTAAACAAACTTAGGATGCATGATGCACTACCCTAGGGTGCAAGTCTTTGCATCTGAGGTCAAACACATTACTAACATCTATAATAGACAACTTACCTTATATATGCCCCTACCTTAAGGTGCTTGATATCAGGTATCGATATCAAGCATGTTAAGGTAGGAAGAAAACACACAAGGGAACACCGACTTTCACAAATCCCATGCCCCCAGAGGTGACATGTAGTTTACGATCGCCAAATGTTCCCACAAGCACATCCCTATAAGAAACATGTTAGTGTCTATGAAATCATGATAAATAATAACATCGATGCATATGATTAACCACACAAAGAGCCAAGGTTATACAATGAATTTAGAGTTTGAGGATAATCGTGGGGCTATATCATGAAGCTGTGTGAATTGAGTACTGCCAAGGCTAAATTCAAAGACAAACAAAAGTGCATAGAGCAATAGTATTGTTAAGGTTTGTAAATGCGATAGAAACATCATCAAATTCACTACGTGGAAAGCACGAGTGCTTCCACTAGCCAAGTGTCAGATAAAATATACAACCCCATCGTCATATTAGGAAATAAGTGTATTTTTTGATTGCTCTCGAAAGGGACACTAGGTTCGCATCAGTGTAAATGTTTGTCGTCATCTGCCTGCTAGATGGAAACACTAGAGGAAGGGAAACAATAAATAATAGAGGAGAAACAAGTGTCTTAGGGATAGTCACATAGGAGAGTGCCCCCAAGTCACAAACCATGACGTTATGTTTGTAAGACAACACACAACAATGAAATGAAAGAGAGAGGCAATATAGAGGAATGATTATGCAAATAGAAGAAGGTCACAATAGAGCATGTCTCCTGGTATCCTGGACCTTACAGGAGAATCAGGGGTCATCCTAGGAGGCCTAAACAACACATAATGCACCATGGGAGAAGCACATCATGAGAGAGATAAAGGGTTAGAGATACTTACCTATAGGGTCTTCATATTATATCTTGGAGCTCGCAAACCTCATGGAGAGGTATTCGATCATGTTTAATGCAAAATTTAAGTGGTTCTTATGGAAGTATTGTTTGTTATCATATGATGTTTGTTCCTTAATTCCTTGTTTAAATGAGACTTTTTGTTGCTTATGAGGGGGAGAACCACTATTATTTCTGACTATTGATTATTGTCTTGCTCTTTTCTAATTTTTAGCGAGTTTTCATCATTGAATCTTTCTAGAATAGTAATACGATTCATCTTGTACCATCTTGCTCATCTATATCAGTTGTTGTTCTTTCTTTTCAAAGGCATTGTGATTATCTCCCAATCCATATAAGGATAATGGAGGAGGAACCTCAACGTAAATTTTGTTTCTTCGTGGACCAGGTGGATTATCCACTTGTTTCTTTTCTACTTCAATCATACCCACGATACTATCATAGTCCAAGTAATCATCTTCATTTACTTCCATTAAACCTTTTTTCCACCATATTATTTTCAATATGCTTAGGAAAAGGATTAGTGAAGATTTATAAATTCTAATTCAGCAGAGCAACTGAATTATTTCCATTGTCAGTCACACCTGATACTTAGATGACATTCAAATCAATAAGGTCCTGTATTTCATGTTTAAGATGCATACATCATTTAGTGTCATGTCCTTGCGTCTGATGATAATGACAAAAGGCATTAGTATCGAAGTAAGGTCCTTGTTTACTAGGATCAATAGGCTTGATCGGGGGAAGCTTCATAATGTTATTACTCATAGCTTGATTCATGATAGAATGATAGGACTCAGATATCAAAGTAAACTTTCTTGGTTGATACGATGGTTTCTTTGGATTATTTATAGCAGACACATTTGTATTTGGTCCATTGATCTTGATGAAACTCCTATTATTGTTCCTCTTAAAACTATTTTTTGATGATCCGCCTATGGATTGACCAACTTGAGCCAATGAGTTTTGGTTTTCATACTGACTAGATGAAAGTTGATAATCATGAAGGGCGATGCATAAATTTTGAAAGGAGTTGTACATCATCAAGAGGATCTTATCACAAATATTAGGTTGTAAATTTGTAATGAATATCTTTTGAACATCCTCGTCTTTAATCTAATATTGAATTTGTGCATACAGTCCTTGATATTGACTAATGAATTCAGTCAACTTTTCTTTGGGACCTTGTTTGCATTGAACCAAGTCAATAAGAGTGAGTTGGGGTCTAATATTTGATTGAAAATGTTGTAAAAATTGATCAATCAACTATGAAAAGGAGTTTATTGAATTCAAAGGCAAAGAGTAAAACCATTCTAAAGCAGTATCTTTGAGAGATCGTAGGAAAAGCTTTGCTAACAAATCCTCTTGAAAATAGAAATCACTACACATAGCTATGAATGCTGCTACATGAATATTGGGATCTCCTTTTCCACCATATTTTTCAAAGTGAGGAGTCTCGAACCTCTCAAGAATAGGGAATCTCAAGATTGCATAGGATAACAAATTATAGGTATGATATGTTGGTAGACTAGGATGTGAAGAGTTTGTCAAATTTGTTACCTTTTGTTGCAAAGCAGTCATGCCCTGTAAAAGTTGGTTTAGGATGGCATCATTTGGAGGTATAGTTTGTTGTGAGGAATTGGAACCAAAGTGAGGAGGTGAATGAACTTGAGACACAATATGTGGAGGTTGAGAATAGGTCAACAGTTGTTGGACATATTGATAGGTTGAAGATGGTTGGGAATAATTGTGTGTGATGGGAGGTTGAGAATAACTATTCATAGGAATGGTCATATTATGGACCAAGTTCTAATAGTCAAATCCTACAGCTTTGTAATTGGTGCCATTATATACTCCAATACCAATGGTAGCATTACTACAAATATTTACATAAGTTGTTAAGATTGTTGATGTGAAGGTTGATATTCCTGTAGTCAGTATAGGTGCTGAGACTTGCGTATGCAATGGTGATGATATGTTGTTAATGAATTTTTTACATTCACTCACTGGCATTACATTATTTTGTGCAATATGTGTTAAACCACAAATAACATTAAGTCCATCTTGTTCTTTTATCAATTCTCTTACATGATGAATCACAGATAAGGCTTCTTCAGCTATCCTCTCAGTTTGCACATATTCTTGAAATTTGGCAAGGTCTTTATCAAGCTTATTGACTTGTTCCATAGGTACATGTCCTGCTACCTCAATAGCATTCTCAACATCATGAAATATTTGGTCTTCCATAATGGTTGGAAGATGTACGGTATCTTGCACAATTTGAGTTTCTCCCTTTGTAAAGAAGGTGTGCAAAGGATTATCAGAGGTAGGGATATTGTTTTCATCAAGAGCACTAGATCCCATTAATCTTTTACTTCTTCTAAAAGAGATATTGTTTTTATGACAGCAGGTCATAAAGTTTATGCAAAAGTACATGACTCTCAATGCACAAGCTAAGATGACAAACCCTAAGAGAATGATATGTTTGAAAGCCAAAAATGCTTTGAATTTGGTACTTTTTCAATGCAAATGAATGAACCAAAAGGTGTTGTAAGGATTTAATTCAAAGGAAGCAAGTTATATGTCTGATATTAGTCCAAAACAATAATATGATCCTTCCCAACACACTCTTGATCAGAATCCAAGATAATGCCAAGTCAAAATATGCACTTTTTTCACCAAATTTCAATGCAGGAGAGCATAACAAAGGGTGTTGTGAGGAAAATTATGATGGATAGAAAATAATATCAGTAATAACAGCCACTTGGTGCCAAAAAATCCAACACAACACCCTTGTAGTGCCGACTAGGTCAAACCCTAGTGAAATTATAGCAAAAATAGGCTATATTTCCTAGTTTTTCAACTCCAAGACCTAGTAAATGGGGTTTTGTAAATAATTTTAGGAGGTAAAGAAAATAATATCAATAATATCAGTCACGTAAATCCATAAAATTGAACACAACATGCTTGGAGTGCAAACTAGGTCAAACCCTAGGGGTCAAAATTTGTATATTTTTGTAAAGTTTTCACTACAAGAGCCCGATAAAAGGGTGTTGTGAAGCTTTTTATGAGGGGAAGAAAATGATTACCCTGATAACATAAAAATAATGCCAAAATACCTTTCATAGCACACCTAAGGTACAAGTTTATAAAGCTGATAAGGCTAAATTTAGTGAAAATCGTTCTTTTCAAAGCCCTAGGTTTGAGATGTTGACACAAAATGCTATGTGAATGTTTTGAAGTATGATTTGTGATGGAAATTAAATACTCTCAGATATTAAAATGATTTTCAATCTTGATCATGCAAAATGCCAATGCAAATTTAATGAAAATGCATGAAAATTACTAGTTTTTGTTGAAATTTTCTATGCAAAATTGCAAATATTTTAAATCTAAATGCAAATTTACACTAAAATGCAAGAGTACAACCAAATTAAAATTTGAATGAGCCTCTAAAATCATTAGAAAAATCTGAGAAAAGATTTTGCCTACTAACCCTAGATTTTGGAATTACTAGGTTATATAAAATTGTCAAAATTTCCACAAAAACCCTAGCAAATTAATAATGAAAATGCAATGCAAATTTTTGAATTTTTTATTTTTCTATAGTTTATATCATATTTGATGGAAAAATCATGATTTAGGAAAATTTAGAAAGAATTGATGCAATTTAGTAAGCCAAACAATGCAATTTTTTTTTAATTTTCCAAAATTTTCAATTTTTTTGAATTTTTCTCAATGCAATAAAATGAATGACTATATGAATGAATGAAATCAATCCAAATATGAAGACACACACTCAGAAAGTTACAATTTAAGTCCAAAAACATGGGTTCACCAAAATTTTTAGGGGAAAATTGGATTTGTTAATGTTGTAGTGTTTTGATGTTTAAATCCTTCTCTCCACTATACATTCAAGGATCTAGGGTCAAGTGGAAAGCACTATCATACCCTAGGTCACTTACAAATGTAGGAAAACTTGGACTAGGGAATTTAATTGTCAAATTTTCTTCTCTTAATCCCAATTGACCATTAAAACCCTAATAATGCAAATACGGCAACAAATTGATGAATAAAGGAAAAAGCTCTTGCAGATAGGAGTAAAATACCAAATCACAGAGTACCTATTTTAGGATTCTAAAGTGAAATAGTTAGGGACACTAGAGCAGGTGCCCTAGTCCAAGGTACCAGTTTCTTCACGAGATCCGGACCTCCTTTCGACACTGATCAGCCCTGTAACTTCTATTTTCAAAAATTCATCTGCAAAAGACACTAGAGTGAGTGCCCAAGTCCTAGAAATGCTCTGACGTCCTATAACTCTTTAGATCTTGAATCCTTGATGCCTGTCAGTCCTTCTTACAACTTCACTTTTCCCAAATGCGACACCTATAATCTGCAATCACAAGACTTGGTTTGGGGGTTATGGTGTTTAGAGGCTTGCCTTAGTCAAGCCCCGGAGGACACTTAAGTCTTTGGACACCATTGTCAGATGAAGAGTGCGTGCCCTTGTGAGGTAGAGGTAAAAACCAAAGGAATCAATGATGAAAACACAATATAATGTCACCTTTTAGTGAAGCTCTCATGGGAGGAAGATGCTCTTCATTCCACAAGGGAATTGATTCTTAAATCTGTAAATATCAACACACAAACACACAAGTTTACTCTTGCAACACAATGAAAGCCTTGAATCACCTTGAGAACACAATAGCTTGCTAGTAATCATCTAGTTGAAATCAAGTTTACAAATGAACGCTTAAGCATGCTTTTATATGTAACTACAAACACTCCTACCAAGATTTTCATAATTCAAACTTACCTTGTCAACAAAGGGACCTAATAACGGTCATAAACCAACACCTAAAAATTAGGGCTACCCTAAAATAGGGTAGGACTAGGGCGCGGGTGCCCAAGTCCTTCCCCCTATTTTGGGTCGGGTACAACTCAAGGGGTCCTCCTAGGTCCAATTTGCCATGGAACCTAGGTCTCATTCCATCAGGATGCCAAAATATGAACTAAGATGTACTAAATGCATACTAAAGACCCGGGAGCTAAACCTTTTGAGGAAAAAGCCCCCAACGGGACATTTTCTGATGTTACAATTAGTAGGATTTTTGAGGGGACGATCTAAGAATTCCTCTCCCTTTCTTTTTTTTTGCAACCATGTCTCTAGACCATATAAGACTTGCTAGTTGAGGGAAATGGAATGTTTCTAAGGATGATAATGCAGGATGTTCTATCCTATATTTTTTATATTTTTGGGATAAGTTTTGCTAAATGCAACTAAGGATGTAAAGTGAGGGTGCACTATGCTAATGTTTATGGAAATGCAACTAAAGCTGATAATGAAAAGTGGAGATGTTCTATGCTAATGTTTTTTTTTTGGGGGGGGGGGGATGTAGCTAAGGAAATGAGACTAAGACTATGCTTAAGGCCAAGGAGTATCAGTTTTTGAGAAGTTTGATTCAAGAGGATACTAATGTCTAACTATGACCCTATCAAAGCACTAGTTGGATTTATCAAGACCTTGAAATAGTTATTTAGGAGGAAATGATGATTAAAAGTGAGCTCAAACTAGACTCATGAGTTGAGACTCAATTATTGATTTGAAAAGATGAACCTAAACTAGGCTTGTGAGTATTAGGCCCAGATTCTTTTGAAAAAAAGATATCAAGGTCTTGTAATCCAACTTCATACTTATGATGTAGTCAAGTTTCAACAATTTCTCCTATGTTTCAACCTTAAGGAAGACTATATTTTAGGGACCCCCTAAGATGTCAAAGGCTGATAATAATGACCTAAGATAAGCTAAATGATTTGGACATTATGGAGTGCAATCTAAACCTAAGGACATGAAACTAAATATACAATGGATGAATGAACAGAACTAGCAGGTCTTGAATGTATTGACATAGTTGCACTCCAAGTTTGATAAGGGAGGCAAAATGCTTAAAAGGTCCCCTAATTTTCTCACTATAGGTAGTTGCGTCGCACAAAGGTTCAATTATAGTACAAAAGTCTATAGATGCATCATAGAATGGCTTGATTGTGACTCAGGAACCTACAGATGCATTTTACTATTTATTAGATGCATTTTAGAGGGTTTTGATTGTGGTTTATCTTTCAACAGATGCATTTCAAGATCTTGCAGATCTGGTGTACTATTTATTTGTAGTCTAAAATTAGTTTCCTATGTTTTTTTGGTAACTTGTTCAGAAAATCAGAAAACACATCACACATAGAGAACACTCAATATTTAGTTTGGCTATGACTCTTGACATTGTAAATGTATGTGTATGTTCAAGGGTTATCCACCCCAATATCCACGGGTCCAACACAATTTGAAGACACTTCACACACATAAAACACTTCCTATTCCTAAGGTCATTGGCCAATGGTATGATGCTCAGGCCCACTTGCTTGGAAGTTCCTTCGATGCAAAGGTAGGAACACCCTAAAAGGGGGTGTGTACAATTTTGTCTTTTGAGAGAGAACGAATAGGGGCCTCCAAGCCTTGAAGGATAACCCAATCACCCTTTCCCCAGAAAGCTACGTCTAGCTTATGCTAAGCTAAGGATTTCCATCTCATCTCAAGGAAGTTCATATGGTGAGTAACTTTAGGGCACAATATGCATCCCTTGCATCGAGAGTGATGCCAATAAAATTCAATCATCAAGGGTGGGCTTCTAACTAGTTTGTCTTTTAGTCACAACTCAGGGACTTACCACCTCATGAGCATCCAACAAGCCACTTAAGGATTTGAGCAATCCTACTAGTGGTACTAAAAATACCTCATGTAAACGTGAGTAGCTTGCACTTTTGGATTGGCACTATATGGCAAAGGCCGATGGCAGTTTAGACTTGGCTTTCACCTTATCTTTTAATATAGCAGCCCAAGGGAAAAACTACTTTGGGTCTCCAATGAGTTCTCTGTATAGATGTCTCTCAAAGGAAGGCCCTATCTAAAGGGTTATACAAAAGCAACACAAGTAAATGATTTTGATCTCCAAACTCATACAAAGATGCAAGGAGAGAGTGTAACATCCACCATGTTAACCAAGATTAAACATAGATATTTACCATGAGATAAAACATATAAGGTGAAAAAGATTGAACTTTTTTTTTTGAATTAATATAATCTCAACAAATCAAGTTACCTCACAAAATCATAATTTCCTTTTTCTCAAATACATATTATGATATAATATACAAAGATGACATTCTATCTTTTCAATTTAAACACATCTGCAATAGATAAAGTTTTACATAGTGTAAGAAACACAAGTCACATATCTAATAGATATGTTGCTTTTGGAATTTTGACATCCTTATCGCAATCCTTGGAATGTCTTTTTCTATAGAGAGAGAGAGAGAGCATCTTCCCAATGCTTTTCCTCCAACCACAAACTAGCGATCTCCCATACATCTTCTACATAGGAAGTGGCCCTACCCTTCATGAAGAGTATAGACCAAAGGTCAATAGTGATTTGGCATTTGAGTACATAGTGTTGTATCCTACATACTCTATTGATCATACAACCCTAGATACCCTCTAGCTAATTATGATAATTCCAATAGGTTATGCAATCCAGATATGGTGAACCGACAATGCACACAGAGATGTATGCATTACTTTGGCCAAAGTTTTAATATAAATAGACATTCGCAATGAACATGGTCGTAATGTTCTCCCACCCCAACTCAACTTGGATACTATCACTTCCTATAGTTTAACTTGGTAACCTATATTTGAATGTATAGTTTTATCAATTCTAACTTAGTCTTCCTAACTTTGACAGGTTTTCAACGTTGTCTAGGTTCTATAAACCTTATAGATTAACTTTCTATACAAGGATACTCATTGCAACTTTACAATACCTAAGATCCAAAACTTATTAACACTTAAAGAACTTTAAGTCAAATTTATTAACAACTAAGATGGTTACTGTACCCAAGTTAAGCATCATAGTCTAGGAAATTATTTCCTTTCTTACAAGTAAGAATAAATAAACATAGTTAGGTTACTTACCCCTTCACTTAGTAACTTCAGACACAAACTTGTCTGTACTATAATCCATTCTAGTCAATCTGATGTAGAACAAAACCTATAACTCTTATGTCAAATATGACATTATATATATATATATATATAATGTCATATTCGACATAAGAGTTACAAGTTTTCTAAATCATCCTTGATCTAATACTAGAGTTTAGCTTCTCTAACCTATACATGGAAATATCAAACATCCTTGTTTTTCCAAAGGTAGTAGTATAAGTATAACGAAACATTAGAACAAATGCCTCTAGTCTTTCCTAGACCACTTGGCATTGGTTTAATTCATATTTCACGTAACATGAATAAGCATAGTACTCAAGGTATTTCCTCACCAATATAATATCTAAAAGATTACTATCATGTCATATCAACTATTTTGATTTAAGATAATCTTTCATCCCTAAGAGATTTGATTTATAAAAGATAATAATCTACTTTCGACCCCTTGGTCTACTTTGAGTCTACTGACTCTTAACATATGTTAGGTTATGAGCTCATATATATAACATCCTAGTGTATTTATGTCACATAAACCTTTACCAATCATAAAAGTTTACCATAATCATGTGGGATTGAGTTATGAATCTCTCAACATACCCAACCTAGGGTTTAACTTAGTCTTCTGTGCACTTAGCACTAAAATAAGTTCTATTTATTTGCATTTTCTAGATTATTCTTTCTCTCGAGATAACATAACCTAAGCAATAGATGTTAACAAAGGTTATCTAGGGTTCCACATTCTTGGATCACCTATTTCCATAAATATGTATTTACAAAAATGGACAAGAGGAATTCTATTTCCTACAAAGAAATCTTTATCCCAGTTGCATCCTCCTTACTTCAATATCATGATGATGTTATCTCACCAAAAATTCCCTTGGATGAACTAGCAATATTTTATCTATGGAACTATCATAGTCTTTAACATCGACTAAAGGATCTATTTCCATTTTCTGAAGTTTCTCATTTCTAACTTAGAATCCAAGTTCAAAAACATAAGTATAGGTGCTATACAAACCCTTGTTACATCAAGGAATTCAAATACACCATTAATAAAATAATCATTCCTTGGCTAAGGTCAATCCAATAATCAAAATTGTTTTAATCAAAACTTACAATCTTATTGATTTTCCAAAGTTCACTATCTTTCTTTTCTTACGATAATTATGAACTCATACATGAGATTCATCAATATCATGAATATTCTACTCACAGTTGTTTAAAACCTAAGTGATATCATATTTTTGACCTTGGATATTCCAAAAGATATCAATATCCTTCTATTTCTCTTGATGAGTGGATTTAGATATCATAGGATTTATGATCACAATAAACAATAACTCTGAGATAAAACTAATCTCATTCTAGACTCAAAGGTCCTCGACTGCTAACACAAGGCATTAATAACTTAATGTTAACTGGTCATATTCTAGATTTCTCAAAATATAAATGTATTTAGTTTTATACCCTCACTTCAAGGATACCCTAAACCTTTCGGTCTCATATAAATATACTTACTCTAAGGCAACAAAACTAATTGTTTTCATGTTTACATGAGAGGTTAGAGCCTTTCAGCCTCTTATACCACCATAGAGACTGCATAGTCTATTACTATAAGGATATATCAAGTCTCTCGGCTCTAGTATATGTCTTCGACCATCAAGATCATACTACTAGCCTACATCATATCCACCAAAATGCATAATAAAAATATATATTGATCATGTAGGATTTCTATTTAAAAAGTACTGGCCATAATTTGTACTATGTTGTTAGCCTCATAATGATCAAAACATCAACTCAGAAATTTGATCATAAGTAAGAAAATAAACATCGACTAAGAGTTAAATATTTCTTCGTTAGGTATATATATATACGGCTAAGATTTCACTTAGCTTTTACACACACTAGAAATATTTCTACATTCTTGAGAGAAAAAGAAGTACTTTAATAAACTCAATAAAAGATTGCAATCTTTGAACTAGCTTAAAAGAATTGACTCTTACCTGAGCAGGTTCACTATTGCACTAAAGGAAAAGATGATTTATGAGCTTTCAAAATCATATTGTATCCCTTAGTTCAACCTATGCACTCTCTTCTTTATCGCTGGTCCATCCTCTGGCTAAGTTAAGCCTTCTATTCTTTCAAGACTATGTTTAGACCTCCTCTGTTCCATGAAGGCACTCCTCTATCCTAAGAAACAATCCTATCATCTTGCCTTCCTGACTCTATGGCATTTTTGTTCATATCTAAAATACTCCTCACGACTCCATTTATGAGTCATTCTTCCCAATAACTCCCATGACTAACTGACATAATTACTTTACTTAAAAACTATTAATCGACTCAAGCCTATCATCCTATAATGACTCCACTCTTGATTTGTTATGTTCTTCCCCAGTAAGCGCATGTAACTCCACTTGTTAAGGCTACAAAGCTCGAGTATGCAGATTTAGAGGAACGTGGTGATTAAAGCACCACTCCTCATAATAAAAATGACTCTCTCTTAAAGGTAATCAAAGTTGTCAAGTTTAGATAAGAAAGAATGTTTCATCATTAAAGGTCATCAACTTCTTAAAGACCCACTAACAAGTCATTAAATGGCTTCTCCACATGTCAAGAATACTTCCTTCTTAAAAAGCCACTTAATACTCATGGATTGAGCACATAATGAGAGAGGGCCTTAGGTATGTAACAACTCTCAAAAGGCACTTATTACTATCATGATATTTAAGAAGATTGTCATTCAAGAAATTTACTAGCAACCTAAACTAGCCATTATGGATATTACATAATATAATTGTCTAAGATCACATAAATTAATATCAATAGGTATTATTATAATAATGTGACATAAGACTTATGCACAAACATGATTGGGTTGAGTACAACTCCCCTTCACATATAAAAGAGAATCACATCAATTCTGATTAGCCAAAATATGGAATTCGACGTTAAAGCATTAAACAAGAAACACGTTAACAATACTTCACCAATGAAGACATAATCCTAACTCAATTACAATGTCATGAACGACATGTTTGATAGAAATTCATCTCATTCACATAACAACTATCATTCGGTCTTGAGGATATTGATTTCTTAAAATGACTAGATTGTCATGACAAGACACTAAAGGTTTTCTAAATGACATCGATGACCTGTTGAGCCACTCAACAAATTAACCACCTAAATGTGACTCACCTTATTTGATAAGAGTTAACTAACTGCAGTCTACTATACTTAGTGGGCAAATGACTATTTATAACCCAAGGTCTATTCTCCTCTCCTTAGAAGATACTCTCTCTCTTTCTTGGAGAGTAATCAAAACCTATTTTCTTGGATACATCTTGTCATCACTAGATCATAATTAGTGCATCATTAGTCCATTCATTAATCTTATGAATTAACTAAACAAATTCTTGTAATATAATATGCTAAATCATTAAATTATATGCATTATCCCTAATCACATATACTGATATACAATAAAATCAATGTTTTTCAATGACATTAAATCATAACATCAAATTATTTTTCCATGAATTCACTTCTATTCACATGAAAGTAAATAGTTAAAACTAAGCCAAAGTTAGGGATGTAACATATCTTCCCCCATAAGATTCATCGTCCTTGATGATCCAATGTATCCAAAACCTTTTGCACGCTATCACACTAGACCTTGCAATGAGTAATCTCTTTGTTTCATAAGCAGAGATTGTGATCTTCAAACATTTAAAAAGCTCAATCATAACCAATCTTGGGTCTTGTTCCTATAAAACATTCTAAGAATATAATTGTCATTTATTATATACTTTTCAAATATAATCATAAAAAGCATTATTCCACCTGGCAAAAGCTGATACCAAAATGATTTTGAAATCAATTGAGTTGATGAATTTGAGAACTTCAAAGAGTCCTTCATATCTAAGGACTGGTTTGGCATACTTTCCAAACTTTATGAATCTTTTGGGTGATTTAACCCTCAAAGAACTTTTTCTCCAACTAATAATTTACTTGGTGTATGTTGCCTATCAATTGCTTCTACCAATCCTTTCTAATCAACTTGATATGTTCATCCATTTCTGACAACATTTTTGGACTAATGCTAATCCTATTGTCTAGCTTACCTAGCTTATGGGAGTTCTACATCTTTTTCTGTCCAATGTTTCAAATGGAGTAATTATAATAGTAGATTTATAGAAGTTGTTATAAACAACTCCATAATAGGTGGATACTCTTTCCACTTGGATTGTTGTTCTATGTAAAATATTTGCAAGAAATCTTCTAAAATTTTAGTTACCTTCTCTTTCTGACCATCTGTCTCAGAGTAATAAAGTAAGTTTATATAAAATTGAGTTCCTAGTGCTAAAGACAAAACTTGCCAAAACCTTGGCATTATACACACATCTCTATCAGAGATTGTCTTCTCAGGAACTCTAGGCAACCTAAACAGTTATTACACAACTTACAAACTAAGAGTTAGGGACATTCCAGTGCATTCTCCACAATTTACTCCCCTATACAATCCACCAGAGGCCCATCCAGGACATGATAGAGATAAACATTGCATAAACATAGTGAACAACCAATATTTTCTAGTATAGCCACCACAATAGTTTAAATCCAAAATCAAAGTATAAACAATTTCATTTTCAACAATAAGCCAAAAAAGTGAGCTCAATTTTCAACAATAAATCAAATTTTGACCAACTGGTCATAAAATAGATAATCTTCAAAATTCAGTGTCTAGACCATTCCAAAATAAAGGAATAAAATAATGATAATCTTTGCAAATATTAAAAGGATTTTACCATAAATCCAAAGAAGTGTCAAATTCCATAAGAACACTTACTATACACTACGTGACTAACTAGTCACTAACAAGGGAGTAGATTGTTGCACTGCACTATAGTTTTCCAAAAACTTATAGTGGGTTATTAATCGTGCCTCTAGCACAACAATTAGATAAGTCCCTTAAGACTTTCATCTTGCTCAAAATTTTTGCAAATCAACGGGTTATAACACATCCACTCCTATTTCCTAGAGTATCTATCATTCATCACTCAGATGGTATTATAAGATGGTGTTATAGAAACACACATAGTTGGAACACTGACTTCTTCCCTTCATTCTTCTTAACAATAGGTTTTCTTGCTTAAAACTTTAGTCAAATTGACTAATATCCTAGTGATAATTACACTCACCATTGCTATTGTACTTTCTTTCTCAATCGAAGGGGCAAAGTACATAATTCTCTACCATTTGGCCTAAAATGCCATGAGAATAATTACTATCTTCTCCTTACAACTATTATGAATTATCTTGCAAACTTCATGAATATTCTAGGAAACTCTTATTCATCTCTTCTGATGCATGCTCCTTTACATTTTCCAATGAATCTTGGAAAATAAAAACATTTCCATGTCTTGTTCCTTTTCTTTCAGCATTCTACGTCAACTTAATACTACTTTCCTTTAATGATCTTTTTATTCCACTTGGCTCATTCCAAGCCATTTATGGATTAGACAAGAACTCATCTTATCTACGTATCTTCAATACAATTCTAGGACCCCCAATGCTCAGTTGCTCCTGCACCTGATTGACTACTTATGGATCTTCCCATCCTTATATTCTTGAGAAATAAGGGTGATCTTGAATTCATATAGACACTGCTCTTCTTGAGCTCTTAGTCTAATAGCATTTGATCAAGGTTTTACCTTTTTAGTCTAAGTCTCAGAATCTTTCCATTCTACATCCTCAATAGAGTTAAATTGACTCATGGATTACTCAATTCCTTAGTTGTTTCTCTCCTAACCATTGGCTTGGTAAGTGTTGAATAATAGTCCTTCTGACAATTTTCTTGGTTAGTCTACTATGCCATCTTGCATAAAACTAGTTTCAACTTTAGAATCTCATAGCATAGTGAGCACATAGGTTCCAGAGCTAAACCTAGAGCTCTAATACCACGTGTAACATCCACCATGTTAACTAAGACTAAACATAGATATTTACCATGAGATAAAACATACAAGGTGAAAAAGATTGAACTTTTTTTTTTAATTAATATAATCTCAACAAATCAAGTTACATCACAAAATCATAATTTCCTTTTTCTCAAATACATATCATGATATAATATACAAAGATGACATTCTATCTGTTCAATTTAAACACATCTGCAATAGATAATGTTTTACATAGTGTAACACAAGTCACATATCCAATGGATATGCTGCTTCTAGAATTTTGACATCCTTACCGCAAGCCTTGGCATGTCTTCTTCTAGAGAGAGAGAGAGAGAACATCTTCCCAGTCCTTTTCCTCCAACCACAGATCAGCGGTCTCCCACATGTCTTCCACATAGGAAGTGGCCCTACCCTTCATGAAGAGTATAGACCAAAGGTGGTCAGTAGTGATTTACCATTTGAGTACATAGTGTTGTATCCTACATAACTCTATCGATCATACAACCCTAGATACCCTCTAGCAAAGTATGATCATTCCAATAGGTTATGCAATCTAGATACGGTGAACCAATAATGCACACAAAGACGTACGCATTGCTTTAGCCAAAGTTTCAATATAAATAGATGTTCATAATGAATGTAGTCATAATGTTCACCCACCCCAACTCGACTTGGATACTATCGCTTCCTATAGTTTGACTTGGTCAACTATGTTTGAATATATAGTTTTATCAATTCTAACTCAATCTTCCTGACTTTGACAGGTTTTCAACATTGTCTAGGTTCTACAAACCTTATAGATTAACTTTCTATACAAGAATACTCATTGCAACTTTCCAATACCCGAGATCCAAAACATATCAACACTTAAAGAACTTTAAGTCCATCTTATTAACAACTAAGATGGTTACCTTACCCAGGTTAAGCATCATAGTCTAGGAAATTATTTCCTTTCTTACAAGTAAGAATAAATAAACATAGTTAGGGTACTTACCCCTTCATTTAGTAACTCTAGACACAAACTTGTCTGTACTATAATCCATTCTAGTCAATATGATAGAACAAAACCTTAATCTAGGTTATACATGCAATATATATATATATATATATATATATATATATATATATATTGTCATATTTGACATAAGAGTTATAGGTTTTCTAAATCATCCTTGTTCTAATACTAGAGTTTAGCTTCTCTAACCTATACATGGAAATATCAAATAGCCTTATTTTTCCAAATGTAGTAGCATAAGTATAACAAAACATTCAAACAAATGCCTCTAGTCTTTCCTAGACCACTTGGCATTGCTTGAATTCATATTTCACGTAACATGAATGAACATAGTACTCAAGGTATTTCCTCACCAATATAATATCTAAAAGATTACTATAATGTCATATCAACTGTTTTGATCTAAGTCAATCTTTCATCCCTAAGAGATTTGATTTATAAAAAATAATAATCTACTTTCGACCCCTTGGTCTACTTTGAGTCTACTGACTCTTAACATATGTTAGGTTATGAACTCATATATATAACATCCCAGTGTATCTATGTCAAATAAACATTTACCAATCTAAAATTTTACCACAATCATGTGGGATTGAGTTATGAATCTCTCAACATGCCCAACCTTGGGTTAACTTAGTCTTCTGTGCACTTAGCACTAAAATAAGTTCTATATCTTTGCATTTTCTATATTACTCTTTCCCTCAAGATAACACAACATAAGCAATAGATGTTAACAAAGGTTATTTAGGGTTCCACATTCTTGGATCACCTATTTCTCTAAATATGTATTTACAAAAATGGACTAGAGGAATTCTATTTCCTACAAAGAAATCTTTATCCAGGTTGCATCCTCCTTACTTCAACATCATGATGATGTTATCTCACCAAAAATTCCCTTGAATGAACTAGCAAGATTTTATCTATGGAACTATCATAGTCTTTAACATCGACTAAAGGATCTATTCCCATTTTCCTTAGTTTCCCATTTCTAAATTAGAATACAAGTTCAAAAACATAAGTATAGGTGCTATACAAACCCTTGTTACATCAAGGAATACAAATACACCATTAATAAAATAATCATTCCTTGGCTAAGGTCAATCCAATAATCAAAATTGTTTTAATCAAAACTTACAATATTATTGATCTTCTAGAGTTCACTATCTTTCTTTTCTTACAATAATTATGAACTCATACATGAGATTCATCAATATCATGAATATTCTACTCACAGTTTTTTAAAACCTAAGTGATATCATATTTTTGACCTTAGATATTCCAAAAGATATCAATATCCTTCTATTGCTATTGATGAGAGGATTTAGATATCATAATATTTATGATCACAATAAAAAATAACTCTGAGATAAAACTAATCTCATTCTAGACTCAAAGGTCCTTGACTGCTAACACAAGGCATTAATAACTTAATGTTAACTGGTCATATTCTAGATTGCTCAAAATATAAAGGTATTCAGTTTTATACCCTCACTTCAAGGATACCCTAAACCTTTTGTCTCATATAAATATACTTACTCTAAGGCAACAAAACTAATTGTTTTCATGTTTACATGGGATGTTAGAGACTTTCAGCCTCTTATACCACCACAGAGACTGCATAGTCTATTACTATATGGATATATCAAGTCTCTTGGCTCTAGTATCTATCTTTGACCATCAAGATCATACTACTAGCCTACATCATATCCACCAAAACGTGTAATAATAATATATACTGATCATGTTGGATTTCTATTTAAAAAGTATCAGCCATAATATGCACTGTGTTGTCAGCCTCATAATGATAAAAACATCGAATCAGAAATTTGATCATAGGTAAGAAAATAAACATCAACTAAGAGTTAAAGATTTCTTTGTTAGGCATAATATATATATATATATATCTATATATATATATATACACGACTAAGATTTCACTTAGCTTTTACACACACTAGAAATATTTCTATGTTCTTGAGAGAAAAAGAATTCCTTGATAAAGAAGTACTTTAATAAACTCAATAAAAGATTGCAATCTTTGAACTAGCTTAAAAAAATTGACTGTTACCTGAGCAGGTTCACTATTGCACTAAAGGAAAAGATGGGTTTTGAGCTTTCAAAATCATATTGTATCCCTTAGTTCAACCCATGCACTCTCTTCTTTATCGTTGGTCTATCCTTTGGCTACGTTAAGCCTTCTATTCTTTCAAGACTGCATTCAGACCTCCTCTATTCTATGAAGGTTGTCCTCTATCCTAAGAAACAATTCTATCGTCTTGCCTTCCTAGCTCTATGGAATTTTTGTTCATATCTAAAACACTCCTCACAACTCCATTTATGAGTCATCCTTCCCAATAATTCCCATGACTAACTAACATAATTAATGTACTCAAAAACCATTAATTGACTCAAGCCTACCATCCAATAATGACTCCACTCTTGAGTTGTTATGTTCTTCCCCACTACCCATGGGTAACTCCACTTGTTAAGGCTACAAAGATCAAGCATGCAGATTTAGGGGAATGTGGTGATTAAAGAACCACTCTTCATAATAAAAATGACTCTCTCTTAAAGGTAATCAAAGTTGTCAAGTTTAGATAAGAAAAAATGTTTCATCATTAAAGGTTGTCAACTTCTTAAAGACCCACTAACAAGTCATTAAATGGATTCTCCACATGCCAAGAATACTTCCTTTTGAAAAGCCTCTTAATACTCATGGATTGAGCACGTAATGAGAGGGGGACTTAGGTATGAAACAACTCTCAAAAGGCACTTATTACTATCATGATAGTTAAGAAGGAATACTTCTTCTATAAGAAGATTGTTATTCAATAAATTTACTAACAACCTGAACTAGCCATTATGAATATTACGTAATATAATAGTCTAAGATCATGTAAATTAATATCATTGTGTATTATTATAATAATGTGACATAAGACTTATGCATAAATGTGATTGGGTCGAGTACAACTCCTCTTCACGTATAAAAGAGAATCACGTCGATTCTGATTAGCCAAAATATGGAATTATACATTAAAACATTCAACAAGAAACACGTTAACAATAAATCACCAATGAAGATCTAATCGTAACTCAATTATGACATCATGAACAATGTGTTTGATAGAAATTCATCTCAGTCGTAGAATGACTATCATTTGGCCTCGATGACATTGATTTCTTAAAATGACTAGATTGTCATGACAAGACACCAAAGGTTTTCTAAATGACATCGATGACCTGTTGAGCCAATCAACAAATTAACCACTTAAATGTGACTCACCTCATCTAATAAGAGTTAAATAACTATGGTATATTATACTTAGTGGAAAATGACCATTTATAACCCAAGGTCTATTCTCCTCTCCTTAGAAGATTCTCTCTTTCTCTGAGAGTAATCAAAACCTATTTTCATGCATACATCTTGTCATCACTAGATCATAATTAGTGCATCATTAGTCCATTCATAAATCTTATTTATTAAATGATCAAATTCTCATAATATAATTTGCTAAATCATTAAATTATATGCATTATCCCTAATCACATATATTGATATACAATATAATCAATGTTTTTCAATGACATTAAATCATAACATCAAATTATTTTTCCATGAATTCAATTCTATTCATGTGAAAGTAAATAGTAAAAGCTAAGCCAAAGTTAGGGATGTAATAGAGAGCATGCGCATGTTACTTGATCACACTAGCAAGAGTTCATTAACCTTTAGAAAACCAAATGTGTGGTGTGACAATGAAAGTGTTGAGAAGTGTTTGTGATTCCCAAGATCACATAAAGTGTGAGGGAAGAGCATACACACTTCAAAACACAAGAAAGGTCACAAGACAAAGAAGACAATGATTCTTTTTAATCCCAAATGAGTAAAAACATGCAAGTTGTTCTTTTTAAACCCAATGAGTGAAAGCATGCAGTTTGTTGCTCTTTTTAAGCCCAATGAGTGAAAACATGCAAGTTGTTCTTTTTAAGCCCAATGAGTGAAAACATGCAAGTTGTTGTTCTTTTTATGCCAAATGAGTGAAAACATGCAAGTTTTTCTTTTTATGCACCAAAGGCAGTGTTCCTATGTTAACAAAAGATACACACACATAGATGAAACCCTGCACCAAATTTGTTAGTAGTTTCAAACAAGATTCTTATCCTAACAAATGCCACAAGGCTACAGATCATATATTAGTACTATTCAAATGCACAAGACAACTAAGAGGGGGGGTGAATTAGTTGCAACCAAAACTTAACTTCTTTCAAACATCAACAAATCAACTACTTAATCTCTGTTATTATGATTTAACCATGAAAGCATGAAATCAGAAACTTAAACACATTCACACATGAGACACTATATTTTTACGTGGAAAACCCAATGAGGGAAAAATTCACGATGAGGATTAACTCACAATATAAATGATATATCAAAATTTACAACAAGGCTCATTGCCAAAGGTTCACTATCTTAGGGCTCACTATCGAAAATGCTCACTACAAAAGAAGTGGCTCACTACCACAGGAATAGGCTCACTACCAGAAGTTGGTGAACTGAGATAGTAGCATCTACACCATGCCAAGGTTCAGTTCCATTGAAGCACATTAATTTTCTTCTTTCTACCTTTTTTACATAAACACACTTATCTTTGCATCATCACAATATCATGCCTTATTTATGACTTTATTAAATGTATTTATACAGTTCATCAACCTTGGAATGTACATCAAGGTCGGCATTACAATCATCAACCATTGGAACAATCTCCAAGGTCAGCATACATACATATATTAGAATAGGTCTGGACCTAAATGGACTTGTGAAGGAAAAGAATGAATGCAGACCACACCATGCCTTAGCTGGGACTCAAATTCAATCTCCCACACAACAATACGCTATCACAAACTCCAAATCATAATCGCAAGTAGTGACAACAACCATGTCAGCCAAAACCGGTGTTAACATTAAGACCTTTACGAACACACTTCATCCACAATTTGAATTATACTTTGCAGACCAATCAAGAAGTAGGAACATGATTTAGAGACATCCACAAGAAAGTTACAATCACCAGGAACTTCCACACAACCTCCAAATACTCTATCTATAAGATTCTGCAAGTCAAACCACTGAAACATTACTGTTAACCACTGTCACAATGAAAAGATCACTTGTGATGAAGAAAATCATGAACCATTTCAACTAAAGGCACATAACATCATTCCAAACTTAATTTCAAAACCACAAACTATAAAACTTAAATGTAGAGTAGAATACATTCTCCTTGTCACCATTGAATACTCAGAAGAACATTTTTTACTCTGGTGAATAGAACTCACTCAAATCTTCAGACCAAAGGCTCAAACTTGAAGCATAGAAACTACAGACATCCCTTAACATAACTTCCAAATTGTAGACAAAGATATTCATTCTATAGGATATGCCGAGCAAAACACTACATTGTTCTGGTAGATAGAATAATTCTGTAATTGTACTAACTTCTCAAACTCTTGCTCAATCTCATCCAAATAACTTCCTTAGATGCTGACCTTAGGTGTTGACATCAATGAAAACACTTACTACTCATACTTGGAACAATCTCCCCCTTTGTCATTAATGGCAATACATGATGTGAAAAACCATCAAGACAAACAAACTTGCTTTGCTTCTTTGCTCCCCCTTACTTTATGCTTTCTCTAGTTGAAACTTTCTTCCTCAATCAAAATCTCTCTCAAGTTTTTCACATGAACTTATTTCCATCTTTAACATCAATGGAAAAGGGTCTTGGACCTTTTCTCTTTCTTTAGTTATCAAGGCTTAATTTAGATCTTACTAAAACTACACTACTCCCCCTGTCAGCAACACTACAACACTTACTATTCTTTATCAGGAACTCATATCAGCAACATCTACCTACTCCCCCTCAAAGGTAGCCTTTAACACATCAATCCAAATCAAAGAATGAGACTTTGGGCACCACTGGACTGATGCACTTCCTATGCATCTTAGTTTAGAGTAGGAGGGGTAATAACCCCTCATTTCTCCTTGAGATACTCAAAAGTATCCTTAGGTAGAGGCTTTTTGAAAATATCTACAATTTGATCCTTTGTAGACACATATTCCATCTTTACTTCATTCTCTATTACCTTATCTCTGAGAAAGTGATACCTTATTGATATATGCTTTGTTCTTGAGTGCATCATTAGATTCTTTGAAATGTTTATAGTACTTGTATTGTCACAAAAGATTGAAATTGGTTCTCCATACACAACTCTTATATCCATCAATGTTTGCTTCATCCATAGCACTTGAGTACAACAACATGTTGCAGCAATATATTTTACTTCTGTAGTCGACAAATAAATTTAATCTTGCTTCTTTCTCAACCATGAAACCAATCTATTACTGAAGAAGAAAGTACCTCCACTTGTACTTTTTTTGTCATCAACATCTCCTGCCCAATCTACATTTGTATAAGCATTTAGAGTGAAATTAGTGTCTTTAGGATACCACAGTCCATAGTTTGAAGTGCCTTTTAAATACCTCATAATCCTCTTAACTATCATCACATGTGACTCTTTAGGATCTTCTTAAAATCTTGCCACAAGACAAACTGCATGCATTATATCTGGTCTAGTATGGGTTAGATAAAGTAGTCCTCCAATCATAGACCTATACTTTTTCTGATCAGTCTTAGGTGATTCATCATTCTTTCTCAACTTGTATCCAGTTACTATAGGGGTACATACTAGCTTAGAATCCTCCATTCCAAACTTCTTCAACAATTCTTTCACATACCTAGACTGAGAAATAAAAATTGCTTTTTCTAATTGAGTAATCTACAATCCTATAAAGAAATTCATTCCACCACACATAGACATCTCAAACTCCTTTTGCATTTCTTCTACAAATTTCTTACACATACCTCCATTGCCTCCAAAGATAATATCATCAACAAAGACTACAACAATTAGAATTTGATCATCATTAATTTTGAAGTAGAGATTACTGTCCGTAGTACCTTTACTAAACCCTAATTGCAACAAATACTTGTCCAACCTTGCATACCAAGCTCTAGGAGCTTGCTTTAGCCCATACAAGGCTTTCTTCAATCTGTACACCATGTCACCTTGGTCTGATGACTAAAATCCTTTTGGTTGTTCAATGTAAACCTCTTCTTCTAGCTCTCCATTAAAGAATGCAAACTTCACATCCATCTGGTACACTTTAAAATCTTTGTGTGCTGCAAATACCAAAAACATTCTTATTGCTTCAATTTTTGCCATAGGAGCATAAGTCTCCTCAAAGTCTATACCTTCAACCTAAGAATATCCTTTGCATACCAGTCTTTCTTTGTTTCTTACAACTTCTCCATTTTCATTCATCTTGTTTTTGAAAACCCATTTAGTTCAAATCACATTTTTATCATCGGGTTTAGGAACTAATTATCAAGTTTGATTCTTCTCTATCTGCATCAGTTCTTATTCCATAGCTTTTACCCAACTTTCATCTTTGTAGGCTTCACTTACAGTTTTAGATTCAATATTTGAAAGAAAATAGTAGTTCACCTATTCCTTTGCAGCTCTTTTCCTTGTCAATACCCCTTTACTTTTGTCACCAATAATTTGATCTTCAGAATGATTAATCCTTTCATACCTGGGAGTCTTAACATCACTTTTTGGAGCCTTTTCTTCTTCAACTTAATTGTCTTTTTGTTCAAATTTTTCTTTATTTACTGTAGTAGCAGGTTCATCTAATTCATAGCCACTCATATCTGATATTCTTTCCCTTTCTTCATCAACTTTCACATTAGCACTTTCAATGATCTTTCTCAATCTCTTATTGTAGCACTGGTATGACTTACTCAGTAGAGTATCCATGGAAAATTCCTTCATCACATCTAGCATCAAACTTGCCTAACTCTTCTACTCTTCTGATATAACATTTGCTTCCAAAAATTTTGAAATATTTCATTGTAGGAACTCTCCCATACCACAATTCATAAGGAGTATTAGTACCATTACCTTTAACTTGAACTCTATTTTGAATGTAGATAGCAGTATGTATAGATTCTCTCCAATACAATTCTGGTAGGTTAGCCTCCATCATCATTGACCTAGAAGCCTCTTGAAATATCCTATTCTTTCTTTCAACAACTCCATTTTGCTCAGGAGTCCTAGAAGCAGACAACTATCTTTTTATCCCATGTTCTTCATAGAAAATATTGAATTCATTTGATGTAAACTCACCTCCTCTATTAGACCTTAAGCATTTGATCCTCAATTCTATCTCATTATCAACCATTGCTTTGAAAGATTTGAACTTGTTTAGGGCCTTTGATTTGTCTTTTAGAAAAGTAACCCAAGTCATTCTAGAATAGTCATCAATAAGCAACATAAGGTACATGTTCTTGTTCTTGTAGGACCACACAAATCAGTATGCACCAGCTTAAGAAATCCAATAGAAAATTGTTCTTTACTCTTGAAAATTGTCCTTGTCTATTTCCCCAATTGACATTCCTTGCAAATAGTATTAGCAGACTTCACAAGCCTATGCAGATCTCTCACAGCTTGTACTGAACTTATCTTCATCAAGTTGTCAAAATTGATATGACACATCCTTCTATGCCACAACCAACTCTCATCTATCTGAGCCAAAAAACAACAATCACTAGTTCCTCTCAAGTGATAAACATTACCTTTAGTCTTCTTACGAGTTGCAATCACTATTTCAGAGCTTTCCATGATCTTGTATCCATTATCCTTGAAACTTAGATCATACCCTTTGTCACACATCTAACCAACACTTAACAAATTATGCTTCAAACCCTTCACATATAGAACATCATCTATATTGTGATTTCCATCAAAAGAAATAGATCCACTTCCACAAACCTTACCAGCTGCATTATCTCCAAATCTAACCAGTCCTCCATCATACTTTTCCAAACTTACAAACTTACTTTTATCACTGGTCGTGTGATGTGAACATCCATTGTCAATAATCCACTCATCCTTATCCTTCTCAACTTGGTAAATAGATAACGCACTCTCTTCCACTGGTTTTTCTTCCTTCACACATCTAGCAGGATTAGTAGACACATGTTCTTCCTTAATAGCAATAAACAAGCATTCATTTGCTTTAGTATCATCAGACTCAAAATCTGTTACACCATCATCATCAAAATCTCTAACATAATAGCATTTCTTTATAATCCTAGTTCTACTTTCAAATTTCTTCTTGGCTTTTTCAATTCTCTCTAGACACCTGGATGCATAGTGACCAATCCTACCACAAGTAAAGCATTTGAATCATAATTTACCTTTGAACTTACTAGTACCTCTTTGCATTCTATCCACAAAGTTGGCTTCAATATCATCAAGGTCATCATCTAATTCCATAACATACTTCTCATATCTTGAAGTCTTCTTTGAAGTGCTACCTTTGAAAGTAGTCTCAGTCTTCGGTAGAGCATCACCAAACTCTTTCATCTCAAGAGCAGTAAACTTTCCAAGCAACTAATCATTTGTAATCTTGTTCATACTCATAAGTTCTTTAATTTCTAACACCTTGTGACTATAGGATTTAGGCAAATACCTAAGAATGTTTAGCATGACCCCATTCTCATCAATTGTTCCTCCAAGACCTTTGATTCCATTGACAATTTCATCAACTTTTTGCATGTAGATTGTTACATTCTCATCATCACTCATCTTCAGAGCTTCTTACCTTGTCTTCAGATTTTGTAATTTGGCACTCTTTACAGAATCATCTCCTTCATATAATTTTTTTAACTTTTTGCAGATCTCATGAGTAGTTTCCAAATCCATAACTTTCACTAACTCAGTGTTGGATAACACATTTAACAGAGTATCTCTAGCCTTTCCATTTAACTCATACTATTTGACTTCATCTTCAGATGATGGACCATTTGGAGGAATAGTATACTCTGTATTTGTCATCTTCATCTTCCAAATACTATAACAAAGAGAAATGAGATGACTTTTCATCCATACCTTCTAGAGAGCATAATCCATTCCATCAAACTATGGAGACTCCTTGTGTGCCATGCCAAATCTACCTCAAGTTGTTAGGCTTTATTCTGAGGAACCCTCAATCTGATACCAATTGTTGAAATGCACAAGACAACTGAGAGGGGGGGTGAATAAGTTGTAACCAAAACTTAACTTCTTTCAAACATCAACAAATCAACTTCTTAATCTTTGTTATCATGATTTAACCATGAAAGCATGAAATCAGAAAATTAAACAAATTCACACATGAGACACTATATTTTTACATGGAAAACCCAATGAGAGAAAAACCATGGTGAGGATTAACTCACAATATAAATTATATATCAAAATTTACAACAAGTCTCATTTCCTGAGGCTCACTACCTTAGGGCTCACTGCCCAAAATGCTCACTGCAAAAGAAGTAGCTCACTGCCAAAGGAAGAGGCTCACTACCAAAAGGGCTCACTACCAAAAGTTGGTGAACTGAGATAGTAGCATCTACACCATGCCAAGTTTTAGTTCCATTAAAGCACACTGATTCTTCTTCTATTTTGCCTTCTTTACATAAACACACTTATCTTCGCATCATCGCAACACCATGCCTTATTTACAACTTTATTACATGTATTTATACAATTCATCAACCTTGGAATGTACATCAAGGTCGACATTACAATTATCAACCATTGGAGCAATCTCCAAGGTCAGCATACATACTGTTATGTCATAAAATGTCCCCTTGGGGGCTTTTCCCTCTTAAGGTTTAGCTCCCAGGGCTTTAGACTACATTCAGAGCATCTTGTGTGCTAATTTTGACTCTTGATGAGAAAACCCTGGAGTCTTATGCAAAATAGGACCTAGGGGGTGCTATTTTAATGATCCCTAAACAAAAACAAGTGGGTGGAATTAGGTGCTAGCAACCTAGTCCTACCCTATTTTGGGTCTGCCCTAAATTTAAATGTTAGTTTTATGACTGTTATTTAGGTCCGTTGCCGATATCTCAAGTTTGAATTACAAAATTCTTAGCGAGAATGTTTGTAGTTGCATATAATCAAAGTGAGTCAAGGCATTCATTGTGTTGTAGAGAAGTACTTTGTTGTTATTGTGTTTGTATTTGTAGATTTGACTCCATCTCGTCATGGCATGAAGAGCATCTTCCTTCCATGAGATCTACACTTCAAGGTGATATCTATTGTGTTTTTAATCATTTATAATTTGGATTTTTGCCTCTATCCTGCTAGGATACGCACTCTTATCTAACAACAGTGTTTGAAAGACTTGAATGTCTCTCCAGAGCTTGAGCGAGGGAAGCCTCTAAACACCACAACCCCCTCCCACACTCCTTTTTGATTGTAGGTTATAGGTACCAAGTTTCACAGAGTGGAGTTGTAGACATCAAGGATTCAAGATCTAACAAGCAAAGGACTCCAGTGAACATTTTGGGACAAGGGCGTTAGTCCCTATGTCCTCCATTTTTCCCAAGGTAGAAATGGAAGATATAGTGCAAATAAGTGTCAGAAGAAGATTCAGATTCTGTGATGAAAACTTATGTTTGTACGCTCAAAATCCTGACTCCAGCTACCTTAGGCTGTCAGGTCAGATTTTGGCACGCACATAGACCCTTTCCCTCCTGGCCACGGGGCAATCCACCATGTCACTCTTGCTCACATGGAATTAGCCAGTCGAGAGGAGGTGAGACACGGTAGGGGTCTGGCTTGTTGGATAGCTAGACTTCATGAGAAGGGTTGGCAAGTACTACGGCCTTTGTTGTTGTGTTCTTTGTTGTATGTTAAGTTCGATTGTTGTTGTAGTTGAGATAACCCTATGACCTGAAGGCTCACTAGTTTCTCACCTTCTGTTTGGATTTCTAAGATTCCACCTCTGTGTGGGTAACTGATTGTTCTCATTAATGTCCTCTTGTATTTGTATGCATTGTAAGAGTTCTTGTTGTATCTAGCATTGTCTAGTTTCTTCTAACAACAAGAGGACAAATGGTTCTCCTTGTGGTAGAACAAATGTTTCTTGTTGTGGTCTTGGATGGATCTCTTGGATCTCGTCATGGATAGCCCTCACCCACTCTCCATGCACTCCTAAGCACATTTTTGAACTAGGATAGAGGTATATGAGTGATTACTAACCTCAACTAGATCTAGGGTTTTCTTGACCTAGGGTTTGACTTGAGTTTTGACTTTGTTTTTACCTTGTGATGAAATCAAGGGTTTGTTTAGAATCATTGAACTGTGATTACCTCATGATGGAATCGAGGGTTTGCAACTTTGTCTATTCTAGGGTATCTATATGCATGCAAGCTAAATGATATGCAAAATGTTATTTTTGGTATTTTTTAGAATATTTTGGAAAGAAAAGTGCTTCTAATCTATGAAAAGGAAATATTTGTGCAATCCTATATGACTTTTCCAATGCAAAGTTAACCTTTTTTTTTTGTGTTTTTAATGATTTTAATGCAATCTAATCTAAGAAAAGGGAAAATGATTCTTCTAACAATCTAGATCTAGAAATATGAAAGTGATTAATCTAACATGCAAGATCTAACTATCAAGGAAAAAGTAATGTTTTACTGCTCCCAAGAGCAAATTTTATTCTCTAATTACTATGAATTGAAAGAAAACAATGAACCTAGAAGAAATGAAGATTTGTTGACTCCACTACCCTTAGTTATCCGTGTGATAGGTAACCTTGAATCCTTTTGTGGCAGCAGGTGATCCTCTTGACAACAAAATGATCCAAACAAGTAGAAAGAAGTTTGATGAAGTTTGTATGAGCTCAATGAGAGGTTGGATTGAGCACAATGGCATAGAATGAAGTAGTGTAGCATTGCTTGGTTGAACAAATAAAGAAAAAGGTACCTTTGTCCTGTAAGAGCATTTGAATGCTAGGTTGGAGAGAAAAATTGACAAGAGTTGTGTGCACAATGAATTTGCCTCCCTTTCTGGTTGAGGGAGGTAGGTATTTATAGGTTTAGAAGAATGAATGGATTGGAGAGTTAACTCATTTGATTGATAAGTTAACAAGAATAGATTGGGCAGTTAACAAGGTTAATTACCCAGTGAACTTAGGTGATTAGAGAGTGATGAAGCAATGATAGCTTATCACTGGAGAGGAAATGGAGGTGAGGGAATGCTTGAGATTGATTGAAGAGTTAATTTGAGATCAAATAGATCTAATTATGCATGTTGGGTGCATGAAATAGTTAACTCTATATTAGGGATCAAAAATCATGTAAACAAAAAGAAAAATGAGTGAAAAATGGAGCAAAAATGAGAGAGAAACTCAAGTTTTTCTGCAGCTTCAAAAATGGTAGGGTCACTGCTTTTTCTAGTAGGGTCACCCCTAGGCAACCATGGGTCACTTAGGGGGCAACCCTAGGTCACCTGGGGGAGATCTAGGTTGGATAGGGTCAGATGTAGAAAAATAGGCTGGGAGATGGTAGAAGAGAGGAAAAGCAAAGGTTATGCATCAAGAAATAGATTAGTCATGTGGAAGAATCCAAATATCCACTTGTGTCAGTAGGATCTCCTTGGGGAGATCTAGAAATAATAGGGGGAGATTTGGATTGGTTCGATGAAACTAAAAACTGAAAGCAGGAGATGGATAAGGAGACCTCTAGAAGGCTTCTAGGAGGTGCAAGAGATGAAAAACAAAGGGGAGAGGTGAAAACTCAACTACAAGACACTCACAAGACTTAGGAACAAGGTCAAAATCCAAAAAATGCAAGTCAACAAGTGTCAAAAAATGTTGCAAACAAAGAGAGAGGGAAATCGACAAGGAAGAAACAACACAAGACAAGATAAGAGGACACATCATCAAGAGGCCTACTGCTTAAAGGACATTATTTCATGTTTACATGTATGTGAAAAGGATTTGAATCATCATAGGAGTCCTCACGGAGGCAATGTGTAATTTTTGTGCTTTAATTTTTGCCCCCTTGGGGATGGAAGTCTACATGAAAGATAGGTATCGTTCCCGAACTAGACCTTACCTATTGTTGATTTTCCTGCAATTTATACCTGTAATAACTAGTGTTAATCTAACATTTAAATATATCAAAGTGATGATGAAAGCTGAAATGATGAACTTACCATAGATTGCTCGAGTTTGACTAGTTATTTGCCTTTGTCAGCTCAGACCTGTAGGGATGGGAGCACGTAAAATAATGCATCAAACAGATGCATAAAAGCAAAGAACTAAACTAAAAATGCATAAATGAACTAAGCTAAGGGAAAACAAAGGAAGCCAAATTGTGAGATCAGAGCAAAATGGTGATGGAATCATTCATGTGAGCAGTCGATAGAGAGGTATCATCGAGAAGATCGTAGAGATGGCCACCTCTTCTTCAACTGCGGAGAATCGGGTATGTAATTAGTGAAAAAATATTCTCTAAAACATAGCTTGAATTTTGTGAAAAATCTCTTAAAATTGTCTGATTTTGGTGATTTTTCCTATTGCATTGCTTTTGTCTCATCGTTTAGAGCAAGATTGATCTTTCATTTTCTGAAATTGGTCAAAAAATGAGGCTTTTAGAGTGATTTTTGATTGAGGGATTCACTCCTAGGGTCACCCCTTTTGATAGGTAGGGTCACCCAGGGGAGATCCTATCTAACAGTAGGGTCACCTGGGGGAGATCCTAAAAAGCAGCAGGGTCGCCCGGGGGAGATCCTGAAAAGCACCTGGGTTGCTCAGGGGTGACCCTGTTGGACTAATTTTTGACTACATATGATGTTGTTTAACACTTTTTTTGCTTTGATTTGACATGATTTGGTCACTGTATTTACTTATTGTTGGTCATGATGTTAGTCATTCACAAACATAGAATAAAAGTTACACAACAACCTTTACTCATCTTGAAAGATACGATGAATTCAAAGAATTCATGATCCCAAGTCTCCGTTGATTAGGTCTTAATCTACTGACGTTACTCAGTGGTTGATGTGTGTTGCTGTTTTCCATTCAGGGGCCTTACGTGTTTCTGCACTGTTCATCATCATCATCTTCAAATATCCTGCTCTGGATGTTCGCTCTGCATAAGTCTCCAACAATTCTACCTCTGCACTGTAAATTTAGTCAAATAATGTGCATACAGGCCGATATTTGCATGATTTCTACCATTATTTATGATTCTTTGCATGATATTTTCAATACTACATGCATTTAACCAAATATGCTAAGGATCTTCAGTTACCTACGGGATTTCAGCATATTTCACTATTTCTGCTTGTTATTTATCATGATTTGCAGTTATGATGATGAATTAATGAAATTGAAAAAAGGAAAAGGGTTAGAGAGTGAGATTCCTAAAATTACTGGACTTAGATCACTGATTCACATACAAGCTCCCATACTTGCAATGAAAAGAAGGAAAACTAGAAATCATACTTCACCAGGACATTCCACAAATCCGCATGATCTAGTGCAAAGCTTCAAAGGAAAGTTGACAACAACATGTAATGAAATGAAAGCGCTTCCAGTTGAACACAGCATTCACCAGTACATATCCAGAAATCAACAGAAGATTACGTAAAATTTACAATAAGATTGTAATCTGGAACTTCATATTCATTCAGTATGCTCAAGAACAGGTACATTTACAGTGATCTGAGGAAATAACCTTGACATTTCAACAATTCTATCCTCATTAGCCTCAGTAATCCGATCTCCTAACTTATTCTACAGTAATGGACTCTTTGCGCCAGATGCGTCTGTGTATTCTAATGTATTCCTCCCCTTTTAAAATGACAAGCTCTGGATGTTATATAGAGCAACTGCCAGAAAACGGTTACAATGATCCAAGGATCAGGATCCTCTCATAACAAACAACGGCCCAGATGAAAAGCACATGCTTCGTCAGTTAGCAAATGTACAGCTGGCACAGAATATTCCAGCATCTTCAACTTGATTCGGCCTCCAGCTGGCGAACAGCATATTTGACAATATCCTCCTCATGTCTGGCCCATGTTGACTCTATGCGCAACTTTGTAACGCTCAGCTTCAGCAGCATCATCATGATCTCAACGCTCAGCTTCAGCAGCATCATGACTTCAATGTTCAGCTTCAGCAGCATCATGATAATTTCCTGCAAGTAAACAGACAAACACAAGGTTCATCATCATCATGATAAACAACAGGAAGTAAACACTTTATTAAACATACCTCCCCATGTGCAGCTACAGGCAATCAAGCTCTACCTGTGAAAAATATGCACTAAATGCATAAACAGCATAAAAACAACCAGGTCAACCCTCGTTGACCAAAATCAGGCAGTCGGGCTTTCAAATTTCCATCGCTTCATGTTTTTGCCCATTTTCCTGTATATCGGGTTCAAAATATGATGATGATGATCTCAAATTATACAAGGAAATAATCGCCTTTCAACCATCCTTAGAAATCGGCCTTGCATCATCATCATATTTGCATCGGCGTGACTACATATGATCAGGGTGACAATTTTACCTTAGGCCGACGGCAACAGTTATACCGACGCCAAAAAATCATGATGATGATCAACTATATATCTTCAAAGTGGCCGCAGGATATCACAAAATATGATGATCTTCCTTTCCTAATGCTCTGATGAAAAGTACATCAGGATGTTTTGTTTTTGCACATTCGGGAAAGAAAGACATCGTCATCATCATCATGATGAAGACGAACAGGAGGACTTGGAAAATGATCCTGCCGCTGAGGAAAATCATGATGACGTCATCGTCATCATCAGGCTTGGTTAAAATGCAAAGGGATGACATCATCGTCATGTTTCGTTAAGATCAGGAGGTAAATGGAACATCGGGTTCTCTCTAAGGAAGATGATCAGGTGGATGAAAGCAATACGACCCTTTTCGGCCAAGGCTATCCGCTCGAAAGGTCAGGAGGATGAACAGCATCATCATCATATTCGCACTGGGTGATCAAAAATATGATCCCGCCGAAAGTCCTGATGACGTCATCAGGATATCCGGGGCTTGTGTTAATCTTCGAAGATGACGTCATCGTCATCATCATATTGGCGAACAGGATCATACCCTGGAAAATATCCTGCCGAAGGAGAAGGTGATGATGACGTCATCGTCATCATCATATTGCAAAAGGTTATACTTGTCGGCAGGATGATATTACGAACTGCTGGGAGAGACGAACAAGATCATGATGATCTTATTCAACATGACTAAGGAAATGAAAATCACCCTCCGCTTCGAAAGATAAGGTGATCATCATGATCACGCAAAAGGAGGTCAGGAGGATATTGAGAAATGTCGGGTCTCGAAATATCATGATGATGTTGATCACCAAGACTTGGTCGTGCGCGCGCAAATTATGCAGATACGATGAATTCAAAGAATTCATGATCCCAAGTCTCCGTTGATTAGGTCTTAATCTACTGACGTTACTCAGTGGTTGATGTGTGTTGCTGTTTTCCATTCAGGGGCCTTACGTGTTTCTGCACTGTTCATCATCATCATCTTCAAATATCCTGCTCTGGATGTTCGCTCTGCATAAGTCCATGCAATTACATGTATATAATCCTTAAGGGCTCGAGTTATTCCATCTAACTCTTCAGGTGTACAAACCTTACCCAACAAGACATTCTTCTTGTCATCAGCTTGTCCAATATTCACCTGTGAATATTGACCTCCATCTGCCTTAGGCAGATCCTTATGTTTGAGCATATTATCCAGATCAAAGGCTCTTTCTAATTCAATCATACCTTTGGGAATTGTGTTGCCAGGCAACTCTAAAATCTCATCTTCTTCCTAGACATGATCCTCCATACCATTTTCATCTATGATCTGAGCTTCAAATACATCTCTGTTTGATATGAAATCCAGGATGTGCTGATCATCATCAAACACTTGGAGATTAGTCACATTGTCAGGTACCGAAGGTACTGACACCAATTCTACTGCAAATCTCTTCAGACCAGATATAGACAGTGGTTCCAGCGTACTGGCGGCCTGAGCAAGTGCATCTGCCCTTTGGTTCTGTTCTCTTGGCACGTGAACGATGTTGAAGGCATCAAAGTCTTCAATGAGGTCCCACACACGATGTCTGTAATTTGACAGCTTTCTGTAGTTACAAGAGTAAATTCCTCTTACTTGTCTCACAACTAGTTCTGAATCTCCGAAGACATGCAGGATCTTCACCTTCTTCTTATGGGCAAACAACAGTCCATGAATCAGAGCTTCATACTCCGTGACATTATTAGTGCAGGGGAACTGTAGTCTGTAAGCTGCTAAATAAGATTTCCCTGATGGATCAGTAAGGTCAATCCCAACTCCAGAACCTTGCTTGGATTTGGATCCATCAAACCTCAGGATCCAAGGCTTATCTTCAGCAGGACATTTATTTGAACTTTCCTTTTTCTTTGCAGCTCTGGCTGCTGCTCCGCCTGATATCCACCTTAACTTAGGTGTGTCATCTTCAAGCTTCTTTTTTCCTTTATCTGATGAGCCTGATGGCTTTTCTGTTTTCTCTTCAATCCTAGCAGGAAGATGATGTTCAGCACATACAGCTGCATGCTTCTTCAAAATGTGCAAGCACAGTGAGCAAGTGGTTTCTGAGCGAGGCGCCTGATGCAGCCTACACCAACTTTTGATTAAAACCTCCTGGGGAGATCTACACTGTTGTGTCATTGTTTTTATTTCTTTGACCAGAAATTCTTCGAACTTCGTCAGGTCACTGCCTTTATCCTCATCAGACAACTCGTAATCCGGTTCCATGAAGCAATCACTACCAGGAGTGATCTTTTCCTTTCTCGCATCATTTGTCTGATTGGACACCAGGATCTCTTCTATTTTTCGGATATGATCCTCATCAGGATCCGTTGACTCTTCTGTTCCTGCAGAAGACAAATAAAAATTAGTATCATCATCATCATCAGATGTAGCACTCACCTCGGAATATGATGATGATGCTTCACTATACGTCTGCTCCAGCATGATCATGTCTAAGCATGGTTCGCAAGTCTTTTCCGAGTGTGCTTCTCCATGCAATCTGCACCATCCGTCGATCAAGATATCATTAGCAGGTATATTTAATAATTGACAACGTTTTATCTGAGTAGATAAATGCATCTGAAAATCCCTGAAGCGATCTATTTCATTCTCATTATCAGGATCATTATTAAGTTCTACGACTGGCATATCCTCATGATAATCATCATCATGATGATGATGAACATCAAGCATCAGGACCTCTTCTATTTGGACAGTTTGCGGCATGATGTGATAAACTCCAGGTTCTACGTTTACATACATGATCTCATTTGTTCTGTTATATTCGGTGATCATATGTTTCATCCTAGGCTCAGCATCAATCCTGATCTGATTGGGTATACCTTTCCATGGAAACCACATGTGACTGAAGTCTGTGGACATGTATCCGTTAAGCGTTTTAGACCAGTCCCGGCTAAGCAACATCCCATATGTATCAGGTATGTCAACTACCTGAATGTCAATGTAATACTGGATCCTAGGATCAGACGCTAGCTGCATGTGAATATGAGTGAGTTCTCCTACGACACTTACTTCTGTTTTGTCCAGTTGAGTGACCTTCTTTAAGGATTTAGCAGGATGCAGTCCTAATGCGTTGCATATTGACAAAGGCATAACATTAGTTGAGGCTCCTGAATCAACTAAGCAGTTGTGCAAATTCTTACTGAACATTCTTATGGTGAGGAGAAACGGAGGTGATTCAGTTTTATCTCTGTACAAGGTCATGTGAGAGGTTTCAGCAGCTTGGACTGTGGCTGACACTTTGGGCCTGACAGTGCTATCTTTAGCAGTATGGTCTCTGCTATTGGATGGACTCGAAAGGTGATTATCCTCTTTAGAAGCAGGATCATCCAGCGACTTCATGAATGCCCTTTTGATGGCAGGAGTTTTCAGTAACTCAGATAGGGACAGGCTGATCTTGATTTTCTTCATTTCATCAGCCAAATAGCTGACTAACTTGTCAGACTCATGAGGTGCATTTGCAACTTTTGTTACTGTGTTTTGAGGAGACAAGTATTGAGCATTCACCTTAGGGAACCCAGGGTTATTGCTAGCCTTAGGATCAGGAGGTGTGTTGAAGTTGTTTGGAGGTAGAGATGATGTCAATGGACCGGCAGGTCTGTTGGCATTACTCCTTAGGTTATAATTATGCTTACCAGGGTATTGCTGCTGGTATGCATGTACTTCCTCATGCTCTCTTGTAGGTTCATTTTCATCCTCAAAAGGGAAGACATAGTTTGCTTCAAAGGTTAAGGCAGATTCTTCGCAGGTCTGATTATAATCCTGATGAGGCTGATTAGTGTAGGTTTCCAGCACAAAAGCTGAGTCATATCCACAAGGAACTATTTCATTTCCTTCTGCCTGAGGTGGATTTCCAGAAGTATTAGACACTTCAGTCTGAAAGATGCTGGCAGCAATCCTAAATTGTGGACAATCTAATTCTGCATGTGCATTGGTGTTGTGAATCCTGCACCAATTGGTAAGGGCTGCCTCAGCAAGATTGACTCTAGTAGTCTGTTTGGCTTCACCAGGAGGCTGATTGTCTAGGGGTGATGGTAATGAACCATTATTTGGCCTGGAGTTCCACACTCTGGGCTGCCTAGGAGGATTATTGTTATTTGCAGCATTACTGTTGAAGTTATTGTTGTATCCTCTGTCAGGGTAATTTGGTTTGTCATTGGAATAACTCCTATTCTGACCTGACTGTGAATAAAACCCTTGATTTCTCAAGTGTGTTACTTCTGTGGTGAGCTTTCTCAACTGAGCAGACATTTCTTTGATTTCCTCTTTCTCCTCTTGAGCTTTGGCCACTACATTTTCAGTCTGAGGCTGAAAAAAGGAAGATCCATGGTTATTATGGGATAGATCTGTACCCTGAGGTGTCTGAGCATGTGCAGGATATTGTTGGCCATTTCCATTAGGAGGAGGCATGATACTCAATGGAGGTACTTGCAAGGGTGCAGGCATGATTGCTGGGGGCATCACTGCTCCATTTGGATATTGTGCAGGATATTGTGAAGGATAAGCTGCAGGATACTGTGCTGGATATTGTGACTGCATGCCAGGCAAAGCAGGGAATGCTATATTTGGAGTAGGAGCAGGTATCAGCTGTTGATTTACCTTGATAGCTTCTTGAAAAGCTCCTGTCAATGTGGTGATCGCAGGATGTGTTCTCCTGATGAACATGGCGGTTAATGGATCCAGGGCTGAATAATAAATACTTCTGGCAGCATCATCAGCCACCACATATGGGGTAACTAGCTTGGACAACATTTTCTGGAACCTAGCATTGAAATTTGCAATAGGTTCATGCTCCAATCTCTTAATTGTGGCAAACAGGTGGTAATTCATGGATGGATCAATAGGGACCTTGAATCTGTCAAGAAAGGCCTTCTCTAAGACAGCCCACGAACCTACAGAAGATTGACCAAGACTGATGAACCAATTATAAGCCTCTTCCCCTAAGGAAAAAGGGAATAATCTGCACACCACATCCTGATGCTCTATTCTGGCTCTGCAGCAAACTTCTTTAAACGTCCTGATATGATCATCCGCATCCTGGTAAGGATGGTATTTTGGACAAAGCTTGTCCGGATACTTTGGTAACTCATGATACGCAGTAAAGGTCAATGGTGATTCTGCTGCAAAGAACGACATTGCAACCTGAGGGGGCTGAACTGGTGGTGCAGTTGGCTGAGGTTGGACTAAAGGTATACCCTGAGGTTGAACAGGAGGTGTCACTGGTATACCTGAAGGTATTTGCAAACCAACGGGAGTTACAGGAGGAGGTCCTGGTGAAGCTCTGGACGTACTAGACTCTAGAGTATGGTGAACGTCCACAGTCTTAGGTCTAAAACCTCTGACAGGCAATTCTTCGAAAATTTCACTATGTCTAGACCTGGTATTTATCCTGTGAGCCAGGATTTCTCGATTTGGAGGCTAATTAGCTGAAACTTTGCAAATATTGGCTCGATTCCACCGGACGAGGTGATATTTGCGGTCAACTTGCAAATCAGACTAAATATTTGTGCAATATTTGCGAAGATACTGCAAATATGACAGGATATTGGGATATTTCGACCAGTAGCACCAGATCTCGCGTGTTTAAGGCTTAAATTCTCAAAGCTTGAACAAATTTATGCATCTTTGGCCAATATTTAGTGAATTTAAAGAAATCTACTATAAAGCTTGCAATATTTATGTGAAATTTGGAAATCTTTACACAGAATGTGCAAATACAAACTTGTCGCAGCAAATATTTATGCAATTTGATGAAATTCACAAATGATCTGAAGTTACCTTACTCTGAGCGTCATCAAACCTAGAAATACTAATGATGAAAGTGATCTTCTGAGCTCTGGCCCTCCTTCTAGCGCCAATTTATGTTGGTCATGATGTTAGTCATTCACAAACATAGAATAAAAGTTACACAACAACCTTTACTCATCTTGAAAGATACGATGAATTCAAAGAATTCATGATCCCAAGTCTCCGTTGATTAGGTCTTAATCTACTGACGTTACTCAGTGGTTGATGTGTGTTGCTGTTTTCCATTCAGGGGCCTTACGTGTTTCTGCACTGTTCATCATCATCATCTTCAAATATCCTGCTCTGGATGTTTGCTCTGCATAAGTCTCCAACAATTCTACCTCTGCACTGTAAATTTAGTCAAATAATGTGCATACAGGCCGATATTTGCATGATTTCTACCATTATTTATGATTCTTTGCATGATATTTTCAATACTACATGCATTTAACCAAATATGCTAAGGATCTTCAGTTACCTACAGGATTTCAGCATATTTCACTATTTCTGCTTGTTATTTATCATGATTTGCAGTTATGATGATGAATTAATGAAATTGAAAAAAGGAAAAGGGTTAGAGAGTGAGATTCCTAAAATTACTGGACTTAGATCACTGATTCACATACAAGCTCCCATACTTGCAATGAAAAGAAGGAAAACTAGAAATCATACTTCACCAGGACATTCCACAAATCCGCATGATCTAGTGCAAAGCTTCAAAGGAAAGTTGACAACAACATGTAATGAAATGAAAGCGCTTCTAGTTGAACACAGCATTCACCAGTACATATCCAGAAATCAACAGAAGATTACGTAAAATTTACAATAAGATTGTAATCTGGAACTTCATATTCATTCAGTATGCTCAAGAACAGGTACATTTACAGTGATCTGAGGAAATAACCTTGACATTTCAACAATTCTATCCTCATTAGCCTCAGTAATCTGATCTCCTAACTTATTCTACAGTAATTGACTCTTTGCGCCAGATGCGTCTGTGTATTCTAATGTATTCCTCCCTTTTAAAATGACAAGCTCTGGATGTTATATAGAGCAACTGCCAGAAAATGGTTACAATGATCCAAGGATCAGGATCCTCTCATAACAAACAACGGCCCAGATGAAAAGCACATGCTTCGTCAGTTAGCAAATGTACAGCTGGCACAGAATATTCCAGCATCTTCAACTTGATTCGGCCTCCAGCTGGCGAACAGCATATTTGACAATATCCTCCTCATGTCTGGCCCATGTTGACTCTATGCGCAACTTTGTAACGCTCAGCTTCAGCAGCATCATCATGATCTCAACGCTCAGCTTCAGCAGCATCATGACTTCAATGTTCAGCTTCAGCAGCATCATGATAATTTCCTGCAAGTAAACAGACAAACACAAGGTTCATCATCATCATGATAAACAACAGGAAGTAAACACTTTATTAAACATACCTCCCCATGTGCAGCTACAGGCAATCAAGCTCTACCTGTGAAAAATATGCACTAAATGCATAAACAGCATAAAAACAACCAGGTCAACCCTCGTTGACCAAAATCAGGCAGTCGGGCTTTCAAATTTCCATCGCTTCATGTTTTTGCCCATTTTCCTGTATATCGGGTTCAAAATATGATGATGATGATCTCAAATTATACAAGGAAATAATCGCCTTTCAACCATCCTTAGAAATCGGCCTTGCATCATCATCATATTTGCATCGGCGTGACTACATATGATCAGGGTGACAATTTTACCTTAGGCCGACGGCAACAGTTATACCGACGCCAAAAAATCATGATGATGATCAACTATATATCTTCAAAGTGGCCGCAGGATATCACAAAATATGATGATCTTCCTTTCCTAATGCTCTGATGAAAAGTACATCAGGATGTTTTGTTTTTGCACATTCGGGAAAGAAAGACATCGTCATCATCATCATGATGAAGACGAATAGGAGGACTTGGAAAATGATCCTGCCACTGAGGAAAATCATGATGACGTCATCGTCATCATCAGGCTTGGTTAAAATGCAAAGGGATGACGTCATCGTCATGTTTCATTAAGATCAGGAGGTAAATGGAACATCGGGTTCTCTCTAAGGAAGATGATCAGGTGGATGAAAGCAATACGACCCTTTTCGGCCAAGGCTATCCGCTCGAAAGGTCAGGAGGATGAACAGCATCATCATCATATTCGCACTGGGTGATCAAAAATATGATCCCGCCGAAAGTCCTGATGACGTCATCAGGATATCCGGGGCTTGTGTTAATCTTCGAAGATGACGTCATCGTCATCATCATATTGGCGAACAGGATCATACCCTGGAAAATATCCTGCCGAAGGAGAAGGTGATGATGACGTCATCGTCATCATCATATTGCAAAAGGTTATACTTGTCGGCAGGATGATATTACGAACTGCTGGGAGAGACGAACAAGATCATGATGATCTTATTCAACATGACTAAGGAAATGAAAATCACCCTCCGCTTCGAAAGATAAGGTGATCATCATGATCACGCAAAAGGAGGTCAGGAGGATATTGAGAAATGTCGGGTCTCGAAATATCATGATGATGTTGATCACCAAGACTTGGTCGTGCGCGCGCAAATTATGCAGATGGCAGATTTCCCTAAGTAAGGTGATATTATAATATCAGCATGATATTATAATATTGGGTGATGCTGGAATATCATGATGATGCTCGCAATGTTTCTAAGGTTACTCGACGGGCAAAACACACTAGCATTTAAGATTGACGTCCGGATGTTTCGGGACTGCATGATTTTCATCAGGTGATAAAGTAAGATCATGATGATGACCTTTGGCGATACAAAAGACCGCCTGACAGGGAGAACCTACTACGACTTAAACTTGACGTCCGGATGTTTCGACCTCAGGATATTATCGGGGGGCTTTCCAAATATCATGATGATGATGTTCATATAGCAATTATCAGGTTTGACCAAAACTTTGACCGCTCACAACTCCCTCATATGGACGAATTTTCAAGTGATGTAAAAGGCAAACCTGCATGGAATTTCAAGCTCTTTCCAACCATGAAGTCATAGAAACAAAATATGAACTTTGAAAAACTAACCTCATGATGATGACCTACCTCATCCTGACCTTCATGATGATGATGCACCAGACTTATTTTACCAAAACCGCCAGAAACAGACAACACAAGCCAAAACAAAAGCTGGGTCCCTGTTTTGCCAAGTCAAAATGGGGCGTGTTGTGTAACCACACAACACTTATTTATTGCAATTTTGAAGGTTTATGTGATTTTTTTGTGTTAGGTTTTCTACAGTTTTACAATTTTTAGGGATTTTTATGAGATCTAATCTAAAGTTCTCTTTTGATTTTGTAGGACATGCGAATCTGATGGAATTCCTGGCAAGAGCAAGGATGGCTCTCAGGGATGTTTTCTTCATCGAGTATTGAGGATCATGCTATATTGAAGAGGGCATGTCTTGCTAGGGTTCACGATGTACCTGTTATTCATCCCGTATCCCGCATATGCTGCGACATCTTGACTTACTGGGATGTAGATAGAAACACATTCAGGTTCCCATAGATTTCTGGAGAGTGGACTATCACTCTATATGATGTATATCGCATTCTTGGAGTACCTATGAGGGGACATCCCTTATCTCTTCCTATTAGCAAGTCTTATGAGGACAAGGCTTCTTGGACTGCATTTATGGGGGTTAATCACTCTGGAGACCAAACATGAGTTTAGCTTACCTTTGTGCCACGACTCTGCATTCTTCTCTTAAGGAAGTTCCTGATTGGTTTGATTGCCTCAAGGCTATTAGGAGACAAGGCCTCAGCTCGTCTAAGATGGTGTTGGGCACCCATCATTCGTGAGATTGAGAAGGGACTAGTTTTTTCTTGGGGACCGGACATCCTGGCTATGGTTTATAGAGACTTCTATCAGATTTCACGGCAAGGGGCTCTAGCCTTTAGTCACTCTTCTTTGATTATGGCATGGATATTTGAGCACATGAAGCCTTACCAGAAGCTTATTCCTCTTCTAGATAGACGGCTACCGAGAGCAGCGAGGTGGACGCATGTTGGTCATTTTGATGCCACTTCACCTACTATTGCTACTCTTACTAATGAGGATATGATTTTTGATCCTTATCATGACATGGAGGGGGCTTAGGCATGCGATGGAAAGATTAGAGAGTACTATCGTGAGGTCTCAGAGATTGCAGTTTGCAATGGTCTAGTTGAGGCTCATTGGGTTGACCATGTCTTACATTAGTTTGGCGGGGATGTCCTTGAGGACTTGTCCCTAGTGTTTACTTGTTATAGGACTGTTCAGGAGATGGGTGAGATTGGAAATGCCATTTGCACTCCTTTTACTCCAGGCATCTTTATTACTAGGGTCTCTAGAGGAGGATGGAGGGGAGGGAGAGGGACTCCTTCCCAATCTCTGATTGTGATTGTTGATTCAAAGTCTACTGACGAGGACTACATTCTAAATAGTAATGATTCATCAAATGAGGTTGCTTCTGAGGATGAGGATTTTGATGATATTGAAGATTCAGATGATGTTTCTGACACTCCTGAGGGTCCTCCTATTGTTCCTCGACCCCCTCACTATGATGAGGTGATGCATCAGCTTGACCTTGATTGGTAGCCTAGTGATCCATGTAAGTTTTCTTTTACTTGCTTTTCATACTCTTTGTCCTTTCTCTTTTTGTGTGGAACTAACTTGGTCTTGTTTTGATTTCCTATTTTAGGCAATGTCAAAGAGTGGAGGGACTTTGTTTGTGAGGTCAATGTTGGATTAGATTCTACCTTCACTAGGATGACTCGTGATCATCTTTTGGATGATCTTGATATGCCCCCAGCTGCAGGGTGACACACTGACATTTTTTCTCCCATCTATCATGGGTGCTAGATTACTATAGAGTTGAAGACCTAGGTTTACATGCTTAAGGGTGAGAATCAGGTACTCCAAGAGATGGCCCATCTTAATTTTGGACGACATGATGCTAGCATGGCTGGGCCTTCACAGTCGCATGCTCACAGTAGAGCACCTCATTCTCACAGGTCTCAGGGAGCAACTAGTGGTACTCATTGACAAAAGAGCCAAAGTCCCAAGGGTTTTGTTGGAGGGAATCACCCCTGAATTTCTTTTCTTGAAATTTGTGTCCCCTTGCATGGGGAGCCTCTACTTTCTTGAGAGCATTTTGTCTTAGCTCTTTAATACCCTTGTGTATGTGACCTTTTCAACTCTTGTAACAAATGCAAGTATGACAATGATGACATATTTTTCTAGTTTTTTATGACATATATATGATATGTAGTTTATGATATGATAATGCAAGAACACAAGAAATGTTGTAAATGAGACTATTACTTCTACTAAACATCATGAGATATGACATTTGACTTTATTACTTTTGAGACTCTTTTTCTAATTTTTGGCATGAATGCAATGTGGAACAAACAATGTGACTACTCTTAAATACTATTTTCAATTCAGGGGATTGTGAGTTCTCCTGATATAAGAGATTTGTTCAAGGCTGTGAGTTGGGATTCAGGAAAACTCAAGTAGGGAGTGGGAATGAATATGGAGCATTTCCAATTTCTAGACTTTGATAAAGGCTAAACACTAATCCTTTTCTAGATAAGACAAATTGATAAGCTTTCAAATTTAGACAAGTAGCAAATTTCATTGGTGTTTGCTAGACTTAGATCATAGATGGCAAGCAAAGTAGACTCAAGGTAAATGATAAATGGCAAAGAACAAGGGTCCCTAGATAGAAGATGATCCTAGAGACTACTAGACTCTTTAGTTTTGCTCAGCTAGTGTGTGTGTGTGCCTAGAACCTCTCTTTATCTATTAGAATGTCACCCCTAAGGCTTCAAGCTTAGACTAATCTCCACCCAAGAGTATGGACATTCAACAATCTTATCTCTTTCACTCTTTTTTTGTATCTCTTTTTTTTGTATTTTCCTCACTTGATTTTTCTCTTTTTTTTTGGATTTTTGACTTTTCAATAAATGAATGCTTTTTGGAACTTTTGCTATGCAATGCTTTGATCTCTCAATTCTCACTTTTAACACTCTTATTTTGATCACTTATTTTTTTATTCACTCGTATCTTAGATTGCTTCCTTCAGAGTTTTGATCTTCCTAACATTTATGGCCAAAAAAGATAAGGGGCACCACCTAAAGTTTTTGTAATCTAGTTGGACTTTTCTACTATTAGGGAAGAATTAGGAAGGTCTACTTGCAAGCTTCCTTTGAACACTATAGGTTTGAATACTGACTTTGTTTAGACCTAACATCTTAACCTACTAAAACTAGGACTAGTGTAAAGCTAAGAGCTAGGTTTTGATTAGAATCACTGGGCATGAAGGGGGAAAATGGCAATTGTGAAAAATGGGGATCTCTAGGTCCTGAAAGGATAATGTATATCTGGGCAACATTAGACTCCTTACTAAAGGGAAAATAGTACAAGAGGAAGTCACAAACTATAACACAAGATGAATAGAATGATGTAGAAATGCAAGAAACAAATTGTTTTTGACATTTTGAATTTTTATATTTTTTTTGTATTTTTATGTTTTATGATTTTTTTGGTCTTTTAGACATAATATTTCTTGAGGTGAAAGGCATTGATTGTTTTGCCAATTCCTCTCCCTCCATTGTGCACAAGAGAGAAGCATCATTTCTGATGTCTTGTTTAATTATGTAAGAATATTTCTAGTCTTCCAAGAAAGCTCTCTTTCATCTTCTTTTCTTATTTTTCGCACTTCCTCTTCTTAGGACAAGTTCTCCTATTCGATAAGGTGTATCATTCGAATCTATTGCTACCAACTCAGTGGTTTCTCTTGGCATCGTGAGACGAAGTAAGTCTCAAAAAGCATGTTGATGAGAAGGAGTCTAGTATAGAACTCCATAACAATTTAATAGCTCTGCTAATAGGTCAAATTGTTCTTGCATGTAAACTTTCACATCAAGTCTCTCTTGGATTATTTTAAAGAATTGGAATAATCTAAGAGGAGTTTGTGGCTCCCTTTTCTCATCGGGGGGGGCAAAGCCTATACTTGTCCTACCATTGGGTTCTGGTCTCAAATCCATGGCATACCCAATATAACTTTTTGGTAGTTCAAAAATGACATGGTCATTGATATTGACTGTCACTCTCATCTTCCACTCTCTATGGAAGATACCTTCACTCTCTTCATCTTTGTTGGGAAGTCTTTCAACCATTTATAATTGTACCTGAGGATTCCCATTCACTGAGTTTATTTGATTGAACTAAGGTGGAGGTGGTTGGTTTTTCTTGTGGCTATGATACCACAAACATCCTAGGAAATATTCTTATAACACTGGTTGATTCATTATTGATAGAGTACACTTCTTCTATGGGTATCACCGGTTGATGTGAATCCTCTGTTGGTGTGATAGGTTAATATGATTCTATTTCATCTAGGTGTGTCAGGGACCACGATTCACTTAGTGGTGATAGCGGTGTGTAAGCTTTCGTCATGTCTTCCTCTGCATCTGAGAAAGCATGTGGGTCCACATTTCAAAGATCTAATGTGGTGGTTTGAAAGATTGGTCCTTCAGTTCTATGAGGCTTCTCCCCTATGCAAGGAAAGACTTTGTAGGCCTCTTAGATGTTGATCATGAGTATTTCTAGGGGCAATTGGAGTGGTCCATCCCATTCGATCAACTCCATGATTTCAATCATTTTATCCTTGGGTATCATTTTCCTTTGTTTTGGTAGTGGCCCATTCTCTAGAGTTTTGATTTCTATAGTGTTTATGGTATTTTCTAGAGTTTCCATTTGTTTAACGCATATAGACTGAGGTGTAGGATTTGGGATAGTTAACTTGTTGGTAGGGAGTGTAGACACCTAAAAATGTCTTTTACAATCAAACTGACTCTTGACATCCCTAAACATACCAATTTCTCTTCTAATCAATTAATTAAATTTTTATTTAATTAATTGTCCATTCATCACCTAATTTTACACCATTTTATCCCCAAAATTCAATTAATTTCATTAATTCAATGGTCCAAACCTTAGCCAATTTGATTTAATAATATACAATATTTATTTATTTAATTTCCCCCCTTTTCACTAAATCTAATTAATTAGCTAAACCATGATTAACTAATTAATTCAGCCTATTAATTGACCTATCCCTACCCTAGGTAATTAAATAGCTATTATTTAATTACCTACCCTAGCCTACCTCATCCTAGCCCTAGGATTAATTAAATAAAACCTATATTTAATTAATCCTAACCTCTCTTTTGAGTGGTCAAACCTAGCTTAACACCCTTCCCCACATCCTCCAAATAAAAAATTGAAATAAATCCACATAAGTCATTTTTTTATTTAAATACATCCCACATCACAATTAATTCCTCTTACACCCCCATACCTCATTTATCTCCACTTATCCCCAAATGAATTTTTAATTCATTTTACATTCCCCATATGAATCTTTAAATCAAAAATAATCCTTCACACCCATGCTCATTTAATTACCCCTTTTCCCAAAATAAATAAAATATTTACTTTTATTCCTAGCCCTTCATTCCTCCAAGATCAAATCTAGGCCCTCCACATCACTTTCATCCTCCATGATTGATCTTCCAAATCAATCTCCACCTTTGGATCAAAATCCCTCCAAAAAATCTATAAATACTTCATCCTCCAACCCATTTTGGGATCCAAGTTTTTTGTAATGTTACCATGCCCAAATGTCCATTGAGCTAGTCTTTAGTGAGTTGCAAATTGAGATAGCATTTCACATTTGAATCATTATCTAGGGATTATCATGTCCTAGGAGCTCTTAGGTGCAAGTTTCCTCTTCCCTTGATGAGATTGGGTCTTCTTATCTAGGTAAAAACTAATTTGTTTTGTACTTTTTACCTTGATTTGACCTCCTAATCTACATTGGCACGTCCAGTGGGACCCACAAGGTCTAAATCTAATTTGTTTTTGTGAGTTTTTGTGCTTAGGACGTGATTTTGTAGGTGCAACACTATATACCCCACGCAGTAGTGCTATCTTTGGCACGGTTTGACGCTATTTAATGTTTTAGCACCATTTTGCAGAGCATTTACCTTTTCAACTCTCACTCACAAAAATCCATTCATACTTCTTTGTCTTCCTATTGTTTCCTTGTCCACCTATACTCTATTTTTGCAGGAATATCAGGAAAAGAAGGGGAGGTCATGCCGAATTTTTCATAAAATCTAAACATGCATTTTGGCTTCTATTTTGTCCTATTTTTCATTTGTCAAGACTAACAATGCCAACATGATCTCTTCTATGTGTAGCCTAACCTCCTCTTTCACTTGGAAGACCTTTGTTTGTAGGACAGACACTTTCAAGCCTGTATTGGTGCTATCAGAGCCCAGATTGGCACTATCTATAAACTGTGACCAAACCGCTTGACAACTTGCACAATGACGCCTTCTTAGACCCAGTTTAGCGCTATTGCTTATTTTAGCACTTTCTGTATATTGTATTAGCGCTATGTATTGTTGTGGCACCTTCTATATAATTTTGTAGTGCAAACTTGTATTCTGGTGCCTTCGGGGTCTGATATTAGCGCATATTTGTAAATCAACGCCATTTGTCTAGAGTGTTAGGTGGTCTGTTAGTTTCTGTCAAGTAGCAGCATTTTTTATCTACAGTGGTGTGATTAGGTCTCTATTTTAGCATTATTTCTGAGACTAACTTTTGCATTTTGTGCAGGGACTGACAAGTTATTTTGCAGGTCATCAACATCATTTTGCGGACACTAACACGTTTTTTACAGGGTGTTTGTCTTTAGATTAGCAAACATTTCAATTGGAACTTAAAATGAACCCTTGTATGCTAGTTTACACAACATTTTGATTTGGTGTTATAAAAATTGATCAACAAACAAACAAATCTTTGTGTGTGTGTGTGTCAAATATTTGAATTTGGTGTTCTAAAATTCACATATTGTGTGCCAACAACTATCAAAATATCTCAACTTTGGGCTTTAAAAAGAACCACAAATTGCATCAATGAAATCATTGGATTAAAAAGAATAGCAATCTGCATTCTTCACTCATATAATCAAAAAAACCAATCTAATTTGTGTGAAGAGTGTATACTCTTCCCTCGCACCATTTGGTGACCTTGGGAATCAAATGCTTCTCACAACACTTGCATAAATCACCCCCAACATAATCCAAAGAACTAAAATGAACCATGTTTAGTGTGATGCAAGCACAAGGAATATGTATGCTCTCTCCTCACATCTTTGTATGAACTTGGGGATCAAAAGTATTGTTGTTGTATTGCTTTTGTTAATCCTTAGAGGGCCTTCCACCCCACTTCGAAAGGTGGGAAAGACCCAAGCGGCAATAGGCTAAAGCCAAGCTCTTTCAAGCCACTATATAAAATAAGGTGTTTGGGATGAAAGTCACAAGAAACAGGTGTTGTTGTGTTATATTGACAACCAACCTCCCCCAAAACCCTCTAAGGAATAACCCTTGGAGGCTGGGAGACTCCATAGCAGAGAGTAGTACTACTATATGTATAACCACCTGAACGAAAGCACTTACTATGAACCTTTGTTTAGCAAGCCAAAATCCTTCTATTTGTTGATGCAGAAGGGAAACCTTTGAAGCGGCCCCGATTTATGCGGTTCTTAGCCAAGGTAGTAGGGACAATCCAAAGGTTTGGTGAGGGACAAGCCTTATAGAAAACCCAGATCTTGGTATGAATGAGAAGTGTGTGCAATTGTAAGGAGGAGCTGGTGCTACCGAGATCCTGGAGCTACCCTCCTTGAATAGGCACAGCTAGGGGATTCAACAAATACTATCATATATTCACCTTAGGTTGTGCAAAGTGCTTGTTTAACAAAATCACACGTCTTTTCATAAACAAAAAAAATCTTAGTTATTGTGTGTTAATGTGCTTAAATTATTTTCAAACAACTTGCCAAGAGACAATGAAAACCATTTGATCCAAACTTTAATCAAAACAAATCCAAATTTGCCATCAAAATCTGTCTTTTTTAGGACCTCGACCAACACTACCCTATATCAGTGCCATCTCTGTCTGATTTTGGCACCATTTCACCTATGGATTGGTACTATTTTCAGATTGACTTGCCTGAGACTAAGACCCATTTAGTTGTGATCTTCACCATCTGCTTTTCCATAATCCATATTCACCTTCCAAAAATTTGACAAACTTCCATCCATTTTCTCCTCAAAATTTTCCAAATCATACCTTCATTTTGACCTTATAGAATCAATCACTATCATTGTTGGACCCTTTGCTATATCAAACCCACTTAATTTCATATCCATTCATCCTCATTGATCTTTACATACCTTTTTTGGACCAAAACAAAAATCTTTATCACAAGAAATCATTCCAAAATCCAAAACACATCCAAAATCTTCCAAAATCAAAACACTCATTGAAAAATCACCAATCAAAAAACTAATCATCCCTTTGAGCTAAAGCTAGATCTAGATTTCATCCTACACATCATATCTTGCTTGGAGAGTCAATAGTCTACCTTCCAAGTGAAATAATCATCCTTCTTTGCATAAGGTCATTAGTCTAGCCCAAACAAAGAAAAACATCCATTTGTGTGACACAAATCTAGTTTTTACCTAAGCTTAATTTGTTGAGCATCAAATCCTTTTGAAAAACATCATCCTAGTTTCACATATCAAACATAAAAAAAAAAACACCAAAAATCCCTTCAAGCAAACATCATTCATCACCTACCTTTTGGTCCAAATTTGTGCAAAAATTCAATACCATCCACTCTTATCATCCCTAGATTGACACTTTTGTTGAACAATCATCTTAGAAGTGAAAAATTTATTCCTTATCACACTACAACTCACCCTTTCCATCTTACTACCACATTCATCTTTGGGTCCAACAATTTAATCCAAAATTCTCTAAGGTCTCCATATCCATCTCACTCCACCTCAAAATCAAATCCATACACGTGCATGCCCATAACTAGATCACAACACAAGAAAAACCAAGCAATGGCAGAATAATATAAGGGCATAGGAATGCCTAATACCAACAACAGCAACATACCAATCAACCAAACATACAACCCACCTACGTTCTTTCACATCCCCACATATAATCCCAATGAAAATCCCTTCCATTTCTTACAACAACCAATGCCACCACCACCACCACCACCACAAAACATCCCCACCATATCCTAAGATGACCTAGATGTCTTGAGCTTCACACAAGATGCCGATAACATGGACATGCTTGACAAAGTCCTAAGGTTAGATCCAAATAGATTTCTTGACTATCTCCTCAAAATTGGTGCCCAACCACCCCATAACATGACAAAATCCCAACCATCCACCTCTAATGTCACTCCTACCACATCTTCCCAACCATCTACATCAAACACCCAACCCATCATCCCACAAACATCAACTTCCACTGTATCTACCACCAACACAACCTCTAATGTTACCACACCTAAAATCCTCGCAAGTGTCTCCAATCCTATCACCTCCCAACCCGTCATCACATCCACTACCACGACTACCATAAACCCTTCCATTCCACAAATCACCTTGGGCATACAAGGGAACATCACACATGTGAGTACCTCCATGAGTGTGCCTCCACCCAACCCTGAAACCATAGCATACCTAAGACAATTATTCTCACAACCACCTTACAATGCATCCAACCCATCCAATGTCCACATATCCAACGTCAATCTGTCCAATGTCACATATCCACATAACCCCATAACTTCATCAACACAACATCAAACCAATCCCCAAATTACCCCACACATTCTCCAACAACTCTATGCTCATCAACAACATCTTACACAACTCAATCAAAACACCACCCCACAATATCAAAACACAATCTCCCAAAATCTTCAACACCAAATACCACCCAATCTCCAACATCTCACTAACTCGCAAACCCACACACCCCAACCACAACCAACATAGGATCTCACAACCGTTGTACAGGCCTTGATCCAAAAGGTAGATGACATGCAAACTGGGGGCAAACACAAATATTACTCTTTTGAGGATATTTGCCCCTATCTATTTGATCAGACATTGTACATGCCCCCTTTCCCCAAGAATTTTGAAATGCCTAAATTTGACAAATACAAGGGAAAGGGAGACCCTAGGGATCATCTTAGGGAGTTTTACCTCGCTTGCTTAGAAGTCTCAAATAATGATACATATCTTATGAGACTCTTTCCAAGAAGCCTCGGTGGTCAAGCTGCTGAATAGTTTGCACATCTACCCCCAGGCATTAGGTCTTTTCCTGAGCTCGCAGAGAAATTTGTCAACCATTTCTCCTACAACTTCAAACATGAGATATCTATGACCAACCTTTGCAACACAAAACAGAAAAGCAAAGAATCCTTCACTTCTTTCTTGCAAAGGTGGAGAAGCTTAGCAAGAAAACTCCTATGGCCAATTCTAGAAAAAACAACTTGTCACCATGTTTGTGACCAACCTCAATCAGGAAATAGGGTTCTACTTACAAATCCTTTGTGTGTCCACCTTTGAAGAGGTCATCGACAAAGGTACCACCATCGAACGGACCCTCATCGCCAAGGGCTCCATCAAATTGTATGACAACAAATCCAACAACAACAACAACAACAACAAACCCCATATCAACACCCCCAATACAATGAACAATACCAACACGCAATCAAATGACAAGCCACGCTATTGGGGGAAGAACAAGAACACTTTGAATGATGACATCACAGATGTGAAAACCGTCCAACATGTACAAAATCAAACACCTGCACATACTATACCACCAATGTAAATAACCAAAGGGGGAAAACTAAACCACGTAAACCTTGAAGGCAATTTACACCCTTAGGGGAACCCATCGAGGACATCCTTGATAGATGTCTCAAGAAAGGTTTGATCACACTCCCACCTGTTAGACCCTGTCAAGAGAATGAGCTCAAAGCCGTGTGGTACAATGAAAATGATTATTGAGAATACCACCACATTGTCGGTCATAAAACTACTGACTACATGCAACTGAAGCATTGCATCAAAGACCTTATAGATCAAAATCAAGTTAGCCTTGATCAAAGCACCCAACCATCACCAAACGTCAATCTTGGAGCTTACAAGGATCCACATCCCAACCATAATAAAGCCTCCTCATCCAATCAAGCATACAACATCACCCTGCCACCCGTATCCTATGACTCTATCGTAGGGCAGATAGAACCATCATCTCACCATGTTAACACAATCACCATTTAGGCACAAGCACCTGATTGCGCTGTCACAACCTGTCGTGGCCGTGTATCCATCCGTACAGCCCCTACCATTGAACAAACACCTACATCCACATCCGATCCCCTACCCCCTTGTCCAACCACACATCCATCACCTACCAATCAATATAACCTCCTAGAGCATCTAGGAAAGACTCCTTCACAAATATCCATACTTGAGTTGCTCCGCACATCACCCCTTCACAAAGATGTCCTTGACAAAGCACTCTTGGAAACTCAAGTTCCCACCAACTTGAATGTAACGCAATTCCAAGCTATGGTAGGACATATCGCCACACCTCACCATCTCACATTTTCAGAAAAGGACCTTCCCGCTTTTGATCACTTACACAATGATGCCCTACACATCGAAGTCTGTATCCAAAAGCACATCATCAAAAGAGTCTTAATAGATGGTGGCTCCGGCCTAAACATATGCACTCTTAAACTGCTAAAACACTTGGGGTACTCAGATGTGGTTGTAGACTCAAGTGAGTGCATCACAATCAAAGGGTATGATGACACCGAACGGCTATCTGAAGGCACCATCAAGTTCCCTATTCAAGTGGGACAGAAAATATTGGAAACAAAATGTCAGGTCCTTGATCTTGACCTCCCCTACAACATTCATCTCGGCCGACCATGGATCCATGCCATGCAAGCTGTCCCATCCACATTCTATCAATGCCTCAAGTTCCCTCACAATAGTACGGAAGTAACTGTCTATGCCGACCCCCGCCCCTTTCAATACTGTAGTTTCTTGGAAGGCCACAACCACACCTTTTGCCCATACAACAAAGCCACCACCAAAGCCAATCCAACACCTTCCACCTCATATATCAACCCTGCCAACATTGCACCACTTCATCCCAAACACCACCGCCACCCGAGGTCAAGATCAAGCTTAGCGACATGGGATGCAGGGAATACGACCTGCATGGTACCTTTTGTGTGGGCACATTACCCAATCCTAAAATGTTTGGCATCCCAAAGATAGAAGCAGTCATCACATGTAAACCATCACCCATCTTTGAAAAGAAACATCTCCTCAATCAGGATGTTCTCGAAGATATCTCATCCTGGTTATATAAGGATGAAGAACCTAAGTAGGAACCTCCTACCATACCAACAAAAATCTATGGTAAAGGGTCTGAAACTGTCAAACACATGGGTTACAAAGGACAAGGTAGTATCAGCCTTCATGAATAGGGGATCATGGAACTGATGCAAGCAACAAGAAATCCCTATACTCAAGGGTTAGGATAAGGTCAATGACAACGTATGCTCATTACCGATGAATGTATCTTAGTTGAGGTCACTATGGTCTCCCTGGAAGTCAACAACGTCAATGAAATGGGCCTTCAAGATTCCTTTAGTGACTTTGCTGATTTCTTTGACTCATCCATTTGCACCATCCACACAGTCACCACTCTTGCCTCATCATCCAATGACTTACCACTTGTCTACCTAGACCTCATAGACTAGGACCAATGGGGACCTCCTGTCTTTGATATAGCACCTAACGATGAGGCCATCGCTGAAATGATAGGGGTTAGAGATCACTTCCCCCTGGGAGATCACAAAGTAGGATATATCATGGAACTTGATACGTATGCCTATTTCAGGGAGACAACCCCTGCTTCTAGTCATAAAAACATAAAAATAAAAAAAATGGATCTGATGGTGAAAATTGTTCTTTGGCAGTGTCAGATCCTAAAAAAGTAAAAACAAAAGATGTATCTCCTAGTGAAAACCTCCATGAGGCGCTAGGAGATGGAAGCACGGGCCTTCCCGAGATAGATAAGGTTTATCCAGATAGATCACCTGTCCTAGTTGAGCCAGCCCAAGAGATGAATCTTGGGATAGAAGAAGAGCTAAAAATCACTTTCAGGGTAGAATCTCTCAACACACAAGAATAGGAAAACTTTTTAGCATTCTTCAAATGCTGAAATCACAATTTTGCATGGACCTATGAAGACATGCCAGGGCTAGATCCCGCTTTGGTTGTCCATCACCTTGTAGTATGCCCTAATGTGAAACCAGTAAAGAAAAAACTCAAAAAAATGAATCCTCAGGTGGCCCTCCTTGTCAAAGCAGAGCTAAAGAAACTACTAGATGTTGGATTCATCCAACCAATCCATTGAATGGGTTTCCAACTTAGTACTAGTAGCCAAACCAGATGGCCGAATCCACTGCTGCACTGACTTCAGAGATCTCAACAAAGCCTGCCCAAAGGATGACTTCCTGTTGCCTAACATTGACATGATAGTGGATCTCACGATAAGACATGAGATGTTATCCCTCATGGAAGGCTTTTCAAGGTATAACCAAATTTGTATCGTAGAAGAGGACCAACATAAGACATCCTTCATATGTCCATGGGGGATGTACTACTGGGTGGTAATGCCGTTCGGTCTAAAAAATGCCGAAACTACATATCAAAGAGCTATGACTATCATCTTCCATGACCTCTTCCACCACATCATGGAAGACTATGTGGATGACTTACTAGGAAAATTAAAGATAAGAGAAGAGCATCTGGATGTATTGGCCAAGATCTTTGGCCGACTAGAGCAATACAATATTTGCCTAAATCTAAATAAATATGTCTTTGGGGACACCTCAGGAAAACTCTTGGGATACATAGTCTCCAGAAGAGGAATCAAGGTAGATAACGCAAAGGTCGAGGCCATTACTGAAATGCCTCCTCCAAAAACCCTAAAATAGCTGAGAAGTCTGCAAGACAAACTCCAATCTATTCATCAATTCATTGCTCAACTGGCTAATAAATGTCAACCATTCCAACACCTACTCAGAAAAGACACAGCTTTTGCCTAGAACACTCCATGTCAGCTGCCTTTGACTAGCTCAAAGAATACCTGGCTAATCCCCCTGTTCTAACTCCACCAAGGCAAGGAAAACCCCTCTTGCTATACATCTCTGTAATAGAGACAGCTATCAGAGCCTTATTAGCACAGCACGATGAGCATGGAAAAGAAAGAGCCATCTATTGTATCAACACACTCTAATATCCTATGAGCTCAACTATACACAAATTGAACGAGCATGTCTAGACCTAGTCTTCACATCACAAAAATTAAGACAATACATGCTCAATCACAAGACCAAGCTCATCACCAAGATCGATCCATTGAAGTATCTGCTAAACAAAGCTACTCTTACTGGGAGAATGGCAAAATGGGTCATGATCCTCACTGAATTTGACATCAAATATACTGAGAGAAAAGCCATCAAAGGACAAGTTATCGCCAATTAGTTGGCTGAAGCACCCATTCCTGCAGAGCATCCTACACTGGTAGAATTCCCTAATGAAGCCATCTTGACAATAGAACCAGCAGTAGAAACATGGAAAATGTACTTTGATGGATCATACACACACAGAGGCTCGGGGGTAGGTGTCTTGTTTCTTACCTATCAAGGTGACACCATCCCTAAATCCTTCAAAATCACATTCCCATGTACCAACAACGTGGCAGAATATGAGGCCCTCATCATACGTCTCCAAATGGCAATAAAATGGAAAATTGAGAAGCTGACTGTGTATGGAGATTCTCAACTACTCATCTGGCAAGTAAATAATGAGTACATGACCAAAGATGATAAGCTCCTACCCTACAAAAAGATGGTTGATGACTTCAAAGACTACTTCAATGACATCCACTTCAAGTAAATCCCAAGGCTCAACAACAAAGCTGCAGATGGCATGGCTACCATTAGATCCCTGGTCGAAATGAAGAACGACAAGAAGTGTGAGTTCCTCATAGAAGAACTCCCCATCCTAGTGTATGATGTTCCTCAATCAGAGCTAGTGTGCGAGGTCATTGGTCCTCTATCCCCATGGTATCAAGAAACCTACCTATAGCTCCATGATAATATCATCACCCTAACCTATCCTAAAACGGTCAAGCTAAGGCTTCTAATAAAACCATCCCGTGCATTCTAAAGAAGATAGTCAATGAAGCTGGCTGTGACTGGCACCTCCAACTTAACCCTGCCCTATGGGCCTACCGTACAAGAATATGTACCCCCATAGGAGCCACTCTATTTTCACTAGTATTTGGATCTGAAGCCATTTTACCTATTGAGGTCAAGCTCCCATCCCTACGAGTATCCCTGCAAAACATAATCTCTGATAAGGAATACCGAGTCGTAAGGTTGCATCAGCTAGAATTACTAGATGAGAAATGCCTAAATGCGTTGAACCACCTACAGGCATATCAAAATTGCCTCAGAAGAAGCTACAATAAGAGGATTTAGAAACTAAAAATTTGAAGTAGGTGACCTTGTCCTTATGGAAAATCCGAAAAACTTGCAGGAGTGCCCTAAGCAAGGAAAGTTTGAACCCAATTGGCTGGGACCTTATGTCATCACAACCGACTATGGATCATGAGCATATCATCTTGCAACACTTGAGGAGTAGCCTCTAGATGAGCCTATGAACATGCTACATCTAAAGAAAATTTATGCATAACCCATCAGGTACCCCAAGTCAAAAAATTAAAAAAATTGAAAAAATCAAAAAAACTAAAAAATCAAGAAAAAAAACCCAAGTGCAATAAAAAATTCCAACAGTGAAAATCACTTCGGTGACGCCTTGGATAAGTACCATGGTGAAAACCTATTTCAGGCGCCATGTGTAGTGGCCGGTTCTACCATCTAATAAGTCCTCTTTCCATCACAACACTCCATATCGCACACATTCCATGGCTTGGAATTCTAAAACATCAAGTCCTATCGCCCATTCTGCACTATCTCACCCAATCCCAATCCATGGAACGAGGATCCTTGTAAGCTCCCCTTTGTACAACTGAAAACCAGAACAATCCAAAAATAATACAAAATCAAAAATTCAAAAACAATAGAAAACACAAAAAATCCAAAAACAACACAATTCACTGTAGATCACCCCCCATACAATGCACAACCATCAACATCTATCAACTCATCACATCACACCCATCCTAAACCATTCCCACATCATCAAGTCATACCAGAACTACATATTCATTTCACCCGCATCTTGAAAGTATCTTGATCCCATTGATATAGGGTATGTAGGCAGTCTGGAATATGAAGGACGTTTCTAGTACTCAAGTACATAAGATGCACCCATCCAACCCATTTGGATGGTCCGCATTCACTGAACTTGCTAGACCCATTATATGATACACATGCTAAGTATATGATTGAAACACGGTCCTTAATGCAAAAATCATCAATCAACATACCAACTATAATCCTACACCTGGCCAGACTATTATTTTGCCCACCTTTCAAAAATTCTCCAATCAAATTCAACTAATTTGCATCCTAGGATACATCTTTCCCACAATGGACAAAAATATGTCATCCTATCAACACGTCTCTTGGCAAGAGCACACAAAGGCTACTTGTATCTTTTCATTGGTCCTTTTGATTATTGATTTTTATCTTTTTCGTCTCACTCTAGGTCACCTCCAAAGCTACCTTGATCTCATTATATCATGGTAAGTGGTGGACAACACCTAGAGTAGACAACGCCATTGTTTTTGTATGCTGTGTTTGTGGGTTGGTTCCATTACTCCAAGAATAGTATTCATATCTTGAAGCCTAGGTCAGTTCTAGTATGATGTGCCCCATTTACATATACAGGCATCAAAAAACCTTATATGTACTATTTGCACTCATCTCTATGAGTCCCCTTCATAGGCTAGGCAAGATTATACTACCATGGGCATGCATGAAATCAACCTATTCTTTGTGGGTCTAGTCCATGCAATCGTGGGATGTATATCATCACCTAGGTCATTTCATACCTTTGTGAACTATATCCTACATTGCTATAGCAAACTAAGAAATGCTCTCAATTAAAGTTATGCAACTACTGTTACTAGCTCAAAATCATCATCCTACACAACTATACCATCTCAGCCTAGATTTGATAATCACTTACCACCCCCCCAACCTATCTAATCCCCTCACTAATCCCATTCCTCCAATGTATCCTCACACAATGCATCCCGAACCAAATCATATCCCCAACCTCACCTCAAATGACGTGGTGTCTTATGACCTATCAATTCCCTCATCCCCTCCCCCCATAATCTAAGCCACTCCCAATCCTAGCCGTACCCCTTATCCGCTCCCCACCTATTCCCCTACCCACAGCCTCACCACCCAGGGTCCAAGAAAGAACATCATGTGTATTAAGACTTAACCATCTCACCTATCACCTTAGTTGCATATCATATCATTTAGGTTCATTTTTCTTTTAGTTGCATATCATATCATTTAGGTTCATTTTTCTTTAAGTTGCATATCATTTAGGTTCATTTTTCTTTAAGTTGCATATCATATCATTTAGGTTCATTTTTTTTTAAATTGCATATCATATCATTTAGGTTCATTTTAGAATCTTTTAAGTTGCATATCATATCATTTAGGTTCATTTTTCTTTAAGTTGCATATCATATTTAGGTTCATTTTTCTTTAAGTTGCATATCATATCATTTAGGTTCATTTTTCTTTTAAGTTGCATATCATATCATTTAGGTTCATTTTAGAATCTTTTAAGTTGCATATCATATCATTTAGGTTCATTTTAGAATCATTTAGTTGCACATTATACATCATTTAAAACATTGTAAATCATATCATACTCATTTAAGTTTATCATCACATAGGTGCATATTAAAATTAGTATCATCTAGCTGCATATCCATATTCCCATACATAAACATGTGTTTATTAAGATAAATATACATTTCCATTACATTGTGCATCCATAATAAATGTTTATTAATTTGAACATTTATTTGCATTATACATCATATAGTCCATAGATCACAAACCATGCATATATCACAATAGGTAAACAATCACTACATCCATCATATTACATCAATAGGTACATCCATAACATCAACATAGTGCATTGCATAAACACAACACATCCATAAGCATATAATCCATAAAACACACTGCATTAATCATCATAGAACATCATCATAATACACAAACACATAGACCATCAAAAAGCATCATATCATATATAATTATCGCAAAAAATGTACATCGCTCATATATACATAAAAAAATATAGTGTCCTAATGCAATGCCTCCAAGGGATAAAATGATATAACTGTCACATAGAAGACCCTCTATCTGATCGAGTGGGGGATCCTGACCCTGGTGGTGGCTGTGGTCCGGCCTATGCCGGTGGCTGTGCCTGCGACTATACCTATACCTATGGGACTTGCTGGGGTACATATGATGGGGAACCCATCACCTGTTGGATGCTCTAAACTGATCTAGATCTCTGTGATCTAGATGCCCTCGATCCACTAACCTGACTGTAACTCAGTGCACGCTGCTTTGCCAGCACTGCTATGTAATAAAGGCCCCGATAATACTCAAATAGGCCTCTAGTCTCTGCCAGGTCCCCCTGTGCCTGTGATAGCTGCCCTTGTACCAGAGTCAACTGTCCCTGTAGCTGATATGACTGTGTCTGTGCCTGAGACAACTGTGTCTTCATCACTATCAAAACTGGGGCCAGACCAGCACCTGAAGCCTATAAGCTACCCACAGTAGTCTATGCCTACTGTGCCCTAGCAACCACTGCATCCTGCTCCCCTGTCAAAGTCACTATGTCACCCTAAGCCTAGGCTAACTGTGCCTGCAATGCAGCCACCTATCCATCTGAGCCATCTAATAAGGCCACTACCCCCCACAACTAAAACAACTCTACCTCCTAGCTCTCCAATGCCTCCTGCAGGCTGGCCACCTATGCTTGTAAGGTCTCCATCTCCTCCTCCTCACTTCGAGGCTACCGATGAGGTGTGAGCCTCTCAACCTCTACCTCTCCACCTGCCCTTGAAGGGCCTACCTCCCCTTGTTGCTACTGTGCTACCTGTGGTGGGGGTAGATCACCCCTCTCCACCCTCAGCTATCCCCCATGATGTCGAGGTCCTCTATGATGTCACCCCACTCCAATCTGAACCTGCTGTACAACTACTTGATGTCCCCCTACTGTTGGGGCACCTATCCAACTGTTGCTATGGCCAACACATCCATTAGCTGCCCATGCCCCCCAACCACCCTCTCCCCTCCATCCCTCCCAACCTCCATGATGTAGTCTACGATGATCTCCTCACCCTCCTCTAGGAAATCATCTCCATCAAAGTCATCATCCCCATCATCATCTAAATCACCATCCCCTGAACCCGTTGCCTCCTCCACTAGGACTACCTCCTCTGTTGAGTCCGTAAACTAAGTCGGCCACTACATCTGTCACCATATGTCATATGCAGGAGTAGTGCCTGCATCCCTGACCATGCTCCACCAATCCCACCGCACTGGCCGTAGAGCTGCAAAGTCATCTAGAGCGACCTGTGGTTGTATGGCTGTAAGCCAGTAGGGCGCATCTCGACAGGTCTGTGCAAAGATGGCCATCTGCTGTGGGGTATCCTATCGCAATCCAAACTGCTGCATGAATTGCGAGGGTAGATACATGTCTATGGTGTGGTCACCTCGACCCATCAGGTATTGCTACTGAAAAGTAAAAGGCATGTGCAAATCATCATCAGGCCACAGCTCCACTCTAATGTATGGTCGCCAGGTCACCTAAATGACATCATCCAACATCTGTCTCTAGTACCGAACCTGACTAGTATATGTGTACTCAGCATCCCAATATAAGAATACAAAGGCCTTAAATGGCTAGTGATAGTACCCACACGTCGGCTGGGTAACTGTAATGTGCTCCCAAATCCACATGTGTAACAGAGTGACCCCAACTAACAATGATGAATCATACAGATAGACAACTATATGCATCTCATGATATAGCTGCCCCATCATTGCTGGCCCCTAGGCGTACACAGTCTCATGCCTCACCATTCCCTTGATCATCTCCCCCTAGCCAATTGGAAAACCCCTGTCCCGCCTATCTGGCATCACCACACCACCAATCAAAGCACATAGGAATAAGGCAAATGGATCTGCACCCACAACCAGTGTCCCCTCGTAACTCATCTCCCAACCATCAACTGACAACACAATATGAGCCTCGCCAAAAACCCTGATCAGGGCCCTCCGTCCCCTCCTCGTGTCATATCACACCCACCGGCCATGAATAGGTAGCTTGAGGATGCGATAAACATCCTCAAGCATGATTGTGATCTCCCTAGTCGGCAACAAAAATGTACAGGTCTACGAGCGGTACCGCTCCACTACAACTATCATCAAAGCTCTATGGGCTCATAGCATTGGCATCGATGCCACAGTCAAGAGTCCCAATCTAGCCAGTCAGGCCCATGTGGCATCATCAAACTAGTCAAATAGTGCCATCACAGATGGCACGTGTCGCTCCCATGAATACACTATAAATGACTGTGTATCCTGCATCCACAACATTCTGGTAAAAAATCTACCTATCCTTTTTCCAAAAGATCCCTTTCTTCTAATGTTGAATGCCCAAATCATTTGGCACCAAAACAAACTGTACTTCATGCCATTTTACAAGTAGCACTACTACTTCTAAATAGCACTATTACAGATAATAGTGCCACTGCTCAAGGTATTTTGCGCCGCTTCATAACATAGCGCTACTACGCAATGCACTTAGCGCCATTTTAAAATATGGTGCCACACTGTCACTTGGTGCTAATCTCGAGATTAGAATGGATTTCCCCTATTGCACATATTCTAAATATTGCGCTAATCCTATTCTTCATGCTAAAGCTAAACATAGTGCCGCCAATCAAAATAGCGCTATTCTGGAATATAGCACTAGCCTCCACATTTGGTGCTAAAATGCCAAAATCCTATTCTTCTAAACATTGCGCTATTTTAGAAGATAGCGCTAAAATACCAGACAAATGGTGACAAACCACCCTAAAGCTACCCTAGCAGATAGCACCAATCTAGAGGATTGCACTAATCTGCTCTGTTCTTCGTGCTATGCGATCTAGTGATAGCGCTACATTCCCAAACCCAAATTCCTGAACCCCAAAAAGGTGACAAAAACAAAAAAATTGAAAAGTCAGGGTTAGACCCTACCTGGGGTCCAGCCTCTGGTGCCCAGCCAAATGATCGAAACCACTCAGAGATGTGTCAAATACGTGGGAATTGGGGATTGTGCTCTGTCATCTCTCCTCTACTTCTTCTTCTCACCAAGTCAATGTGTGCAAATGTGGCACTCTTAGGGCCCACTTCACCTAATATAGCATGCCATGTCATCCCCCCATCCACTCTTTTTCCCCTCCAGGGTGCAGATCTCAGCCTTTTTCCTTCATTTTTCTTCATGCCATCTTCTTTTTCTATCCCCTATCCAACCTTCACTCCTATCACGTCCTTTCGAGAACTCACCTAGAAAATTTTTATTTTCCTGTCGAACTCTCGAGGGGGCATCCCTTATCCATCTTTCTCCTTCCCGGCAGTTGGGGCATATTTTTCTTCGACCTAATGCCACTTCTCTCCTAGGTCCTGATGCCACGTCAAAGAGCGGAATGTAGACACCTAAAAATATTTTTTTATCATCAAAGCAACTCCCGACATCCCTAAACATACCAATTTCCCTTCTAATCAATTAATTAAATTTTTATTTAATTAATTGTCTATTCATCACCTAATTTTACACCATTTTATCCCCAAAATTCAATTAATCTCATTAATTCAATGGTCCAAACCTTAGCCAATTTGATTTAATAAATATGCAATATTTATTTATTTAATTTCCCCCTTTTTCACTAAATCCAATTAATTAGCTAAATCATGATTAACTAATTAATCCAGCCTATTAATTGACCTATCCCTACCCTAGGTAATTAAATAGCTATTATTTAATTACCTACCCTAGCCTACCTCATCCTAGCCCTAGGATCAATTAAATAAAACTTGTATTTAATTAATCCTAACCTCTCATTTGAGTGGTCAAATCTAGCTTAACACCCTTCCCCACATCCTCCAAATAAAAAATTGAAATAAATCCACATAAGTCATTTTTTTATTTAAATACATCCCACATCACAATTAATTCCTCTTACACCCCCATACCTCATTTATCTCCACTTATCCCCAAATGAATTTTTAATTCATTTTACATTCCCCATATGAATCTTTAAATCAAAAATAATCCTTCACACCCATGCTCATTTAATTACACCTTTTCCCAAAATGAATAAAAGATTTACTTTTATTCCTAGCCCTCCATTCCTCCAAGATCAAATCTAGGCCCTCCACATCAATTTCATCCTCCACGATTGATCTTCCAAATCAATCTCCACCCTTGGATCAAAATCCCTCCAAAAAATCTATAAATACTTCATCCTCCAACCCATTTTGGGATCCAAGTTTTGTGTAATGTTACCATGCCCAAATGTCCATTGAGCTAGTCTTTAGTGAGTTGCAAATTGAGATAGCATTTCACATTTGAATCATTATCTAGGGATTATCATGTCTTAGGAGCTCTTGGGTGCAAGTTTCCTCTTCCCTTGATGAGATTGGGTCTTCTTATCTAGGTAAAAACTAATTTGTTTTGTGATGCATTTGGTTTGTGCTTTTTAGCTTGATTTGATCTCCTAATCTACATGGAGTTCATATTCTATGGGAATGCCTATGTGTTTGTTTAATATATTTGACTTTAACATGCCGAAAGGTTCTAGATCTCCCTGTGCAACATATACTTTCCCTAAGTGTAAAATCAAACTTCTTGAAACAATGTGGATGGCACAGCCTTCATCCTGTGTATCCATGGCCTTCCAAGAATCAAGTTATATCCCATGTCCTTATCTATGACAGAAAGTGGATGGAATGGTTTTGGGTCCCAAAGTCACTGGGAGGGTAATTTTCCCTATGGTGGCTGCCTTTAGGTTGTCATATCCACTTAGAGTATCCCGTGAAGTGGTGATGTTGGTATGTCCATAGCCCATCCTCTCCAAAAAGGAGAAGAAAACTATATTCACTACAACTCCATTGTCAATTAATGTTTGTTTGATGCATGTGTTATAGATCCACACTTGCAGATATAGTGTGCAGTCTCCTTTCTTTGTTAACTCTACCTCAGAGGGCATCAATTGTAAGTTAAAGAAAAACCCTAGATCTTTAAGTTTTGAGTTTGGTGGGTTGAGATCGTAGTCCACATGATTGATTTGTTCACTAGGTGGTGGTGTAATTTGGTCAAAATATTTTAGACCTATTACTTTTAGTAATGTTGAGTGATGTGAGGGAGACTTCTTGAGCAAGTCAATGAATGAAATATGCGCATAAGTTTTCTTTAGATCTTCTATGAGCTCATAGCGTCCAATTGGAGTTGGTATCAGCTCTAGCACCGAAATGGTAGCTTCGTATGCTTCTACTTGCTCATTTTCTTCCTCATGATCTTCCTCCTATTGTTAATTATGCATAATCTCAACCAATCCGATCAATCTAGTTTCTCCTTTTTGTCCTAGTTGTGGTGGGATTGCAGGGTTACTACTCTAAGTTTCTTTGCTTTCATTTGTTGCTTCTGTATCTTGGTGCATGGGGAATGGGTCTTGATAAATTCTCATGTTTGCATTTTGTGGTGCTATTGGAGCTTGATTTTGCCTTGTATCTTTGTTATCAAGTGTGACCTCCTATGGGTTTAAAAAAATTTCTATGACTAGCCGTTGATGGTCTTATGGAAGTCTTGCTATGAATCTGTTGTATTCCCTATAAGATTTTGTGCTATGCCCCCTTGTTCTATGAAAAGAGCAAAATTGGTTGAATTCATATGGGGGTCTTTCGTATCTTCTGTCATTTCCGTTCCTGTTTCTGTTGTGGTTCCAACCTTGATAGTTGTCTTGAGGGTAGTACCCATTATTTCTGGGTTGATCTATGGCATTTACATTAGGACGATAGTAATCTCTCCCATTGTAATCATCTTTTATCTTTTTGACTGGGGGTTGATCCATCACCCCATCTGTGGTTGTACTCCTATTATTTTTGAGGATTTTAATGATAGAGGTATTGTTCCCTATGTCTTTCTTTGTTAGCTTTCCATTTGAACCATAGACTTTTCTACCACTATTAATGGTGGCTTGGTCAATTCTTAAAGCACTTTCCAATGCTTCCTCACAAGATTTGTATGGCAGTTTCTGAACATCTTCTCTCATGTCTTTGTTAAGGGCATGCAAGAAGAGATTGTACAGTTCTCAATGATCCATGTTTGAAGCACTGGTTGAAGAATAGAGGACTTGCCTCCATCGGGTGATGAAATGTGCTACAGATTTATTTGGCTCTTGTTTCATTGTGAGGAATTCTCTGATCCGTGTTTCAACGAGTTTGTACATGTCGAATGCCATGATAGACTCTCTAATTAATTGTCTAAATGAATGGATTGATGCTTCTAGGAGATGATAGTACCAATCCAGAGTGATGTCTTCAAGTGTTTTTAGGAAGATCTTTGCTACAACCCCATCCCAAGGGAGGAGTTCTCTTATGGTCGTGGTGTAGGCTTTAATGTGTGAGTTTGGATCTCCTTCTCCTTTGAACTTCAGGAGATATGGCGGTGGTTGAGGTATTTGCACATTCCTTATGCTTTGGTCTAGAGGTGCTTTCAAATATTCAAGATACGTTTCTAGAAAGGCACTTTGGGATTGTGGGGTTGAAAGTAATAACCGCGCTAGTGGGTTTTGATAACCCATTGTTGGACTCGTTGGATTATTTTGAATAGGAGGGTTCCCATTCAGACAAGTGTCATTACTAGCATGTCGTGAATAATAATTAAGGTAGGGGGGATTTTGAGATGCCCCCTAGTCCTATTCGTGAGACTTGAGTCTTCTTTCTAGAGTAGCTTTCTCTACTTCCAAGATTCTGATTCTTTGCACTAGAGTTGCAATTAAATCTACTGGAGTTGCAGCTCTAGGGGTTTCTTCATTTCTAGGATGTCTCTTTGAATATTTCCATAGTGATGGGCTTCCTCACATGCAGCATTTTCTTTTTGTTCTTCTTGTAAGGCAATCCTTAATGCCTCTTGAGCATCTTTGGTTTCTTGTAGACATTTTTCCAACCTTTTAACCTCTTCATCAAGGTGGGTATTTGATGTACTTGTGGAAGGTTGTTCAGGTCGATGTATTTATAACCTCACCCTTCTTGCTTTATGTGGCACATTTGGTATGGTTAGATTGTTCTCCCAAGCTAGGTTGTTGAACGATAGAGAGTGCCTAGATTCCTTTTGATCTTGCTCATAGTCAGAATCCTCCTAATCATAACAGTTGGTGATTGGCGTGTCAGGATGTGGCGGCACATACCTATCAAATGAGGGAGTTTCTGGTTCTCTTGAGGGGATGTTCCCTAGGTTTAAGTCAGGTTCTATCATATTCAGGGGTGCCATAGACACCACAAAATAAATGGAATAGATGATGGCGTAAGCAATAGGAGTTGAGGCGGTAACATAAGCTATGAAGAATGGTGTGAAAATGTTTTGAAGTTTCTGTTAACAGTTTTGAGATGTTTTAAATGGGAATGCAAAATTACTTGTCCTAGAAGGATCTGCAATTTCACATCGGGTTCACCAAAATATGTACGCTCAAAATCATGACTCTGGTTGCCTAGGGCTGTCGGGTCAAATTTCAGCATGCACACGAACCCTTTCCTTCCTTGCCATAGGGCGATCCACCGCGTCACTCTCATTCACGTGGAATTAGCCAATCAAGAGGAGGCAAGACACGGTGGGGGTTTGGCTTGTTGGAGAGCTGGACTTCATAGAGAGGGGTTGGAAAGTATTGCGGCCTTTGTTGTTGTGTGCTTTATTGTATGTTTCGTTCGATTGTTGTAGTTGAGATAACCCTATGACTCGAAGGGTCACTAGTTTCTCTCCTTCTGTTTGGATTTCTAAGATTCCACCTTTGTGTGGCTAATCAATTGTTCTCTTTTATGTCCTCTTGTCTTTGTATGTGTTGTAAGAGTTCTTGTCGTATCTGGCATTGTCTAGTTTCTTCTAACAACAGGAGGACAAAAGGGTCTCCTTGTGGTAGAACAAGTGTTTCTTGTTGTGGTCTTGGATGGATCTCTTAGATCTTGTCATGGATAGCCCTCACCCACTCTGCTCTCACTCCTAAGCACATTTGTGAACCAGGATAGAGGTATATGAGTGATTACTAACCTTAACTAGATGTAATTGAGGGTTTTGACTTTGTTTTTACCTTGTGATGAAATCAAGGGTTTGTTTGGAATCATTGAACTATGATTACCTCATGATGTAATTGAGGGTTTGCAACTTTGTCTATTCTAGGGTATCTATATGTATGCAAGCTAAATGACATGCAAAACATTCTTTTTGGTATTTTTTAGAATATTTTGGAAATAAATTGCTTCTAATCTATGAAAAGGAAATATGTGTACAATCCTATATAACTTTTCCAATGCAAAGTTAACCTATGTTTTTTTTGTGTTTTTAATAATTTTAATGCAATCTAATCTAAGAATAGGGAAAATGCTTCTTCTAACAATCTAGATCTAGAAATATGAAAGCAATTTATCTAACGTGCAAGAACTAACTATTAAGGAAAAAGCAATGTTTTATTGTTCCCAAGAGCAAATTTGATTCTCTAATTACTATGAATTGAAAGAAAATAATGAAGGAACCTCAAAGAAATGGATATTTGTTGACTCCACTACCCTCAGTAATCCTTGTGATAGGCAACCTTGAATCCTTTTGTAGCAATAGGCGATCCTCTTGACAACAAAATGACCCAAACATGCAGAAAGAAGCTTTGATGAAGCTTGTATGAGCTCAATGAGAGCTTGGATTGAGCACAATGGCATAGAATGAAGCAACGTGGCATTGCTTGGTTGAACAAATAAAGAAAAAGGAACCTTCATCCTGTAAGAGAATTTGAATGCTAGGTTAAAGAGCAAAATTGGCAAGAGCTGTGTGCACAATGAATTTGCCTCCCTTTGTGCTTGAGGGAGGTGGGTATTTATAGGTTTAGAAAAAGGAATGGATTGGAGAGTTAACTCATTTGATTGATGAGTTAACAAGAATAGATTAGGGAGTTAACAAGGTTGATTACCTAGTGAACTCAGCTGATTAGAGAGTGATGAATCAATGATAGCTTATCACTGGAGAGGAAATGGAGGTGAGGGAATGCATGAAATTGATTCAAGAGTTAATTTGAGATCAAATAGAGATAGTTATGCATGTGTGGGTGCATGAAATAGCTAACTCTATATCAGGGATCAAAAATCATGCAAATAAAAAGAAAAACGGGTGAAAATGGAGCAAAAATGAGAGAGAAACTCAAGCTTTTCTGCAGCTTCAAAAACAACAGGGTCACCCCTTTTGCTAGTAGGGTCACCCCTAGGCAATCCTTGGTTGCCTGGGGTAGATCTAGGCTAGACAGGGTCAGATGCAAAAAAATAGGCTGGGAGATGGTAGAAGAGAGGAAAAGGAAAGGTTCTACATCAAGAAATAGGTCAGTCATGTGGAAGAATCCAAATCTCCACTTGTGTTAGCAAGATCTCCCAGGGAAGATCTAGAAATAATAGGGGGAGATTTGTATTGGTTTAATGAAACTGAAAATTGAAAGCATGAGATGGATAAGGAGACCTCTAGAATGCTTCTAGGAGGTGCACTAGATGAAAAACAAAGAGGAGAGGTGAAAACTCACCTACAAGGCACTCACGAGGCTTAGGAACAAGTGTTGGAAATGAGACAGATAATTGAAAGGGGGGCTGAATTAGATATCTTAAATTTCTTAACTTTCTTTTATTCTTTAATAATAGTGCAAGATCAAAACATATAAGCATAAATGAAAATAAGAGCAGAAAAGAAATCAACACACATAACAAAAGGATTTTTATGTGGAAAACCTGATTAAGAGAAAAACCACAAGGTGACTAACCCAAGATTGTATTCTCTGTTAAAAGAATAAGAAGTACAAAATGGCACTTGCCAATTAGGGCTCACTGCCCAAGCACACTGCTCACAAAAGGCTCACTGCCTATAATAGTTTATAGAAAGAAACCAGCTATTTGAACTAAAGAGAAGCATCTACATATGCTAAGGTTCAGTTCCGGTTAGGCTCTATATACTGATCTACTGCACTTCATTCTTCCTCTGCTTTAGTGCTATTGTTCTGTCACATACTGGACCTGTATTGCTACTTCCACACTTGTCTCTACTTTTCTTCACACTCCACAACACACCTCACACACCTTCACATCAAAATCCATCTGGTATATATATCTGCACAAAGGATTTTAGCATCTTTCTAGTTGGCATCTGGAATACTCAAGATTTTCCCAAACTCTGGTCTGTCGGCTAAATCCATGCTTACTAAGTGATGCATATCAAAAAGATAGTTATAGGAGTCATCAATCATGTCAGCCAACCATGAATAATCCCTCAAGAAACTTGATCACCATCAATTTCTCATCCGGATTATGGTCTGATGCTGTGTTAGATAGTTCTTCCTCAGTCTACTCTGCCAAACAGGAACCCAACACTTAGGTGCTCATATCTTTTCACTCTTTCATCACTAGAGGCTCAATCTCTAGAATGTAGTAGTCATGGTACTCCTCTTGAATTCCCCAAGTCCGCACTTTGCTAAGATACTTGCCCTCAGAGATCTGGACTTGATTGTCAGACCTTGTTGCATGCTCTGTTCTTGCTCACCAGACCAAAATACTCTTCAATCTGACTTCCGGTATAGACATACCATGTCCTGTGGATGTGTGGCATGGAATTTGTTGCCATTAATGACAACACTCATGAAGCCACATAGTGTCTCTTGCCAACAATCTCCCCCTTTGGCATTGTTGGCACACACTTAGTGAAAAATGACTAAGTGTCACACCACACTCCCCCTTGGCTAATGCTCTATTCTTATGTACACTTTTTCAGAGCTCCCCCTTAGCTAGATTCCACATTTTTCACTGCTCCTCACTCCCCCTTTGACATCAATGGGAAAGGGTGAAATCCGCACACCAAGATTTGCAAAAATCAACCTATACATAGCCACATAAGTATATATACATGTCATACTTACATATACTTGAGTATAACCACAAAAGTTGTTTTCAACTGGACAAATTCTGTTGCCCAACTCTACTTGATCCTGTTCAAAATTGAGATGTGACCACTTAGCAAAAATGCAAAAGCTTCTGCCCTCTTTAAGTCTATCAGATCACTGGTCCGGGCTATGGTCTGGGCATCAGTTAGGGCCTCATGCATTGCCTATAACTTGGGGATAATTATCCATCTTAGTTCACTTAGCCTGCTTATTCTATTGTTCTTCTCCTTTTCAAGCTTCTTTATTTCATTTATAGTGGCAATAGTTTGACACTCTTGATTCATTATGGAAGAGGTGAGAGGATCAAAATTTTGAGATAAACTTGATAGTTTTCTCTCTTGTTCTTCCAGCTTCTTGGTAATGCCTGCTGTCACGGTGGACCAAGATATTCAAAATTTGTATAAATCTCTGCCATCTTTAAGAGCATTTTCTAAGATTTTTATCCCAATATCCAAATTTCTCCTATTATTTGTTATAAGTCCATGTACCTTAGATAATCTCTTTCCCAAAAATTCTTTCCGGACATTTTCTTCTGCCACCTTTTCTAAGGAATCAAACTGAGTATTGACAGAGTTTATCATAGATTTAAGATTCCCAGATGGAGAGGCCAAAGGATCCTTTTGAAATGATGGCATGATCTTCTCCAACATTCCAGAAGCAATCTCTATCACCTCACAATCTTCCATGTGAGACTTTAGAAGTTTTTCTTTTGCCTTTGCTTGGGCAAAGGATGCTATCTTCATTGTCTGAACCAGGGAGAGGGAATCAAAATTGAGTGGTACTTGGAATAGTTTCAGTTCATCAATCTCCATTATTTCCTTAGTTAGGAAATTCTTCACTGCTTCTACAGTGTCTCTTGCCGGAGACTTCTTTCCTCTTGCAGCCTCAAAGGTGTCAACAGAGATCTTCTCTATTTTTTCTTCTTCTCTTCCCTTTTTCTCCTCTTCTTGACTTACCTTCTCCTCTTTTCTTCCTTCTCCTTCAGTTCCAGATTCTGTTGGGGGATCCAGAAGAGAGATGTTTACTTCTGCGGGGACTTCCTCTTCTGGAACAGAGGAATCTAGGTCTTTAGTCTTCTCCTCACCTATCTCCTTTGACTCTCTTGCAATTTTCTCAGTAGGATCTTCCTTTGATACACTTAATCCTTCGACATCCATGGCAGAAGGTTCATCACTTATATCCTCTATAATAGGAAGATTGAATCTTTTATATGCACTTTGGAGGATGTCTTCAGTCTCTTTTGCCACCTGATCAATCTCTCCGAGCATAGGCTTGTTCATTCTGGCTTTGCTCTAGAACTCATCCGTGCAATCCTTAAAGATCATGTTCATTTGTTTTGGAGTGATGGAAGGATAGAGTTGAATAGCTATCTATTCCCAGATCTCTAGGTCCTTTGCCTTAGCATTGTTCTTTCTCATTTCAAGTTCCTTCTCTAGGCTTTTGGGAATTAGAGATATAATGTTAATGACTACTTTATTATAGATGTTTAGATACCTGACTGTAGCATCTTGCAAGATCTTCTGGTCAGCTTCACTATAATCATCATAGACTTTTGTCATTGGTTACAAATTTCCATTCATAGTGACTACCTTGATGACATCACCAATGGAGAGAGTAGGCCTTTCAACAAATTTTTTTGCCTTTTCTTTTGTATGTTTACTGGTAGAGGATTCCATGGATATTTTCTTTTTCTTCTTCATTTTATTGACCTCTTCATCAGTCTCTATCTCTTCATCATCCTTTTGACTTATGTATGACCTTGTGGCCTTTTTTTTTGTTCTCTTTTCTCCTTTTCCAGATGTCTTTGCTTCCAATTTTGAGGCTTTTGGGCTCTTAGTAGTGGTAGGTGCAGAGCTCTTGGAGGATCTGGTCTGGGAGGGGGCTTGTACTGGATTACTTTCTTTCTCTATTTCTTGTCTCTCATTCTCAACTCTTTCTATTTTTTCTCTATTTTCATCAACTGCTTCTTTTGAGATGCCATATCTTTTGGCAACTTCCTCTACTTCCCTTCTCACTTTTCTCTTCATTTTTGGTTGTCTTTGTTCAACATGAATTTTCACACTCAATTCTTGAAAGGTTCCAAACCTTTCTGCCTCAGGGTCTGGGCTGACTCAGCAGGTGTTGGATATGCAACTCTAGGATTTTCTCATCTACCTCATACCCCATTGACATAATCCAGATTGTCCTTGGTTCCACTACCTCCATTAGGCATTGATCAGTGTCTACCATAAGGCACACTATATCCTTGTATTTTTCAACTATGGATTGGGGAATTCTTTCTCTAGCCTACATCATACTTTGGAAGTTTTTGAAGTATCTCCAGAGAGCTGTTCTTTGAGCCTTGGTATCACCAAGCCCATACATATAATCTTTGATTTTAATGGCAACTAGTCTGTCATTTTGCCATACCCAACCACCGGATCTGGGTAGCTCATTCATATAGTAGAAGAATAGACATAGTAACAAGCCATTGTACTTAAATGAATTCTTCTTATCCTTCTTTATTTTCTACAAATTCTCTAATAGTTAGTTTAGGAGAAGCTCACAAAGATCATAATCAACATTTTCCCTTAGCATCTGATAAATAATGTATATTTCTATTCCGGATACATAATTCTCCCTGCTGGAGTGATATATTTTATAACCGATTATCATAGAAGCAAATTTGATATCCAAATCTATGATATCCTCAATTGTCATTGATATCCGGTAACCTCACTTACAGTTTAATTTTTGACTGCTTTGAGAGTAGACAACCCACCAGATGAGTGCAATCTGGTTACCACCCTAATGGCATCTTTTGTGATCTTAAATGGCCTCATCAACCACATGAAGTTGTCATGCATTCCTCTCAAAATATACCAGACCCATTCATCTTCTGCAAAATAGGGGAAATTGATGCAATGTCCAAAATGCTTATCCCGGATGGCCTTGTATTGGGGTTTAAGTTCAAATGATTCATCTATTAATTCCTTGTGATAGATATCCATCAGCTTGGATTCCCCAAATTCCTTAATGTTGGCGTGAATGTATACCCTAACATCTTCTATGTGCAGAACCCCATGCAGAATGCTAGAGAATGCGCCTAGGGGATCAACTTCTAGGGATTTGTAAGGATGTTTCTTGAACTTAGGGCGTGGCCTATCAGTGATCTTAACAACATTCAGAGTAGCCATCTTAAAAAAGATTCAGAGAGAGATATTCAAGAATGGAAATACCTTTTTATGCTTCTAGGGTTCACGATAAGAGTTGAAAAGATCACTGGTTGAATTGAATTCTGTGGTTGATCCTTGAGAGGGTTGAAGCAATCTTGTTGCAGAGCTCCTTCTTTCTTCTCCTTGAATGCAAATGTGCAAATGATGAACAAAAGAACCCTTTTATTTCTATGCAAACCCTAATTCCATTTTGTAATAAATGCACAACTTAAGTCATTCTAACTTCCTTGTTCTCCTTGTTCTGAGAGAGATCTTTCCAGATCACTGAGATGCACTTAGAATGATAACTTACAATGTATCTCCCTTTCTCCAATCATTCCATTTAACCACAGATCCATATATTTTAATTTTGAATCATACCGGATCTAACTGTGAAAATCCTGCTTTTGCCGGATGACTATCAAACCGGATTAATCTGGGTTGATTAGCCTTTTCAAACTCCTTGTGGATCTTTCATATTTTGACCAAGGGTTATTTAGATGTTTCATTGAGAGCCCTTTTAATCTGCAACTTTCCATGTGCCAATTTCAAACTTATTCTCTTTTGTGCCTCCCCCTGAGCCAAATCTCATCTATTTAGTTTCTGGAAGGAATATTAGCACCAGATTCTGGTGCGGATCCATCCCCAACATTTTCTATACTTCTCCACCCAAATATTGTTCATTTCCCTTTGAATTTCATCTGCATTCACTTTTCCTTTTCCTTTGTCTTGATTTTAGTTATGATGCACTGGACCCTTTTTGTCCTGATTCTTACTTCTACAATTTTTGGCAATATGATTAGATCTATTGCAATTGTAGCAAAAAACATTTGTTTGCATATTTGACTGGTATCCTCTTGATCTGCATTGATTAGCCATATGTCCCATTCTATTGCATGCAAAGCATCTACCATTGAATGAATTGTTTATTTGCACATTTCTACATTCATGAGATTTGTGACCATACCTTTTGCAGTTAAAACACTATCCGGAGAAGGATGAGTTGATTTGATTCATTCTTCTTCTACACTGATTTGCTTTATGACCAAAGTTATTGCAATTGTAGCAGTATCCATTGAAGGATGGATATATTTGAGCATTTGGTTGCCTTACTAGAGGTCTTCTAGGTCTATTCCTTGGATTTCCTAATCCAGAGTTCTTCTGAATGGATCCAGAGCTTTCACCTTTCTCATACCCCAAGCCATACTTGTCATCTACCCTCTTTTGACTTTCAAGAAGAACTTCAAGTTGAGCAGAGCTTATCTTGAATTTCTCTTTGTATTCATTTGTAGTTTGAAGATCCCTTTTAAGAGTGTCTATCTAATTCTCAAGTTGTTCTTCATTATCTCTAGCTTCTTCAAGATCAAATTCTAGATGCTTGATTATTCTATCCATTTTGTGGCAGTCTTCTAACTTCTCCTTGAGAGATTGCTTTAGATTATCTTCAATTTTTCTTTTCTCTTCAATTTCTTGGGTGAATTTCATAACCCTTGATTCCATTTCATGTCTTACCATAATGACCTCTTTTGATAGCTTCTCACATAACTTATTTTTCTCATTCAGATCTTCATTAGTATCATTGGCTTCACTTTGACTTGCTAATTGTTGAAGCAGTTCCTTTCTTTTCTTCATTGAGATACTTAGTTTTTCTTTGAGTTCATTTATGAAATCATCAGCTTGTTTGAGTCTTTCCCTCAAGTTATTGACTTCAGAGTGAGATTGCTCAAGATCATCTAGGGCAGACTAAAGTTGTTCCCTCATACCATACATATACATTGAGATTCCTAGATCTTCCTCAACCTGTTAGGCTCTGTTTGGAGGAACTTAGCTCTGATACCAATTGTTGGAAACAAGGCAGATAATTGAGAGAGGGGGTGAATCAATTATCTTAAATTTCTTAACTTTCTTTTCTTCTTTAATAATAGTGCAAGATCAAAACATATAAGCATAAAAGAACATGAGAGTAGAAAAGAAATCAACACATATAACACAAGAAGTTTTATGTGGAAAACCTGATTAAGGGAAAAACTACGGGGTGACTAACCTAAGATTGTATTCTCTGTTAAAAGAATAAGAAGTACAAAATGACACTTGCCAATTAGGTCTCACTGCCCGAGCACACTGCTCACAAGAGGCTCACTGCCTACAATAGTTTATAGAAAGAAACCAGGTATTTGAACTAAAGAGAAGCATCCATATATGCTAAGGTTTAGTTTCGGTTAGGCTCAATATACTGATCTACTGCACTTCATTCTTCCTCTGCTTTAGTGCTACTGTTCTGTCACATACCAAACCTATATTGCTGCTTCCACACTTCTCTTTGCTTTTCTTCGCACACCACAACACACCTCACACACCTTCACATCAAAATCCATCTGGTATATATATCCGCACAAAGGATTTCAGCATCTTTCCAGTCAGCATCTGGAATACTCAAGATTTTCCCAAACTCTGGTCTGTGGCTGAATCCATGCTTACTAAGTGATGCGTATCAAAAAGATAGTTATAGGAGTCATCAATCATGTCGGCCAACCATGAATGATCCCTCAAGAAACTTGATCACCATCAATTTCTCATCCAGATTAAGGTCTGATGCTCTGCCGGTTAGTTCTTCCTTAGTCTACTCTACCAAACAGGAACCCAACACTTAGGTCCTCATATCTTTTCACTCATTCATCACCAGAGGCTCAATCTCTGGAATGTAGTAGTCATGGTAATCCTCTTGACTTCCCCAAGTCTGTAATTTGCTGAGATACTTCCCCTCAGAGATCCAGACCTGATTGTTAGACCTTGCTGCATGCTCTGTTCTTGCTCACCGGACTGAAATACTCTTCAATCTAACTTCTAGTATAGACATACCATGTCTTGTGGATGTGTGGGATGGAATTTGTTGCATCAATGATAACACTCATGAAGCCACACAGTGTCTCTTGCCAACAACAAGGTCAAAATCTAGAAAGTGTAAGTTGACAAGTGTCACAACAAGTGTCAAAAAATGTTGCAAATGGGGAGAGAGGGAAATTGAAAAGGAAGAAACAACACAAGATGAGAAGAGAGGACACGTATCATGAGGCCTACTACTTAAAGGACATTATTTCAAGCTTATATGTACGTGACAAGGATTTGAATCATCATAGGGATCCTCATGGAGGTAGTGCATGATTTTTGTGCTTACAGTGTCCTTGACTATTTCGCTTTCTGGACTCCAAAAAATTATGAGTTAAATATCTCTATCCTTCACCTTGGTCTGAAAGGATTTGTCGTAATTCAATAATTTGCTTATTGTTTTGCTTGTTTAGGGTTTTAAGTGAAATTGAGAATAAAATTGAGATATTGTGTGATACATTTGAGCTTCTATATCATTCCAAGTGGCAGCCTAACTTGATAGGTGAATGCTCCTACTAGTGGAGATTCAACTCAGTTGGTATGCCCTTGAATGTTGGGTGAGAAGGGAGGATTTACCTTTGAATCTTAAACCAAAACATCTCGCCCCCTTTTTAACCCTAAACATTTTGGTGAACCCATGTTTTTGGACTTTTTGGCACCTTTCTGAGTGTTGTGTGATAGATTTGCATTCATTGATTTTGTTGCATCTAAAAAATTACAAAAAAATTGAAAAATTGAAAATTTTGAAAAAATTGGCATCATAGGCTTACATTTTAGCATAATTTGAATTACTTGGAATTTAATTTCATTAAATTTCTATCATTTTCATTAGGTCTGAGTTAAATTACAGAAAATCATCATTTAGTATTCACTTGAATTGCATTTTCATGCTTAAATTGATAAAAATTGCTTGAAATTGTGCATTTTTCATAAAAACTTAGTTTTGCATTTGCTAGGGTTTGTAGTCAAAATATTGTTTCAAATTTTACTACCCTTTTCAAACACTCATTAGGAGTTATTTCTAATCATAATGTTGCATCATAGTGGTTTCCTTGCAAAATTTCATGCCTAGGGTTTGAAAACCTTACATTTTCACTAGATTTGGCCTTATCGTCTCTCTAGATTTGCACTACAAGTGTGTTATAAGGGATTTTTCTGCATTAATTGGATTTTATTAGGGTTATTATCTTCTTCCCCTCCTTAAATTCCTTACAACACCATTTCTATTAGGCCTTCACATTAAAAATTTGTGAAAATTTGCATATTTTAGCTATATTTTCACTAGGGTTTGACTTAGATTGGCACTATAGGCATGTTGTGGAAAATTTTATTGCATTCAGTGATTGATATTACTGTTATAATCTTCTATCCATCACAATTTTCCTTACAACACCCTTTCTATTACTCATTTGCATTGAAAATTGGTGAACAATTACATATTTTAGGTGCATTTTCACTACGTTTTGACTTGTCATCACTCTACATTCGCATCAAAACCATGTTGTGATAGATATTGATGCATCATTGGACTTTTATTAGAAATATTATTTTATGTTCCTCTTGAAATAATTCACAACACCTCTTCTTTCATTCATTTGCATTGAAAAAAGTTGAAAAATCAAGCATTTTAGGTCATATTCATACATACTTTTGCATATGTTCTTGCATAAGTTTTGAAAACCTTTTGAAATCTGATTTGGAATTCATTTGAAAACATACAAATTTCACTTTCATATCATTTTTCCATGGTATCCTTGCATGCATTTATCAAATATCTTGATTTTGACCAATTTTTAACTCTCATGAGTGAACATCCCACGATATTAGAAAGCATAACTGAGTTCATCTCCATGAGTAACAATGAAAAAGATAATTTTTCTATCCCTTCTCCTATATCTACTACATGTGATGATGACATTAACTTGTCCTTTGGTTATTCTTTCAAAAATGATTTTTCCCATGAGTATATACTAGTACAAGACAATGAAATCACTGATACCTTCCCAACAACAGGAGAAACACAACTCTTGCAAGACAACATGCCTCCTATAACTACAATAGAAGAAAAAATATTTCATGATGTTGAGGATATTATTGATGTGATAACACATGTAATTGATGAGCAAATAAACAAACTTGACAATGAACTAGCATTTATGGAAAATGAAAGGATAGCGGACTGGGCTATACCTATTATTCATAACATAAGAGGGTTAATAAAAGAAGGAGAAGATGGTATTAATGTTGTTCAAGGATTAACACATATTGTACAAAATAATGTTATGCCACTATATTATCTAGACAATTACACATCTCTCATGAACACATACCCTCGTGTAGTAAAAGACTCAACACACCACATTGAGAATGATGAGTATGAAAATTCTCTTAATGGATTAGAATCATTAACTAAAACTTATGATGATGAGGATGATAATGATACAACACCTAAACTTCTTAACAACACTTTACCTTTCTTTCATTCCAACCAAGATGAAACATTGGTGAATATGGAAAGATATCTTATAGAACAACAAGCTTATTATGACTATGATGAAGATGACTATCTAAACTATGATTCAAAATAATTGGTATAATAGAAGTGGACAAGGAGCAAGTTGAGAATTCACCTCATTTATGGAAAAATGGAATTGATTTAATTGTTTACAAAGGTTAGTTTGGTTGTCTCTATAGGTAAGTATTTCTAACCCAATACCTCCATGTTGTGCTTCCCTCGTGATGTGTTATGTGTTGTTTAGGCCTCCTAGGATGACCCTTGATACTCTCGTAAGGTCAAGGATACTAGGAGACTGCCTCTATTGTGACCCTTCTTCTATTTGTATCATCATTCTTCTATATGGCTTCTCCTCTATTTTCATTGTTGTGTGTTGTGTCTTATGGACATAGCATTGTAGTTGGTGACTTGGGGGCACCCTCCTACATGACTGTCCCTTAGGCACTTGTTTCTCCTCTCTTGATTTATTGTTTCCATTCCTCTAGTGGTTCTATCTCACTGGCAGATGATGAAAAACATATTATACTGATGCAGACCTAGTGTCCCTTCAGTGAGAAATCAAAAAATAGACCTAGTCCATACATGACGATGGGGTTGATATATATTATCTAATCCTTGGCTAGTAGAATCACTCCATGTGATCTTGATGTTGTCTTATCGTACTTGTAAAACATAACAATACTATTGCTTCATGCACTTTGTCTATCTTGGATCTAGCCTTACATTACTGTTTATCATGATTATATGGATACTAACACCTTTCTTGTAGGGAATTGTGTGTTTGTGGTAACATTTGGTGATCGTAAAGTACATGTCACCTCTAGGGGGCATGGGCTTTGTGAGAGCTCGTGTTCCCTTGTGTGTTTTCTTCTTACCTTAACATGCTTGATATCGGTACACGATATCAACCACCTTAAGCTGGGGGCATATATAAGGTAAGATGTCTGATTTAGCAGCTAGCAAAGTGTGTTTTTAAAACTTGAACCTATTGCAATCATTTAAGCCCTATGCGGAGGTAGGATATCACATATATCCTTCTATCTTAAGCCCTCTACAGAGGCAAGGATGGTGTATTTCTTGAGGAGATTGCATAATCCTATCATTTTCTAAAAGTCCTTTGTAGAGGCGAGGAGCGGATCTAAGATTGTCTTAACCCTTAAGCATGTCTTCGACGATTGTTATGGCGAAGCCCAATCATTGGTGTGTGCCTGTAATGTGCTTGAGATGGCTATAAACCTAGCAATAGGTTTCTTCCATCGCTTGTCTATCATGTTTTCTCTATGTCTTCCATGTGTGTGTATGACGTGTCTATTCCCAAGCATAGTCTAAAGATTGATGGCGATGAGTCCCTCCTATGCTTTGGGATTTGTATGGCGTGCTTGATTTGTATGGTGTGTTTGTTCTCAAGTTCAGTCTTAAAGACTAGTGGTGATGAGTCCCTCTTGCACTTTGAGATTTGTATTGTGTGTCTATTGCCCCATATGTAGTCTAAAGACTGGTGGCGATGAGTCCCTCCTACATTATGGGTTGTGTGTTTACTTTTCTTGTACTTACATTTGCATATCATATATGAGAAAAAGAAAAATAAATAATCACTGCATTCACTGTATTCACTATGTTTTGCATGTCTTCAATGTTGTCTTCTCTATATTTTACAAGATTGTAATTTTCTTCTCCATGTTTTGCATGCATGTTACTATCTTCATTGTGATTGGCATGTCTTCTCTGTGCTTGGCTTGTTTACTATGTTTGTTGACCATACTTTAATGCATGTATTGGACTTGCATTTATACATACATTAAAGTGGGGGCTAAATGTTATATCAGAAAATATCCCCTTGGGGGCTTTTCCCTCTTAAGATTTAGCTCTTGGGTCTTTAGAATGCATTCAGAGCATCTTGTGTGTTAATTTTGACCCCTGATGAGAAAACCCTAAAGTCTTATGGCAAATAGGACCTAGGGGCACTATTTTAATGATACCTAAACAAAAACAAGGGGGTAGACTTGGGTGCTAGTGCCCTAGTCCTCCCCTATATTGGGTCTTCCCTAAATTTAAACATCAATTTTATGACTGTTATTTAGGTCCTATACCGACATCTCAAGTTTGAATTATGAAATTCATAGCAGGAATGCTTGTAGTTGTATATGTAAGCATGATTAGGTTTCATTTGCAAACTAGATGGAAACTAGATGAGCATTATGATTTTGTGAAAGTGATTCAAGGTATTCATTGTGTTGCAGAGTAGTACTTTGTTGTTATTGTGTTTGTATTTGCAGATTTGACTCCATCTCCTTATGGCATGAAGAGAATCTTCCTTCCATGAGATCAACACTTCAAGGTGGCATCTATTGTGTTTTCAATCATTTATCATTTGGATTTTTGCTTCTATCCCATCGGGATATGCACTCTTATCTAACAACGGTGTTTGGAAGACTTGAATGTCTCTTTGGGGCTTGACCAAGGCAAGCCTCTAAACACCACAACCCTCTCCCACGCTCCTTTATGATTACAGATTATAGATACTGAGATTCATGGAGTGGAGTTGTGGAAAGGAGGTTGCAGACATCAAAGATTCAAGATTTGACAAGCAGAGGACTTTGGTGAACATTTCAGGAAAAGGGCGTTAGTCCTTGTGTCCTCCATTTTTCTTGAGGTAGAAAAGGAAGATACAGTGCAAATCAGTGTCAGAAGATCCAGTTTTTGTGATGAAAATTGTACCTTTGACTAGGGCATTAGTTCATGTGTCCTTGACTGTTTCACTTTCTAGACTTTGAAAAATAGTGAGTTAAATATCTATGTCCTTCACCTTGGTATGAAAGGATTTGTCGTAATTCAATAATTTGCTTACCATTTTTTTTATTTAGCATTTTAAGTGAAATTGTGCATAAAATTGAGATATTGTGTGATACATCTAAGCTTGTGCATCATTCCAAGTGGCAGCCTAACCTAATAGGTGAATGCTCCTACTAGTGGAGATTCAACTCAATTGATATGCCCTTGAATGTTGGGTGAGAAGGGAGGATTTTCCTTTGAAACTTAAACCAAAACATCTCTCCCCATTTTTCACCCTAAACACATACATATATTAGAATAGGTTTGGACCTAAATAGATTTGTGAAGGAAAAGAATGAATGTAGACCACACCATGCCTTAGCTAGGACTCAAATGCTATCTCCCATGCAACAACACATTATCACAAACTCTAAAGCATAATCACAAGTAGTGAAAATAACCAAGTTGGCCAAAACTAGTGTTAATACTAAGACCTTTAGGAACAGGCTTCATCCACGATCTGAATTATACTTTGTGGACCAATCAAAAAGTAGTAACATGATCTAGAGACATCCACAAGCATGTTACAATCACTAGGAACTTCCTCACAACCTCCAAATACACTATCTAGAAGATTCTTCAAGCCGAACCATTTAAACATTACTATCAACCATTGTCATTATTTTTTGGTAAAAAGAGGTGGTTTTGTTTTATTGGTTTATGTGTAATCCTTGTTTCCCAACAAACATTCCAAGGGCTTATCAACCAAGTTGAATCTCCACTAAGCGAGAGCAGTCACCTATAGTGTTGGGTAGCCACTTGGGAAGTTGTGGTCTCTTCGATGTGTCAAACAATGTCTATCTAATGCCTAATTCTGTTTAGAAACCCTAATTATTCAAATTAGTAAGCAAATTATCAAATTATGGCAAATCATTTTAGACTAAGACAAAGGACAGAGACACTTAACTTACTATTTTTCAAAATATAGAAGGCAGAGAAGTCAGGGACATGGGGACTCATGCCTAAGTCCAAGGTACTTGTTTCTTTGAGGGGTTCTGATCTCCTTCCGACACTGATCTACACTACAACTTCAATTTCCAGAAATTTCAATACAGAGGACATGGGGACTAGTACCCTAGTCTAGGAAAAGCACCAGTGTCCTACTTCTTTCCAGATCTCGAATCCTTGATGTCTGCTAACCTTCCTTGCAACTTCACTTCTTCTAGATGCCACACCTATAACCTGCAATCACAAGGAGTGTGGAAGGGGGTTGTGGTGTTTAGAGGCTTGCCTCAGTCAAGCCTCGTAGAGACATTCAAGTCTTCTGAACATTCTTGTCAGATGAGAGTGTGTAGTCTAGGGGGATAGAGGCAAAAATCCAAATGATAAATGATTGAAAACACAATAGATATCACCTTGTAGTGAAGATCTCATGGAATGAAGATGCTCTTCATGCCATGAGGAGATGGATACGAAATCTACAAACACAAACACAATAACAATGCTTTGCTCTGCCACACAATGAATATTTTGAATGCTTTAATCACAAGAATGCATAAAGTTGTCCAATTTCCATCTAATGTCCCTCTAGTTTGTAAATGAAACCTAATCATGCTTATATATACAACTACAAAGATTCCCGCTAAGAATTTTGTAATTCAAACTTTGGATGTCGGTATAGGACCCAAATAAAAGTCACTAAACTGACATTTGTAATTAGAGTAGACCCAAAATAGGGTTGGACTAGGGTGCTAGCGCCTAAGTCCACCCTGCCATTTTTTCTTGGGATTCATTAAAGTGCATCCCCATAGGTCCTATTTGTCACAAGACCCAAGGGTTTTCTCATCAAGAGTCAAAAATAACATTCAAGATACTCTAAATGCACTAACAAGACCTGGGAGCTAAACCTTAATAGGAAAAATCCCCCAAGGTTACTTTTTATGACATAACAGTTAGCCCCTACTTTAATGTATGTGTAAATGCAAGGCCAATACATGCATTAAAGTATGACCAACAAACACAACAAACACGCCAAGAACAAAGAAGACATGCCAAACACAAAGAAGACAACAACATGCACACAAAACACAAAGAAGACAACATTGAAGACACACAAAACACAGTGAATGTAGTGAAGACAGTGGTGATTTTCTTTTCTTTTTCTCATATATGTGAAATGCATAATGTAAGTACAAGGAAAGTAAATACACAACCCAAAATGCAGGAGGGACTCATTGCCACCAGTCTTTAGACTATACATGGGACAACAAACACGCCAAACAAATCTCAGAGTGCAGGAGGGACTCATCACCACCAGTCTTTAGACAACACTTGAGAACGAACATGCCATACAAAGTAAGAACACCAAACAAATCCCAAAGCATAGGAGGGACTCATCACCACTAGTCTTTAGACTATGCTCGAGAACAAACACACAATACACACACACATGGAAGACACCAAGAAAACATGATAGACAAGCAATGGAGTGTACCTATTTCTAGGTTCATTACCATTTCAGGCACATTATAGGCACACACCGACAATTGGTCTTTGCCACAACAATCATTGAAGACATGCTTAAGGGTTGAGTTAGTCACATAACCACTCCCCACCTCCATAGAGGACTTTTTGAAAATGATAGGATTGTGTACTCTCCTCAAGAAATACACCATCCCTATCTCGTACGGAGGGCTTAAGATAAAAAGGATATGCATGATATCTCACCTCCATAGAGGGCTTAAGATAACAAATGATATGCATGATATGTCACCTCTACAGAGGGCTTAAGTGATTGTAATAGGTTCAAGATTCACAAACACACCTTGCTAACATCTACAATAGATGACCTACCTTATATATGCCCCCACCTTAAGGTGGTTAATGTGATGTACTAATATCAAGCACGTTAAGGTAGGAAGAAAACACACAAGGGAACAAAAGCTTTCACAAAGCACATGCCCCCCCAGAGGTCACATGTACTTTATGATCACCAAATGTTGCCACAAACACATTCGTACAAGAAAAGTGTTAGTGTCCATATAATCATGACAAACAACAATGCATATGATCAATCACATAAAGAACTGAGGAATAAAAAATTCAAGATAGAAAAAGTGTACGAAACAACAGTATTGTTATGTTTTGTAAGTTTGATAAGACACCATCAAGATCACATGGAGTGATTCTACTAAGTAAGTGTCGGATAATAAATATCAACCCCATCATCATGTATGGACTAGATCCATTTTTTTATTTCTCTCTAAAGGGAAACTAGGTCTGCATCAGTATAAAATGTTTTTCATCATCCGCCTGCTAGATAGAACCACTAGAGGAAGGGAAACAATAAAGAAAGAGAGGAGAAACAAGTATCTTAGGGACAGTCATCTAGGAGGGTGTCCCCAAGTCACCAACTACAATGCTATGTCCGTAAGACACAACACACAACAATGAAAATAGAGGAGAAGCAATATAGAAGAATGATGACACAAATAAAATAATGGTCACAACAGAGGCATTCTCCTAATATCCTTGACCTTACAAGAGTATCAAGGGTCATCCTAGGAGGCCTAAACAACACATAACACATCACTAGGGAAACACATCATGGAGGTAAAGGGTTAGAAATACTTACCTATTAGTACAATTGTACTAGATTTTGGAACTTGTGAGCCTCTTGGAGAGATGTTCCATCAAGTGTTGTGCGAATCTTGAGTGGTTCTTATGAGAGTCTTGTTTGTTGTCAAGAAGTCCACGTGATGTTTATTTCTCATATCCTTGTGTATATGATATCTGTGAGGGGGAAAATAGGTTAATCAGTAAGATTGTAAATACCCAAACATCTACAGAATATGAAGATAAAAGGAGGATTAAAACAATGAAAAATAATAATACCTTCACCTTTTTACCTTTCGCCTTCTATAGTTCACCTATCTTTCTTTGATCTTGATTGTGAAGCCCTCAGAAGCTAGTTGCTTGCTTGCTTGTTGAAGATGACAAAGGAAGAATGGTTATGATACTGATGTATTTGAAGATGAGCTTCAAATACAGAAATGGATTATGAATGAGGATGCTCAAATGGGAGTAGGGGTGCAAAAGGCATGCCGGTATCTCTGCAGCATAAGTTTACACAAAATCTAGATATGAAATGAAGAGAAGAAGGTTGTATTTATAGAAGAGAGTGAGGGAAGATCAATGGTTGAGAAGAAAAGAAGAGATCAACAGAGGAGGCTTGTTGAGGAACGTGCAACCAACAGAAGAAGGACACATGTCATTCCAAAAGCAACTTTGTTTGAGTTAACTCCTCTCTTGATGAGGATGAGATTTGATTTTCTTAAATTAGAATGTATTTTTCTAATTTAAGAGAAGATTTGCTTTAGAAGATGCTTTAAAAGTGATTTTGCTTTTATGTGACAAGAGGAAAGTTATTTTTGGAAGATAAGAATAATTTTTCGAAGAGATAAGAAAGCATAATTAAATAAAAAGATTTATTTAATTGTTTTTGTGGATATTTGAGAAGAATAAATAAAATATAGAAATATATTTTATTTTGTGAGGATTTTAGATTTTATTTAAATAAAATTTGCATTTTATTTAAATTTGGAAGAATAAGAGATCTTAATTAAATAATTAAAATTATTTAATTATTTTAGAAGAATGAAGTTGGTGTAAGTGATTTTAATTAATTAAATAAATGTGTTTATTTAATTAAATGGGAGGAAGTGAACCACATAAATAAATAAATTTATTTATTTATTGGTAGAAGCATACGAAGGATGAAATAAATATTTAAAATATTTATTTAAGCAGAGTCATGTCAATTTTAGGTGTATACAATATCTTTTGTTGCTTAGGAGGAGGAGAACCACTATTATTTCCAACTGATGATAATCATCTTGCTCTTTTCCAATTTTTAGCTAGCTTTGTTTTTTGAGTCCATGTATCAAAGTGACAAGGACTATCTTGTACTATAGGGTAAGTGCAAGAAGATGGGGGGCTAAAAAGGTGTCTTAAGTAGTCACTTTTTTTCTAAAATCAAGAAATGTTGGCCTTGGATGAGAAATTGAGCATAGTTACACTCAAAATTTAGAGATACAACTAGAACAATGTTCGTAGTGCTCTAAGTCTACTTTCTAAACTACTATTGTTTTTTGAAAATGGTATAGATTAAGGGGTTCAAAAGAGGGAGCCACAGAAATTGGTGTTGTTTCTGTCAAAAAAACATAACATAGCATGTTTTATGGCTCCCTCAAAAGGTTAACTTTTTTTTGGTATTTGTAAAATCACTTTAGTGAGAAATTAGCTAACAACATGTAGTTTATGCCTGATTTTTCTGATAATTTTTTGATGAATATTTAATTTTTTCCTAATTTTCAAAGTGGACACATCCTAAAAAATAGAATTTTGGCCATGCTTCCCCTATAAATTTTGAAAACTAATTGAAAATCATTTTTTTTAATATGTGTAGAATAGAATCTAGTTTCTAAATATGTAATTTTTTTGAAATTTCAATGAATGGTTAATTTATAATGAAAAAAAGACCAAATAGTAGTTTTTACCTAAAACTAGACACACAAACAAAAGAAATTAAAGATGAAAGGCATAACATTGTTAAAATGTGAAAAAAAATTACATTGTTAAATAGTTAAGAGAAAGCCTAACATTACCTAGGTGTTTGATTTGTTCAACCTTCAAACATGTGCAAATCTGAGGGTTAGAACGAACAAAATTATGTGAAATCTTGTAGAATTTGCAAAAACACGTCTGTGGATGTTGAAAAGACACTCTAAGCCTTTGGGTTAGAAATCCCAAAGCACAATATAACATGAGCATGTTATAACGTGCTTGCGTTATGTTGTGCTTTTTTCTTTTTTTGCATATTTTCCGATGTTTTCCCAATTTGACATAACACGAGCGCGTTATAACGCGCTTGCGTTATGTCTTCTTTTGAATGAGTTATGTTCAAGTTTCATAAGTATGTTTCATGGATGTTTATATCTATGCTTGTAGGTATGTATGCATGTACATGTATGTATGCTTGTATGTATGTACATGTATGCATGCTTGTATGTATGCATGTTTGTATGTATGTATGTATGCATGTATGTATGTACGTAAGTGTTTTGGGTTTAGTGTATATAAGGACCTGAACCTGTATAGTTTTGAGGGTTGAGGGTTGAGGGATTAGGGCTTAAGAAATAGGTAGAGGGTAGAGGGTAGAGATTAGAGTGTTGAGTGTTATAGTTGAGGGTTAATATTTAGGTTGTTGAGTGTATAAGATTAAGTGTGTAAGGCATGGGGATTAGGGTTTAGGATATTGGGTTTAGGGTTTACGATATGGATTGAGGGTATATAAGGCCTAGGGTGACTTGGGTTGAGAGAATGTATGGTTAAGGTTTAATTTAAGTATAGGGTTGAGGCACAATATTCAAGGTTTAGGATATAAGGGTGAGGTTATATGGTCTAGGGATGAGGGTTTGAGGGTATAGGCTTTAGGGTTTAAAGTATAGGGTTGATGATTGAGGGATTAGGGCTTAAGTATTTTGTTGAGGGTATAGGGTTGAGGGTTTAGGGATAGGTTTTAGGGTTTAATGTTTAAGGGTTAAGGGTTGAGGGATAGGGTTTAAGGTTTAGAGGCAAGGGATTAAGTTTTAAGGTATAGTGTCTTGGGTTGAGGGTTTAGGGATGAGGGATTAGGGTTGACGGTTGAGGGTTGAGGTATTAAGGTTTAAGGTATAGTGTTGAGGGTAGAGTGTTTAGGGATAGGGTTTAGGGTTTAGGGTTGAGGGCTTAGGGTTTAGAGTTGAGCGATTAGGGTTTAAGGAATAGTATTGAGGGTTGAGGGTTTAGGAATAGGGTTTAGGGTTGACGGATTAGGGTTTAATCTTGAGAGTTGAGGGTTGAGGATTAAGGGTTTAGGGATAGGGTTAATGGTCAAGGGATTAGGGTTAAAGTAGAGTGTTAAGGGTAGAGGGATTAGGGATAGGGTTTAGGGTTGAAGGTTTAACGATTGAGGGTTGAGGCTTTAGGGTTGAGGGTTAAGGGATTGGAGTTTAAGATATAGTGTTGAGAGTCAGGGGTTTAGGGATAGGTTTTAGGGTTTAAGTTTTAAGGGTTAAGGGTTGAGGGACAAGGTTTAAAGTTTAGGGATAAGGGATTAGGTTTAAGATATAGTGTCGAGGGTTGAGGGTTTAGGAATAGGGATAGCGTTTAGGGTTTAGGGATGAGGGATTAGGGTTGAGGGTTGAGGGATTAGGTTTTAAGGTTGATGGATTAGGGTTTAAGGTATAGTTTTGAGGGTTAAGGGTTTAGGGTTGAAGGATTAGGGTATAGGGTTGACAGATTAGCATTTAATGTTGAGAGTTGAGGGTTGAGGGTTTAGGGATAGGGTTGATGCTCAAGGGATTAGGGTTAGAGTGTCGAGGGTAGAGGGATTAGGGATAGCGTTTAGAGTTAAAGGTTTAAGGATTGAAGGTTGAGGCTTTAGGGATGATGGTTTAATGCTTAAGATATAGTGTCGAGTGTTGAGAGTGTAGGGATATGTCATGTCCCTATAATGATTTATAATTGAATCGTTTATTTAAATAATAAGTTAGCCTTATATAAACTAAATATATAATATATTTATTTAAATATATTATTAATACGTATTAGTTAATAAATAATATTATTAATTTAATATAATTTTAATATTATAATATATATATATATATATATTTAATTAACTAAATATATTATAAATAGAAATATTTTAATATAATATTTATGTGAATAATTAATAAGATATATTATTATATATAAAAATAAATATTATGAAGAGTCTTACCCATTAAAGTTAGAAAGTAAAGTAATTTAGAAAGTAAAATAATTTTAAGTAAGGCAAAGTAATACGGTTAAACAAAAGGTCAAATTCAAAATAAAAAGATGAAAGTCTAATAAGACAAAAACATTATCGCACCATATTATATGCTTGTGAATAAAATAAGATAAAAGAGCTCCCATACTTAATAACAAATGTATTTATTTATACTATATATATTATATAAATAATGTACTTTAAAAAGATTAAGGGGAGGCCAAAGAGGATATTTATAACTGCAACAATTAAGTTGGCTGACACTAGTGATCACATTAATAAATAATATATTATAAATATATCTAATAATATAAATACAAATATTATTATTATAATTATTATTATTATCATATATTGTAATATAAATATAAATAATATAATATAAATCATATATCATTTATTATGATATAAATGATATAATATAAATAATATATCATTTATTATAATGATATAATATAAATACAAATAATATAAATAAATAATAAGATAAATAAATATCTTTTAACCTATCCTCTTATGATAAGGGAGTTACGTATGATTAGAACTAGTTTTACCACAAAAGAGAATTAATATAAAGTAATAAAAATTATAAGAGGGTAAGTATGTCTTTTACCTCCAAGCATAATAAGAGATGTGCCTCTTTGAACATATCCCTTGAAAGAAAAATAAATAAAGGTTGTGAGATAGAAAGAAAATATGATGGGAAGAAAATGTACATCAGCAGTAAAAGGGGTGTGAAAATATATATTATAAAATATATAAACAGCAACAGCAATACAATAAAAATTATATTACGGCTAGGTAAGGAATCTCAGGTAAAGCTACAACAGGTAAGTAAGTATTTATATTTACTTATTCAATTTATGATTTGTAAGAATTTATATTTACTTGTTCAATTCATAACTTGTAAGATATAAATGATAAGGTTATTAAGTAATATAATTCATGGACAGTCATATGCAATACTCACTAATTGTGTGATCTATTCATTAACCACATATGGGAACGATGAAGGGTGACATGTCTAATAGATCATTCATAGCCGATGTATTGGTCTTGGCTACCTAGAGTACCAAGAATCCTCACGGATGCCTTAGCCTCAAGAATACACCAAGTATTTCTTGAATAAGGATGGGAGACAAACATAGCCTATGATGAACAAGAGGCATGCTACACCCTATCGACCCCATATGGTGTTAAGGAATAGTATATGAGATATAGATAAGAAGTATATGTTGATAAGATCATAAAGATAGCATGTGAAATGTCATGAAAAATTATGAATAATGAACATATGAATTGCATAGTGTAACAATACCAAATGCTGACTATAATAGAATGAAATCATTATAAATTATGAATTGTTTACATTGCAACTAGTTTAGTTAGATGATGCAATGAGTATGAAATATTTATGTGCATTTTCATTATAATGAACTAAGGAAAAGAAAAATGAATACAAAGAGTATAAGTACATAAAAGTCATGAATTCCTAAAATAGAGGAAGGCAATAATGTTAATCAACTCGGCACTATGATGAGTGAGGAAGATTAGGCGCAGGCAATCAACCAAGGATAGGTACAGGTTCATTGGTCTAGAGCACCCCTTCGAGCCCTTGTCTCAAGATGGTACCTTAGGGAGCAAGAGGTAGTCCTTTTGACTTGAGTGGTCTAGACAACCCCGAGTCAAAGGAAGGTCCTAGAGTGGCCTGGGTCTAGAGTACCCCTCGAAGGAAGAACGACCTATACCATTGGCATTGCACCCTAATGGATTCACTCTCATAAGAGGGAGGATTTGATTAACAAAGGGTCAAGTAGATCTCTTCTAGGGGATCACGAAACAAATATTTTATGTTTATAACTAATGACATGTGATGTTAAAGAAGAATTGTATACTAATGTTCTCTTTGGTGAGTTGAATTGTGCAAGGTCAAAGGAAAAATTCAGACTCACTAGAAGGGGACATTACAGGATAGGGTTTAAGTTTCAAGGGTTAAGGGATGAGGGATAGGGATTAGGGTTTAAGGTAGAGTGTTGAGGGTTGAGGGTTTAGGGATAGGGTTTAAGTTTGACGGATTAGGGTTTAGAGATGACGGATTAGGGTTGAGGGTTGAGGGTTTAGGAATAGGGTTGATGGTCAAGGGGTTAGGGTTAGAGTGTCAAGGGTAGATGGATTAGGGATAGGGTTTAGGGTTTAAGGTTTAAGGATTAAGGGTTGAGGCTTTAGGGATGAGGGTTTAAGGCTTAAGACATAGTGTTGAGGGTTGAGGGTGTAGGGATAGGGTTTAAGTTTTAAGGGTTAAGGGTTGAGGGATAGGGATTAGGATTTAAGGTATAGTGTTGAGGGTTGAGGGTTTAGGGATAGGGTTTAGATTTGAGGGATTAGGGTTTAGAGTTAACGGATTAGGGTTTAATGTTGAGAGTAGAGGGTTTAGGGATAGGGTTTATGATCAAGGGGTTAGAGTTAGAGTGTCGAGGATAGAGGGATTAGGGATAGGGTTTAGGGTTGAAGGTATAAGGATTGAGGGTTGAGGCTTTAGGGATGAGGGTTTAAGGCTTAAGATATAGTGTCGAGTGTTGAGGGTGTAGGGATAGGGTTTAAGTTTTAAGGGTTAAGGGTTGAGGGATAGGGATTAGGGTTTAAGGTATAGTGTTGAGGGTTGAGGATTTAGGGATAGGGTTTAGGTTTGAGGGATTAGGGTTTAGGATTGACAGATTAGGGTTTAATGTTGAGAGTTGAGGGTTGAGGGTTGAGTGTTTAGGGATAGGGTTGATGGTCAAGGGGTTAGGGTTAAAGTAGAGTGTCGAGGATAGAGGGATTATGGATAGGGTTTAGGGTTTAAGGTTTAAGGATTAAGGGTTGAGGCTTTAGGGATGAGGCTTAAGGGATTAGGGTTTAAGATATAGTGTTGATTGTTGAGGGTGTAGGGAAAGGTATTAGGGTTCAAATTTTAAGGGTTCAGGGTTGAGGGATAGTAGCGAGCCCATTGAGGATTTAGGAATAGGGATAGTGTTTAGGGTTTATGGATGAGGGATTAGGATTGAGGGTTGAGGGATTAGGGTTGAGGGTTGAGGGATTAAGGTTTAGGGTTTAGGGTAAGGTATAGTGTTGAAGGTTTAGGCTTGAGGGATTAGAGTTAAGGGTTGATGGATTAGGGTTTGATGTTGAGGGTTGAAGATTGAGGTTTTAGGGTTGAGGGTTTAGGGATAGGGTTGAGGGTCAAGGGATTAAAATTAAGGGTTGAGGGATTAGGGCTTGACGTTGAGGGTTGAGGGATTAGGGTTTACCGTTGAGGGTTGAGGGATTAGGGTTAAAGTAGAGTGTTGAGGGTATAAGGATTAGGGATAGGGTTGGATGGTTTAGGGATAAGGGATTAGGGTTTAAAGTATAGTATCGAGCCCATTGAGGGTTTAGGAATAGGGATAGCAATTAGGGTTGAGGGTTGGGGGATTAGGGTTGAGGGTTGAGGGATTATGGTTTAGGGATAAGATTTAGGGTTTATAGTGGATTGATTAGGGTTTAAGATATAGTGTTGAGGGTTTAGGGATATGGTTTAGGGTTGAGGGATTAGAGTTAAGGGTTGAGGGATTAGGGTTTGACATTGAGGGTTGAGGTTTTAGGGTTGAAGGTTTAGGGATAGGGTTGAGGGTTGAGGGATTAGAGTTAAGGGTTGAAGGATTAGGGTGAGGGTTTAGGGATAGGGTTGAGGGTCGAGGGATTAGGGTTAAAGTAGAGTGTCGAGGGTATAAGGATTAGGGATAGGGTTGGAGGGTTTAGGGTTTAATGTATTGTATCTAACCTGTTGAGGGTTTAGGAGTAGGGATAGTATTTAGGGTTTAGGGATGAGGGATTAGGGTTGAGGGTTGAGGGGTTAGGGTTGAGGGTTGACAGATTAGGGTTTAGGGATAAGGTTTAGGGTTTAGTGTTGAGGGATTAGGGTTTAAGGTATAGTGTTGAGGGTTTAGGGATAGCATTTAGGGTTGAGGGATTAGAGTTAAGGGTTGAGGGATTAGGGTTTTACGTTGAGGGTTGAGGGTTGAGGTTTTAGGGTTGAGGGTTTAGGGATAGGGTTGAGGGATTAGAGTTAAGGGTTGAGGGATTAGGGTTTGACATTGAGGGTTGAGGGTTGAGGTTCGAGGGTTAAGGGTTTAGGGATAGGGTTGAGGGTTGAGGGATTAGGGTTAAAGTAGAGTGTCGAGGATATAAGGATTAGGGATAGGGTTGGAGTGTTTAGGGATAAGGGATTAGGGTTTAAGGTATAGTATCAAGCCCATTGAGGGTTTAGGAATAGGGATAGCATTTAGGGTTTTGGGATGAGGGATTAGGGTTGAGGGTTGAGGGATTAGGGTTGAGGATTGAGGGTTGAGGGATTAGGGTTTAGGGATAAGGTTTAGGGTTTAGGGTTGAGGGATTAGGGTTTAAGGTGTAGTGTTGAGGGTTTAGGGTTGAGGGATTAGAGTTAAGGGTTGAGGGATTAGGGTTTGATGTTGAGGGTTGAGGGTTGAGGTTCCATGGTATAGGAATAGGGTTGAGAGTGGAGGGATTAGGGTTAAAGTAGAGTGTCGAGGGTATACGGATTAGGGATAGGGTTGGATGGTTTAGGGATAAGGGATTAGGGTTTAAGGTATAGTATCAATCCTGTTAGGGTTGAGGGATTAGGGTCTGACATTAAGGGTTGAGGATTGAGGTTCGAGGGTTGAGGGTTTAGGGAAAGGGTTGAGGGTTGAGCCCATTGAGGGTTTAGGAATAGGGATAGTGACTAGGTTTTAGGGATGAGGGTTTAGGGTCGAGGGATTAGGGTTAAAGTAGAGTGTCGAGGGTATAGGGATTAGGGATAGGGTTTATAGTTGAAGGTTTAAGGATTGAGGTTTGAGGCTTTAGGGCTAAGGGTTAATGGATTAGGGATTAGTGATAGGGTGTAGGGTTTAGGGTTGAGGGATTAGGGTTTAAGGTTGAGGGAATAGGGTTTAAGGTAAATTATTGAGGGTTTAGGGATAGGGTTTAGGATTTAAGGTTTAAGGGTTGAGGGTTGAGTCTTTAGGGTTTAGGATTAAGTGAGACCTAGATGGCTAAGGATGGATGGAGAGGTAGACAAGGAGTGACTGAGAGACATAGAGAGGGGAGAGGTAGAGAGGTGAGCGGGATAGATAAGTGAAATATAGAGAGGTGAGAGATAGAACATGAGCTAATAGAACTAGAGGTGAGATATTGTAAAGGGGTAAGTGCAAGAAGATGGGGGGCCAAAAAGGGGTCTTAAGTGGCCACTTTTTTTCTGAAATCAGGAAATACTGGCCTTGGATGAGAAATTGAGCATAGTTACACTCAAAATTTGGAGATGCAACCAAAACAATGTTTGTAGTGCTTTGAGTCTACTTTCTAAACTATTTTTTTTTTTGAAAATGGCATAGATTAAGGGGTTCAAAAGAGGGAGCCACAAAAATTGGTGTTGTTTCTATCAAAAAAACATAACATAGCATGTTTTGTGGCTCCCTCAAAAGGTCAACTTTTTTTTGGTATTTTTAAAATCGCTTTAGTGAGAAATTAGCTAATAGCATGTAGTTTATGTCTAATTTTTTTGATAATTTTTTGATGAATATTTGATTTTTTACTAATTTTCAAAGTGGACACATCCTAAAAAATAGAATTTTGGCCGTGCTACCCCTATAAATTTTGAAAACTAATTGAAAATCATTTTTTTCTTTTTTTAATATTTGTAGAATGGAATCTAGTTTCTAAATATGTAATTTTTTTAAAATTTCAATGAATAGTTAATTTACAATGAAAAAAAGACCAAACAGTGGTCTTTGCCCAAAAAACGCACACACAAACAAAAGAAATTAAAGATGAAAGGCTTAACATTGTTCAAATGTGAAAAAAACCACATCATCAAATAGCTAAGAGAAAGCCTAACATTACTCAGCTGTTCGATTTGTTTGACCTTGAAACACATGCAAATCTGAGGGTTAGCATGAACAAAATTATGTGAAATCTTGAAGAATATGGAAAAACACATCTGTGGCTATTCAAAAGGAACTCCAAGCCTTTGGTTTGGAAATCCAAAGCAAATCCCAAGCCCAACGCTTGGGATTCCCAAATGTTTTACTTTGCATTTTTCCTTTCCCACAAAAGTTTGTGTTGTTTGTCATGTTTGAAATAACGCGAGCATGTTATAACGCGAGCGCGTTATAATGCACTCTCGTTATGTTCCCCTTAAATTTTTTTATGTTCAAGGCTATTAATCATGTATGTATGTATGTATGCCTATATGTATGTATGTATGCCTATATGTATGTATGTATCTATGTATGCCTATATGTATGTATGTATAGTGTCGAGGGCAGAGGAGGGTAGAGATGGGAGTGAGCTAGATAGGGGAAGAGAGGGGTGGATAAGGATTGAGTGATTAAGGTTTAAGGTTGAGGCTTGAGTGTTTAGGGATAGGATTTAGAGTTTAGGGATAAGGGATTAGAGTTTAGGACCTTGAGGGATTAGGGTTTAGGGTTGAGGCTTTAGGGATAGCATTTAGGGTTAAGGGTTGAGGGGTTAGGGTTAAGGTAGAGTTTTGAGGGTAGAGGGATTAGGGATAGGGTTTAGGGTTGAAAGTTTAGGGTTGAGGGATTAGGGTTTAAGGTATAGTTTAGTAGTTCTTGTGGATAGATCCAATAAACAATGGGAGATTATTTGCCTATTTCATAACAATATACCTCCCTTAAGTGCGGAGTGGACAGCAAGAAATATAGATGTACCCCAATGCAAATATTTTCTCATAATGATCATCCTTCTGATTTCAACTGTTAATTACTCACTGTGGATATACCATACGCAAAGCTTTTCTCATAGTGTGTACACCTATTGGCATAATGAACCCCAGATGGGCTAGAAAAACATGCCATATAACATTACTAACATTAAAAAGTTTATAGCCATTTTTCTGAGATATTCTTGCAACTCAAATATCTTTAAGAGAAGAGTGTAAAATGATGGGTTTAACAACCTAACATAAGGCAAAGTAGTTTTGTTGGGTTTAGGGATAGGGTTTAGGGTTTAAGGTTTAGGGTTGAGGGATTATGGTTTAAGGTATAGTGTTGAGGGTTGAGGGTTTAGGGATAGGGTTTAGGGTTGAGGGATTAGGGTTTAGGGTTGAGGGATTAGGGTTTAATGTTGAGAGTTGAGGGTTGAGGGTTGAGGATTTAGGGATAGGGTTGATGGTCAAGGGATTAGGGTTAAAGTAGAGTGTTGAGGGTAGATGAACTAGGGATAGGGTTTAGGGTTGAAGGTTTAACGATTGAGGGTTGAGGCTTTAGGGCTAAGGGTTAAGGGATTGGGGTTTAAAATATAGTGTTGAGCGTCGAGGGTTTATGGATAGGTTTTAGGGTTTAATTTTTAAGGGTTAAGGGTTGAGGGATAGGGTTTAGGGATACACGATTAGGGTTTAAGGTATAGTGTTGAGGGTTAAGGGTTTAGGAATAGGGATAGTGTTTAGGGTTTAGGGATGAGGGATTAGGGTTGAGTGTTGAGGCATTAGGGTTGAGGGTTGAGGGATTAGGGTTTAAGGTATAGTGTCGAGGGTTGAGGGTTTATTGATAGTGTTTAGGTTAAGGGTTGAGGGATTAGGGTTTAAGGTATAGTGTCGAGGGTTGAGGGTTTATTGATAGTGCTTAGGGTTGAGGGTTGAGGGATTAGGTTTTAGGGTTGATGGATTAGGGTTTAAGGTATAGTGTTGAGGGTTGAGGGTTTAGGGATAGGCTTTAGGGTTGACGGATTAGGGTTTAGGGTTGACAAATTAGTGTTTAATGTCGAGGTTAGGGTTAGAGTGTCAAGGGTAGAGGGATTAGGGATAGGGTTTAGGGTTGAAGGTTTAAGGATTCAGGGTTGAGGCTTTAGGGATGAGGGTTTAAGGCTTAAGATATAGTGTCAAGTGTTGAGGGTGTAGGGATAAGGTTTAAGTTTTAAGGGTTAAGGGTTGAGGGATAGGGATTAGGGTTTAAGGTATAGTGTTGAGGGTTGATGGTTTAGGGATAGGGTTTAGGTTTGAGGGATTAGGGTTTAGGGTTGATAAATTAGGGTTTAATGTTGAAAGTTGAGGGTTGAGGGTTGAAGGTTGAGGTTGAGGGATAGGGTTAATGGTCAAGGGATTAGGGTTAAATAAGAGTGTCAAGGGTAGAGGGATTAGGGATAGGGTTTAGGGTTGAAGGTTTAAGGATTTAGGCTTGAGGCTTTAGGGATGAGGGTTAAGGGATTAGGGTTTAAGATATAGTGTCAAGTGTCGAGCATGTAGGGATAGGTTTTAGGGTTCAAGTTTTAAGGGTTAAGGGTCGAGGGATCAGAGTTAAGGGTTGAGGGATTAGGGTTTGACGTTGAGGGTTGAGTACATTGAGGTTCAAGGGTTAAGGGTTTGGGGATAGGATTGAGGGTTGAGGGATTAGGGTTAAAGTAGAGTGTCCAGGGTATAAGGATTAGGGATAGGGTTGGAGGGTTTAGGGATAAGGGATTAGGGTTTAAGGTATAGTATTAAGCCTATTGAGGGTATAGGAATAGGGATAGCATTTTGGGTTTAGGGATAAGGGATTAGAGTTGAGGGATGATGGATTAGGGTTGAGGGTTGAGGGTTGAGGGATTAGGGTTTAGGGATAAGGTTTAGGGTTGAGGGTTGAGGGATTAGGGTTTAAGGTATAGTGTTGAGGGTTTAGGGATAGGGTTTAGAGTTGAGGGATTAGAGTGAAGGGTTGAGGCATTAGGAATTGACGTTGAGGGTTGAGGCTTTAGGGTTTAGGGTTGAGGGTCAAGGGATCAGAGTTAAGGGTTGAGGGATTAGGGTTGAGGTTCAAGGGTCAAGGGTTTAGGGATAGGGTTGAAGGTCAAGGGATTAGGATTAAAGTAGAGTGTGGATGGTATAAGGATTAGGGATAGGGTTGGAGGGTTTAGGGATGAGGTTTTAAGGTATAGTATCGAGTCTATTAAGGGTTTAGGAATAGGGATAGAATTTAGGGTTTAGGGATGAGGGATTAGAGTTAAGGGATGATGGATTAGGGTTGAGGGTTGAGGGATTAGGGTTTAGGGATAAGGTTTAGGATTAAGGGATTAGGGCTTAGGGATAAGGTTTAGGATTGAGGGATTAGGGTTTAAGGTATACTATTGAGGGTTTAGGGATAGGGTTTAGGGTTGAGGGATTAGAGTGAAGGGTCGAGGGATTAGGATTTGACATTAAGGGTTGAGAGTTGAGGCTTTAGTGTTTAGGGTTTAGGGATAGGGTTGACGTTCGAGGGATCATAGTTAAGGGTTGAGGGATTAGGGTTTGATGTTGAGGGTTGAGGTTTGAGGGTCAAGGGTTAAGGGATAGGGTTGAGGGTCGAGGGATTAGGGTTAAAGTAGAGTATGGAGGGTATAAGGATTAGGGATAGGGTTCGAGGGTTTAGGGATAAGGGATTAGGTTTTAAGGTATAGTATCGAGTCTGTTGAGGGTTTAGGAATAGGGATAGCATTTAGGGTTTAGGGATGAGGGATTAGAGTTAAGGGATGACGGATTAGGGTTGAGGGTTGAGGGATTAGGGTTTAGGGATAAGGTTTAGGGTTGAGGGTTGAGGTATTAGGGTTTAAGTTATAGTGCTGAAAGTTTAGGGATAGGGTTTAGGGTTGATGGATTAGAGTGAAGGGTTGAGGGATTAGGATTTGACGTTGAGGGTTGAGGGTTGAGGCTTTAGGCTTTAGGGTTTAGGGATAGGGTTTAGGGTCAAGGGATCAGAGTTAAGGGTTGAGGGATTAGGGTTTGATGTTGAGGGTTGAGTTCTAAAGATAGGCAAACAGAGATTTTGTATTCAGGTTATTTAGATGTTGATGGGTTTAGACTTGAGCTGAAATGTTGGACTCTTAATCTAGCCTGAAGAGAGTTTCTATCGTCAAATGTAGATTTATGGGTTTGATTATATTGATTGCCTCTCTAGTTTTGGGGTGTGGATGTTTTGGAATCAATCAAGAAGTCTTTAGGAGACTTTATGGAAGTGGATTGGCAATCGCTTGACAGAACCCCTGCTATTTATGCTTGGATAAGGATTTGTCACAAACTAGAACGTTTGCTTCCAAAGAAGATCTGTCTTTCTTCCTCGATGGGCATTTTCTATCAAGAACTTGATTATGAGGGCTTGCCCCTTCATTGTTATGCCTATCATATGGCGGAGCATTTGGGAAGCTCTTGCAGGAAATAGTAAAAGTTCTCCCTTAAAAACCTTGTGGTCATTCAAGTTTGAAGGGGAAGGTTTGGAAAGAGAAATGGATCACCAAAGAGATGAAGAATTTCTTATTTCTTAGACACCATCAGTGGTTTTTCTCTGATGCAGAGGACCTACCAAGATGGAAAGCATTTAAAGATTATATGATCTCCAAAGGAAAATCTCCTAATTCTCCCAGAATGTCATCCTTCAGCAAGGCGGGACCAAGTGGCTTAGCTCTTCTAGTCATGGATCCTCCTGTATTTAAGAGAAATTGTAAGGCTTGGAAGTGTCAGTTGATGAAGCACAGGATGTGGTCATCCCTGCTTGTGTTAAGGAAGATAATGCACAAGATGTGATCAATCTATAGCAGGACAAAATGTAAGTGCATTATAACACAAGCATGTTTTATCCTACTATAGAAATGGTTAAAAAGTGTTGACCCCTGTGATCCAGGCCCACATGCTCTGACAAAAAAGAAGTGCTTTCATGCTATTGGGAAGTTCACATGCACAATTGACACATTGTACCACCTTTGCATGATCTTTCCACCACCTTTTCTACTTTGCCAACTTGAGGAGGAAATAACATAGTTTTCACACCAAGTTTGATATATATCTATTCAACTTTTAATTTTTGTAGTGTTGCAATGTTAATTGTGATTCAATTTTAGGAATTTAACATTATAGATTGGTTAATAGTGGGAAATTTGGATCAAATAATGAATATGCAATATAATCAATATCAAATACCCAAAACTCAATAGAATAGTGAACTAAAAAGATTAAATCAAATAAGCAATGAATCAACAAATGCAAACCTTCCTTAGATCGAAACTTCCATTGTTGCCTATCAAAAATCATCCTTGTGTGTATGAAAAGGCCCTCAGTGAGTGCACTTCTTTGCTTTGTCAAGAATGTCAATTATGAATGGTTGTGGTGATGTCACAATGAAAAGAAGCTTCACAACAAGGGTTGTAGTGCGTAGTGCGTAGTAACAAAAGTGTGATCACAAGCAATGAAGGAATTGGTGCCAAAGGCGCGTTGTAATTCCTGCAGAGTAACAATACTTAAATCTTGGATGATTGAAATGGAGGAATAAGGTTCAATTTATAGACTTGAGAGAATGAAGATCAACGGTATAGGAAGAATGAGAAGATTAACAGTGTAGAACGGTTGAGGAATGTGCAACAAATAAGAAGAAGACATGTGTCTTGCTTTCTTTTGCATGAGAGGATTTGCTAAGAATAGAAGAATGAGTTAAATCAATTAAAAGAATATAATAATCAGTTAAGTGATTTAAAACAAGAAGGGATTTGCATGAGGATGAGAAGATATTTTTCTTTATTAAATATTAGGAATATTTAATTGCATGTGCAAGAAAAATTGAATTATATTTAGAGATAACTCAATTTAGAAGAAAAGCAATTTAAATAAATAATTGATTTATTTAAATTTAGAGAAGATATTATTGGAAGAAGCAATTAAATAATTAGAATTATTTAATTTAGAAGATAAGAAAGCAAATTAAATAAATAAATTTATTTAATTATTGTGCATGATTTGGAAGAATAAATAAAATATTTGATTGTATTTTATTTTTAGAGGTTGAGAGGATTTAAAATAAATTTGATTTAATTTATTCAAATTTGGAAGAATGAATTTGACTTAATTAAATAATTTAGAATTATTTAATTGTTTGGAAGAATTTAATTAAATAAAGGATTTTATTTAATTTTGACTTTAGAAGAGGTAATTAAATATTTTGATATTTAATTAACTTAGAGGAATATGAATCAAATAAATAAATTTGTTTATTTATTTATTGATATAGGAATTAGAAGGGAATAAATATTAAGAATATTTATTTAGACCGAGTCGTGTCATTTTTAGGCATATACATTTTTCCCCTCTTTGATGCACTACAGTTTACAGTGTTGCTTCAAAGAATAAATAGTCTGATAATGATACATGCCCCAGTTTGCCCCTGGTACAGGTTATGACGACAGGATGCCCCCTCGGGAGATTGGACGAGAAGAAGGCAGAAAGCATGAGACGAACAATCTAATGAAGACGAAGGTGAAAAAATAGGTTAGGATGAAGAAAGAGTTGAATGATACGTGGTGCAAGAATAGAATGATAACACACAAGCAAGTAAGAAAGGATGCACAAATGATACAAGAACAAACAAGGTATTGCCCCTGTCGAGTGGTAAACCAATGATATACTGATAATGATATACGACAATGTTGTCATGGTAGGGAATGATATATCCCTAGACCAACACGACAGGCATGTTGTCATGGCGGGGAACGATAGATCCCTAGAGCAACACAAAGGATAGTGTCTAGTTTTAGGAAAATGGAACATGTCATGTAAGACGCATGTGTTGGTCTGATTTCAACAATGTTACATCATGTATAAGACAAATGTTTGATTATAATTGATCAAGTTGGTTTACGACCAGACAAGGATCAGGACCACTGATTGTGATTGGATCATTTGACAAGATTGACTTTGACTTGATTGGTATGGATTAAGGATGGAATTGCATTTGGATCATTGCTCGGGTTGACCGAATTGAGAAGAATGGACCACAAAGATAGATAGAATACCGATTGATAGAACTCACAAGCTTTTATTTTGTATTGTTACTCTACATTGTTTGGATCTTTTATTGCATGGGGTATGGATGTATGGATTTATAAATCGATGCATGACAGATGATTTGATTTTGACATCTTGATGGTGCAAGTATTTTAAAGTGCTTATTTCATCATTGGGCAATTTTTTTGGTACTTTTTCAAAATGTTGTAAGTTAATACAAGCATCTAGGTATAATTGAACCGAGATGACCTGAGCATTGCTTACATGGATTTTAATTTAGCAAGTTAATACAAGCATCTAGGTATAATTGAACCGAGATGACCTGAATATTTCTTGTGAATCAATAAACAAGGATTACCCTCATTCATGTTAGACCTTGGATGTCCTCGATGATCTTTTACTGATCATGTCCTTAAACAAGGCTTCACATTACTAGAGTTTAATCCACAAACAACAAACAAAGAAAATAATCATTCCCCCATCATAGCATCTCTAGCTTTTAGCATCCTTGAGTAGCATAGAAAGCCATGATAGCAAAAATCAAGACCTTGTAACTTTAACCTAACCAACACAAATGATTCTTTTATTTAGATGTGTTTGTTTCTTGCCATAATTTGAGTAAAATCATTTAAAGGCCTTAGGTGTTTTTCTGCTTTACTTTGGATAGGTTAAGTACCTCGTGTCAAAATTTCTACTTTGGGTTCAGGTTCTACTTGCACTTGCTTGCTTGGTGAGAAGATTTCACAATCTTTATTGGTGATACGGACCCTAAGGGACTGACCTAGTGCCTCGGGGGCTCATTGGTAAATGGCCTTGCCTACGTGACGACGCAGAGGCAATGTAGTTCGGGGTAAACCCTAATGGACCTAAGACCTAGGTGGTAGAAAGTGGAGGTAGACTCAGATAGATAGAAGGACTAGACATGCTATGGATGGGACAATGGAGCCTCGAGGGCGCATTAGAATAATGGCCTTGCCTACGTGACGACGCAGAGGCAATGTAGTTCATGGACTTGGACCATGGATGGACTAGAAGATAGATGACAAGATACGGGATAGACAAGGAAGCCTCAGGAGCACATTAAAATAATGGCCTTGCCTACATGACGGCGTAGAGGCAACGTAGTTCATGGACTTGGACCAACAAGAGACACTATGCTAGGCTGACATGATGGGTATGATATGGGATAAAACCTTGGTTGACAAGGCCAACAAAGAGATAGAGTATCAAGCCACGATAGGTTACTGTCAGGACTTTTATTATGGGATAGATATGGGTCGAATGGGACACAAGGAAGAATGGACACAAGGTGATTAGTTTCCCAAAGATGGAGAAGGCAGTTTATCACAAGTAACACCTGTTTACTAGGTTTTGACCACTTCTTTTTATTTGCATGAAAAGCTAGAAAGTATACATGATGCCTAATTGCCAAGTTTTCATCATGATACCTATCCAAGGTGCCTGTTTGCCAGGTTTTCACCAAAGGATGATTTTTTTGTACTTTTCTATTTTTTTATTTTTTTATATTTTTTTGATTTTTTTATTTTCTTGTATTTTATGCCCCCCTTACATTGGGGTTCTCCTAGGTATAGAACCAACGAAGATGCATGTTGTTGATTGGGTCATCGAATAGCTCACCCTCTAATGTTGCTAACTGATATGCCCCTGATCCATAAGTAGCTACAATTACATAACGCCCAAGCCAATTGGGTTCAAACTTGCCCTTCTTTTCCCTATCTTGTTGATTGCAGGGATTTTCCTTAAGGACCAGATCTCCAACTTTGAAGACTCTTGGGCGAACTCTGTGGTTATAGCTTCTCGACATCATTTGTTGGTATGCTTTGAGATGGTCAAAGGCTTTCTGTTTCCTTTCCTCTAGTAACTCTAGTTCTTGCAATCTGGAGATTTTGTATTCTTCATCTGATATGAGACCTTTTAATGACACCTTGAGATATGGTAATTCAACCTCTATGGGAAGGATGGCTTCTGAGCCATAGATAAGGGAGTAAGGTGTAGCACCTGTGGGAGTGCATATACTAGTTCTATAGGCCCACAGAGCAAGATTGAGTTGGATGTACCAATCAAGGCCAGCATCGTTGACTATTTTCTTGAGGAGTTTCAAGATGGTCTTGTTGGATGCTTCAGCTTGACCATTGTCTTGGGGGTAATAGGGTGTGGAGAAACAGTGTTGGATTTTGAATCGGTCACAAAGTTCTTGGACATTCTAGTTTTTGAAGGGTCTTCCGTTATCTATGATAATGGATGAAGGAATTTCGTATCTATAGATGAGGTAATTCAAGATAAATGAGGATATTTGCTTACCTGTGACGGTGGTGAGGGGAACGGCTTCAATCCACTTGGTAAAGTACTCAATGGCAGTTATGATGAATTTGTGGCTGTTGGATGAGGGTGGATGGATTTTTCCCACAAGGTCAAGTCCCCATTGGTAAAAGGGCCAAGGTGTCGTTAAAGGTCTCAACTCTTGAGCTGGTGCATGTATCAAGTTCCCATGTATTTGGAACTGCTTGTACTTCTTGACAAACTGATATGAATCTGTTTCCATGTTCAGAAAGTAATAACCCAAATGCATGAGCTTCTTGGCTAAGGAAGGACCGCTAGAGTGTGTTCTGCAAATCCCTTCGTGCATGTCTTGTAAGGCGGTTAGGGATTCTTCTCGTTCTAAACAATGGAGTAAAGTACCATCTAGACGACGTCGGTATAGGGTATTAGCAATAATGGTATAGCGAGAGGTTTGGTGTATAAAGGTTCGTCGTTGGTTTGAAGATAGGTCAAGTGGGAGAGTGTTGTCCTTGAGGTAAGTGTAAATCTTACTGTACCAAGGTGAATCAGATCATACTAAAAGGCATATGGAATGGTTCTCAGAAAGATCATAAGCTGGTTGTCGAATAGTTTCTACTAAGAACTCGTACCGTAACTCATTCTCTGGTATCTCAAGAAGAGAGGCAATGATCGCCATGGCATCTGCTGCTTTGTTCTCAATCTGAGGTATCTGCTCAAAAGAGATGATCACAAAGTATTCCTTAAAGTCATCAACCATCCACTTGTAAGGGACAAGCTTTTCATCTTTGGTTTGGTAATCATTTTTGACCTGATTGATTATTAGTTGAGAATCACGATAGACATGTAGCTCTTTGATTTTCCACTCTGTTGCCATTTTGATACCAATGACTAAGGCTTCATATTCTGCTATGTTGTTGGTGCATGGGAATAACAAATGGTAAGACATTGGAATGGTGTCACCATGAGGAGTCACAAACAAGATTTTTGCCCCCGATCCATGGTTGGTGTAGGACCCATCAAAGTATAGTTTCTAGGAATGTGTTGAGATAGTGAATAAGGATTCATCTGAAAACTCAAATTGCATTGGTGTGGATTCCTATAGTGGTGCATCTGCTAACTGATCAACAATGACTTGCCCTTTGATAGCTTTTTTGTCTACATACTCAATGTCATATTAGCTTAGGAGCATTACCCATTTGGCTAGGCGACCTGTGAGAGCTGCTTTACTTAGTAGGTACTTCAATGGATCTATTTTTGCAATAAGTTTGACTAGATGTGCAAGCATATAATGTCCAAGTTTTTGGGAGGCAAAAACTACCGCAAGACATGATCTTTCGATCTGTGAGTATTGCAACTTGTAGCCCACTAATGTTCGATTGATATAGTAGATGGCTCTCTCTTTATTCTCATAATCTTGTTGTGCTAGAAGAGCCCCAAGAGCTGTAGGTGTAGCAGATATGTAGAGTATCAATGGTTTCCCTTGGATAGAAGGCATGAGAATAGGTGGATTCATAAGGTACTCTTTCAATTTGTTGAATGCCTCTTCACATCTCTCATCCCATCTAAATGGAATGTTCTTGTGTAGGAGATGACTAAATGGTTGACACTTGTCTGCCAGCTATGATATGAATCTATGGATTGCTTGTAGGTTGCCTTGTAGTGATCTTAGTTGTGTTAGAGTCTTGGGTGGTGGCATATCCATGATAGCCTTGACTTTGGCGAGGTCCACCTCTATTCCATTTGCTGATACAATAAAGCCTAGAAGCTTGCCTGAGGTGACTACAAACACACATTTCTTTGGGTTCAACCTGACTTTGAATTTCTCTAATCTCTGAAAGACTTTCTCTAACACATCCAGATGTGATTCCCTTGTGAGTGACTTTGCTAGGATATCATCTACATAATCTTCCATTGTTACATGCATCATATCATGAAATATAGTGGTCATAGAATGCTAATATGTGGCTCCTGCATTCTTTAGCCCAAATGGCATGACATTCCAGCAAAAAGTGCCCCATGGACAAGTAAAAGATGTCTTGTGTTGGTCTTTTGGTGCTATCCTAATCTGATTATATCCTGAGAAGCCATCCATGAGAGACAACATGGTATGCCCTGTTGTTAAGTCGACTATGATATCTATATTTGGCAATGGAAAATCATCCTTGTGGCAAGCTTTGTTTAGATCTCTAAAGTCATTGCATAGTCTAACTCTGCCATCTGGTTTGGACACTGGTACAATGTTGGATATCCAATCTGGGTAGTCTATTGCTCTGATCAATCCTACATCCAACAGCGTCTTCAGTTCTTCTTTGACCAATAGTACTATGTGCGGATGCATCTTTCTAAGCTTTTGTTTGACTGGTTTCACACCTGGATCTAGTGGAAGATGATGCAGGATCAAGTTTGGGTCTAGACCCAGCATGTCCGCATATGACCAAGTGAAGTTGTCTCTCTTTTTCTTGAAGAATGGTACAAACTTGGTCTTTTCTGGTGGAGTAAGAGATTTAGCAAAGTGAATGATCTTAGGCTGTTCCTCTGTTCCAATGTTAACCAGCTTTGTGGGTTCCACAAAAATCTGAGACTTCTCCTAGTGCATGTCATTGGGGAGAGTGTCAAATCTTCCATCGTCAGGTGCTACAGTTGGGTTTTCACCTTCGGATGCATCCTTTCTTTTTACTATTTTGGGATCTGACACTGTCACATAATAGTTTTCACCATCAGATCCAGTTTTGATTTTGATATTTTTGTGACTGGAAGGCTTGGCACCCTCTCTAAAGTAAGCCATAGTATTAAGTTCAATAGAGAAACCAGCTTTATGATCTCCTTTGGGTAGGTGGTCCCTAAGTTTGATATAGTCAATATAGGCGTCATCATTTTGGAACATATCTAGTTGAGGGGTTCCTCATAGATCCCAGTCAATAAGTTTAGGATGCACAAAGGGGAGGGAGTCGGAGGATAGATCTAATTCATTGATGGTTTGAATGGATATACTAGGAGTATTGGTAGGGGGAGTGTTCAGGATGATACTTTCCTCCAAATTATTTATTGTGATAGAACTCGAACCTTCCTCGAAAGTTGTATTCTCAGAGATAGGCAAATTGGACTCTAGTGGTCTATTTGGTAGCGTTTGTCCCTCATGGTAGGGGCTATAAGTTTGGATGGTATCACATTCTTTGTCATCGTAGGAATGCTCTATCAGCTCATCCCACTCATATTCATTGGAATCTGTGTCACTGTCCACTTGGAGTGTATGTATCATTTCTACAAGACAAGTATTTTCCTTAGCTTTACCCTTACCTTTATATCCTAGGCCATTTGTATTTCTAGCCAATGATGATGAAGAAGGTTGAATGGGTTCTATGATTCCTTCTTTTCTTAGGCCGATAGGGCCTTGTCCTTCATAACCCATTCTATGTAGGATGGCTTCACCTCGTCCATAGAGTTCTATTGGGAGCCTAGGTGGTTCTTGTTGTGTGCTCTCTTCTGCTTTAGTATAAAGCCATTGTAGGACATCTCTTTCTTCTATTTCATCGGATAAGGTCCCCCATTTGACAAAGGGAGTTGTGGGAGGTATAGGAGGAGCAGATGGCTTTGGAAAATGCTTGGGTCGACCAAAGGAGTATTCCCAACTCCTTTTGTAGTTCTCTCCTCTTCATCATAGTCTTTGATAGTAATCTTCTTCCTTGGATTGACGACATTCTCAAAGAACCCCAATGTAAGGACTAGCTTTAACATGCAAATATTTAAATCGGCTCCCCCATCAATGAGAACCTTCTTGATGCAGTGCTTGTGGATGAAGGCGACAATATGTAGAGGGGTGTTATGAGGCTAAGACACAGAGAGGTCATCTTGTTCAGTGAATGATATGGTGCTTGAGGAGGTCAGATTACCTACCATGGCCTAAAACTTCTCTTGGGCCAAGTTAGTGGGGATGGTGGTTTCCACTAAGGCTTTACTGAGAATCTCCTTATGGGAAGGAAATAGATGCAACAACTCTAAGATAGAAATGTGAGTCGGAGTCTTCTGTAGTTGGTCTATGACATTATACTGATGGAAGTTGGACTGAGAAGGTGACGACCTTGGAGGGACAGTATTCAATGTGACTTTACCACTGCGGGTAATGATACTACAACCATTGCGGTTAGGCTCTGATTGTTGATTGGGTGTGATGACATTGATTTGTGGGACATGCTTGAATAGGCAATTGATGGTATAGTCAAATGGCACACTTACATAGTTGGCATTACTATTCCCACTATTCTGATTTGCCCTATTGCGGTTGTTGTTGTTGTTATCGTTGTTGTTATTGCCATGGTTATTGTTGCCATTGTTGTTATCGCCATGGTTGTTATTGTTGTTGTATGGCTTGTTGTGATTGAGAAGTGGATCCCTGTAAGCCACATGTGTCTCATTGGAGGTATGCTGTTGGGTTCCTCCTTGATTTTGATCAAGCACATCTTGGATAACATGTTTGAGATGGATACAATTATTGGTTGTATGTCCTCTTCCTCTATGATACTCACAATAGTCAGTGTCTTTCTAATATGGAGGTTTGACAATAGGCTCATAATCACTTTATTGGCGGTAGAGAGATTTCATTGTTAGCCAATAACTTCCATAATGCGGATTATTGAGACTCACCCAATGGTGTGAACTTTCGCCTTGGATTTGTGTTGAACCATGGTCTTGGCTCCCGAGAGAATGGTTTGTTGGGCATAACATTGTTTGTTTCTCCTTTGAGAGTTAATATGGGTTGTTTCTTGGGAGCCGCCACCTTGGCATCAATCACTCCATCGTTGACAACATTCTTATTCTTGGTCCAAAACTTTGATTTGTCAGTCGTATAGTTGGAGGTAGGTGTGTCCTTGTATAACTTGATTTACCCCTTGGCGATCATAGCCTTTTTGATAAACAATCCCATTTCGGTGACTTTTGAGAATGATGTAGGGCATTGTATTTGTATTTGATAGCCAAGATCGGTGTTGAGGTTATGGACAAACATCTCCATTAGTTGCTTCTCAGGTACATCGTATGAGCACTTGCTTGCTAGTTGTCTCCATCATTGTAGGAAGGTGGAAAATGATTCACCACCCTTTTATTTGGTGTTGCATAGATCAAGCATAGAGACCTCGTGTTCAATGTTGTAAGAGAAGTGAGTGATAAACTTGTTGACTAGCTCATCAAAAGTTTTGATGCCCGGTGGAAGCCGTGAAAACCACTCCATAGCTTGACTGCCTAGAGATCTAGGGAATAGTCTCATTAAGTAAGTCTCGTTGTCAGCTACCTCTAAACATGCTACATTGAATTCCCTGATATGATCTCTAGGGTCCCCTTTCCCTTTGTACTTGTCAAACTTAGGAACTTCAAATCGATAGGGAAATGGTTTCATGACCAAGTTTTTATCAAATGGGTATGGTACAATATCTTCCAAGGAGTAATTTTTTATGTTTGTACCCATCTTGAGATCTGACATTTGTTACTTTAGACCCTCGAGTTCTTTCCTCATTTCTTCAATAGGAGTACTTTGGTCTATGGTTTTCTTTCCTTTATCTTCTGCATTTGGGTCTAGGGTTTTCTTTCCCCTTTCATGATCATCCTCTATGTTTTCTAGGGTTGAGTTTATATCAAAATCAGTGGGCAATTTAATTTCGAGACTAGCAAGATGATAGAAATACTTGTGAGGGTCGTCGTGGAGCACTTTCTCCACTAAGCATTGTAATTTCTAATCTTGGATGCTTCCTTGATAGTCTTCGTTAGAGATTTCCTCATCACTATCGTGAGGTGAGAATGTGTGGTTGGATGACCCAGTCATTTCAAGTTGTTTTTTGTGTTGAGATCTAGTAAGAACCATGCAAGATGATGTGGGATGAGGTGGAATGGGACTAGAGATTTTGGCAAGGTGCTGATGGAGACTACTGAGAATAGGATACTTATGACAAGATTTTGACAAAGGACTTTCTCGATCAATGATTCCAAGTAAGACGATCAATACAAGATGGTAGCCACTAGCAAGGGTACTTGATACCTGTCTTACTATGTAGGGACTTGTCGTGCACCAAGACCTACTAGCAAAGTTTTGTGACTAACTAGTTTTACTTGAATCCACAAGTGATATGAAAAAAGGGGCCTATGTTGACCTAATATGGGATAGTTTTGACCTTGGACTAGAAAAGACTAGATAGAAGGTGAATGGGATGACCAATGAAAGAGATATTTTGACATGAAATGGATGGAAAACTGACTGCAAGGTGAGACCTGATCTCTAAACCTGAAACTAGACTGAAATGGGTACCCAGAACTGGTGAAATTTCTCTTGAAAACTATGCAAGTGCTCACTGTCACGTATGCACTGAAACAGATTGGCTGTAGGATTTGATATATGCACCAGAAGTCGAGATATATGTGCTGGACTGGTAAAATGGATATGTGCTAGAAAAGTCAATAAAAGAGATAAAAGTCTCTACAAATGCGCAGGAACAGAGGATGAATGCGCTGCTCTGGCTTTTCTCATTTTTTTTGCAAATTTGTGGAAATTTTTAGTGTTTTTGGTACTTTGGTTGCAAGAATGTTTTTTTGATCTGATTTTCTAAATTTATGGCAAGAAAACACAGTAAACACAAAGAATTTTTTATGGTTTTTTATTTTTTTGTGATTTTTCTAACTCTATTTGGACTAAAAGAAAAAAACAAGTACAAAATCCTAGGTTTGAAATAGATTATAAGGGTTTTTGGCCACTAGAACAAAAGGTGCTTAATGAGGGAAACTATTCGAGTGGTTACACATGCAGCAACACTACTCTCTGTTATGGAGTATCCCAACCTGCAAGGGTTGCACCTTGGAGGGTTTTGGGGGAGGTTGGCTGTTAGTGTAACACAACTTCACTCGTTGTTTGAAGCTTTCACTCCAAACATAATTTATTTATAGTGGTTTGGAAGGGCTCGACATCTAGCCTGTTACCACTTAGGGTCGTTCCTACTTGGATAAGCAGTATCCAAGAGTAGACCCCTCTAAAGGATAAACACATGCGAAAATGATACTTTTGGCATTTTGATCACCCAAGATAGGGGAGAGCATAGGCCTAGTATCATTCCCAAAAACACAGTATACAGTGGTTCTTTTTCCCCTAGTTAAAATAGAAAAAACTAGATGAGCTATCTACTTGGGCAAGCACAGAACTTTGAAGTGATTAGAAAGATAGAAATGGTCTAGTTTTAACCAAGATAGTAATGGTGAGTTCAATTTTAATCCACGTAGCATGAATAGTTAACTTTGAAATGATGGTCAATCGATATAGCAATGGTTAGTTTTAACCCAGATAGCAATGATGAGTTCAATTCTTAACCACGATAGCATGAGTTGTTAACTTTGAAGTGATGGTTAATCGAGATAACAATGGTTCAGTTTTAACCCAGATAGAAATGATGAGTTCAATTTTAATCTAGATAGCAATAACTTTGAAAAGATAGCAATGTTGCAATAGAAGATAACAATGGTTCAATTACCACTTTCCTAATTAAAACTATGTGAGATGAGCATCAATATTACTATCCTTTAAGAAATTGAAGTGTGAGCTAATCAAATGCAACTATATGAATCTAAACCAATGCCTAACCTGAAAAACAAATCAAGAGTATTCCTGCAAAGGTGTCAGTGTTAGCAAAATCTTCCTAGAAAACCCTAAAAATTACTGTTTAGACAAATGTGCCGCTTCAGAGACTAGATGCGCAGAAACAGTCTACAGAAGCACAGTAATATGTAGGCGCTGTAATAGAGCTTATAAGCATCGCAAGAAAGTGTATATGTGTGGTAAGAACAGAAGCACTGTGACAGGTTGTAAATGCATCGAAACAGTGAACATATGCACAGCAAAAATAGATGCACCGTGACAGGTTGTAAATATGCCAAAATAGTGAATGTATGCACAGCAGAAACAGATGTGCTGTGATAGTTAATAGATGCATGTTAGGATGCAATGAATGCATAGTTCCTCTTGTGTACAGCTGTCTAAACACAAAAACTCAATTTTTGGGTTAAATTTGGGGCTAGGCCCCACGGTGGGTGCTAAAAATGTTAGGGGAAATTTGGATCAAATAATGAATATGCAATATAATCAATAGAAAATACCCAAAACTCAATAGAATAGTGAACTAAGAAGATTAAATCAAATAAACAATGAATCAACAAATGCAAACCTTCCTTAGATCGAAACTTCCATTGTTGCCTATCAAAAATCATCCTTGTGTGTATGAAAAGGCCCTCAGTGAGTGCACTTCTTTGCTTTGTCAAGAATGTCAATTATGAATGGCTGTGGTGATGTCGCAATGAAGAGAATCTTCACAATGAGGGTTGTAGTGTGTAGTGTGTAGTAACAAAAGTGTGATCACAAGCAATGAAGGAATTAGTGCCAAAGGCGTGCTGTAATTCCTGTAGAGTAACAATACTTAAAGCTTCGATGATTGAAATGGAGGAATAAGGTTCAATTTATAGACTTTAGGATCAACGGTATAGGAAGAATGAGAAGATTAACGGTATAGAATTATTTAATTGTTTGGAAGAATATAATTAAATAAAGGATTTTATTTAATTTTGACTTTAGAAGAAGTAATTAAATATTTTGATATTTAATTAACTTAGAGGAATATGAATCAAATAAATAAATTTGTTTATTTATTTATTGATATAGGAATTAGAAAGGAATAAATATTAAGAATATTTATTTAGACCGAATCGTGTCATTTTTAGGTGTATACAAATAGTATTGTTGTTAGTAATTTTATTTGAGTGTTATTCAATTTAACATTTAAAAGGAAGCAAGTGGTGAAAAACTCAAATTGTTGAGGAGTTTGATGGAAGAAGAGAAAAACACTACATAATTGGGTACTCTCTCCATTCGAATCTTTGTTTTTTAGGTATGTCAAGTCTTTACATGCATGTTCTTTACATTTTCCTTAATTTGGATTGAATTACTTTATCATGATTTATCATAAATGTTTAAAATAGACACATTCCCAATCAGAAAAGTAGCCTACAATCTCACATGATGCCATGTATATTTTCTACACTTGGGCTCTTTAACAATTATGTGTAATAAACAGACCTTCACATACCATGATGTCAAACTATACAAGAATAAATCATTACAACTTAATTAAAATACAATCCCACTATTATCTTGTATTCATTTCTTAGGAAGTAATATTGGTCCCTTTATCATGCTACAGACAAATTCTCTGTCATGCCGAGGAAATGATCAAGAATTAAACCAACATAGGAAGAGATAGAAGCTAAGAATGCAAAGAAAGTAGTGGCTATGAGGAAACTTCGTGAGAAGAGGAAATTGGACATGATAAATGAAGACATACCAATTGAAGAGGAACCACAACCATCACAAAGAGATATCGTATTGGCGGTACAAAGAGAACAAATGCAAAAACTTCATGCTACGAGAGATTTGAATACCATAGTTGGAGACACGTCCTCAACCACAAGTCAACATGTAGGGACACCATCTACCACATCTCAAGTTGAGAGTACATCATCACTCACATGTGATGAAGGACGTACGCCATTATTGCCACCTCAACCTCAAGGTATGTCATCTATTCCATCTTTGATCGAAGGTATGCCATCTAGCCCATCTCATTTAAATATTAATGAAATTCCTAATGTTGAGATGAATTTACCTAACTTAACACCACCTAGAATTTTGTATAGAAAGCCAAAGTATTTGATTGATATTGATGAGAATATTTTGCAGCCAATGGAAGGTAAGATTCCAAAACATACTTGTAGAAGATATGCTCATAAGATTTGGAGATTGTTCTTTGAAAATTTAAATGAGACTGCAAGATGTCAACTATTCATTGAAATGATGTGAAGTATAAAGTATAGGTCCATCATGAAGATTCTTGGGTTGAGAACATTAGAGGCTTCAAGTGAAAAATCTATTGTCAAGAATCTAATGAGTGCGTATGAGAGTGTGGGTAACACCTCACGCACAAAAGATAGTAATGCAACATGGTGTGTGATTACATTGACTATAGTAAGTAGTCAAATGAGGAAAGCTCGTCTCATTAGAAAGATGAGTCAAGAATTGAGAATTAATAGGAAAACTTTATCAAGAGCCGTTGGAAGACACCAAAGAATTGAGGACACTAATGCCAATGAATTATGGGCATTCTCAGGGAGACTATCATGAAAAGATAAACCAATTGTTGAAGCATTGAGATCACTAATTGAAGACTTTTGGAAGAATTACATAAGGGTATCTCTAAATCAAAGGGATGTGGTAAGAAGGAGAATCGGTAGTCAGAACCGTGAGCCACATCCAAAGCATTTTTTGCATGAGACTCAAACACAGTTTTATGGTAAATTTCTAGAGAAGTATCCTCAAATTAAAATTTCTCAAAGATATTTTGAAATGCTAAAACCTTTCTATGTCAAGATAAATCACACACGCACTACTTGTTGTTATAGATTACATATTGAATTTTCTAACCATTTTGATGCTTATAGGTCTATATGTTTAGATATGCATACTAACAATGTTTTGCAGGGTTGTGCCATATGTGCCCCACCAACATCTTCAAGAGACTTCATATCAATAATTTTATGTGAAAGAGAGAAAGGTCAAATATTCTACAAGAAATTATGCTTGGATGGAAAATGTCATCGTTGTGGTGGCTTACAACATTTGCCAATATCTGAACACATGGAAAGAACACATGCAGTTGGAAACGAACTAGTAGAGTTTGGGGAGTATAAAATAGTGGCATACCATACAAAAGATGGTAAAGAAGAAAAGAGGTGTGAATTGGTTATTGAAAAGATTCTAGTGTATCAGTTTATGCCTATATTTCGTGACAGCATATTGTATGAGTATGCAAGACATGCCCATAGAGCTCGATGGTTGGACTTGCAATTCAAGTTATGCAAGGACACATTTTCAGTTGGTAGCATTGTTTTAGTCGTCGACTTTGTAGAGAACTACAATCTACAGCCACAGCATGAGGTGCAATCACAATATTACAACTCCACACAGGTTTCTATATTTGTGCACATCGCATTTATTCATGCGAATGATAGTATAGAGGATAACATAAAGATCATAAGGGTGTATAATTTCTATATTAGTGATGATCACACACATTCTACATAATTCATGCAAGGTTGCTTTCAGGTGTTCTACAATGATTTGGCTAGCAGGGGCATATCGTTTAGTTAGCATATCATATGGTTGAATAACTGTATGTCATAATTTAGGAACTCATAGAATTTCTATTGGCTAAGTAGGAGGCATAATTTTACAGGTATTCAACATATGTGGAACTTTTGTGAGGCTGTGCATGGAAAGAGGGAACATGATGGTGTAGGAGCATGTATCAACAGAGCCATAGCATGAGAAGAGTTAAGGTATAAAGACAATGCAAAGTTGACAGATGTAAAATCAATTGCCAAGTGGTGTAATGCTTCCATGGGTCCAGGTAATGAAGGTAAGTCTTTAGTTCATAGATTTTTTTGGTTGATAGATGATACTAAGATTGCACCATATGAGGACTGTTGTACACTGATAGAATCAAATGAGATGCACTCTTTCAGAAGCTCAATTGTAGGTTCATGGAGTATCCATACGTGAAAGATGTCATGCTTTTGTTCTTCCTGTACAATTCAAGTCTAGGATGAGTGTGAGTCAAAGGAGTGGGTTGACGAATGGCAGTTAAGTTATCTTAGCCCACTTGACATGTATCATCCCCTGATGACACTGGAACTAACACAGATGGAATCATCAGTTGACTTTGACCACATATCAGATTTCGTATATGCATCTAATTTCATCTAGTTCAACTAGGTAATGTCATCTTACTTTGTAGTGTTTTTGTAATGTTGACTAATTTCATCTAATTTGCTACACATATCAATGTAGGGCACATATATGCAGTTATTACAGATGAAGATAATGAAAAGGGAATAGATTACTACTTATGTCGTTGTGTTGAGGCCAAAAAGAAATTGGAGTCCCCTGTTACAGATGGAGAAAACATCGAAAACCCTACAGGGTTAGTGGTTATTACTGGAACATAGCTTAGAAGGTACCCACATAAGAGTGTTAATATTTGGCTATTTCAGGACTTTGACATGCATCGAAAGATTCTTCATTACTCGAACCTTGTCGTGGCATCCAATGTTCATTTGATAAAGTATCGGGGTAGACCTTTGAACAAGACCTTGTGGAAGGTGCGTGAGTCTGACCATGAAGCAATACTTGACACAATAAAGAGTAGAGCAGACCCGGATTGTTCATTGGATTAATTTATAAGTATTCACATTGATTTTGTAAAGTCATGTTACATTGAGTTGTAAGTATGCACATTAATTTGTAAGGTTTGTCTTTTTTTAATTTCCTGCTACATTTTTTCACATACACATTTTTACATCATCATGTTATGCATTTTTGGTGTCCTCCGAATGCGACCAAAGTGACTATTATAACACATCTGGATGGGTACATTTACACTAGGCATGGTCCTATTTTTCACCGAAACATGTCGAAACAGTCTGACCTACATTGTACCGACGATATCCCTGAAGAGTCTAAAGTGCAAAAAGGAAACAATCTTTGATGAGATGTTACTCGAAAATAGTGTCACTTAAAAATATTTCATCTAAGGAAACATGATCATGTAGAGTGCCTCTATAATAACCTCTCTTGGTTTTTTATATCTATGAGGTATTTGCCCGTGGTGAAAGGTTTTCTGCTGCCCAAAAAATTATCAAAAGGAGGCAGTGTAAAGTTCCAAATGGGTGTAACTTTTGTCCTGCTCCTGATGTGACCAAACTGACTATTCCAATGCATTTGTATGGGTATATTTATGCTAGGCATGGTCCTCCTTTTCACCCAAACATGTCGAAACAGTCTGAGCTACATTGTACCGACAATATCCCTGAAGAGTCCAAAGTGTTAAAAGGTAGCAATCTTTGACGAGATTTAACTTGAAAACTATGTCAGTTAGAAACATTTTGTCTGAGGCAATGCGATCTGGTAGAGTGCCTCTACAATAACCTCTCTCAGTTTTTTATATCTTTGAGACATTTTCTTGTGGATAAAGGTTTTCTGCTACCCAAAAAATCGTCAGAAGGAGGCAATGTAAAGTTACAAAGGGGTGTAACTTTCATCTTTCTCCCGATGTGACCAAACTGACTATTCCAATGCATCCAAATGGGTACATTTATGCTAGGCATGGTCCTATTGTTAACCCAAACATGTACATTGTACCGACGATATCCTTGAAGAGTCTAAAGTGTAAAAAGGTAGCAATCTTTGATGAGATGTTACTCAAAAAATATGACACTTAGAAACATTCTGTCTAAGGAAATGTGATCATGTAGAGTGCCTCTACAATAACCTCTCTCAGTTTTTAAGATCTCTAGGACATTTGCCCATGGTGAAAGGTTTTTTTGCTGCCCCAAAAATCATCAGGAGGCAGTGTAAAGTTGCAAAGGGGTGTAACTTTCGTCCTGATTCTGATGCGACCAAACTGACTATTCCAATGCATCTGGATGGGTACATTTACACTAGGCATGGTCCTATTTTTCACCCAGACATGTCGAAAGAGTCTGAGCTACATTGTACTAAGGATATCCCTAAAGAGTCCAAAGTGTAAAAAGGTAGCAATCTTTGACAAGATGTTACTCAAAAACTGTGTCACTTAGAAATATTCCATTTGAGGAAACATGATCATGTAGAGTACCTCTACAATAACCTCTCTCAGTTTTTTATATCTCTGAGACATTTGCCTGTGGTGAAAGGTTTTTTGCTGCCCCAAAAATTGTCAGAAGAAGGCAGTGTAAAGTTGCAAAGGGGTGTAACTTTCATCCTACTCCTGATGCGACCAAACTGCTGTCACTTAGAAACATTCTATCTAAGGCAACGCGATCACATAGAGTGCCTCTACAATAACCTCTCTTAGTTTTTTATATCTCTGAGGTGTTTGCCCATGGTGAAAGTTTTTCTACTGCCCCAAAAATTGTCAGAAGGAGGTAGTGTAAAGTTGCAAAGCATTGCTAAGAAATCCTCAATACTCAAACAGTCCAATGAACTGAAACAACTTCTTCTTAGGCACAAATGTAAGGGTACACAAGGCAAAAATGGTGCCTAGATGACTTAGTGTATTTCTATGACTTCATTCACATGTTTAAATGTTTGAGAAACTCTCCTTTACTAAGCACTTGTCCTCATGTCAATGTTAAGCTTTATTCCTCCTAGGCACTCAATTAGGTGATGTCATTAGATACAACTTACCCCTAGGTGCCAATATAGCTTCTTCAATCCATCACACTTTTAGGCACTCAAATTTGAGGTCTTGGACTTGTATCTTATTCCTAGGCGCAATTGGATGATCTTCCTAGATCCAGGCACTCATGATGGTGGGAAATTACATGAAGGGGTGCCTAAGTCCAATTTGACTTTGTATTTGATATTTTATGACTCCAATTGACTAGGAATGGCTTAATTTCTAAAGTGCTAACTCAATAATGTAAGTTTAAGGCCTTTTCCTCCTAGGCACCAATTAATGAGTTCACTAGATGCAATTTCTCTTGGACTTGAAGATTGTGAAAGAACTTGAAGCTTGGATGGATGTCTTCGAATGTTCGATGAAGAAGTGTTCCAACTTGAAAGGTCCTTTGAAGTGTAGATATTGATGATAACACTTTCCCTTATATTTGAAGTAGATGACTTCTCAAGGAGGCTTGAATGTATCAGAGGGACTTGAAATTGAATGGATGTCTTTGGAATGCTTGATGATGATGAGAAATTCCTTTGGAGTGGCCACATGCTAATCTTGAAGCGATGATTGATGAAGAATCTAGTTGATACTTGAAGATGAATGGATCTTGAAGTGATAGATGGAAGTATTTGAACATGATTCAATTGGTGATGTTGTTGATGAAGAAGACTTGAAATATATCTTTTTGTGACCTCTTGGAGCAGCTACCTCTTGAAGTGGTGTTTCCTTGGTAGTGATTACTTCCATCTTAACTCTCTGTCATGAATGAATGTGAAAGGCTCCTTTGGAGCAGCTACATGATGACTCTAGGTGACTCCAAGCTCTTTCTCTTACCTTTTCCTTCAATCTTCCTACAATACAAACCAAGAAACACATCAATCCTCATGATAAACATTTTATAACACAAAGGAATCCTCTTTAAACATGGAATAATCTTACTACAAATCTAGGCACATATATAGGTAAAAAGAAGAGCAAAGGGTGCCTAACACAAGTTGGTCCATATTTATCACTTTAAATGATTTCAAACAATTGTAATGTCTTAAAGAGGTCAATCTCCCTTAAGAGATTCATTCAAAAGGTGTCTTTCAATGCAATTTCTCCCTTAGGCACGAGAATGGGTTTTTACTAATGGTGAGTGTGCCTAGAATTAAATATCTTTATACTTGCAATTTTGTAATTCTAAATGATGAGACATGTCTTAGAATGAATTCTATCTTTCAAGCACTCACTCCAAAAGCTCATCTCATGCAATTTCACCCAAGGTGCTCATTAAGGTGTCCTCAGAGGCTAAAGTGTGCCTAACTCAATTGCCTTTATCTTTATCATTTTTGTTCTTTCAACAATTGAAAATGACCTAGAGTGATCCTTTCTCTCAAGGCACTCACCTATTGATATGAAATCAAGTTATTTACCTTAGGTGCAATTTGAGGCTTATATGGGTGAAAAGTGTACCTTACATCCTTAGGTGTTCCTTCTAATTATCAATGATTTCAATCAAATGCCAAGTGTCTAAGGAAGCTTTTGTCTTGAGATGATTAAATTTTGAGGTTCAAATCCCTTCCTCAATCAAGGCACAATCTAAGGATTGTATAGATGAAAGTTGACTTCAACTTGGGTGCTCATTTGAGTTGGGAGGAGCTAGAATTTGCACCTAGGTTGGAGATAGATATTTTGGCTTATTTGATGATGGTCTCAAGTCTCTCTACCAAGGTGCATTTTGATGATGTTCTTATTTAAACTCTTATGAAGACTATCTCATCCCTAAGCACTCATCCTCATGAATTTCATGCACTTAGACTTCAAGGCGCCAAAACTAGTAGGAAAATTCACAATGAGTGCCTTTGCTTTGGAAGAATTTCTTATTGATCATTAGGCACACTTTGGAGTTGATATGTATTTCCTTTACTTCCATGTACTCAATTCATCATAATTATTGTCAAAGACTTCTCCAAGTTGATTGATAACATGCTTCTTGATGTTAAGATCCTTCATTCACTCCTTCTTCTTAGATCTAGGTGCTCATGATGGTGGGAAATTACATGAAGGGCACCTAAGGTTCAAGATAGGTTCATTCCACTCATCTAACTTTCAATCATTGTAGTTAATTTCAAAAGACATCATCCAAAATGAGAAACGTCCAAGACTTGTCATTGTAAGTTGATTTCCTTCAAGGTCCCAATACAAGGTTCTTTTGAAGGAAAAGAGCACCTAGGCTTATGGGGCTCAATTTGATGTATTTATTGAAAGCTCAAGGTGAATTGATGCTTATTGAAAATGCCACTTAGTCCTTCATTTACATTATAGGCACCATTTCCTATTGACTTATATACTCCTCCTCATGCTAGGGCACCTTAATGAAGTGGTTTAGACAATAGATGCACTTCACTTACTAGAGGCTTGTTCTCCTTCCACCTTAGGTGCACTTTTATGGTGGAATAGGTGTCAATGGGCACCTTGTCTTAAATGAATGCTCTCTCCAAATTGGGCACCCTTTTGAGGCTTTATGAGTTGCAAATTGCGCCTTAACCCTTCATTCTTGTTGCTCAATGTTTGAATGTTTAAGAAAGTCTCCTTTAGGCAATCATCTTAATGATTTTTTCTCAAGGCGCAATCGTCCTAATGACTTGGATATTCATCCTAGTGTTTCAGGATATCAGGCTACCAGATTTAGTCATTTTTAGGATCTCAAACATAAAGAATAACATGATGATTGATTTTTTTGTATTGCATATAGTTGACATTGTATGCTACTCCTAAAGAATATTAATATTTTCTATTCAACATGACGATTCATTTTTTTTTAAATACAACTTTTATCTTTTAGTTCCAAAATGAGGTTTAGGTGATACTTGAATAATAGTAGCTAGCTTATTGGATCAATAAACATCCTATGTAATACAATTGGACATTAAATATTTGAAGTAGCTATCTACAAATATCCATTCAAACATGGATTTATAATGCAAGTATGGACGCCATCAATAAAAAAGATTTGTATTAACCAAATATCCATATAAGCATACATCAATATCTATCGATATAAGTATAACATATATACAAAATAGCCATATAGGCTTACAAGAATGCCTTATAGGCATACAGTGTTAACTATATACAATACAAAATATATGTCCACAAATGCCATATAGGCATACAACAAAGGAACACAATAAAAAATCATTCCCCTCTAGCTGGTGAAGAGAATAGATCACAGGTAGCCTTTTATCTTCTAGGGGATGGAGACGCGCATGTGGGTGGTCTACTACGAACCCAATGTCTGCTCCTATTTAGTTCTTCTTGCATCTTTAGCTGTTACAATAAAAAGTATAGACATTAATATATAGAAACTACATGTTATAAAAAATGAAATATTTAACAAAATAATCACTTACCGCTACCATATAATCTATCTCCTCACTTGCCTCAGTAGCAGGAATAGGCCATGGTGATGTCATGTCCTATAGAAACCATCCAGATAGAAATTAAACTTCAAGTCAATAATCTTTTAATTTTTCAAAAATAAACAACTATAACAATGAATGTAAATTGAAATTTACTAATCTACCTCATACCCCTGTCAATGCTATGAAGCTATGAATCGCAGAGGTCACACCATGCTCCATTGCCCTATGAACATCGGGAGGTGTCATCGTAGCCTGCATCATCTAGAAATAAAACAACATTATTCAATTATGAAAACTATAATAGTGATGTAAATCATGGCTCCTAACATACACACATGTTCATCTAAACATAGAAGTACACACAATAAAGCACACAAGTCACATACAAAAATCTAGTAAGTACAATTCATTCATTAAACTATTTATTTTATTACCTCCGTGAAGCTTTGAAGTCCACCATCGCTGGCAGGTGTTGCTGTGAAATCTCCAATATTAACCTATTCAACATCCAAAATTAGATATTAGAATACCATTCATATAACGATGCTATTCACATGTAATATTTATAATTGTTTACTAGTTACATATCCCGATAGTAGATGATCTAGTGTAATATGTAGGTGGAGAACCACTAAAAACTACATCAAAGCTATGACCTTGAAATTTTATTAAAATCATCAAACTAAATTAGTTAATCTTTCATTTCAAAAAAAAAATTTAATAAATTAAATTCAATAAACTTGCTAATATTTACCTGAGTATCAAGGCCGAAAGTCTCACTCAGGAGGGTATCTGTCATCACCATCTTCTCAGCTACAGATGTAGCCTGTGTACCTGCATCCTGACTATCCATGGGGTCATAACCATAAGATAATCCACAAGTCTGACAAGCATGGGGTGGGACCCTACTCCTCGCACTATCTCCCAACGCACTTTGTGCTGCAGGACTGGCATGCTCTATGATGCTCCAGGTCAAGACACTAATGGATTGAAGTGTATCGACCTCAACACTCTCCTTCACAATGGAAGAGATAGAAACATGCTCATGGGCTGGTCTGTTGATTACTTGTCTCACTACCCACTGTGGGCCAAGACATGCCCCTGGTCTATCTTGTGCTAACCCCCCACCTCTACCCTAGAAGTCCTGCATATCAAAATAGTTTGGCACTTTATTGAGGACAAACTCGCAGTAGAGTTTCCTCAAAAAGTATTGCAGGACCTCATTATTATTGCATGGAGGATGGTCAAAAACTATCCACCACCTCTGCCCAAAATTGTCCCTTATCGCTTGGTTGTTGCACCAATGGATAGAGAACCTCTTGCATGTAATGGGTGGAGGTTGATTTGTTTGTGGGTTTGTGAAAATTGAACACAAGTCTAATTTTGTAATTTGTAATTTTTTCACATCTTGGTATGATAGCTTGTCTGCATAATAATCTCTAAACTCTCTCCTCTTATCCATCCAACTAGTTATTTGCTTGCTAATTGAATCTACATTTGATAACATAGATTCAAGAGATTCAGCAAGCATGGACCTATGCAAGGTTGAAGTGGAAGGATCTTTCAACCTTGCAATTATATCTTCAATTTCTTTTTTGTTGTTTTCAATTTGCCCCATTATGTTTTCTTTAGTTCTAGGGGCATGTCGAGGAATGGATGGAGGAGGTTGTTGTTCTGTAGGATTTTGTGGATTTTGAGGAGGAGGAGGAGGAGGTGCATTAACATTTCCTAACAATTAATGAAATATACATCAAAAAATAACTCAAACCTACCTATTTAGAAGCAAATTCAAACAAAAAGATAAATAAACTCACTCCTTTGGCATGCTCAATGTCGTGGCAGCATTTTGGCGATGAATCGATAAGATTTTTGTGTTGAATTGAGGAATCAAAAACACGAGCGCGCTTCCTAGGGTTTGCAGACCACATGAATAGTGGAGAAAAAAGAAATGAAATGAAATGAGATGAGTTTTTTTTTTAATTTATGATAGGTGATAACGCGCTCGCGTTTTGTATTATTTTTTTTTAAAATAATTTGGCCACTTTTTGGCTGCCCATCTTTTTGCACTTACCCAAAGGTGCTATCGAAGGTGAGATAGGCACAAATATTTATGGATCAATCTATAATAGGACAAAATGTGAGCACGTTATAATGTGAACGCATTATAACGTGCTCAAGTTTTGTCCTGCTTTAGAAATGGTAAAAAAGCCTAGACCCCCATGATCCAGGCCCACATGCTCTATTTTCATGCTGATTATGCACGTGTTTTGACAAAAAAGAAGTGCTTTCATGTTGTTGGGAAGTTCACATACACATTTTACAAATTCTACCACCTTTACATGATCTTTCCACCACCTTTTCTTCTTTGCCAACTTGAGAAGGAGGAAATAACATAGTTGTCACATCAAATTTGATATATAGCTATTCAAGTTTCAATTTTTGTAGTGTTGCAGTGTTAATTGTGATTCAATTTTAAGAATTTAACATTATAGATTGGTTAATAGTATTGTTGTTACTAATTATATTTGAGTGTTATTCAATTTAATATTGAAAAGGAAGCAAGTGGTGAAAAACTTAAATTGTTGAGGAGTTTGATGCAAGAAGAAAAAAACACTACATAATTGGGTACTCTCTCCATTCAAATCTCCATTTTTTGTATGTCAAGTCTTTACATGCATGTTCTTTACATTTTCCTTAATTTTATTTGAATTACTTTCTCATGCTTTATCATACATGTTTATATCACTTGTATCCAGTATGCATAATAAAAGACTATGTATACATATCTTGTGTTTATATGATAGACTATGTGTTAAATTAGTTCATGGTATGCATAATAAAAGATATCTCAAAGGTCAACATTACTTAAATAGACACATTCCCAATCAAGAAAGTAGCCTACAATCTCACATGATGCCATGTATATTTTCTACACTTGGGTTCTTCAATAATTATGTGTAATAAATAGACCTTAACATACCATTACAATCCCACTATTATCTTGTCATATTAACAAGTTAAAATAAAAATGAATAGGTGCTAAGATCATACAAGTATGCTTTGTACCTATTTTGGTTGAGTGACATTTACTCTTTTACATGATGATTGTATGTATTTTTACTATGAAGGGTTAAATGATGTATATTTTAGTTATTTGTATGGATTCATTTCTTAGGAACTAATATTGGTCTCTTTATCATGCTACAGACAAATTCTCTATCATGCTGAGGAAATGATCAAGAATTAAACCAACATAGGAAGAGATAGAAGCTAAGAATGCAAAGAAAACACCGACTATGAGGGAACTTTGTGAGAAGAGGAAATTGGACATGATAAATGAAGACATGCCAATTGAAGAGTAACCACAACCATCACAAAGAGATATGGTATTGGTGGAAAAAAGAGAATGAATGCAAAAACTTCATGCTATGAGAGATTTGAATACCATAGTTGGAGACATGTCCTCTACTGCAAATCAACATGTAGGGACACCATCTACCGCATCTTAAGTTGAGAGTACATCATCACTCACATGTGATGAAGGAGGTACACCATCATTCTCACCTCAACCTCAAGGTATGTCATCTATTCCATCTTCGATCGAAGGTATGCCATCTAGCCCATCTCATTTAAATGTTGATGAAATTCCTAAAGCCATCTAGCCCATCTCATTTAAATGTTGATGAAATTCTTAATGTTGAGATGAATTTACCTAACTTAACACCACCTAGAATTTTGCATAGAAAGCCAAAGTATTTGATTGGTATTGATGAGAATATTTTGTAGCCAATGGAAGGTAAGATTCCAAAATGCACTTGTAGAAGATATGCTCATAAGACTTGGAGGTTGTTCTTTGAAAAGTTAAATGAGACTACAAGATGTCAACTATTCATTGAAATGATGCAAAGTATAAAGTATAGGTCCATCATGAAGATTCTTGGGTTGAGAACATCAGACGCTTCAAGTAAAAAATCTATTGTCAAGAATCTAATGAGTGCATATGAGAGTGTGGGTAACACCTCACACACAAAAGATAGTAATGCAACACAGCATGTGATTACATTGACTATAGTAAGTAGTCAAATGAGGAAAGCTCACCACATTAGAAAGACGATTCAAGAATTGAGAATTAATAGGAAAACTTTATCAAGAGCTATTGGAAGACACAAAAGAATTGAGGACACTAATGCCAATGAATTATGGGTGTTCTCGGGGAGACTACCACGAAAAGATAAACCAATTGTTGAAGCATTGTGATCACTAATTGAAGACTTTTGGAAGAATTACACAAGGGTATCTCCAAATCAAAGGGAAGTGGTAAGAAGGAGAATCGGTAGTTGGAACCGTGAGCCACATCCAAAGTATTTTTTGGATGAGACTCAAACATAGTTTTATGGTAAATTTGTAGAGAAGTATCCTCAAATTAAAAATTTTTAAAGATATTTTGAAATGCTCAAACCTTTCTATGTCAAGATAAATCACACATGCACTACTCGTTGTTGTAGATTACATATTGAATTTTCTAAGCATTTTGATGTTTATAGGTCTATATGTTTAGATTTGTATACTAACAATGTTTTCTAGGGTTGTGGCATACATGCCCCACCAACATCTTCAAGAGACTTCATATCAAGAATTTTATGTGAAAGAGAGGACGATCAAATAGTCTACAAGAAATTATGGTTGGATGGCACATGTCATCATTACAGTGACTTGCAACGTTTGCCAATATGTGAACATATGGAAAGAACACGTGGTTGGAAACGTAGTAGAGTTTGACAAGTGTAAAATAGTGGCATAGAATAGAAAAGATGGTAAAGAAGCAAAGAGGTGTGAATTGGTTATTGAAAAGATTCTAGTGTATCAGTTTATGCCTATATTTCGTGACAGCATAGTGTGTGAGTATGCAAGACATGCCCATATAGATCGATGGTTGAACTTACAATTCAAGTTATGCAAGGATAAATTTCTAGTTGGTAGCATTATTTCAGTTGTCAACTTTGTAGAGAACTACAGTCTATAGCCACAGCTTGAGGTGCAATCACAATATTACAACTCCCCACAGGTTTCTATATTTGTGCACATCACATTTAATCATGTGAATGATAGTACAGAGGATGATAGAAACATCATAATGGAGTATCATTTCTATATCAATGATGATCGTACGTATTCTACGGAGTTCGTACAAGGTTGCTTTCAGGTGTTCTACAATGATTTGGCTAGAAGGGGCATATCGTTTAGTCACCATATCATATGGTTGGATAATTGTGTGTCATAATTCAAAAACTCATGAAATTTCTATTGGCTGAACATGAGGCATAATTTTATAGGTATTCAACATATGTGGAACTTTTGTGAGGCTAGGAATGGAAAGGGGGAGCATGATGGTGCAAGAGCATGTATCAAAGAGCCATAGCACGAGAAGAGTTAAAGTATAAAGACAATGCAAAGTTGACAGATGTAAAATTGATCGTCGAGTGGTGTAATGCTTCCATGGGTCTAGGTAATGAAGGTAAGTCTTCAGTTCGTAGATTATTTTGGTTGATAGATGATACTAACATTGCACCATATGAGGACTGTTCTACACTGACAGGATCAAGTGAGATGCACTCTTTCAGAAGCTCAATTCTAGGTTCATGGAGTATCCATATGCAAAATATGTCATACTTTTGTTCTTCCTATACAATTCAAGCCTGGGATGAGTGCGAGTCAAAGGAGTGGGTTGATGAATGATAGTTAAGTTATCTTAGCCCACTTGACACGTATCGACCCCCGATGACACTAGAACTAACACAGATGGAATCATTAGTTGAATTTGACCACATATCAGATCTAGTTCAACCAGGTAATATATCTATTTACATAGTTTTTGAAATTCCTAATGTCATCTTACTTTGTAATGTTTTTATACTATTGACTAATTTCATCTAATTTGCTACACATATCAATGTAGGGCATGTATATGCAGTTATTATAGATGAAGATAACGAAGAGGGAACGGATTATTACTTGTGTCATTGTGTTGAGGCCAAAAAGAAATTGGAGGCCCCAATTACAGATGGAGAAAACATTGAATACCCAACAGGCTCAGTGGTTATTACTAGAACATGGCTTAGAAGGTACCAACATAAGAGTGTTAATGTTTGGTTGTTTCAGGACTTTGACACGCATCGGAAGATTCTTCATTACTCAAACCTTGTCGTGGCATCTAATGTTTATTTGATATAATATTAGGGTAGACCTTTGAACAAGACCTTGTGGAAGGTGCGTGAGCCTGACCATGAAGCAATACTTGACACAATAAAGAGTAGAATAGACCCGGATGGTTCATTAGAGTAATTTGTAAGTATTTACATTGATTTTGTAAAGTCATGTTACATTGAGTTGTAAGTATGCACATTAATTTGTAAGGTTTGTCTTTTTTTATTTGCTACAACATTTTTACACATATACACAATTTTAAATCATCATGTTATGCTTCATGGGGTTAGACCTAAGTGATGGATGAAGTTGATCCTAAGAATAATGTATAAAATCTAGGTACATTTGCAAAGGGGTGTAACTTTCATCTTGCTCCTGATGCGACCAAACTGACTATTCCAATGTGTCTAGATGGGTACATTTATGCTAGGCATGGTCCTATTTTTCACCCAAACATGCCGAAACAGTCTGAGCTACATTGTATCGACGATATCCCTGAAGAGTCCAAAGTGCAAAAAAGCAGCAATCTTTGACGAGATGTTACTAAAAAATTGTGTCACTTAGAAACATTCTGTCTATGGTAATGTGATCATGTAGAGTCCCTCTACAATAACCACTCTTGGTTTTTTATATCTCTGAGGCATTTGCCTGTGGTGAAAGGTTTTCTACTGCCCCAAAAATCGTCAGAAGGAGGTAGTGTAAAGTTGCAAAGGGGTGTAACTTTCATCCTACTCCTAATGCAACCAAACTAATAGTTCCAACATGTCCAAATGGGTATGTTTAGGCTAGGTAAGGTCCTATTTTGCACCCAAACATGCCGAAACAGTCTGATCTACATTATACCAACGATATCCCTGAAGAGTCCAAAGTGCAAAAAGGTAGCAATCTTTGACGCATTGTTACTCAGAAATTATGTCACTTAGATACATTTCATCTAAGGAAACATGATCATGTAGGGTCCCTCTACAATAGCCTCTCTCAGTTTTTATATCTTTGAAGCATTTGCCCATGGTGAAAGGTTTTCTGTTGCCCCAAAAATTGTTAGAAGGAGGTAGTGTAAAGTTGCAAAGGGGTGTAATTTTTGTTATTCTCCTTGTGTGGCCAAACTCACACTTCCAACACATCGGGATGGGTACGTTTAGGCTATGCATAGTCCTATTTTGCATCCAAACTTGTCAAAACAGTTCGAGCTACATTGTACTAGCGATATCCCTGAAGAGTCCAAAGTGCAAAAAGGTAGCAATCTTTGACAAGATGTTACTCAGAAACCATGTAACTTAGATACATTCCGTCTAAGGTAATGTGATCATGTAGGGTCCCTCTACAATAACCTCTCTTAGTTTTTTATATCTCTAAGGCGTTTATGTATGGTGAAAGGTTTTCTACTGCCCCAAAAATTATCAGAAGGATGTAGTGTAAAGCTGCAAAGGGGTGTAACTTTTGTTCTTCTCCTCATGTTGCCAAACTGAAAGTTATAGTGCATCTGGATGGGTACATTTAGGCTAGGCATGGTCCTATTTTGCACCCAAACATGTCGAAATAGTCTGAGCTACATTGTACCGATGATATCCCTAAAGAGTCCAAAGTGCAAAAAGGCAGCAATCTTTGATGAGCTATTACTCAAAAATTGTGTCACTTAGATACATTATGTCTAAGGAAACACGATCACATAGGCTCCCTCTATAATAACCTCTCTCAGTTTTTTATATCTCTAAGGCATTTTCCCATGGTGAAAGGTTTTCTACTGCCCCAAAAATCATCAGAAGGAGGCAGTATAAAGTTGCAAAGGGGTGTAACTTTTGTTCTTCTCCTTGTGTGGCCAAACTGAAAGTTCTAACGTGTCTAGATGGGTATGTATAGGCTATGCATAGTCTTGTTTTACACCCAAACATGCCAAAATAGTCTGAGGTACATTGTACCGACAATATCCTTGAAAAGTCCAAAGTGCAAAAAGGCAGCAATCTTTGATGAGCTATTACTCAGAAACCGTGTCACTTAGATACATTCCGTCTGAGGAAACATGATCATGTAGGGTCTCTATACAATAAACTCTTTTTTTTTTTTATATCTCTGAGACGTTTGCCCATGGTGACAGGTTTTCTGCTACCCCAAAAATTGTCAGAAGGAGCTAGTGTAAAGTTACAAAGGGGTGTAACTTTTGTTCTTCTCCTTGTGTGGCCAAAATGATAGTTCCAATGCATCTAGATGGGTACATGTAGGCTAGGGATGGTCCTATTTTGCACCCAAACATGCCGAAACAGTCTGAGCTACATTGTACTCGTGATATCCCTGAAGAGTCCAAAGTGCAAAAAGGTAGCAATCTTTGATGAGATGTTACGTAGAAACTATGTTACTTAGATACATTCTATCTAAGGAAACGTGATCACGTAGGGTCCCTCTACAATAACCTCTCTCAGTTTTTAATATCTTTGAGGACTTTTCCCATGGCGAAAGGTTTTCTGCTGCCCCAAAAATCATCAGAAGGAGGCAGTGTAAAGTTGCAAAGGGGTGTAACTTTTGTTCTTCTCCTCGTGTGGCCAAACTGACAGTTCCAACGCATCTGGATGGGTACATTTAGGCTAGGCATGGCCCTATTTTGTATCCAAACATGTTGAAACAATCCAAGCTACAAACACTAACTAGTCTTCAATCTTCAAACACTACAAATACCATGATATCCTACATAAAGTTGTCTTTTAGCCTTTTATAAAAGCATACCCATCAAATTCAACCACATAGAGATGATTGTTTATATTCTAAATTCCTTTTAAATACTGACCTTCCAATCCTTTTTCCCACCCTCATACCAATTAAATATGACCTTCGATTATGATATGGCGCTCGAGCTTATGAGAGTTTACCAGAGACGTCGGTTGAGTTAGGTTGAAGGGCTGGTGAACTAATGACTTAAAGATGCTTTAGTATGTTGATTTAAGTGATAGTAACTTGTGATTATAAGTCAATATTAAATTAAAACAAAAGTGCATTTTACACACAACAAGCAATTGAGGGTTTTAAAGTCTAATGAAAAGTAGATTCTTTTTAGGGTTTAATGCCCAATATGTAAACCCTAACTACCAATAAGAAAGACTTAAACATTCTATCTTTCATCAAGAGATATCTAGGACATTTAAGAGACCTCAGGGACATCAGAAGAAAGACATTAGAGTATGACACTTAACATAGGCTTAGGGTTCTAAAACATGAACAACTTGACATTCAAATCAAACTCATGACTCCCCTTGATAAATATAACTCTCCTTGACGATGACATTGAATTATGATTATGAAAGATTATGTCTTCTCTAACTTCTTATTACATGAACAAAACAACATCCACCATAAATATGAACCTTGCATCATATCAACCTTCCAAGATAGACCTTATCATGAAAACCATATTCACAACAAAACCTTGCATAAACATAACCACATCCACCATGAACATGAACCTTGCATCATATGAACAATGTTTGTCTTGTGCATCATCAACATGAATTGAGAGACCTTATCATGAAAACCATATTCACAACATCATGCACCTCATGACCATCACCTACCTTGAATCATAGTATCACCTTATCAACATCATGGCATCAACGTTGACATCAATGACAAATAATCTTGACCCTTTGAATTCAATGACAACCTTGAACCTTGATTGTTGATGACTTATGGAAGCCTATAGCCCCAATGTTATGTTGCATACTAAAATTAGGTAAGACTCAATGTACTCTCATAACCTCACCTTATATGCAAGAGGAATGACATTTAATAACCACAATGGTCATCAGGTGCTCATAAGCATATGATTTTAACTATCTTATTCAAAACAACAAACATACTCTTTGCATCCCAATATGGTATAATAACAAGAAATCAAGAAATATTTTCAATTAACCAACTCATAAAGAATATGGATCAGCATGCTCATTTGAATATTTTCAATTGAGCAACTCATAAAGAATATGAATATTTTCTATTCAACATAATGATTCATTTTTATTTTAAATACAACTTTTATCTTTTAGTTCCAGAATGAGGTTTAGGTGATACTTGAATAACAATAATGGGCTTATTGGATCAACAAATATCCTATGTAATACAATTGGACTTTAAATATTTGAAGTAACCATCTACAAATATCCATTCAAACATGGATTTATAATGCAAGTATGGATGCCATCAATAAAAAAGATTTGTATTAACCAAATATCCATATAGGCATACATCAATATCTGTTAATATAAGTGTAACATATATACAAAATAGCCATATAGGCATACAATGTCAACTATATGCAATACAAAATATATGTCCACAAATGCCATATACGCATACAACAAAGGAACACAATAAAAAGTCATTCCCCTCTGGCTAGTGAAGAGAATAGATCACGGGTAGCCTTTTCTCTTCTAGAGGATGGAGATGCGTATGTGGGTGGTCTACTATGAACCCGAGGGCTACTCCTCCTATTTAGTTGTTCATGTAGCTGTAGTTGTTACAATAAAAAGTATAGACGTTAATATATAGACATTACATGTTATAAAAAATGAAACATTTAACAAAATAATCACTTACCGCTACCATATAATCTATCTCATTTGCCTTAGTAGCATGATTAGGCTGTGGTGATGTCATGTCCTATAGAAACCATCTAGATAGAAATTAAGCTTCAAATAAATAATCTTTTGATTTTTCAAAAATAAACAACTATAACAATGAATGTAAATTGCAATTTACTAATCTACCTCATACCCCCATTAATGGCATGGATCTATGAATCGCAGAGGACACACCATGCTCCATTTCCCTATGAACATTGGGAGGTGTCTTCATAGCCTACATCATCTCGAAATAAAACAACATTATTCAATTTTGAAAACTATAATAGTGATGCAAATCATGGCTCCTAACATACACACACATTCACCTAAACATGGAAGTACACACAATAAAGCACACAAGTCACATACAAAAATCTAGTAAGTATAATTCATTCATTAAACTATTTATTTTATTACCTCCGTGAAGCTTTGAAGTCCACCATTGCTGATAGGTGTTGCCATGAAATCTCTAATATTAACCTATTCAACATCCAAAATTAGATATTAGAATACCATTCATATAACAATGCTATTCACATGTAATATTTATAATTGTTTACTAGTTACATACCCTGACAATAGATGATGTAGTGTAATATGTAGGTGGAGAACCACTGAAAACTGCATCAACACTATGACCCTAAAATTTCATTAAAATCATCAAAATAAATTAGTTAATCTTGCATTTCAAAAATTAAATTTAAAAAAGTAAATTCAATGAACTTGCTAAGATTTACTTGAGTATCAAGCCTGAAAGTCTCACTCAGGAGGGCATCTGTCATCACCATTTGCTAAACTGCAGATGTAGCCTGCGCAACTGCGTCATGACTATCCATGGGGTCATAACCACATGCTGGCCCACAAGTCTGACAAGTATGGGGTGGAACTGTACTCAAACTCTCCCTCGACCCATGCTGTGGTGTAGGACTAGCATGTTGTAAGATGCTTTGGGTCAAGGCAGTAATGTACTGAAGTGTCTTGACCTCAACACTCTCCTTCACAATGGAAGGGATCGAAACGTGCTAAAAAAATATTGCGGGACCGCATTATTGTTGCATGGAGGATGGTCAAAAACCATCCACCACCTCTGCACAAAATTGTCCCTTATCACTTGGTTGTTACACCAATGGATAGGGAACCACTTGCATGTAAGGGGTAGAGATTCATTTGTTCATGGGTCTATGAAAATAGAACACAAGTCGAGTTTTGTAATTTGTTCCTTTTTCACTTGTTCATATGATAACTTGTCAGCATAATACTCTCTAAATTCTCTCCTCATTTCTGTCCAACTAGTGATTTGCTTTCTTATTAAATCTACATTTGATAACATAGATTCAAGGGATTGAGCAAGCATGGATCTATGCAAGGTTGAAGTTGTAGGTTCTTTCAACCTTGCAATTATGTCCTCAATTTGTTTCTTATTAGTTTCAATTTGTGCCATTATATTTTCTTGTGTTCCAGGGGCACATTCAAGAATAAATGGAGGTGTTTGTGGTTGGGGTTCTTCTTCAGTAGGTATTTGGTGTTCAGTTGTTGGAGGATTTTGTAGATTTTTAGGAGGAGGAGGTACATTATCAACTCCTGTAAATTTAAGAAATTTACATCAAAAACTATTTTAACCTACCTATTTAGCAACAAATTCACACAAGAAAGCAAATAAAACTTACTTCTTCGATTTCTTTGATGTTGTGGCAGCATTTTGATGATGAATCGATGAGAAATAGCTGACAATTAGACCTTAGATAATGCGAGTGCACTCCTTTCTTTCTTCAAGACATGGGTTTCTTGGAATTTGCTGTGAAATAATGAAATAGAACGCTACTTTTTTTTATATATAACAACACATAACATGCTCGTGTTATAATGCGAGCGCATTATGACTTGGTGTAGGCTTGGCAACACCAAGCCATAATGCGTGTACGTTATAAGGTGCTCGCGTTATTTCTATTTTTTTTAAAAAAAGTTGGCCACTTTTTGGCCCCCAAAGTTTTGCACCCACCCTATATGGATCTTTTCATTTATTAGAATCTCTTGTTCCATTTGTCTTTTTGATGGATGTTGCATATCTCCTAATCCCTGAAGGGATAATAGAGGAGGAACTTCAGAATAACTACCATTCCCTCATGGATGAGTTGATACTTTAGTATTTTCCATATCCACTTCTAATGTAGCAATAATCTCATCATAGTCCAAATAGTCATCCTCTACCTCTATTGTATTTTGTTCCATCAAATTATTATCAGTATGCTAAGGGAAAGGATTAGTGAAGATTTGTATGTTTTGATTCCTGTTAGTTAGTCCAGACAACTAAGAGGGGGGTGAATCAATTGTCCCACAATTTATAACCTTTTCTATTTTTAAACTTCTTTAATAACTTTTAATCAGATAAACATTAAAGCATGAATCAATAACACAAGAGTATAATTAAATAGAAGACACATAACACCAAAATTTTTATGTGGAAACTTGGTTAAGGGAAAACCATGGTGGGGGTTAACCCATAAGATTTGTACTCTATTAAATGTACTTAGATGAAAAGAGAAGGCACATGCCTTCAGGTTCACTACCCAGAGCTCACTACTTAAGAGAAGCTCACTGCCTACAGAATTTGTGTTTAGTACAGAAAGAATTAACTTATAAATAGCATCTACTTCATACCTTGTTCACTTACATTGAATGCTTACAAAACTTCTTCTCTACCCCATATACTTCTTCTCTACTTCTTCATCCTTGATATCTCTTGTTCTTCTGCTTCTCCTCTGCTCTTCTCTACCTTTGATCCTTTCTTTGGATTTTATTATTTTTGCACAAGCATGATTTTCCATACTTTAACTACACACCTTTATATGCTTCATCAACCTTGGAATAAACATCAAGATCAGCTTGACTTAACGCAGATAACTATACTATCAGCCAAACATACCTGAGACTTGAATCTACCTCCAACAACACGCCACACTCCATAAAATTGCTCTTAGATCATTCATAACATACTTGAATCATTCGGTCAACCAAGACTAGGAAGAACTGCAACATCAAGAGGGAAATCTTCAATAGTGAGCTCAAACTTCAATGTGGACCTTCAACATAGTAGTCACACAATCCAGAGACCTCCACAAACACATTGAATTCAACAAAAACATCCGCACTCCTCCAAATCATCAGAATCACTTGCATCTTCCTCGGGAACCTCAAGAACACTATTTGCCATGACTGTCACATTAGAAAGACTACTTGTGGACCTCTAAACCACAAACCACATGAATGGATAATATACACCGACTTCCCAAATATGCCTCTTAATCTGTAGATCATCTGTTGACATATCCGAAATAATTTGGACCTCTTTCTTGTCACTTTGTCTTTTCTGAACACTAGAAAACTGATTCAACTCAGATGGCCATAGCTTCTTCAAATCTTCATGTGAACCCTTCAAAACTTAATTGGAGGTTCTTCAGACAATCCTCTACTCAACCATATGGTCTGTATACAATGATCCTGATTAATTTTCTCAATATCCTCAATAATCCAGTCTTCTATACAGGCAGCAAAATAGGATATAGTTGACACCAATGGAAACAAGGATATGTTGACATCAATGACAACATCACTTAGGCACATATTTGCAACAATCTCCCCCTTTGTCATTGATGGAAACATATGATGTGAAAAACTGATTTGACCATCAAGATAAGACCTTCTCCCCCTTTCTCTTATCACCTCTACAATTACTTTCTTCACTGCTTCCCCTTTCATCAGCAACTAGTTTTTCAGATGAAGTTCTCTCCCTCTTTGACATCAATGGCAAAGGGCACATATTTGTAATCTTTTTACCTTTTTGTTTCAGACTGATCCCAAAATTTTTGTACTGACTACTCACCCTAAGTAGTATCTCCTTAACATCAATTTGGATCACAAGATATGACTGTGAATTCCACTAGACTGATGCACCTTAATGCAACTTAGTTCTGATCAGGAGGGGTAATAACCCCTAACTTCTCTCTGAGATACTCAGAAGTATCCTTTAGAAGAGGCTTAGTGAAAATATCCACAATCTGATCCTTTGAAGATACAAACTCCAACTTGACTTCATTCTCATTTACCTTCTCTCTTAAGAAATGAGACTTGATGGATATATGCTTTGTCTTTGAATGCAACATTGGATTCTTTGAGATACTTATTGCACTTGAATTATCATAAAAGATTATGACAGACTTCTCAAACACAATTCTAATGTCTTTCAACATTTGCTTCATCCACAAAACTTGAGTGCAATTGTTTGCTACTGCTATATAGTCTACCTTTGCTATAGATAGGGAAATTGACTCCTACTTTTTTCTTAGCCAAGAAACCAATCTACTTCCCAAGAAGAATGCACCACCACTAGTGCTTTTTCTGTCATCCACATCTCCTACCCAATCAACATCTATATATGCATGTATAGTGAAGTCATTATCCTTTGGATACCATAATCCATAATCAATTATCCCTTTGAGATATCTAGAAAATTCTCTTGACTACTACAACATGGGATTCTTTAGGATCAACTTGGAATCTAGTGACAAGTCTAATTGCATTCATTATATTAGGTCTAGTCTGAGTCAGATGGAGTAGTCCTCTAATCATTGATCTATACCTTTTTTGATTTGCCTTAGGGGAGTCATTATCTTTACTCAACTTGCATCCGGTTACCATAGGTGTACCTATTGGCTTTGAGTCTTCCATTCCAAACTTCTTCAACAATTCTTTCACATACTTGGATTGAGATATGAAGATACCTTTATCTAACTGAGTGATTTGCAGACCTAAGAAGAAATTCATCTCACCAAACATGGACATCTCAAATTCACTTTGCATCTAATGAACAAATGTTTTGCACATGCTCTCATTTCCACCAAAAATGCTATCATCAACAAATACTTCAACAATCAGAATGTTCTCATGATCAATCTTGAGGTAAAGATTACTGTCAGCAGTGCCTTTGTTATATCATAGCTTTAATAGATACTTATCTAATCTTGCATACCAGGCTCTTGTGGCTTGTTTGAGTCAATATAATGCTTTCCTCAACCTGCAAACCATATCTTTCTGATCAGACAATTGAAATCCTTCTGGTTGCTCAATATAGACTTCTTCTTCTAGTTCTCCATTTAGGAATGCTGACTTTACATCCATCTAATAGACCTTGAAATCTTTATAAGCAACAAATGCAAGAAATAGTCTAACTACCTCTATTCTTTCTATAGGAGCAAAAGTTTCTTCAAAAACAATTCCTTCCACTTGAGAATATCCTTTACACACTAACCTTGCCTTGTTTCTTACAACTTCACCATCTTCATTTAGTTTGTTCCAAAAGACCCATTTAGTTCTAATCACATTTTTGTCCTCAGGTCTAGAAACAAGATCCCAAGTGTGATTCTTTTCAATTTGAATTAATTCTTCTTCCATTTCTTTTATCCAATTTTCATCATTGCAGGCTTCACTTACTAATTTTGGTTCAATCTTTGAAATCAAACAAATTTCTTCTTGATCTTCAACAATTCTTCTTCTAGTTTGAACACCTTTATTTCTGTCTCCTATGATCTGATTTTTCAAGATGATTGATCCTTACATACCTAGGAGTTTTGGGATCTGCTTGAACTTCTATTTCTTGAACTTGTTCATCAACTTTTGCATTATCCTCTTGTGTCACTAAGCTTTCCGGATCAATCTAGATCTGAGTCTGGGTTAGAATTTGCCTTCCTTGACTTGTATTTTCATCTTGGTCATTTGAATCATATCTGCAAGACCTAGAATCTTCTTCTTTGCTCTCATCAACTCTGACATTAGCACTTTCAACAATTTTTTTCAACCTCTTGTTAAAGCATCAGTATGCTTTGCTTTGAGTAGAGTAACCCAAAAAAATTCCTTCATCACTTCTTGGTTCAAATTTACCTAGATCCTCATCTCTTTTGATATAGCATTTACTACCAAAAATTCTTAAATATATTATAGTAGGAGGATGACCAAACTAGAGTTCATAAGGATTCTTACTAGAATTACCTTTGATCTGCACCCAGTTAAGAGTGCAGACAACAATACTCATAGTTTCTCTCCAATATACTTGTGGAACATTTGTTTCCATCATCATGGCTCTGTCAGCTTCTTGAATAGTCTGGTTCTTGCTTTCCACAACTCCATTTTGCTGAGGAGTCCTAGGAGCAGATAACTATCTTCTTATTCCTTGCTTTTCATAGAATGTATCAAACTCACCAGAGGTAAACTCTCCACCTCTATTAGATCTTAGACACTTTATCTTCACACCAATCTCATTTTCCACCATAACTTTAAACACTTTGAATTTGTCAAGAGCTTTTGATTTTTCTTTTAAGAAAGTTACCCACATCATCTAGGAGTAATCATCAATCAGAAACATAAAATATCTATCTCCTTGCACACTCCTAATTCTAGTAGGACCACATAGATCAGTATGCACAAGTTCCAATCGCCCACTTGAAAATTGTTCTTTATTTTTAAATGATGTTTTGTTCTGTTTACCCAATTGACATTCTATACACATGCTATCAAGTTTCACAACTCTTGGAAGATCTCTCACAGCCTGAGTAGAACTTATCTTGACAATGTTATCAAAATTCACATGACACATTCTCCTATGCCACAACCAACTCTGATCTATCTATGCAATCAAACAACTTTTACCAAAACTACTTAATTGAAAGATGTTACCTCTAGTTTGTGTACCAGATGCAATTTCAGTTCTAGAGCTTTCCAAGATTCTACATTTACCATCCTTGAATCAGAGATCATAACCCTTCTTAACCAACTGTCCAACATTGAGAAGATTATGCTTTAGTCCTTCCACATATAAAACATCATTTGTGTTATTCTTACCATCAAAAGAGATAGATCCTCTGCCATAGATTCTACCAGTTGAGTTGTCTCCAAATTTCACAAATCCACCTTCATAATTTTAAAATCTTACAAACATGCTTTTATCACCAGTCATATGATGAGAACATCCACTATCAATCACCCATTCATCCTTTTCAACAACTTGAGCAGCCAAGGCACTTTCCATATTTACACAACTAGTAGATTCAATAGACACTGAGTCTTCTTCTTTGATATCAATGAATACCAAATCATCTTCAGTGGCACCTCCATGATCAGATTCATCATCTGTGACTCCTTCTCCAGCTTTTTAGACATAGTAACAATTCTTCTTACCTTTATATCTATTAGGGTTTGGTTTTGAAAACTTCTCAAGACATCTTGAGGCAAAATGACCAATCTTATTACAAGCAAAACATTTGAATGGTAGCTTTCCTTCATACTTATTGGATCCTCTTGGCATTCTTTTGGCAATAAGAGCTTCACAATCTGCAATTTCAATTTTATCGTCTTTAAGATCCTTCCTTGCCTTTCCAAATCTATTTGATCTTGCTGAAGAGCTTCCACCTATATCATATCTTTGTTTTCCATACCCACTGGCCTTAAATCTAAATTCAGACTTAGGAAGAGAATCACCAAACTCACTTAATTCAAAAGCTAAAATTTTGCCAACCAACTGATCTCTTGTAACTTTTGAGACAGCTGTGATCTCCTCTATAGAAGCAACCTTATGTTTGTATGAATCAGGTAAAGATCTAAACACTTTTGCCACAAGTTCTAATTCTTTCAAAGTTCCAACAGCACACCTGATACCACACATAATTTCATTTATCTTTTGCATGTAGATTGTGATGTTTTCATTTTCACTTATCCTCATATTTTCAAATTTTCCTCTCAAACTTTGTAGCTTGGAACATTTGACATATTCATCACCTTCATAGAGATTCTCTAACTTCTTCTAGATTTCATGAGCAATTTTTAGTCCAAAGACATTTGACATTTCTGAATCAGTAAGGGCACTCAACAAGGCTTCTTTGGCTCAAAGGTTATTTTCTGCATCTTTGACTTGATCTAGAGTTGAAGGACCTTTCTCTAGAGGTTTATACTCAACATTTGTTATCTCCTAATAAGCATCACCCATGTATTGCAAATGGCACTCCATGTGACTTTTCCAAATAGAGTAATTTGTTCCATCAAATCTCAGACTATCCTTCTTGTAAGTCGACATCCTGGATCTCCTTGAGTGGTTAAGCTTCTTCTAGATGAACCTTGCTCTAATACCAATTGTTGGAATTAGTCCAGAGAATGGAGAGGGGGGGTGAATTAGTTGTCCCACAATTTATAACCTTTTCTGCTTTTAAAATTCTTTAACAACTTTCAATCAGATAAACATTAAAGCATGAATCAATAACACAAGAGTAGAAATAAATAGAACACACATAACACCAGAATTTTTACGTGGAAACATGGTTAAGGGAAAACCATGGTGGGGGTTAACCCACAAGATTCGTACCCTATTAAAAGTACTTAGATGAAAAGAGAACGCACATGCCTTTGGGGTCACTGCCTAGAGCTCACTGCTCAAGAGAGGCTCACTACCTACATAATTTGTGTTTAGTACAGAAAGAATTAACTAATAAATAACATCTACTTCATGCCTAGTTCAGTTACATTGAATGCTTACAAAACTTCTGCTCTGCCCCATATACTTCTTCTCTACTTCTTCATCCTTGATATCTCTTGTTCTTTTGCTTCTCCTCTACTCTGCTCTACCTTTGATCCTTTCTTTGGATTTTATTGTGTTTGCACAAGGATGATTTTCCATACTTCAACTACACACCTTTATATGCTTCATCAACCTTGGAATAAACATCAAGGTCGGCTTGACTTAATGAGGATCACTATACTGATGGCCAAACATATCTAAGACTTGAATCTACCTCCAACAACACACCACTCTCTAGAGAATTGCTCTTAGATCATCCACAACATACTTGAATCATCTGATCACCGAAGACTAGGAAGAACTGCAACACCAAGAGGGAAATCTTTAATAGAGAGCTCAAACTTCAATGCAAACCTTTAACATAGCAGTCACATGATCCAGAGACCTCCACAAGCACATTGAATTCAACAAAAACATCCACACTCCTCCAAATCATCAGAATCACTTGCATCTTCCTCTAGAACCTCAATAACACTATCTGCCATGAATGTCACAATAGAAAGATTTCTTACAGACCTCCAAACCATGAACCACTTGAATGGATGATACACAATGACTTCCCAAACATGCCTCTAGATCCATAGATCATCATTTGACATATCCAGAACAATCTGGACCTCTTTCCGGTAACTCTATCTTTTCTGAACACTACAAAACTAGTTCAACTCAGATGGCCATAGATTCTTCAAATCTTCATGCGAACCCTTCAAAACTTAACTAGAGCTTCTTCAGACAATCTTCTACTTAGCCATATGGTTCGCATACATTGATCCTCATTAATTTTCTCAATATCCTCAACAATCCAGTCTTCTATACATGCAACAAAATAGGATACAGTTGACACCAATGGCAACTAATATATGTTGACATCAATGACAACACTACTTAGGCACATATTTGCAACAACACCTATATCACATTAAGTCAATGAGGTCTTATATTTCATGTTTAAGACACATACATCATTCGGTATCATGTCCTTGTGTCTGGTGGTAATGACAAAAAGCATTAGCGTTGAAATAAGGTCCTTGTGCTCTACTAGGATCTAAAGTCTTTATTGGGGGAAGCTTCATAAGATTATTACTCAGAGCTTGATTCATGATAGAATGATAAGATTCAGATATCAGAGTAAACTTTCATTGTTGATACAATGCCTTCTTTGGATTAGTGATAGAATATACTTGTGAAAAGTTGTTTGAATTTGGTCCATTAACCTTGATGAAACTCCTATTATTCTATTTGAAGTTATTTTGTGATGGTTCACCCATGGATTGACAGTCTTGAGCCGATGAGTTCAGGATTTCATACAGACTAGATGAAAGTTGATAGTCACGAAGGGCATTGCATAAATGTTGAAAGGAGTTATACTTCATTAAGAGAATATTATCATGGATGTTAGGTTGTAGATTTGTAATAAACATCTTATGAACATCCTCATCCTTCATTTGATATTGAATTTGTGCATAGAGAGATTGATACCAACTAATAAACTCGGTCAATTTCTCCTTCGAACCTTGCTTGCAATGAACTAAATCAATCAAGGAGAGTTGAGGTCTAATATTTGCTTGAAAGTGTTGTAGAAATTGATCAACTAACTGTGAAAAAGAATGTATTGAATTCGGAGGTAAAGAGAAAAACCATTCTAGAGCTATATCTTTGAGAGATCGTGGAAATTTTTTTGCTAACAAATCCTCTTCAAAGTAGAAATTGCTACACATAGCTGTGAATGCCACCACTTGAGAGTGCCTTTTCCACCATATTTTTCAAAGCGAGCAGTCTCAAACCTCTCAGGCATAGGGGTTCTCAAAATTGCATAAGATAAAGGGTTACAGGCATGATAAGTTGGTATGTTAGGTTGTGAAATTTTTTTCAAGTTTGTCACCTTTTGTTGTAATGAAGTCATGCCTTGCAATAGTTGGTTTAAGATGGCATCATTAGGAGATGTGGTTTGTTGTGAAGAGTTAGAACCAAAGTGAGGTGGTGATTGAGCTTGAGTAGCGATAGGTGGAGGCTAGGAATAGTTGAGTGGTGATTGGACATATTGATAGGTGGAAGATGGTTGCAAATAGGTGGGATTGAGACGTGATTGAGAGTACTTATTCATAGAAGAGGTCCCCTTAGATACCAAGTTTTGACAGTTAAATCCCACAGATTTGTAATTTTGTGAATTTGTGCGATTAGATACTCCAATACCAGTGGTAGAATTACTACAAGAATTTACATTGGTGGTTAAAATCATTGATGTCAATGTAGATATTCCCGTAGTCAGTATAGGTGCCAATACTTGCATATGAGACGGTGACGACGTGCTCGTAATACCATTCGCACATTCAATCGCCATCATGAAATTATTGTGTACTATATACATTAAACCTTGAACCACATTAATACTATATTGTACTTCTTTTATCAATTCTCTTATGTGGTGGATCACATGGACAGCTTCTTTCGCTATCCTTTCACTTCCAACAAATGCTTGAAATTCGGCTAAATCTTTATCAAGTTTGTTTATTTGCTCATCAAGTACATGTGTGACCACCTCAATAGTGCCATTGACATCATGAAATGTTTGATCTTCCATAGTGGTTGTTGAAGGTATAATGTCTTCCAAATTTTGTGTCTCACCTTTTGTAAAGAAGGTATTCAATGTATTTTCAGAGGTAGGGATGTCGAATTATTCCAAAGCACTAGATCCCATGAGTCTTATACTTCTTCTTAAATGGATATTTCTATTAGGACATAAATTTATAATACTCATACAACATTATGCAACTCTTAATGCACAAACTAATAAAACAAACCCTAGGAGCAAGATATGCTTAAGATCCAAAATGCTTGATTTTACCAAAAAATAAAATTCAATGCAAATCACTAGGAGAAGAGGTGTTGTGAAATTTTTCAAAGAGAAAAGAAAATAATATTCCTAATAACAGTCCAATTATGAAAAAATATCTTTCAGACATGCTTTTGAAGCACCTCTAGAGTGATGATAAGTCGAAACCTAGTGAAAATAGGCCAAAATATGCATTTTTTCACCAAATCTCAATGCAAAAGAGTATGAAAAAGGGTGTTGTGAGGAAAATGATGATGCAAAGAAAATTATAACAGTAATAACAGCCACCTAATGCCAAAAGCTCCATCACAACATGCTTGTAATGCCACTCAAGGTCAAACCCTAATGAAAATATAGCTAAAATATGCAAATTTTTCACAATTTTTTGATGCAAAGTCCTAGTAAAAAGGGTGTTGTAAGTAATATGAGGAGGAGAAGGAGATAATAAACCTAGTAACATCCAATTAATGTAGAAAAATCCCTTATAACATGCTTGTGATGCAAATCTAGAGAGTCGATAAGGCCAAATTTAGTGAAAATGCAAGGTTTTCAAACCCTAGGTATGAGAGTTTGCAAGAAGACCACTATAATGCCACACTAATATTAGAAATAAGTCCTAATGAGTGTTTTAAAATGGTAGTAAAATATGAAACAAGATTTTGACTACAAAAACCCTAGCTAATGGAAAACTAGGTTTTTATGAGAAATGCACAATTTCAAGCAATTTTTGTCAAATTAAGCACACAAATGCAATTCAAATGTATTTTAAATGATAAATTTCTGTAAATTAATTAGACCTAATGAAAATGAAAGAAATATAATGAAGTTGAATGCCAAATATTTCAAATTATGCTAAAATGCAAGCCTAAAATGCTAATTGTTTCAAAATTTTCATTTTTTTTGTAATTTTTTGAATGCAATAAGATGAATGAATGAAAATCTATCAAACACCACTTAGAGAGGTGCCAAAAAGTTCAAAAACATGGGTTCACCAAAATGTTTAGTGGTAAAATGAGGTGGTGTTGTTTTAATGGTTTATGTGTAATCTTCCTTTCCCAACAAACATTCCAAGGGCTTATGAATTGAGTTAAATCTCCACTAAGAGAGAGCAGTCACCTATCATGTTGGGAAGCCACTTGGGAAGCTATGGAATCTTGGATGTGTCAAACAATGTCTCTATCTAATGCCCAAGTATGCTTAGAAACCCTAATTATGCAAATCAGTAAGCAAATTATCAAATTACAGCAAATCCTTTCAAACTGGGACAAAGGACAGAGATACTTAACGTACTATTTTTTGAAAGTAAGAAGGTAGAGAAAGTCAGGAACACGGGGACTTGTGCCCAAGTCCAAGGTACCTATTTCTTTGAGGGGTCCTGATATCCTTATGACATTGATTTGCATTGCAACTTTAGTTTCCATAAATTCCACTACGAAGGACATGGGGACTAGTGCCCTAGTCTAGGAAAAGCACCAATGTCCTTCTTCTTTCCATATCCTAAATCCTTGATGTCTGCTAACCTTCCCTGCAACTCCACTTCTTCTAGATGCGACACCTATAACTTGCAATCACAAGGAGTGTGGGAGGGGGTTGTGGTGTTTAGAGTCTTGCCTTAGTGAATCATAGGAGAGACATTCAAGTCTTCCAAACACCATTGTCAGATAAGTGTGCATATCCTGGTGGGATAGAGGCAAAAATCTAAATGATAAATGATTGAAAACACAATAGATATCACCTTGTAGTGAAGATCTCATGGAAGGAAGATGCTCTTCATGCCATGAGGAGATGGATGCCAAATCTACAAACACAAACACAATAACAATGCTCTACTCTGCCACACAATGAATATTTTAAATGCTCTAATCACAAGAATACATAAAGTTGTCCAATTTCCATCTAATGTCCCTCTAGTTTACAAATGAAACCTAATCATGCTTATATATGCAACTACAAAGATTCCTTCTATGAATTTCATAATTCAAACTTTGGATGTTGGCATAGGACCTAAATAACAGTCACTAAACCAACATTTGAAATTAGAGCAAACCCAAAATAGGGATGGACTAGGGCGCTAGCGCCCAAGTCCACCCTGCCATTTTTGCTCAGGATTTATTAAAGTGTAGCCCCTTAGGTCCTAATTGTTGCAAGACCTAAGGGTTTTCTCATCGAGAATCAAAAATAACATGTAAGATGCTCTAAATGCACTAATAGGACTCGAGAGCTAAACCTTAATAGGAAAAAGCCCCCAAGGTTACTTTTTCTGACATAACAGTCACAAAGAAAAGATCACTTGTGGAGCACCAAATCATGAACCATTTCAACAGAAGGCACATAACATCATTCCAAACATAATTTTAGAACCATAGACTGTAAAACTTAAATGCAGAGAAATGTGGAGCAGAATATATTCTCCCTATCACAATTGAATAATCAGAAAAATGGTTTTTACTTTGGTGAACAAAAATCACTCAAATATTCACACTAGAGGATCAAACTTGAAACATAGAAAATACAGACATCCCTTAACATATCTTCCAAACTGCAGACAAAGATATTCATTCTACAAGATATGCAGAGAAAAACAATGCATTGTTTTGATAGATAGAACAATTCTGCAATTGTACTAACTTCTCAAACTCTTGCTCAAACTCATCCAAATAACTTCCTTAGATGCTGACCTTAGGTGTTGACATCAATGACAACACTTACTGCTCATACTTGCAACAAGTACCATAATAAAACTCTTGTTCTGTTGTGTAAAAACATAAAACCAAAATCAAAGAAACTTAAGCACTCCCTATTCTATAGCAGTCAGATGTGGTTTAGGAAGGTCTGAATGCATCATAGGGGATGGTGACTGCATCACACAAAGGCATAGATGTGGTCCTCTATCAAGAAAATGGGTCGCAGAGGTCTTCAAATGAGGCACATCAGCTAGCAACTACATCACAGAGCTTGGCGATTGTGATGCAAAAGTCTGCAGGTGCATCCCACTGTGCTTGCAAGTTAGCAACAATATAAACTTGCCAAATATTAGATGCAAAATAACACTTAGGTGATGTATAGGGAACCCTATGATTGCAGAGTTGTTTCCTTAATGCCAGAAAGATGTAGGGCTTTTAGACATATGTGGACACACTCAAAATGATCAAGCAACTTAAGCAAACCCTTGAAACAAAAGAAAACCCTAATGCCTTGAAAAACCCTAATGAGTTAATGGTGTAGGAGCACCCAAACCACAGTGGCCTCCATAAGGAATTAACTATTTACAGTTCATGTTGATGTTTCCAATAAGGTCCTAAGTTGACCATTCATGTAATAAGGCCTGTTTGACCAATGCATGTTATTTTAGTTTGTATCTAGGTTTATGTTGTAAGTCCCAAGGACACTTGTTAATCTCTAATCAAAAAGGTTGTTAGGTAGTTAGAGGTTGTTAGATCTCCCAGCCGCTTGGATTAGTCTCCCAGCCGCTTGGAGCCAATTCAGTACTACTAAGGGTGAATAGATAAATACCCTAGAGCAGATCAAATGTAATCAGTTGAGTGGTAATTGGTTGTAGTTGAGTTTAGATCTGATTAGAGTGATTTGCAATTGTAAACAGAGCATCTGTGTTTGTACATTTTTTGAAAGGCATAATAAAGTTTTATGTTGAGCATCTTTCTATCATTCAATTCCTGTAGGTTCTCTCTGTGCAATCGATTTGCTATTTTGTGGCTGAGATGGATCATTAATCCATTCCACTGGTTAGATTTCTTCGAAATTGGTGGAATGGTTGTAGAGTGTTTTTGTTTTGTTTTGTTTGTTTGGTTTATGTTTGCAGGATCATGTACAAGATGCACTAAGAGATCCTAGCATTTCCATGTACTAGGTTGGTAGGGTGAAAGATCTGTGTTAGATTGGCAGAAGAATAGATCTGTGCAGTTGCAAAGTTAAAGGATTTAGAGCGGATCAAATCGGTACAAGATTCACATTGTTCCATCAGATATACAATTTGTGTGTATATCACAAATGTATGTCAGATATACATTCTGTGTGTATATCGCAAGGGTCTACTGAGTGTGTATGTCGCAAAGCATATCAGGAACCATTGGTGTATTGTATATCAAGATTGCATGTAGTGAACATACATTACGAAAGTGCAAGTGTATCAGCATACAAAGGAGGTAAACGGTTGGTCAATGGTCAGTTCTGTATGCATCTTTAGGTTGTATGTTACAAATATGCAAGTAGAAGATACATGGGTCAGAAACAAGGAGTGACCAATGGAAATGGTGAAAAGAATCGAAGATAGTAGGTCGTATTATGTATGTGCTAAAGGGTCATCAGAGTGACAAGAACCATCAGGCGAATAAAGTTGTGTTGGGCCGACAGTCTATAATTTCATCAATCAGATTGTATCGGGGTGACAACTGGTAAGTGTCATTGAAGGGTAGTTCATCGGTATATTGGCCGGATGCTAGGAGGGTCCACCGACAATCAGTGTCTCACTGAAGTTAATGCATATTGTGAATGTATATGCATATTCTGAATGTACATTGGGTAATGTATCTTGCGGCAGATACAAATGTTGAAGTATCGGCACATTGGCTAAGGTTTATAAGTGTTCACCGATGCGAATGGTCTTGCTGATAGGCGAGTAATGTGAAGACACACATCGGGGAATGTATGTTAAAGTTTTGGCTCCCCATCAAATAAACAAGTAATCAGAGGGTTAGCAGAGTGAACAAAGCATCAGAAAACATGATCAAACCCTGTAAAATCAAATGAGTTAGCCTGATGAAGAAAATCCAAAAGATTATGTCCAATACATAGTGAATGTGTCACAAAACCCTTCGACTGTGTAGCAGACTCCAGCGGATGCGGCGGACCGTATTATGCATGCATCACAGAGAGTAGTAGGTGCATTGCACGGACTAGCAGATGCATCGTACTATCCTATCAAGCCCTGAAATCACAAATTCATGGAAAGTACGGATGATTCATGTCAAGTTCACCAATGTAGGTTAGGGTAAAACATTCAAACACCTAAAAACAATCCTATGCATGCCCTAACTCCCCAATGGAGTACAAATAGCCTAAGAACAAGTATGCAAACAAAAGAAGTAAAATGTAAGCTACATGTGTCATCCCTCCATTGTTCCTCCAAGACCTTGTTGTACTTTGTACTCAGACTTGCAAACCTACAAATGTCATGAGAAGCTCAAGAGTGAATGAGTAGAAAAATCAGAGAGATAGTGCTCAAATTATGCTAGTGGGAAGTGAGAAAATGATGTTGGAGAAGTGATTTTATAGAAGGCTAGGGTTGAATGAAGGGCTGAGATTACATCTTGAATTTTGATAGAATGGAGGGTGTAGATTGATTAGGGTTTCCCTCTCACAAAAGGACAAGAAGGAATTTTAAATTTGAAAGAATGATGAGGTATGAGGAATTTTAAATTAAATAAATATAGTCAATTTATTTAATTTATTTGAAGTGTGCTAATGCATGTGAACCCCTTAATTAAATAAATTAGATTTGTTTAATTAAGGTAAATGCTATAATTTAAACAAATGTTTATTTATTTAAATTAATTGGGTAAAGGGGACATTGAGAATGGATAATTAAATAATTAAAAATTAATTATTTAATTATAGAGGAAAAATATAGGAAAGTGGCCAAATAATTAAATAAATAAAATTTATTTAAGTATAGGTGCCAGATGAGAAAATGAATCAATGAAATAATTAAAAATGATTTCATTAATAGTAGAATGTGGAATTGGGACGAATTAGCTGTGAAAATGGTGCTCGCATGTTTAGGACATTTTTAGGTGTCTACAATTAGCTCTAAGGATTACAACCAAACTAGGACTCGATCTCCTCCTTGATGTCCTATTCATAGTTGATGTGTTTATCTCAACTACGAGAAAATTAATAACTAACTCAACATTTATTATAAATCCTTCATCAAATTGTTTAAAACCCACATCATGCAAGAATCTAGAATTTAACTCACCATTTTGAAATATTTTAAGTATCCAAGAATCAAACTAGAGTTCCCATTTTTAAACATAATAAGGCATAATTACTACCATAAGTTTCTTCATTAATAGATATTAATTACATAGATGTGATAGTAGTTATTTAGTACTATATCATTGTTATAGATAAGTTTCTCATACAAGAAGAAGTTCCTCTTCCTCAAGATCTTCCTCCTCAGAGGTTTCAACTATTGCAAATGGTTTTGGGTGTACACGCTTATATTATACAATTATTTCCTTAGAAAGAGTTAGTGCATTATGTCCACAACCAAAAGAAAATTCTCCTTTCATTTATAGCTTAGGCGTGCATACAGAGGATGGATTCTGCTTTAGTGGTTTTGTACTTTTAGATGACCTGGACACTTCCTTAGCCTTTTGAATATTAAGATGTTTAATTATTACCGCCAAGGTCTTAGAATCAAATATCATCTCGGTTTCTACCTTGGGTAGTGTCATAATATGTTCTATAGAACCTGTTGGGGTCTTAGATTGGGAGTGTTGTTTTCCCCAATCTCCCTTCTTTCTTTTTTTCATATGATCCACGGCTACATAATCAAAAGGAAATAGTTCAACACATGCAGAAATTGTGAGCCCCATGGTCTTAGAGTTGGAAACTAGGCTCCGATACTAATGTGGTAACCCCACAACGCTGCCCAATTTTTTTCCCATTTATGCAACAAAATCTTCATAACAACAATAAAGAAATATCAATAATCCATAGAACCATCTTTCTAGTTAATTTAGTAGCAAGTATATCCAAGATAAGTACACATCAATTTCTATAGTAGCATTTTAGAAAAATTGAAGTAGTAAACATTATTTACCAATGTATTACCTGCACTGAGCAAGTTGCAAGGTGTTGATTATTCTAAACATAGCCTCCATCATGCTTTGACATCTAGGGTGCATTGTGAACCCACCATATGGATAAGAATTCCCTATCCACCCCACTAGGGAACTCTGAGATCTATAGAGAGAGATGCTCCATGCCCATGCCTTAAGGAACCAAATAAATACTAACCCATCATAATTATCTCTCTAATAGGCTTCTTATCCTAGATTAGTTCATTTAGACCAGTAACCATGGAAAGTAAGATATAGCTAACGACTTGTACCCAATACCACTTGGTCGCCTGTTTAATTTTAATTAGTACTAGTATGACTTTTACACTATCCTCAAAATATATGGAATAGTAAATAATGGCATCCATCACCTGCATGCCACTAGCTCTAGAACTTGCATGCTACTAGTGAAACCCATCCAAGCCTGAGAAGTTTCTGGCATTCTTTACTAGTATACATCTAGGTGATAGCCTACAATTTCTAGATACAACCGAATCATTCTATAAGAAGAGCACAATTCTTGATTACTGTCAAGATGGAGCATCACTAAGCTTATCTTTGTTGTGGGTCATAATATTTACAATGTGGGCGATCACCATGAAAAGAGTAGAACAACTTTGTTATAAGAGTATTGCATTCCTCCTACCTATACATTTGTACCACCCTTACTCCAACTATCATGTGTTTCCATAGAGGTTGACATCTGTATCTGCCTTAGTTCTATGAGTGGAATAAATCATCATATAGCTAGATAAACAAGACCAAACCATATAGTTTACTACCCGCAGTCTTGTCCTATTACTTATTGAGTCTAGCTTAATTACATGAGTGAATAACCATTTTGGCATAGAGTCATCATCCCGAGTAGTGCATAGCTTGGGAGATGATTCACTCTTAGACCTACATTCATCTTTACAACATAACATAATATGCATATATATTTACATATTACCATTATATGTTACATCATTTAATCAACCTCTACTTCACAACTAATTAACTAGAATGTCTTGGTATCATACATAATTTGCATGCTCTTCTTCCTACATATACTTATGGTAAAGGATTGAGAATAATTTATATCCTAGTTGTCCTAATTATAGCTAGTGTCTCCATGCACAAATAAGGAATTTAGACAGGTTTGGTTAGTATGTCTAATCTTCTAGGCATTCATAAACACAAATCATTTTATTTCGTGAGGACAACCCATAGTCTAACTTACAAATGTAAGGGAAGGTCAAATACATGTAAGGAAATGATTACAAGGAAGAAAATGCAATTCTAAGCCCAATTGTTACAACCTATATACCTTCATATTGGTGTTTACAACTCTAATCTTCTTCACAACAACATTGACAACTAACACCCATTCAAGTTATACATAGCAATTTAATAGGAATGAAGGTTGCCAACTAGAATCTAAAGTATGAGTTAATCTAAGAGGAAGCATTAAGAGACTGCGAGTAATTTTTGAGTCCTATTTCCCAATATGGACTACAAGCATTATTAGTCATAACATGGAATCTTTCTAGACTGAGTTTAAGTGGATTTCCATCTTTAATGAGTATTACGGGCATAAGTTAGAGAAGGTTATGATGATAGAAAATAATGATTTACAACTTTAGAACAATGCAAGTTAATTTTAGATATGTTGCAACAGTGTCAAAACCCTCCTCCACAATCATATTCATACTTTGGTCAACAAGAGACTATTTTTTTTTTACACTTGGAAGTTTTTAATGACTTTTAATAAACCTCTTGATCTATTGTGGCATTTCTAGTGGTCTCATTTCCTAGAAGCATTTTGTCAAACAATTCACAAACCTTGCTTGGGCATTCATTTTAACTAGTAGCTAATAACATATTAAGTTTGAAGGTTTTATTTTTATCCAATCAACAAACATGTGTTGTCAAGGCACCCTTGAAGGTTGCAGTAGTTTATCATGAACTTACATCTATTACACTACTCTCATTTTCTTCTTGCTCAACTAGTTTTTAGTTGAACTACCATAGTGGTTAAAACTTAAGGAATATCATGAATCCAGATTGTATAAATATAAATATTTACCATTCTTATTTTAGGCATAACTACAATAATATATAATTTATGAAAGGAACAACAACTAGAAGTAATAAACCTATCCCTTAGGGCATGAGAATTGGTACCAATAGTTGGAAAAAGATGTAGAGAGTTCACACTGAGCCCAATGACCTCCAAATTCAGGGTTTTTTTCTCTCCACGCCTCCTTTTTCTCACCCAAAATGATGAATAACTGGTGAAAATGCCCTCAAATCACCTCTTTATTTACCCTCTCTTGCCCTCCCTTTATGTCTTTTCCATCAAGTCATCCACCTATTCTCTGGGCATGCTTAGGGACATGATTTATTGCAGGAGTATGATGCCAAATTTTTTTCATTCATCAGAGTCGACCAGGCATTGAATGTTGGCTGCCCTCCTCTCCATTCTTGGTCATAGCTTGGACCTTCATAAACCCTACGCACGTCTACATCTCCCACTCTATTGTTTTTTTTAATTTCTTCCTCATTCATGTGATTCCTTTTTATTTGTCTTTAGATTTATACATTTAATATAACACTTTTGATTTTAACATGAGTCCAACCAATTATAATTAAAAAAATGATGATGATGATGATGATGATAGTAATAATAATAATAATAATAATAATAATAATAATTTCTCCATTATTATTTAATATCATTAATAATAATATCTAGTACTTCAGGTAAACCGGAAACAAATAAGTTGGTCCTTTATTGATGTTAGAGAAAATACACATTTGAATGAAATGCATTTAAAAAAATAATATGTGATGAGGTATCAATTGCCTAGTAGGTGGACTCAACTAGGACCTATAGACTCGACAATCAACGAATGAGAGAGATTGACTAAGTGTTGGACCGGTAGTTTGGCAAGGTTGGCATTAGAATCATTTTTGTTTACAGATTTGCAGAATCCACTTCATCATGCACCTTGTCACCTACACATCACACAATGTTTCTTGCACCAATCACAAGTGGGTCAGTCTAGGTTAGTCAAAATGTAATCAAATATATGTATTTATGAATTAATAAGAAGATATCTAGATTTTCATTCTGCATTCATAACTAACAACCATTAATGTATATTTATGAATTAATAAGAAGATAACTAGATTTTCATTTTGCATTCATCACTAACAACCATTAAAAGTTTATACACTTAAGTATACACACGCACACAAACACTTACACACATATACATGGAGTTGAACATTAAATTTCCAATTCCCACCCCTAGTCCAAATTACATGGGACTAGGGGCCTTAGAGTAGATTCTTATGTGGATGTGATACCACTTAGAAATCGAAATGTAAGAAAAAGAAAAATTGGGGGACCATTTGCCCATAGCGGCATAGAGAGCAGATGCAAGGTGTCCCATGCATATAGTCATTTTGTCAGTTATGTTTTGCAATAACTTTTAAAGAGGAGACATTAAATGAAGAAAACCCATATTATGCAGGCTAGCAACTTTATCAGCCAGGCATTTATTCGTTGGTGTAAATGTAAGGCCAAGACCCCTCATCTTCTAATTAGAGAATTTATAAGCCTGCTTTCTTGGATTATTCTGGTCGGAACACCTGCAGAGATAGTCAGCAGAAGCATTAGTTTAACTGATTGATATTTGCTGATGCCCGGGCAAAGAATTCACTAAAAATTATCTGAAAAAGAGAATAGATATATATAGAGAGAGAGAGTACATGAGAGAAAGAGAAAGGTGTGTTCCTCCTTTTATAGGAAGAAGAGAAACACCGAGTGAAACACCTTACCATGTTATGATCGTCGGAAATCATTGGTTTAAGACGGCTTGAGAATCTGACAGTTTCTGTCGGGCGCCGTTGCTTCGTAAATGCTATTTGGTGGGATGAAGAGCATGTATACTTTCTGGGAGAAATTCCTGTTCTTCCCCATTGTTTCGGCCACGGAGGGCTACCTAAAATTGCTGTTGACAAAAATTAACAGTTTTCTTTTTTAAATGATGAGAGTTTAGTGGTTGTAACTTGTTATAGATGAGAAAATTTTACAGTATTTTTTAGTGATGAGAGTTTGGTGGTTATTGTTGAGAAAATTTAACAGTTTTTAATGATGAGAGTTTAGTAGTTATTGTAGAGAAAATTTGATGAGAGTTCTGTGGGACAAGAGAATAAAAGCAGAGAAAAGTAGAAACTTTTTACATAAATATGAAACAGGAAACAGTTCAATGGCCAAATAATTAATGATGTTTTTAGTACCTACCTTCCATGTACTATTGTGATAAAATCACTTAATTAGTGATTGATAATTATGTGCACCAAGCACCAATTAATAGTTTATGAGGAAGCAAAATATAGAGAAATATTTAATAATTATGGTTTGGAGTTTTGTTTTCTTTTAATTAAATTCAGAATGCCTAAATCTGGGCTGGGATGACATACCACTCACTAGAGGTTTAGCATGATCATTCTTTATAAAATTTAAGTAATATGACCATTCTTTATAAAATTAAGTAATATGATAAGGATGAGAAAAATCAAAATATTTACAAGTCTTGTTAAAATTATGACCAACACAAAATATCTAAAAGTCTTGATAAAGTTATTCACAACACATGAATATTTGTAATTAAAATTATATCCCCAACACAAAATATCTAAAGGTCTCAATAAAGTTATCTACAACACATGAATATTTGTAATTAAAATTATTCTCAAGACATAATTAGTTAAATGACATTTAATGAAAATTAGTTTTATAATGGTTTTTATTAAATTAAATATAATGTAGTCAGTAATGACCTTACCTTTAATATCACATAGTGTAATGGTGAAATTGCATATCCATGCCAATTTCTATTTTAATTTTCTATACATTTTGATAGAATATTTTAATTGTATACAAATTTGAGTTAAATTTCTTAGTTTCCATGTATTCCCACTTATACACATTTTTAAATGCAATAGGACATTCACAAGGAAGAGATCTTATTTATCAACAGAACTCAATCAACTTCACATTATCATTAGCCTAGTATGATTCCCCCTTGCTTCTAAACTAGACGTTAAAAATGCTAATATTATATTTCCTTTATCTATACTAATGAAGTGTGTTTGACACTTATGGTGACAATGATATTGAAGAATTCTATGTCACATCCCACATCAAACATGTACTGGCATGTTGGATTGACAGAATAAAAATAATAAATTAATAAAACCTTTTGGCAAATCAATACGTTGATTAAAGTTGAGGGGAAGCAAAAATATTAAAGGAGGTATGGTATGTTAGGTGAGAAGCAAATGTAGGTATGGACGTCCATGAAAATCATAAAGAATAGAGAAATTCAAGAAGACTAAAATGGACAACAAGAATTGACTTTGTTGCAGATTGAATAGGGAGAAGGAGAGATAATACAAAGGAAATTTAATTTTATTTAAAGCTATCTGCGATGAAAAAGAGAGAAGCTATTGTGAGGTATGGGAAGAGCATGACTATGTCATTACTAAGGAATGGTGTCTTGCCTTCTCACCTCGCCCCATTCAATTCATGTAAACCATATAGGAAATGGTGCATTAATGTTAGGATTAGTGATTAAAAAAATAGGCGCCTCGATATATTATATGTATACTTTAGATATATTATATTTAATATAAATATGCTAGTAGCAACCGAAACCGCAAGCTCAATATAATATTTTAATTATAATATATTAAAACATATTATATTAGATATATCTTTTATAATATATCTAATATATTATATAATATAATAATATATTATGTTTATAATAATAATTATTATAATATATAATAATTAAAATATTATATTATATTATATATTCTATTTAGGATTAGAGTTAGGGGTATCAAATTAAGGTTAGGGTTAGGTTTATGGTTACAGTTAGGGTTAGAATTATGGTTAGCATTAGTGTTAGGATTAAGGTTAGGGTTAGGGTTAGAATTATAATTAGGGTTAGATTTAGAAAAAGGGTACCTATTTTTAAAGAATATTTTAATATCAATGTTGAACCCTAACCCTAATTCTAATAGCAACCTTAACCCTCATACTACCCTAGCTCTAATTCTAACAATAACCCTAACCCTAGTACTAACCCTAACCTTTATTATAGCAATAACCCTAACCCTAATTATAACCATAATTGTATCTCTAATTCTAAACCTAATGCTAACCCTAACACTAATCCTAATTCTAACCCTAAATCTCATTGTAACCCTAAGCCTAACCCTAATTTTCATTGTAATCCGAAATCTCACCCTAACCTAACCCTTATTATAACCCTAAACCTAGTTTTGACCATAATTCTCATTGTAATTGTCACCCTTGTTCAAACTATAACCCTAATTCTAAATGTAATTCTTACTCTAATTCTAATTGTAATTTCAAACCTAACCCTAATTTTAACCCTAATCATAACCATAACCCTAACCCTAACAATAACCTTATATTTAATCATAACCCTAATCCTATCTCTAATTATAGACCTAACCCTAATCCTAATTTTATACCTAACCCTAACCCTTATTCTAACCCTAAACATAACTCTAATTTTAACCTAACCCTAATTATAACCCTAACTGTGACTATAATTCAAACCCTAACCTTAATACTAAACTTAAGCCTAATTGAATATAACCTTAACTTTAATTTGGACCCTAACCCTAACTGTAACTCTATTTCTTACCCTAATTCTAATAACAACCCACCTTAATTCTAACCCTAATTCTAATAGGAACCCTAACCCTAACTCTAACCCTAACCCTAATCATAACCCTAATTCTACCCTAACTATAACCCTACTTTTAAATCTAACAATAACCCTAATTCTAACCCTTAACTTAATCCTAATTCTAACTATGATTTTAACCCTGACTCTAACCTGAATTCTAACCCTAACTCTAGACCTAACCCTTATTGTAACTCTAATGCTTACCCTAAACCCTAAACCTAATCCTAATTTTAAAGCTAACCCTAACCATAACCCTTATTCTAACCCCAAACATAGCTCTAATTTTAACCCTAACCCTAACCCTAACTCAAACCCTAAGCTTGATTATAATTTAAAACCTAACCCTAACCTTAATACTAATCTTAAACCTAATTGAACTCGAACCCTAACTCTAATAGTAACAAACCTTAATTCTAACCCTAATTCTAATAAGAACCCTATCCCTATCCCTATCCCTATCTCTAACCCTAACCCTAATTCTAATCGTAACCCTTATTCTACCCTAACTATAATCCTAATTTTAAATCCAACTCTAACCCTAAATCTAATCCGAACCCTAACCCTCACCCTAACCTTTACTCAAACCCTAAGCATAGCTCTAATTTTAACCCTAAGGTTGATCCAAATTACAACCTTATCCCTAAGCTTAATACTAAACTTAACCCTAATGGTAACCCTAACCTTAAGTTTAATTCTAACATTAAACCTAATTATAGTTGTAACCCTAATTCTAACCCCAACCTTAACCCCAACCCTAAACCCTAAACCTAATCCTAATTTTAAACTTAACCCTAACCATAATGCTTATTCTAACCCTAAACATAGCTCTAATTTTAACCCTAAACCTAATCCTAACTCTAACCCTAAGCTTGACTATAATTCAAAACCTAACCCTAACCTTAATACTAACCTTAACCCTAATTGAACTTTAACCCTAACTCTAATTTGAACCCTAATCCTAATTGTAACTCTGATTATTACCTTAATTGTAATAGTAAGCCACCTTGATTCTAACCCTAATTGTAATAGGAATAACATCCCTAATTCTAATCATAACGTTGATCTACCCTACTCTAACCCTAATTTTAAATCTAACAATAACCCTAATTCTAACCCTTAACTTAATCCTAATTCTAACTATGATTTTAACCATAACCCTAACTTGAATTCTAACCCTAACTCTAGCCCTAACCCTTACTATAACTCTAATGCTTACCCTAAACCCTAAACCTAATCCTAATTTTAAAGCTAACCATAACCATAACCCTTATTCTAACCCTAAACATAGCTTTAATTTTAACCCTAACCCTAACTCTAACCCTAAGCTTGACTATAATTTGAAACCTAACCCTAACCTTAATACTAACCTTAACCCTAATTCAACTCTAATCCTAACTCCAATAGTAACCAACCTTAATTCTAACCCTAATTCTAATAAGAACCCTAACCCTAACCTAATTATAATCACAACACTGATTCTACCCTAATGATAACCCTAATTTTAAATCTAACTCTAACCCTAAATCTAACCCTAATCCTAACCTTTATTCAAACCCTAAGCATAGCTATAATTTTAACCCTAAGGCTGATCCTAATTGTAACCTTATCCATAAGCTTAATACTAAACTTAGCCCTGATTGTAACCCTAACCCTAACTTTAATTCTAATATTTACCGTAATTATAATTGTAACCCTAATTCTAACCCTAACCCTAAACCCTAAACCCTAAACCCTAAACCTAATCCTAATTTTAAATCTAACCCTAACCATAACCCTTATTCTAACTCTAAACATAGCTTTAATTTTAACCCTAACCCTAATCCTGACTCTAACCCTAAGCTTGACTATAATTCAAAACCTAACCCTGACCTTAATACTAACCTTAACACTAATTGAAATCTAACCCTAACTCTAATTTGAAGCCTAATCCTAATTGTCACTCTGATTCATACCTTAATTGTAATAGTAAGCCACCTTAATTCTAACCCTAATTCTAATAATAACCCTGATTCTACCCTACTCTAACCCTAATTTTAAATCTAACAATAACCCTAATTCTAATCATAACCTTGATTCTACCTTAACTATAACCCTAATTTTAAATCTAACAATAATCCTAATTCTAACCCTAATCCTAATTCTAACTACAATTTTAACCATAACCCTAACTTGAAATCTAAACCTAACTCTAGGCCTAACCCTAACTGTAACTCTAATGCTTTCCCTAATTTAATAACCCTAATTCTAACTCTGACCCTAACCTTAATTTCAACCATAACCCTAACCTTATTCTAACATTAATCTTAATTCTAATCCTAACCCTAACCCTAATTCTAATTGGAATTCTAACCCCTATCCTAATCCTAATTCTAACTACAATTCCAACCCTAACTCTAATTTTTACCCTAACCCTAACCCTAACCCTAATTCTAGCATTAACCCTAATTATATTTGTAACCCTAACCCTAACCATAACTATAATTGTAACCCTAACCCTAATTCTAACTCTAACCCTAACCCTAATTCTAACCCTAACCCTAAAGCTTATTCTAACCCTAAACATAACTCTAATTTTAACCCTAAGCCTAACTCTAACCCTACCCCTGACTATAATTCAACCCCTAACCCTAACCTTAATACTAACCTTAACCCTAATTATAACCCTAACCCTGTCTCTAATTCTAACATTAACCCTAATTACGGTTAAAAATTAAAAATAGTCATGAATTAATTAACTCAGTTAATTCAAATAATCAAAAAATAAATTAAAAAGATTAGGTTAATTAATTAGAATTAACTCAATTAACATAGAATTAATTGGGTTAATTAATTAATTATAATTAATTGCAATTAATTAGAATTAACTCGATTAACTTAAATAACCAAAAAATAAATTAAAAAGATTAAAAATTTAAGAAATAAATATTAAAAGAAAAAGAAATAAATGACCAAATTAAATATAAAATAAATGAAAATATTAAAAATACACTTTCCACTGTTACACATTACTAAATATTATATTTAAAACTTTCTAGTATATTGAAATAAATCAAAAATACTTTTTCATTTTCTCCTAAATTGATTTTGCCTAAAAAAGTTTTCCTAAAATCAAAACAATTAATTCAAAAACCAATTTATTTAAGGTACCAATTAAATTCAGAATATTTGATTCATAAATTCATTTAATAATTATTATTTTAAGATTTTAATAAATTAACACTATTGATATTAATAAAAATATTCTATTCCTAGTGATCATTATTTTTATTTAAATTATGATCATTAGGAATAGAATATTTAAATTTTAATATAAATAAATAAAAACAAACAAATTCTAGTTAATTCAAACCTTCCTAGTTTAACTCAGAGTTATAAATGAAACTTACTATAACAATTTTTCGTACCTACTATACCTCTTTACCCTAATATCATTTGCATATGCATGTTTATTATTTTTTGGATTTTTCATAACCATGTTTATTGTTTTTCTATTTTTTTTTTCATATGCATGTTTATTGTTTTTCTATTTATTTTTTCATATGTTTATTGTTTTTCTATTTTGTGCAGGTACTAAAAATTATCCTAATATCATTCTCATATGCATGTTATTATTTTTCTGCTTTTGTGCAGGTACAAAAAAATATCCTAATATCATTCTCATATGCAATGTTTATTGTTTTTCTAGATTTTTCATAAACATGTTTATTATTTTTTTGTTTTTTTTTTCATATGCATGTTGATTGTTTTTCTAGTTTTGTGCAGGTACAGAAAAAGAGAATAAGCACAGTTATGGATTCAGAAAAATGCATGAGGGATTTCACAAGGACAATTATATGCATAATAATTATATATATTTGCATGTATATATATATATCCTCAGAGAATAGCAAAGATTTTTATATGTTTGAATGTTCTTACTGCATGTTACATGCATTAAAATTTATAATAAGTAAATTTAATAAAATTCCATAATTTTTTTTTTATTTAATTTCATTTCTTATTTAAAATTTAGTTATGATCATAATTTATTAACTAAACTTCTAACAAACATTAATTAAATTTTATTAACTAAGTCAATTAAGTAAACTTCTAACAACACTTGTATTAAATGAATATTATATCCCTATATGGAAACTTAAGATAGACTAATTATAGGTCAATTAATGATGTCACTCTACAATATTGAAAAATAAAGATTCATGTCTAATAATTTTTCCACACCTTAATTAATAACTTAATAACATTTAATTGGAATATATCTATTTCCATAAAAATATTTCAAGATTATATAATAATTACTACAAACTAACTTAGATTGATAACCTTTGCCATAAAATTCCTATAACCTAAGAATTAAAACATAACAAATATTCAAATAACCTAAATAAATATTAAATATAAAATGAATGAAAATATTAAAAATACACTTTTCACTCTTACACATTACTAAAAATTTCATTTAAAACTTTCTAATATATTGAAATAAATCAAAAATACTTTTTCGTTTTCTCCTAAATTGATTTTGCCTAAAAAGTTTTCCTAAAATTAAAATAATTAATTCAAAAACCAATTGATTTAAGCTACCTATTAAATTAAAAAACAAAACCAAAAAACCAAAAAACAAATTAAAAAGATAAATATCTATAAAAAAAATTAAAAAGATATATATCTATATCACAAGGGTAGAGTAATAAGTTAGAATATTTGAATGAGTAACCATGGTAATTAAAACCAGAAAGATTGTGGGGACTATTTTTAGGAGTTTTCTTTATTTGGCGTTGGCAATCTTTATTTATTTTAAATCTATATTTAATTTTTCATTTGCAATTTATTTTGATTTTTTTGGGTTTATATTTACGACCAAAAATGAGTGCTCTCATCTCCACCCCCACTACAACTATAGTTTGCCTCTCGGCAAAATTAAGTAATATGATAAGGATGAGAAAAATCAAAATATTTACAAGTCTTGTTAAAATTATGACCAACACAAAATATCTAAAAGTCTTGATAAAGTTATTCACAACACATGAATATTTGTAATTAAAATTATATCCCCAACACAAAATATCTAAAGGTCTCAATAAAGTTATCTACAACACATGAATATTTGTAATTAAAATTATTCTCAAGACATAATTAGTTAAATGACATTTAATGAAAATTAGTTTTATAATGGTTTTTATTAAATTAAATATAATGTAGTCAGTAATGACCTTACCTTTAATATCACATAGTGTAATGGTGAAATTGCATACCCATGCCAATTTCTATTTTAATTTTCTATACATTTTGATAGAATATTTTAATTGTATACAAATTTGAGTTAAATTTCTTAGTTTCCATGTATTCCCACTTATACACATTTTTAAATGCAATAGGACATTCACAAGGAAGAGATCTTATTTATCAACAGAACTCAATCAACTTCACATTATCATTAGCCTAGTATGATTCCCCCTTGCTTCTAAACTAGACGTTAAAAATGCTAATATTATATTTCCTTTATCTATACTAATGAAGTGTGTTTGACACTTATGGTGACAATGATATTGAAGAATTCTATGTCACATCCCACATCAAACATGTACTGGCATGTTGGATTGACAGAATAAAATAATAAATTAATAAAACCTTTTGGTAAATCAATACGTTGATTAAAGTTGAGAGGAAGCAAAAATATTAAAGGAGGTATGGTATGTTAGGTGAGAAGCAAATATAGGTATGGACATCCATGAAAATCATAAAGAATAGAGAAATTCAAGAAGACTAAAATGGACAACAAGAATTGACTTTGTTGCAGATTGAATAGGGAGAAGGAGAGATAATACAAAGGAAATTTAATTCTATTTAAAGCTATCTGCGATGAAAAAGAGAGAAGCTATTGCGAGATATGGGAAGAGCATGACTATGTCATTACTAAGGAATGGTGTCTTGCCTCCTCACCTCACCCCATTCAATTCATGCAAACCATATAGGAAATGGTGCACTGGGGGAAAGTTATCATATTTTCAGATATACATCTAATAAATGTTTTAAGAGAATTCATCTGGTAAACTAGTTCTGGTATGAACTGTGACTGATGTTGGTGGAGAACTTGGCATCATGATTCCTATATTTGGTTGCCAATATTACAAGCTTGCAGATATTAGATTGGCAGAGAGTTCAAATGCAAGAAACATCTAAGGAGATACAGGCAATGTCTCTTCCACAGTCCTTAGATGTCATTCTTTGTCAGGAGATTGTAGAGTAGGCATGGGCTAGTGACAAGGTGATATTCAAGGGCATAGTTGTTGTCATACCAAACATATCAGCCTTGGCCTTTCTCGGTGTTAGACCAGAGTCTCATAGGGAAGGTCCTTAAAACCAAAGAGTTTCTAGTGAGAGGATGAAGGAGAGGGGAACTAAACTCCATTTCAACGACTGCCTTATAGCTTACCCATGTCCCATACTTTAAAACTATGACAAGGGACGATAGGGAGCCAGATATGCACACCATTTTGGTCGTTGATGCATGGAGAGGCTGCATAGTAGTTTTGATCACTTGGCTCAGAAATAACCTTAGCATCATGCTTGGAATCTTAAGAGCTGATTTCAACGCCTACAGAAAAACATCTTCAACATCATTCCTTAAGCTAAGTATAATCCTCTTTCATAATTATCTTCCTAAAAATAGTATGTGACTCTAAATAATCATCTCACAGTTGAAAATAATAAATTAAGGTAGATTTTTCTTATGATAAGGTTGTTGGTATTGTTTTGATGAGCCTAGCCTTATACCTATCTGATGCTTTCACTTAAAAGTTTCTAAGGCCTTTACATCATACCTGCCTGAATGTGTCCTGCAAAACATTTCTATGTTATTGCTTTCAAATTGTTAATAACATATAATTTATACTCACCAAAATGTTACCAATTAGTGGTAAAGGTATTTGAATGTTTGCAACTAGACTCATATGTGGTCTTTTGGTTATAGCAAGCAACTGTCATAATAAGGATTTTATAGATTTAATGGAAAGACCATGGCAAGATTTTGGACAACCTCCTTGTAGTATGACTTTGTAACTATAAAGCTAATGCTATTCTTGTGCCTTAAATTGGTCCTCATTCTCAGTGCTGGATGTTGAATAGTAGAAAAATTCTTCTCCTCTCCTGGCCATCAAATAGGTGGAATGTTGAGATGTTTGAGATTCTCATCTTTTAATATGGTGTCATTTTACTAATTCTTTAGTGTTCTTCCCAATGACCGAGAATCTCAAAATAATGTTATTGGGTCCATCGATAGTGATGAGTACAACGTGATTCTCATTCTCATAATCAAATACCAAACATATTCATTAGCACATACAAACACACAACATATGAACTAATGCATATACATTAATACTATTTGATTTAGTCCATGTTGGAAGGCTATCAAGAAATAGGATTTTAACCCTCACAAAAGTAGTCTCTAGAGTCTATACCCATAGACTGTAAAGAAAATAATTCAAATGTGGATTCTGGCCCACTCTTAGATTTATGGTAACTGTGCACCAACATAACATAATAACTGATTATCTTCATTTATAGATTTTCTTCTACAGTCAATTTTCTACTTACAAGGTGATTCATTTTAAATGTTTCGTTACGGAATAGATCGATCATTTGGTGGGACCGTCAATCATATTGGCTGCCAGCTCTTTGATTCACTGATAGTGATGATTGACTAATAGATTTGGTGATTGACTAATAGATTTGATGATTCACTAATGGATGGAATTTGACTATTAGTGTTTTGTGTGGTCAATTCAACTAAATTCTGAGTATAAGTGTTGATTTGCAAATATATTGTGGTTATATGGAATCACTTACAGTTGGCCATTAAGATCATATTTTGGTAAAAGTGGCAATATTAGTAAGTGTTGGTATGAAATCGAGTGATAATGAAACTTGACTTTTATTTTATAGACCAGATATAAAGTGGAAATTAATGCCAGTTGAGCTAAAGGTATATATCTATTCAACCTTGCATCTTATTACTATCAACATCGATGATAGATAATTATCATGGGGTCATCCCACAATAATGGGTTACGCTTTTTGGCCAAACTTGACATTAAAATCAACATTTTGAACTAAATCTTCACTTTCTGACACCTATAGTCACTAAATTGTTAGGAATTTGAAGATAATGTAAACTAGTGATTTGTGAGATTTTGTTTGTAGATTTTAAATATATGTTTTTTTTAAAAATTGGAGTTAAATTTTAAAAAATTTTGTGTCTCCTTCAATAACTAGTTTTTAATAATAATTTTTTTTTAAAAAAGTGATGTGTATTCTATAGCACATAACTTTTTTTTCCTACAAAGGATAAATTTTTTATTCTTTTGAATTTATATTGGTAACACCGATATATAGGACATGCATTTGGTTTTATAATGTTTTGTTGATGTTTTTTTAATTAAGTTTTGAAGTCAAACTAGTTATAATTTAGACATAGGCGTATTCCATAAAACATAACTTTTTCTATATGTATTGAAATTCAATTATTATTTTTTTTTGAAACAAGGACATCAATACCTAGGGCATAGATATTTTTCAGATTTTTTTTCACTAATTTACTAATTTTTTATGTGTGTAGAATAGAGAACTTGATGTTAGGTGAAAAACCTACATTCACAAGAAATTAAAAAAAAAAAATCAAATTAAATATATTTAAAATTATACTTTTTGGGAAGTTTATAATAAGGACTACATACTTACAAAACATAAATTTTAAATGAATTCATTTGATCCCCCAAAAGGTAAATCAAAAGTGGTTTTTTATCAACATTTTGATAGGTGTAAAGGAGACCCCATTATAGGTATGGTTTAAAACTAGAAGGTTTCTATCCAAGGGGGTTGGATCAAACCCTCTTCAATTAAAATCATTTAAATGGAACCTTTCAAGGCTTAAATCATTATATTTTCTAAAAATATGTGATTTCAGCAAAAATCAAGATGTCCCAGAAAGTGTAACCCATTATTGTAGAAGCACCCCATGTATATTGGCATTGATGAATGTATCATTTCATACCTAGTGGGAAATATGAAAGGGGTTGTAAGAAAGAACTGGTCTAAATCCCTACTTAACCTAGCGAATTTGGGTGAAGACTTGAACCAATATTGCTTTAGTTTGTAAATATTATAAGTTATATGATAAGGGTCACAATATGTCTATGTAAATAAAAATAATTTCTTATTGGTAAGCATTCATCCTAGCCTCTCTTCCAATGAGATGAGCCTATAAAAGATTCTAGGAGGTTCATGTTGAATTGGGAATAATAATGGTTGTGAGGACTAATTTGAGATCATGTGGTCTTGGGATTGAACTGCTTTAGTATAAGTTTGCTAAATTGGGAACTTGGTTGGGTTTCCTTTCATATTGTTAAGAATTATTAGAATTTATTTAAAGGAACCCTATTTGGGTATGAAATAGTAAATCAAAAAATTAGAGCTTTATTATTAATCAATAAACCTATGAGTGGTGACTTTGTTTTGGAAGGGGTATTGGTAAACAATGATCTGTTATATTGCTTGGTCTTAAAGCCTTCTTAAGTTTTCCTTCTACAATATTCTTTGTATTCTAGTTCCATGAGGAAAGTTACTTGAGTGATTATGAAACCTTTGAGGGTAGGAACTTATGAGTATAAACCTTGAGAGTCTAAGTGAGGAGAACTACATGTGCCTTCGATCCCGTTGGGAAGTGGGTATGTACATAGTTCTTGGATAAAGGATGTCCCTGGACCTTAAGTCCATAGGGGAGGGGTTTAGGGAATGACTCCGAGGTATGGGGTGTTCCTAAACTTGATCAACCTTCCCTCTTCATTGCATTTTAGTTTGAGGCTAAAATTGCATCAGATGTCTATGAACTCACATTCCAATTAATGTGTCCTAACTATATAGGCCTGAGCCAATAAATGCCCTCCATTATCATGAAGCTTACCTACTCTTAGCTTGCGGACTTTAGTTTCCATAATCTACTCTACTCTTGGATGAACTTTTAGAGTTACTACCATCATGGTCAGTCTCTCATGTAGACTTGTTGGGACTAAGATTATTAGAGTTTTGGGTGATGAACACTATGGTACTATGTGTAGGGGCTCAGTGATAAGTATATATTAGACTCAAGACCCTAGAGAGGTCTATTCTTCTAAGAAATAATGGCATGATAAACTTGGCCATGACAGAGTTATAAATGTGTTAAGGAAATTTGTTACTTTGCATTTAACATTGTTGCTAAGCTAATCCATTATGATAGGATGTGTGAACTACTCTTAATAGGTGTGGATGATATGCCTACTCTAAATTTGTGCCTAGATTATGGATGATTTAGGATGGAATTTCCTTATGATTGGTTTTGCTAATTGTGAGCAACTAACAATAAGTATTACCATTTATATGGTGGCATGGTGGTTTACTTTTATATTGGGTTGGTGAGTAATTGTATGTTAAGTTTTATGATTGGTAATATGTAAGTGTTACGTGCTTAGAAGTATGATGTTGTATATAATAGTAGTATTGTGGGTTTGAGTTTTTGTCTCATAACTAATATGAAATTGAGTAACAATGGAATGATGTAAATAGTGTTTGAGATTACTTTATGAGTTGTTTCCTTATGTATTTATGACCCAACTCTTTAGGGTATAATGTGTTAGGTGCATGTTGGTAGTTTAACCCAAAGACCTATAAGACCATGTGTATAGGGTTATGGATCCATGTGTGGTAATTGTAACCTCATTGACTAGTCTAAGGTGTAAGCCTTGGGACTCTATGTTTTAAAGCCATGACCTTATACCTTATAAATGTCATAATGTTGAACTAAGATCGATACATGGGCTGGCTTCTTGGCATCACACAATGGTTGGAGTAAGGGCTTTATGAGGGCATAGGTAGGTGGTATGTAATACCTCCTAGAATGTATCTTGTTCTGCTCCATCTGTGGTGATCACCAACATTATAAATCCTATGAACTGCCTATATATAATCTTATCATTGCTCCAACTTGACATGAGTCAGGGAGCGTGCTCTGCCTAAAGAAATATTCGGCTATATCATAGGGTTAGCAAGCTTTCACAAGTAGCATGTAGGTGATAGATGTCAAGAGCTACCTGGTATCATAGGGTTAGTAGACTTTCACCACTAGCATGCAGGTGATAGATGCCAAGGGCTACTTGGTTTCATAGGGTTTAGATAGGCTTTCACTAGTGGCATACAGGTGATAGGTGCTAGTACTAGTCCAACTTTCACCAGTGGTATGTAGGCGATGGATGCCAGTATCTACCCCCCTCAAGATTTTAGTATTGACATTGTTGTAGTAGAACGATTGTGAGCTCCCTACGTTATGTCAACCTACAATATGTTTCTCATGATTCTAATTGTTAAAATAGTCTAATGATGGATAGTTTAGGCACTAGCTTTAGTTGACATAAAACCAAAAGATACGATGAATATGCTTATCTACTTATAAGATGAATTAGATACTTAGTGGACTATGGAAATATTAATAATGGCCTCATGTGTTATAAGTTGTTATAATACACTTTAACCAGTGATGAATTCAAGCAGTATGGGATTCTTGCCATCTTCACAGCTGGTTGTGAGCTAGAACAAGGATGGAACCATGGTATAGCACAAGAAACACTGACATTCATTTTTCTAGCTAGAAGTTAATTAAGGGCTTATGGGCTAGTGAATCAAGCAAATGGGAAGATACTTACAGTATGGTTGCAACCATTCCTTTTTGCTACCTAGTCACGATGTAAACCTATGATGTGCATATGATGCCTACACCAGCTATTCACATTATGTATATGTGAATTAGTCACATTATGTATATGTGTTTCCTTCTTGAGTTATTCACATTGTGTATATGTGATATAGGTGTGAACTAAGCACCATGTGTACATATGTGTGGTACACATGAGATAGTCACTTTGGGTGTATGTGACACATGCATGAGTTATTTGCTCTAAATATGTGATTTGCAAGAGCTAGTCACATTGTGTATATGTGACAGATAGATGAGTTATTCACTTTGCGTATATGGGTTATACTTATGAGATAGTCACAATTGTATGTGTGACCCATGTGAGTGATAGTCACATTGCTTACAGGGAATGCATGCTTGAGCCTGTCACTATGTGTGAACAAGTAATGCTTATATGAGCTGGTCACTAGGTGGTTTTGTGTGATTTTGTATATTGATGTTGGTAATGAACTAAATTTTGGATTGGACTGCATTTTCTATCATACTATTGTATATGAATTGCTATGGAATCATAAGATTCACTTAAATACAATGATCTAAAGGTGAGATTAAGATCTAATATCAAAGGAGAGGATGAAGCCTCTCTATTATTGTTGAATGAACTACAAATCCTTTGATTCCCATGAAGGGATATGTAGGCAGGGCTATTATGAATGAACTCGCAAGGTTTAATTCTAGGTCTAGGGATGACCGTGACCTTGGGAGCTTACCATACTCGAGTATGAGTATATGAGTTGTGTCATATAGTTGATGCCGTGACTATGGTTGGTAAGTCTTTGAATTTGGCACTTCTAAATTAGATAGAAGACGATTGGACAATTAATTTAGTACTTGGTGAAAAAAAAAATAGTAGTAACTAGGGTGGTTATGGTGGTTATTACATTCTACTATATGCTTGATGATCACACTAAATACTTGATGCTTCTTTAAAATCTCACTCTACACTTTGATCAATTTAGAGCTCTTTGTTAATAAATTCTAATTTGATCATTCTCTAAAAGTGGTTCCATTATAGGGGATAAACTATGTATCTTATTGTTTCTATTTGTTTTTTTTAAACTTTACTAAAAGAGGGGTAAAAAATTATTTAAACTAAAACAAAAGAAGTACAAAGAAAGGGCATTACACAAACCTGTCAATCTCCACTAAGTGGTCCAACTTTTGAGACATGTCTAGGGGTAATTGACCCCTATCCATAATGTTCCAATTTTGCATTTGATCAGAGGCCCATTTGGCCAAACAATCCACAACTACATTTCATTCTCTAGGAATGTGACTAAAAATAATAGATTCCAAAGAAGCACACACATTAAGAATCCGTTTAATCATCAAAGCTAAATGCCAGCTGACATCTTCTAATTGCTACCTATTCAACAAAGTCACCACCACCTGAGAATTAGATTCACAAATGATCCTTCTCCACCCAAGACTGTAACTGCACTCCACTGCATATAAAATGGCAAGAGCCTCTATCAAATTGTTAATATGTAGACCCTTATAAATAGAAAAGATAAATTGAACAGTCCCAGAACTATCCCCCCCAACTCCACCAATACCAGCATGACTAGGATTTCCCTGAGAAGAACCATCCGTGTTGATTTTCAACAATCCTTGTGGAGGAGGACACCAATGCTCCTCCCTATTTATCTTCTAAAGAGGATGTCTACATCTATTTCTCATGACCTGATAAGCACCCTTCAAAGCACCATCCTGAAGAGGAAGATTGAGATGATTGCAACAAACAACATCTCTCAAATCCACACCCTCAGCCAAGTCACACTTTGCCGAAATAGTTTCTCCAAAAGAATGAATAATTTTCCACCACAAGTGTTGGACAACCAATTGGACATCTTGAAAAATCCTACTATTCCTCTCCAACCAAATATTCTAGATAATAAAGGTCGGTCCAAGAACCCAAGTAACTTGAAGAAAAGAGGTCTTAACAGGGTCAATAGCAACTACAACTTAATTGCTAATCACTTCAAATTGTTTGACTTTGAAAAAATTAATTTTATTTTTATTTTATAAATGGTTATAGTTATTCTGTTTATTAGTACCTACCTTTGGCAGTACTATTGTAATGAGTTTGTAATCAAATAACACAATTAGTTAAATGATATTTAATGAAAATTAGTTTTATAACAGTTTTTATTAAATTAAGTATAATTATAATCGACCTTACCTTTAATATCACATAGCATAATTGTGAAATTGCATACCCATACCAATTTCTATTTTAATTTTCTATACATTTTGATAGAAATTGTATATAAAGTTGGGTTAATTTTCTTAGTTTCCATGTATTCCAACTTATACATATTTTTAAATGATGGCATTCACAAAGAAAAGATCTTATTTATCAATAGAACTCTATCAACTTCACATTATCATTAGCCTATAATGATTCCCCTTGCTTCTAAACTAGATGGAGTGTGGATTACAAAACCTTAAAAATGCTAATATTATATTTCCTTTATCTATACTAGTGAAGTGTGTTTGACACTTATGGTGACAATCATATTGAAGAATTCTACTATTTGCTAAAGAAATATATAGATTAATGATCACACTAAATATTTGATGCCTCTTTAAAATCTTAGTGTACACTTTGATCAATTTAGAGCTCTTTGTTAACAAATTGTAATTTGATCATTCTCTAAAAGTAGTTACATTATAGGGGATAAACTGTGTATCTTATTAGTACCTACCTTCAACACTACTATTGCAATGATTTTTTATCTAGTGATTAATCTATCTAAATTAAACCAATCAAAACATGGTATCATTTTTCATGTTTAACAAATTTTAATTTTTCCTAAGTCTACATGAGAAAATTTTAACAAAAAATATTTAGAAAATCATTTATCTATGTTGTGATTGGCTCAAAATTTGAGCTCTTAAGGACTAATTTTGTGGAAATACTATTTTGACTAAAAAGAAACACTAAAATCAAGGAGAAAAATATGACAGGAGGGAAGTAGTTGCAATACTAACATATTAAGTGGCTAAATACTTGTTGGCAATTTGGTTATTAAACAAATATTTTCAACAAAAAAATATTTAGGTCTATGCAAATATTATAACAAAAATTTTAATATTTATATTAATATAATATGCATATTAATGTGATTATTTCATTTTAATTCATTGTATATATTAGTTATAAATTTGATATTTTAAATATTATTGAAATAATTGTTTATGTATACAATTGCGTAGGTTCCAACACCAACATGGGAAGTTTCAAGACTGTGAGACTTGATACTTGAAACAACCTCCAGATTTTAGAGAAGCTAGCTCTTCCTATTTCAATTGGGGTTTTAAGTAGAGGGAAGAAGAAACAAGATTTCAGATACAATAAGCAAAACTTCTAACTCTATGGCAATGCGCCTGAATGAAATATATTTCCTTAACTAGCACAGTGATCAAATCCTCAAGATTCAACTATATTAAAGAGCAAATACTACATGATCAATATAGACAAATTATAAATGAATTTAAAATCAAAGGCCAAACTCAAAAAATTGACACAGAGACATAGATAATATCACTACTAGCACAGAACAAAGCTTCTTTCATTAACAGTTCAGCAAATACAAAAGGCACAGAGATATGCATAGGTATATTGAAGCTTCCTTATCAAAAACAACTAAATTAAGGCAAAATGATATAATCTAACCACAGTCAAAAGTTTTGAATTCTTAATCAATAATTTCTTTTTGTGTTACAACATCTTGTATATATAACCACAAAATTTGACTCAAGATTGCCTCTAACCATCTAGAATCTTAACGGCAACAATAGAATTGGAATTCAACTAGGACTTGAACTGATACAAAGAATCTTCTTGAATCTATAACCATCCTCTCCTGTGTGCTCATTGGTCGAGTGATAAAATGTGTGGCACTGTAACTACTATTCTGTTCTGACACATGGCATCACCCACGAGTTCCCAAATAGCTCCAAAATATGCTACGTGACATCTTCTAGTAAATACTTAGCTTCCTTTCCATTTAAAAGAGACACACAGAAAACCACAACCTATCGTCATCCGCCACACTTGAAACATGATACGTGGCAATAGCCGAGAAGCAAAACTGGGACACTTGATGCTCTCTGCAATCTGAAAATCCTCTTTACTTTTATGCCCCGAGCAACCATGACAATGACACTTGTCACTTTCTGCATCATTTAGAAAATGTAACATTTATCTTGGGGACCCACCATATGTTGCTTTTCCCTTTGAACTTAACAAAAATAAAGCGACACGCGACACCACCCGCTAGTAACAACAAAAGAGACATGGCATGCTCTGCCTATTACTAAAGCTTGATAAAAGAGTCCCTCAAAGCCCCACGAAGATGACACTTGTCACTCTCTGCTTCAATTGAAACATTATAAAAGAAAATATGTAGCGACCTCCAGCAGCTTCAACAATGAAAAAGTTTCACCCTCCGCACATGGCACATGGCAAGCTCTGCACAAAACTAAAACTACGTTGTAATATCTGTTGGGCCCACCACATGTGTTTCGATGCCCAAAGCTTTAAAAAAAGAATACACATGGCAGCATCTGCTATGACAACAAAAGGACACTTGGCAACACCCACGAGAAAGTTGTAACAAAAGAAACTTTTTACTAAGGCCTCGAGTAGTGACACATGGCGCATTCCACGCTCAGGAAATAATTTGAAACACATCTATTATAGTAAGAACTACAAAGCATAACCCTAAGACTATGAAGCATAAAGAGGCATACAGAAACATACAGAATACTTGGAAACTATGGAAACCAGAAGAATACTAAAACTACAGGAACAATGAGCTACAACCAAATAGAAACAATAAAATGTAGAGTTGGACTCTACAGTTCTTGGTGACTATGTGGACCTCTGTACTTGCCCAGAGAGAACTCCAGAATCAACAAAATTTCAAAATTGCACTGCCACTAATAAGAAAAAGAATCACAACTTCTACAATGCAGCCTAATATACAGACCATTCTGAATCTAATAACCCCTGTTTACTTTGTAGATCTTGAAATGCAAAATCTAAATTAATGATGTCCTTATGCGGAAAAGATTGCAAAATTTACACCACATCATGTAACTGGAATTCAAGATGAGCCATTGGAACCAAGACTGCTTCTACCTCTTTCACAGTGGAGGCATCACTTAGACCTTGAAAAACATTCTAATCATTTTGCTTAATAAGAAGAATAGCCTTTATAGCATCAGTCCTTAGCACTGTACTGTCATCAGGAAAAGAGGAGGGTAGCCCCATTTGGACCAATCCTTCAATGTGCAGTAGAATTACAACTTAACACTTCATTTACCTTTTTGGCAGCAACCATTCTATCATTTACACTAGCTACAGAGAGGGTCTCATCAGATGTGTCATAAAGTTTCTGTAATAGTAGTTGGGAGTCTGAAACTCTCAATGAAACAATAGACAATGTTGCCTCTATAGAAGACTCTACTTTCTCACAAAGTTGCTGGGTGTTTAGCAGGAAGGTGAAGGATGGCTTAAGCTATACAATCTCCTTAAAGATTCTTCCCCATGCAGATGCATAAAGCTCTTTCACCATATTTAAGACCCCTACATTTTGTGGCCTCTGTGCCAACTCAATTGTCAATTGCTTTGTCTTTTGTTATTCAGCCATAAATTGGGGGGCTTGAGCCGAACTACTCAGATTCTACTCCTTTGAAAGAGCCTGCTGCAATTATGACACCTCTTGCATTTTCTCTTGATACTTCTTCTCCATAGTGGCCTTCTCTTGTCTCAATATAATAACAACAGCTTTCTCCTGTGCTAACTTAATTTTCAAGGCTGCAACATGAACCAGTGCTGCTTGATGAATCTGTAAAGATATAGTAGACTACAAATCTTTGTTTAAAGTATCAATTTCTTTAACCTTGGCTTGTATCTCTGAAGTCAAGCTACTATTAATAGCTTTTTCTTGTGCCAAATCAGCCTCAACCTTTTGCAATCTTTTTGACATATTCAAATAATCAGTGGTAATTGTTGAGGTAGTTTCATTCATTAATTATACTTTGTCCTATGGTCTGAAATGAGACAGATCCATGGCCACTGCATTCATTGTATAATCCTGTGGTTGCATTTGCTCCACTGGGTTAATCACATTTGGGGCTAAATGAGTAACAATCAAAGACTGTTGAATAGGGTCAAACAAGGATTTCATGTGAGAAACATCAGGGCTCTTATTCTCTTTATTTCTCTTCTTTTCCATCTGAGCCTCTCTTTCTTTCCTTGTTGTGTCATCTTGTGCTTGAAAAGTAGGAGGTGAGGCAATATGTCCACCAACAAATGAATAACCTTAGGGTAGGCCATAAGGAATGGTAGTTATTTGCTAGCTTGGGTCAAATTGAGGAAAAGCCCGCTTGGGCATTGATGGAGAAAATAAGTGTAAGGAAATGGCCTATGATGATATGGCCCGTAAGCTAGCAAATGGGGCAAAAGATTGAAGTGGTCCAACAGAGGTGGCAGGAGGTGGGGAAGAATGGGTCATTTGGGTAGCCACCCCTAAATAAGAAGAAATAGAAGAAGAGGAAAAGAGAGAAGAAACACTGACCTAAGCCACCAATGAAGTCATGGGAACTTGTTGTTGTTGGGGCACCAATTCCTCTTCTTCCTCCTCTCCAAAAACCAATTTATGTTTTCTTTTCAAAAGCCTTCTGACTATGTCGTGTGAATGTTCTTCTTCTGAAACAATTACAATTTTTTGAAAAGGTGTTTCTCTGAGACTCCCTGATGCTGAAGCTATTTGAGTCTCATAAGATGGTGATACTATCTCCTTTTGTTTCTGTAAGGTGCTGAGAGATTGAGGCCATGGAGCTCCAGAAATTTCTGCCGCTACATGCTCTGTTTCTTCAAGTTCTTGGGCTTCCTTTGAGACTCCTTTCTCTTCTACTCTTGAGCTTCTTGGAATGTTGCTCATATCAGAACTAGACATTGGGGACATATGAAACTCATCCTAACCTATTTCCTATTCTTCATTAGTTTCAACATCTCCAAAAGTATGGGTGAAATCAGATATTTCCTGTCCATATTTCCAGTAAGCAAACATTTTCTTTACATTCCAGTCTTTCTTCTTTAAAGTAGCTCTGAGTCCCATAGTCATTGACTTCTTAGGGTCAAATTCTTGTATTCTCCTATAGAATGTTTCCCATGGCCTAGGACCTTCATCTGGCAGGTCTGTCAATTCAACATAAACTATAGGATCATCCTTCTTTAGCAATCTTCTCTTCTCCCAAAAAGGGTATTTCTCATGAATGAATTTTGCAGAAACTTTATTATTGATAATCCAAGAAGGTAAGAAACTATCTGGATCATATTTCTATTTATCTTCAATTATCAAGAAAACCATAAGCTACTGATTTCCTCAATAAAAGGTTTTTAGTTTCCCTCTTCTCAATTGTTATCTTCTGCCTAGTCCAAGGAACATTATAAATTTTCTTCTTTTCCTTTTTATAACCAAAATTATTATCAATGATGGATATTTTTTGAGCCACTTCTAAAAATGTAACCCTAGGAGTTAGAAATTTTGGGAGTAAAACAGGCTCCCCAGCAAAGCCATGAAGTCTAATAATAATGGTATGGGCTCCAAAGAAGTAATCACAAGGAACTTTAAAATTCAATAAGAAACCCCTGAGGCTCTCTGTCATTCTATTTTCTATAGGCTCAGACACTAGTTGGTTAAAAACCAGTGGGACAAAACACTCTGCAAACTCATATGGATCTGAGGTGTGTGATAGAACATGGGTCCATGCAGACACTAGGATTGTTCTCTTGCTACTAGACTTAGGGTCATACATATTTAAAGGCATATACTACTGAAAGAGACCATAATTTTGATATAGCATCAAGTGAAATAGATATGCTGAATACCTAAAAACACGGTCCTAAGAGAAGTTCGTGAGATGATCCACCATAGCCTAAGAAATTTATTCTGCAAAGTCAAGACAGTATTCCTGAGACTTATCTACAGTCTTGAGTCTAAAAATTACTGCAAGTTGCCAATCATGCACTATTGAATCATCATACTAGTCAAAGATAAAAGACAACATGGTGAGGGTATCTTGAATGTAAGGATTGAACTGAACATAGCCCGTGGGCAGTGAAGGCAACTAGGTATTGTCATTACCTAGATGAATTTCAGTGTTTAGAAACTTCACCTTACTATGGAGATTTCCCCATGCAGCTTGCAACTTGGGAATCATAGGAAATGTGGCTATCTTGTCACACTGCAAAGCTAGCATATCCCAAATTGCTTTAGGGGTTATCTGGACCATTAAGGGGCCATGTTCAATAGAGACAGATGAAGGATGAAACAATTATGCACATATGTCAATTAATTCTGGATATGGGTGAAAAGAGGGAAGCACAAATTGTGCCAATTGAGAGGTCTAGACTCTCATTCCAAAGGTTTCTGACTGCCCTTTTGCATCTCATATGAGGCATCTCTGATGAGCTCCCTCCCGAAGATTTTTAGGTTCTTCTACATACACGTGTCAAAAATGCCATCTGCATAGTCTATTACCTATGTAGAGTCTGCACTTACCCTTGTATCTGGGACCCTTGTCCTTGGATAAGTCACTTTTGGTTGTGCTGGTGCAGATGCATATGATTTGGTGCCTTTCAATTTATCAGATTACTAAAAGAGCCCTAGCCCTTCCTATGGCGACTGTGGCTCCGACATCTCTATATCTCTTTTATTAGCCTTAGAAACTTTTGATACAGAAGGTAAGAAACTGAAACTGTAAACGAACCTGAACTTAGCTAGAATTGTAGGCAAGGAATGCAACTTAGAGAATGCAAAATGAGGAATAACAAATGTAACAATCTATGGGATTAAAAACTTAGCTTGACAAGGCACAAGGAAGCATTAATGACCCATGACGTCTTATTAATGGCATTTATGCCAAAAAAATGGTTAGTGTATCTATGAAAGTCTGTATGGGACGGTGTGTCAGATTAGAATTAAAATGGCGATCATATGATTTGGTACTTTCTTGATGTTTAAGGAACTATTGAACGGCCTTAGTACGTGCAACTACTGACAAAAGGGGCCACTGCACTATGGACACGTGTTCTCAAAACACTTATTTAAAAGGGAAAAAGCGGGAAAGCAAGGAAAAAGTGAGAAAGGCCATAAAAGACACCTAACTAACTATGATACATGGAGGGTTTCAAGACTTATGTAAAATGCTTCAAGAAGATCCCATTTATAGGAATCTCTTCAGATTCTCCATCCATAATATCTATCTCAAATGCATTTTGTTGCTTATAGGAGTAAATCTTAAAAGGTCATGTCCATAATGAATCAAACTTACTGTGTCAACCTGGTTTGGTAGCTCTGTCATCCAATTTCAGCACTAAAGACCCAACTTCAAAATTTGGATTAGAAGTCTTTCTATCAAACCAATTTTTTACAATCTGTTGATGCTTTATTAATGACTCCTATGCCTTTTCTCTCTTCTCTTGAACCTCTAGTAACTCGGCAAGTCTAACTTGCATCGATCCAACCATTTCAACAACTTTAAGGCAAGAACTTCTATACTTAGTGGTATCACTGCATGCTTTCCATAGACTAACTCATATAGAGACATCTTAGTCACTTGCTTTGGTGTGATTCTATCTACCCATAGTGCTAAATTAAGAGATTTGTGCCAGTCCCTTTGATGTTCATCTCCCATTCTCTTTATGAGTCTAATTACGTTCTTATTGGTAGAATCTGCCAAGCCATTGCCTTATGGATAGTTATTAGAAGAAATCTTCAGATATATTCCATTTTGTAATTCAAACTCTGACAGTCTAGTTCCTAAAAATGCCTTAGTATTATTTGATATGATAGTGCGTGGAGGGCCAAACTAGGTAGTTATCCCCTCTAGAAACTCTAAGATTGCCTTTTCAGCAGGTTCCTTGAGTGGCACTACTTCAGTCCACCTTGTAAAGTAATTAGTTGCAGCAAGGATCAACTTATATCCCATATTTGACACTGGATTGATCATGCCAATAAAATCTAAACCCCACTGAGCAAAGAGTTCTTCCACTATTATGGGACTTAGAGGCAATGTTGCATTTCTTCTTCTTCCAGTATAAAACTAACAAGCTTGACATTCTTTGACTACCCAATAGTAATCTACAAACAGTGTTGGCTAGAAGTAGCTAGCTTGTGTCACTTTAATTGTAGTAGTTCTTGCTGAAAAATGTCCCCCTAAGGTTCCATGATGAAACTCATACAGTATCTTTTGGGCTTCATCTTTATCTACACATCTTAACAGTATTCCATCAATATTCTTTCTAAACAAGACATGATCAACCAATACAAAATGAACTCCCTGTTGCCTATAGTATCTTTTCTTGTCAGGGGAGAGTTCATTTGGAAAAAATACCAGTTCTCATGAATTGTATTCTATCACTTACCCAAGAATCTTGATCAAACTCTTGGAGTTTCAGCATTGTTTCTACTTCTGCTTCTTCAAGCATTGATTCCTCTATGTCTTGGGTAATATATTGGTAGAGTCCCCTACCTCTAACCAATTTGGTAGGCCTTACCTCTACATCATATTCTAAGATCTTAGTTATCCAATTGGCCCTTTTTCAGTGATCTCACTCTCCATGATATATTCCCTTACACTAGGGTGGGCTACTAATATTAGGATCTTATTCCCTGTCACTAAATGCCAGAATTTCTTAAGATATTTTACCATAGCATAAGATTTCTTTTCAACAAAATTATACCTAGATTCATACTCCCTTAAGGTCCTAGAGAAGAATGCAATTGGATGTTCTCCTTCTTCTTTGTCATCTTTTGGGGTCAGAACAGTTGCAACACTGTGTTCTCCTCCATATACATACATTATAAAGGGCTTAGAGAAATCTGGATTTCTCAATACTGGTGCTGTGGAAATGGCTTTCTTAACTTCTTCAAAAGCTTGTCTCCCTTTAGTAGTCCATTTGAAAACTAAATCCATCTTTAGCAACAGAGTAGTGGGTCTAACTAGCCCTGTAAAATTAGATATAAAGTGACTGACAAAATTGATCTTACCCAAAAAGGACTAAACTACCTTCTTGTTGATTGGTAAAGATAGATTTAGTATGGTTGTGACCCATTCTGGATCAATCAAAATTCCATCTTTTGAAACAATGTGTCCCATAAGTTTCCCTTGGGGCACAACAAAAATACACTTCTTTGGATTTAGGGAGATCCCAAACTCCTAACATTTCTAGAAAATAGCTTCTAGGTACTCAAAGTGATCTTTTTCATCTTTGGTAAATATAGTAAGGTCATCCAAATAGGTCAGAATAATATTATTTACAAGGTCTCCAAATGATATGTCCATGGCGCACTGAAAAGTAGCTCTAGAATTTGAGAGATTGAATGGCATCTTGGCATATGTGAAGGTTCCCCATTTTGTAGTGAATGTTGTCTTATGTCGGTCTTCATCAGCTAACCAAATTTAATTATACACTGAGAAACCATCAAGCAAAGAAAACCTCTTTGATCCAGCTATAATTTGCAAAATTTGTTCCATGGATGGAAAGGGGTAATGATCTTTTAATGATGCTTTATTTAGGTCTCTGAAGTCTACATAGAGTCTTATGTCCTCATTCTTTTTTCTTACTGGCACTAAGTTAGACACCCAAGTTGAGTGCTTAATTGAAAAAATAATTTTGGATTCTAGAAGCTTTTGCAATTCGTCCACCATTAAAGGCTCAATTTTAGGATTCACTGGTCCTTGTTTCTGACGGACTGGTTTTGACCCCTGAACAACTTCTATGGTATGTTGAATGATGTCTCTATTATAACCATGAAGGTCATCATAGGTCCATGCAATTACTCTATCATACTTATTACACAAGGAAATCAGCTTATCCTTTTCCTCTTGGGTAGTAGCATTGCCTACCTTTAGCTTTCTTCCTTCACTGACTTGAATTTTAGAATAATCATCTTTGCTTGCCTTAAATTTCCTCTTTTCTAGGCTTACATCATCTAGGTCAAATAGATTTTCCAGTGTGATCAATCCTTTTGGGAGCTTATTAGACTTCAGTTGGATAATTTGGTCACCATAAGTTTCTTCAATCTTAGGCTATAATTGGTCAGCAAACTATCTTGATTGCTACAGAAACAAAAGTACATGGAGATCATTATCAAAGACTTGCCAATTCTGAACATTGTCTGGGATTTCCAGTCTCACTATAACTTTTACTGACTCACTGTTAATGAGCAAGTCACTTGCTAGGTCAAATTGGGAACCAATTTGTGTCATCCTGTCTACTTTAGTGTTTTGGGTTCTAGGGACAACTTCTATGTTAAAAGCATCAAAACCATCTATTAGATCCCAAATTCTGTGGTGATAAGATCTCATTCTTACATTCTTTGCCACAACTTTCTTTCTAATTTGTTTCACAACTAGTTTTGAATCTCCCTTCACTACCAAATTCTTTATCCATTTCTTCTTGGCTAGCATAAGACCATGCACCAAAGACTCATACTCAGCATCATTATTTGTGCAAGCAAATTGAAAGCGTATGGCTCTAAGAATTTTATCACTATTTGGAGAAGTAAGACACATGCTTTCTCTAGCACCATTTTTGCTCTTAGCCCCATCAAAATTCAAGGTCCAGATTTCTAAGCTTATGTCAAGTTCTTTTTTATATACTTCTTTTCTCATAACATTTGGTATTTATTGGCCTTCTTCAAAAACAACATAAGTGCCCAAACCAGTGGAGTCATAATTTCCATAATGGTCACTTTGCATCATGGTCATCCACTAACTATTTTCTTCTTCTTGCTAATTGTGTTTAGTCCAGTCACCTAATTCCTCAACAAAGAATCTCTCCTCCTTATTAATCATGGCATGGGATGCTTCAATTCTTGGGGTTGGTTCATCAGTGATATGATCTTTGGATAAAGGTTCGGATGGTACCTTCATCTTTGTTCCATAGTTCTCAAAATTAGATGTGACCAATCAAGTGACATGTATCCTCCTATATTAGCTGTTAAATCTCTAGATAGGTATAAACTGAAGTCAGAGGGAATATCTATAACCACTACATCCTGTTTGACAGTTATGTTTGGGTAGGTATACAACTGTAATGGGAGTTGTTTAATCCTTCCTATGGTTTGGATAGACTTCCCATCTAGTTGCATGACTCCTTAAGCAAGTGGCTCATATTTTATCTTTAAAGCATATGCTATCTATTTTGGCATGACTATTGTACTAACCCCAGAATCTATCATTGAGTTATGTAACAATTTCTTTCCCACTATTAGAGTTAGATAAAATGGATCTAGCTTAGATTTGCTTACCTTTGGTGCAACATTCAATAGAGCAGCTGTTTGTAGAGGTGGAGTGTCCTTGCTTTGAATCTTCCCTTTGTTAACAACTCCTTTTATACTGGTAGTTTTAGGATCCACCTAATTCTGCAACGCTTCTTGTAACAATGTGTTTTTCTCATGAATCGCCAGCATATCCCAGATTGATACATGTACAGGGTCTTCTTTGGCTGATCCACCACATTCATGGGTCCTAATGCTTGTGTCTTTGGGTAGTAAGGATACCTCACTATTTCCAGTGCTTGGTTAGATGATTTTTGATTCTGGACTAGTTGAGGTATTTCTTGCCTTGAAGCTGGATTATAGTGAGTTTGGAAAGGAGGAACCCCAACAGCTTCATTGTTGGTAACTTTAGGTTGTTCCATCATCCTTCTCTTTGATCTAGTATAGTAATTAGGTTGTACAAAGGGTTTCCTGGAAGTAGATTCTTCATTCAAGAATACTAAATCTTCATCTTCAATCCATGAAAATAAAGCATGTTCTGCGGCAATTTCTTCTTCTTACTGAATAGACATTCCCTGCATCTGAGCCACCATTACTACATTTTGGATTCTAGGTGACTAGTATGGAGGAGAATTAGACACCATAAGTTGACCTTCCATCCTTCTTTGTTCTACTATCTTTTGTTGTAAATTGCTTCTGGGGCAATCTCTGGGCATGTGGGCATTGTTGCAAGGAAAACACCAAGCATTGGCATCTTCTGCTAAATTATTTTGTCCAGGGATCATTCTTCTACCTGGGTTAGGAGGGACAGCTTGCAAAGGTGTGGGGACCGTGACCAACTGGTTTGAAGGTTGAGGATTATTTTGTCTTTGAGCACCTTGGTACTTGTTTGGCTGATATGGGGGTCTATTTCCTTGAAATCCCTAGTAAGGAGGCATTGGGTAAGAAGTTTGTTTCCTTTTGAGGTTAATAATCTTGTTTGAAAAGGTCCTAAGGATGTTCTTCACATAATCCATTTTGGATGGAGGGGCAGAGGGTGTTGACATAGTGGGTTGTTGAGATGTTGGGAAAGTATACATGGACATAGGCATAGCTGGAGAATTAGGGGGTTCCTGTGGCAAGGGGATAGAAATTTCTTGGAACATAGGCATAGGAGGCTTTGGAGGCAATTTGCCATCATCTATCAAGTTGTTCTCAGCCCTTACGGCCAACTCATATGCTTTCAGTAGGGTATGTCCACCTAGGGACTGAATCATTACAAATATATCAGAATTGAAAGCTTTGAGGTAGAATACAATAGCCATACCTGATGGTGGCCTGGCTGTAGCAGGGATTCTATCCTAGGTCTTTTGAAACCTAGTGTTGAAATCTGTTATAGCCTCTTGTGGTGCTCTCTTTATAGTGATTAATTGCTATAGCAAGGAGGATTTGTCACCCTTTTCATTGAATCTAGCAAAGAAAGCATCTCCAAGCTGGTCCCAAGTGGATATTCAATTTAGGGTTAGAGATCTATACCAATCCAGAGCCTTCCCTTTGAAAGAAGTCAGAAACAACCTGATAGCTACATTTTGTATGGTAATAACATATACTACACACACGTTTGATACATCTTGGAGATGCTCCTCTAGTGTCTTAGAATCTTCTCCAATGAATTTGGGTAAAGCTTTCAAAGCATTAGCTGGTATCAGATCCTAAGTATCTGGGGGTGTTGGAAGAATGAGAAGACTACTATTATTCCAATTTGCATAGTTTCTTAGAGGTACATGTACTCCCATGTTTGCTACTATTGCTATTTCTACTTGATTTATTCTTCTTCTTGGTGTGGCAACTAATGGTGGCAATAAAATCCCCAGATTAGCAACTGATTGAGCTCTTGTTGTTGGTCCACTACTCTAACTCCTTAATGCTCTCTGGTTCATATGATTTTGATCAATATTCAAGAAAGGTCCCACCGGGCATGCCAAAAACTGTTGATGTATAAAATTGTGCAAGTTCCAACACCAAGATGGGAAGTTTCAAGAATGTGAGATTTGATACTTGAAACAACCTCTAGATTTTATAGAAGCTGGCTCTTCCTATTTCAATTGGGGTTTTAAGTAGAGGGAAGAAGAAAAAATATTTTAGATACAATAAGAAAAACTTCTAACTCTATGGCGATGCACCTGAATGAAATATATTTCCTTAACTAGCATAGTGATCAAATCCTCAAGATTCAACTATATTAAAGAGAAAATATTGCATGATCAATATAGATAGATTATAAATGAATTTAAAATCAAAGGCAAATCTCAAAAAATTGACACAGAGATAGATAATATCACTACTGGCATAAAATAGAGCTTCTTTCATTAACAGTTCGGCAAATACAAAAGGCACAGAGACATGCATAGGTATATCAGCTTCCTTATTAGAAACAACTAAATTAAGGCAAAATGATAGAATTTGACCATAGTCGAAAGTTTTGAATTCTTAATCAATAATGTCTTTTTGTGTTACATCTTCTTGTATATATAGACATAAAATTTGACTCAAGATTGCCTCTAACCCTCTAGAATCTTAACGGTAAAAATAGAACTAGAATTCAACTGGGACTTGAACTGATACCAAGAATCTTCTCGAATCTGTAACCATCCTCTCTTGCATGCTCATTGGTCGAGCAATAAAATATGTGGCACTGTAACTGCTATTCTATTTTGACACATGGCATCACCTGTGAGTTCCCAAATAGTTCCAAAATATGCTACACAACATCTCTGAGTAAATACTTAGCTTCCTTTCCATTTAAAAGAGACACACAGAAAACTGCCACTTATCGCCATCTGCCACACTTGAAACATGATACGTGGCAACAACTGAGAAGAAAAACTATGACACTTGGCTCTCTCCACAATCTTAAAATCCTCTTTACTTTTATGCCCCGAGCAACCACGGTAATGACACTTGTCACTTCCTGCATCATTTAGAAACTGCAGCATTTATCTTGGGGACCCACCATCTATTTCTTTTCCCTTTGAACTTAACAAAAATAAAGTGACATGCAGTACCACCTGCCAGTAGCAACAAAAGAGACATGGTGCACTCCGCCTGTTGCTAAAGCTTGATAAAAGAGTTCCTTAAAGCCTTGTGGAGATGACACTTGTCACTCTCCACTTTAATTGAAACTTTATCAAAGAAAATACATGGCAACCTCTAGCAGCTTCAACATTGAAAAAATTTGACCCTCTGCACGCAGCATGTGGCAAGCTCCTCACAAAACTAAAACTGTGTCATAATATCCGTCGGACCCACCACATGTGTTTCGATGCCTGAAGCTTTAACACAAAGAATACACATGGTAGCATCTGCTATGATAACAAAAGGACACTTGGCAACACCCCTAGGCAAGTTGTAACAAAAGAAACTTTTTACCAAGGCCTCCAGTAGTGACACATGGCGTATTGCGCGCTTAGGAAATAATTTGGAACACATCTGATACAGTAAGAATTGCGAAGCATAAAGAGGCATATAGAAACATACAGAATACTTAGACACTATGGAAACTGGAAGAATACTGAAACTACATGAACAATGAGCCGCAACCAAATAGAAACAATGAAACATAGAGTTGGACTCTACAATAATATAATCAATTATATATTAATAATATAATGTATATTAAGTTATTGATTATACAAATTATTAGAATTACCAATATTTATGTTATATTATAGTAAAATGAAATATTAATATATATTTGTGTATAAATATTAAATATTGAAATATTATATGTATCTAAATATTAATATTTATTTTTTATTCATTGTATTTTATTAATTATAAAATTCTTATTTTAAATATCAATACAATAATATATTAATAATAATATTTATATTAAATTATTTATTATACAAATAAATTTGAATTATCATTTAATGTATTTAAATTTATATTATATTATAGTAAAATGAAATATTGATATATATTTGTATATAAGTATTAAATACTTAAATATTTTAGTGATCTAAATATAAATATATTATATTGTGTAATATTGAGTTAATATGATTATTTAATTTTTCTTCATTGTAATTATAATATTGATATTTTAAATATAATGTACTTAGGTACAAAATTAATATATTAGTATTTTTTTTTAAAATGGCACGAGAGGAGCAAGGGCACAAGAAGAACAGAAGCAAGGAGTAACAAATCAATTGGGAACTACGGAAGAATGCAACACAGAAAGACAAATGGGGAGATGATATGGAGACAGAATGCCCAATGGAGGAATTATGGGTTCGAGCCATCAGGGAGATGAGGAAACTCAGAAGTGCGGATGGAGAAACTAATGCTCACACTCCATAGTGGGTGTTAGAAAAAGGAAGATGGGTGGACAAATGTCACCCGGATGGCTTGGCTAGAAAAGGGATGGAGGACCATATCTCCCAGTGGTTTTATGAAAATGGAAGATGGATCGATAAATGATTCAAATAGGAGAGGCAGAGAATAGATAAACATGGAGAATGATAGGGGAAAGTATGGTATGGTAACTATAGGGCACCCGATCGAAGCTGGAATGTTCAACATCCAGACTATGATTGCACCAGTTGGATTGGTATATTAGAGCTCAATGGAAATCATGGTAGGCAACAAGGATTACCTTGGCTCCATCTTTAGAGGAGAAGGAATAACCCTAATTGGAATAGGCAAATAGAATGGAAGAATCACCAGAAAAACACCCGGCTCTCTGAATCCTTGAGCAGCAATGGATTTAATAAAGGTAGGAATGAGTGGTTTAGGCAGATAAATATACCTATGGCAAACGCATCCAAAAACTGGCGAAGGAAGAAGGATGCATTACCAGTTGCATGAATGTGGGAATGCTCAAGCAAGTAGTGGAAAGGAAAAGAGAAAGATGTGAATGATGAAGGGCCTTCATGCAAAGCTATGGCTCAGCCTGGTAGGCCACACAATTATCATCTGCTAAATCACATTGTTTCTATTGATGCAATTAAAGTAAAGAAAGCAAAAAGAAAATTAGAGGAAACAAGAATTTTTATCAAATGGGGGGGGGTGGATTGATAGAAGTGGATATCATTAAGAATTGGTGTTTTAAGCAGTGGGGAACACAAATCCAAATCAATGCCTTGCCTAACAGTTTCTTTTTGATTGAGTTCACCAATCAATCCAACAAATAGAAAGCCCTAAATCGTGGCCCATACTATTTGGACAACATAGTGTTGTACTTGGTAGACTGGTGTCCTAAGTTCAATCCTTGGGGGTATCTAGTGAATGAAGGTCAGGTATGGATACACTTGTACAATATTCCATAAGAATATTGGGGGGAAGACATTCTCAAAGAAATTAGCAGGGGATTAGGAACCTTCATATCTATGGATAAAATTCTCGAGGATAGGGTTTGGGGTGCATATGCCAGAATGTGTATTGGTCTTACCCCCAAACAATACCTACCACAAGAATTGGAGATTCTTGTAGTCGGGGTGTATGGAAATAAAAGGTGGAAAGGGAAGATCTACCGATGATATGTCCCAAGTGCAAGTCCAAAGAGCATTGGGAAATAGCATGTAAGGGAGCTGTGGATGTCAATAGGGCAAATGGATATGAATAGAGAAGAGACCTTCATAAGGATGCACAGGTTCCAAAATAGGGGGATGGCCTCATGATCAAGAAAATAGAAATGATTTATCCAGTGATAATGATAAAAGACAAGAATGGGTAGTTCTGTGAGATGAATAAGGAGGGAGCAATCCAAACCATTAATGTTGAAGAAATGTGTGGCATGGGAAAGGGTCAAGAACTAGTTGCGATAGTGGATCTAGTCTTGGGTCCCTTGGATTCAGGTAGGGAGAGCATAGTACTCCTTGGAGGTAAGGAGCAGAAAGCCAAGGAGTGAGATAAGGAGAAAGAATCACTAAATGAGATAGAGCTAAATTTTCTGAAGCAAGAAGTGGTAGCCCTACAAAAAGAGATTGCTAGGAGTATTGAGAGTCTGAGACTTGAAAAATAGGATGAGGGGACAGGAAGGGAAGATAATTCATTAGAACTAGGCATGGAGAATGCTTTTGATTTTACCCAAGGAAAAGAGTCAAAGACTAAAAACCATTCAGAGCAAGAAATCCCAAGGGTTACAAAGAAACCACAAAGAGAGAAAAGAGACAAACTAGAAAAGGAGGCATTAAATGAACTCTTGGGAAGCTCTCACACCCCAAGAATAGTAACTAAAGAAATGCTAAAGGAGGAGCAGTATACTCTTATGGAAGGCATAGTCCAAACTTTAGAGACACTGGAGGAGATCCCAAATCTGAATAAGGTAATTGACACATTTATCACCCCCCTGAGCAAGGAAACCCAAGAAGTGGTAGATGAGGAGGAAGAGATTTTGAATTGACTCTGATAAGAAGTATAGCTATGAAGAAGTTCAAGTAAATCTATTCATTGAGTATGGTATAGAGCAAACTTAATCTAAACTGAAAAAACCAAATTTGAGACACAAACAGAAGAGGGCTCCAAAATCAAATAAAGAAAAGTTGGTAATGGCAGCTAACGCTAAGGGGCAAATGAAGCTTAGAAGTAGGAAGGGGCTATCCCTTCCCATAGAAAAATGAGATTCCTAACTTGGAATGCTAGGGGAATCAATGCCCCTAGCAAGTAGCATTTGGTTAGGCACCAGATCGATCAAAGCAATGCAGATTTGATATTGTTGCAGGAAACCAAGTGGAACAAAGAAGAGTATCAAGCTAGAATGAAAGCTTGGAGGAAATGGGAAGGTCTGTTTGTGGAGTCTTCAGGTGCTTTTGGTGGCTTAGGTATAACCTAGAATCCTTTAACTACTATCTGCTCTTTAGTCAAAGAAAATATGAATTGGCTAGCAATAAATTGTAAGTTCTTGCATAGAAATATAATTTTTTTGGTCATCTATGGACCAATATCAACAATAGCCAAAAGGAACTTGTGGGAAGATATCACACAATGGATTCCATAAAGAAATTAAGAATTTGGGGTGATTAGGGGGGACTTCAATGCCACTTTAGACAATACAGAAAAGCAAGGGGGGATGCAGCACATGGGTGTGTGCAAGAAGTTGAGTCCACTTTTTGGCCAAAAAGTGGAAGTGTTTTCCCTAATTTTTAGAATTTGTCACATTTGCCTAAAAATTTGAAGCACTTAAAGGTGAAATCTTAGAAAAAGTCACTAAATATGAAATGTAGTACTCGGAGTCTAGTTTCCAAATATGTAATTTTTTTCAATACCCAGATGATAGAAATTGATTTTGAATAGGCATTTCTAAAAACCACTGTTTAAAAGTCACCTTTTTTTTACTATACCATGTATGTGTACGTCATCCATATTTTGACCTAAATAATCATATTTTTCTAAATCCTTTTGGGAAAAGATTTAGAACTCACTGAAGCACGTTTTCCATATTTTTTGTAATTTTTTATTGAATATTTTTTTATTAAATTTTTATTGGCCATTTTTGGTCTTTTAAAAAATCATCGTGTACGCCATGCATAAGATGGCCTAAACTTAACATTTAAATTTTTGTTTTTTAATTGAAAAGAATTGTCTAAAGTACATTTTCATACAATTTTTTTACAAATTTTTTTAATAAAAAGTTATTAAAATACTAAAAAACCCTGATGATTCAACTTTATGGACCTATTTCATCATAAATTGATTAAAGAATCGAAAAAATAATCTAGTTGTAAAAAAAATTACATATTTAGAATCTACACTATCTCATCTATAATGGGTTTTAATTTCATCAAAATATTCTGCAAAATAGACCTTTAGATATATGCCCAAAGTCACTATTTTGTTGTGACATTGACATGACCTTCAAGTTGTAGGTCAAACCAGGTCCAGAGGTCAGGTTCGGGTCCCCAAAGCATTTCCTGAACCGGGTTGCAAAGCAAAGCCCGAGCTTAAAATTCAAATTTTAAATAACGGGATCCTGTTTCTTACTCTATCGGTGCAAAATAAAACGGGATCCCATATGAAACGAGATCTTGTTTTGTAGAATGGGATCCCATTTCTTAAATGGGATCCCATTTATTATTTATCCATTTTTTTAATAAGACTATGACTGTGACTGTTAGCCCTACAACTTTCTCTATAGTACGGCTGATAGTGACATTTACAGCATTCTCTACCATCTTTTTTTCTTTTGCAGGTCCATCAACTTGAAATATTGTTTGAATTTTGATAGAAGCCATCATTGATACACTGCTTGAGTGAAATTTTGTTGAATTGCTACTTGTTTGAAGGACTTGAACAAAGAAGAAAGGCTTTCAAGTTTTTGACATTCATTTGTACATGCTTCATAAATTTTTTAATCATGGGATCACAAAGTCATAATAAGAGGAAAGATAGGAAGCTATTAACCCCTGAAGAAATTGAAGCAAAGAGAGAGAGGGAGGCAAAAAGACAAAGAGATAGAAGAATAAAGATTCAATCAATGAATAATGCTAAAGCATCCAATTCCACAACTATTGAAGATAAAAACATTGAGGATACCATGGATGTAGACGATGCAAATTTGCAAGAGGTGAATGTGGAAACTAATACGATTATACAAACTACTCTTGGTATGTCTTCAAATCCCTCTGTCAATGCTATGGAGAAAGTTTTAATAGGCACAAATTCAGGTACTTCTTCAAATCCACCTTTGAATGAAATGGAAATAGTGTTGATAGGAGATTTAAAACAAGCTAGATATAACAATGTTGAGATTGATAATATTTATAGAGATTAAAATTTGAAACAAATTGTTGTTGAAAATGAAAATAAAAATCTTTTTGTTGAAAATGAAAATGAAAACTATTTTGTTGTTGAAAATGAAAATGAAAACCATTTTGTTGTTGAAAATGAAAATCGTTTTGAAGTTGAAAATGAAAATGAAAATCCAAGATGTGATGTTGAAAATGAGAATTTTTTTTTCAAACTTGAAAGAGATGTTTTGGATAATCTTCTTGGTAAAATTTCTTGGAGACAAATAAGAACACATGCCAATAGATTATACAAGGAATTTTTTTATCGTAAAAAACATCATTTCAATGTCAACTAATGATGCAATTAATGAGAATGTGGAAAATGAGAAAAGTAATGAAAATGTTAGGCATTTTTGTTAAACCAAGAAGAAAAGATCAATCAATAAAACATGCTATGTCTACTGTTGCTAGTGCCATTGAGTCTATTGGAAGTAATAGTCAATCCAAAGATAAAAATGCAGCAAGACAAGCTATAACAATTGCTATAGTGAATAAAACAACTTTGAATAGAAGTGTCATGCTCACATTTCCCATGCAGTAACGACACACAACACACGTGTCATGTCCACATTTCCCATGTGGTCATGACACGAATTACGAAAAACTTTTCTACCTATCCCTAGGAACCCCCTCACACGCGTCTGTGTGCTCGGTGGAAATATGCATAAGGTGTAAACATGTCAACATAACTGTGATGATGAAAGCCATCTAGTGGGTATGTGACACGAAGTGTGTCCCTTTTAGGGTTAGACTGATTTAAATCTCAACCCGTAGTTTCCTAGGTGTGAAGACGATTCTACTAACATCGAAACCTAACTATAATACAGATCCAAAATGGAAACGAAATAATGATTAAGTAAATGATAGTAAGATGGTCACATGATTGAAGTGGAAGGATGGAATAAAGCTAATAAATTAATATAGAAATTAAACCCTAGAAATCTAGGAAAAATCTGATAGCATAACGCGTTTTCGATAAACACAACATAAATTTTAAAATAAAACATCAATAAGATACTAAATAAAATTTAAGAATAAATATGTCAACTTCAGAACAAATTTAGAATAATTTAGATTAAAAAATTAAATATCCCACCAAGGTCAATAAATCAACCTTGCGTAAAAGATTAAAATTTTGAAATTAAATAGTAAAATAATAACATGTCACCAATTAAATCCAAACGGAAAATTGAGTCCGTTATTAAATATAATTCTGGCATTATATTTAATAACTAACTCGAATAATTAATAGAGAAGGGGGAAGAGTTTAAATAACTCTTCCCATAAAATAATAATATAAATAAATAAATAACTAAAATGATAAAAATCCCGCTAAGGAAAAATGAAAGAATAAAACTCCCAACTAGGATGAATTTAAAAACAAGGGAAAATTCTCTTCCCAAATAAGATAAATTCAATCTCTCCAAAATAAAATTATTCACAAGGTAAATAATCAAAATGTAAAACCCCATTTAAATAAAACAAATTTAAAAAAAACACAAGTGATAAACTAAAAGCAAGGAAAAGAAATGGAGGTTTTTAAATAAAGAATAAAACATAACCTCACAAATTAAAATCCTCACAAATAAAATATCCTCTCAATAAAATAAGAATAGCCCTAATTTCATAATAACACTTAGTTTTCAAAATGAGAACCCTAATCTATTTTCTATTATTTTCTCTTCTCCTTGTTTGCCCTAATTCCTTAACTCACGCTTTCTTGTTTTCTTTGTTGGTTTTCTTTTTTTGTTTTTGCCTCAAGTTGCAGGTTAGGGTTTTAAAGTCTGCAATGGAGGCCATGAAAACACTCGGAGGTTTGTATCCCAATTTATGAGAGTTTCCATTGCCTTTATTTATTCTGTATATATATATATTATCCTGCCTCAATAGAGAAATTGAAGTGTCTTAACATTAAAAATAGGGTTTAATGGCCTGTAGGGTCGACAGTGGCATTGTGGTGGCGAGATGGTGGCCATAGTGGGGAAATGGCGGTCCATGGGTGGAGTTTGGGGAATGCAGAATGGGCGGCAGTGGCGGTGAGGCCGCAGGAGTCAGCAGGGGGTCGTGTGGGGGTTTGGACACTATTCAAGTGCTAAGATCGTTGGGGAAATGACAGAGTTAAGGGTTTAAAAAGATGGTGGGGCAGGGGTTGAAACCCCCACCCACACCCTTGGGTGTGGGTGGGGGTTTCGACCCCCGTCCCACACCCTATCCATTTCAAACAGCCGCAGCAGGACTATGGTGGGCACTAACGCCCACCACAGCCCCTCTCATTCATCACTAACATTTCTATTAAGAACAAGGTCTGCGGGTATTATAAAATTTGCCATTAACATTAGTCTCTGTCTATAACTTATTTCAAAATGTAGTTTTCAATGTAAGGATATTTTCATATATATATATATATATATATATGTGTGTGTGTGTGTGTGTGTGTGTGTGTGTGTGTACTTAGATTTATCACATTTTGTCTAAAATAACACATTAAGGTTACATTGATATCCATTATAGATTTTTTTTTTAATAAATATATATAATATACACACTTATATATATACATATATGTATAAGTGTGCATGTATATATATTAGAATATATATAGCATTTAATAACTTCTGTAATTTCTTTTAATTCTTAGCATATACACAGAAAAGAAACAAAAGACAATAAGCTAGATATTATTCTTTTCTAAAATAATAAAACAGCCAAATTCATATATATATATATATACACCTTACCCTTATCTTCTCATACAGTACTCTAGGACAGAATACTAACTTGCAATTCTAACTCCTTTTTTTTAATGAAAGCTAATATTTCATTTCTAAATAATACATAGGTAACCTAGTATTAATTTTCTTTTTGAACATATATGAACAGAGTTTTTTTTTTTAAAGAGCTTGTAAGGTAAATATTTTAATTTCCACTAAACATTCAGCAACATATATTCTGGAATAGAAACTTAATAACATAACATTTCCAAGCAATTTTTATAGAAAATAACTCCTTTAAATCTCTCTCCTCTTTTCTTTGAATACAATAAAATTTATTCAACAACACTCATACATATTTATATTTTTCTTTTTGAAAAGAATGATGATAGAAAATAAATCAACTCATGCTTTTCTCAACACAAAACCAATTCCACAATAAAGGAAGTAAAAACTTTCCAATAAAATAAAATATTGTTTACATTGTAATATTTTCCACAGCCAACTTCAAGGGCATAAAACTTGCCAAAATGAATACAATAGGGCCACAAAGGCCATGGCTCAAACAGCTGCCAACAAAGATTATGGTAGCACAAAAATAGACTTCACAATAAGATCCATTTCCCATTAAAACACCTACAACAAAACACAACAAAAAGAACAACCCAACCACTTTGAAATGCTCTCCTCCCTACCATAGACCCGTAAGAGGGTCACCCCCGAGCTAGGGAGGTAGGGATTCACACGGGTGTAAACATTCCACAACAAGAATCAACATCAACAACACAAAAATACCCCCAAGGTTTAACGCATAACTCAACTCATGAAAATGAGTTTGATGAGGGTAGGGAATGGACCCCTCTACTTCAAAGGCCACCCAAATACTAAAAATAGCAATCTCATGGCCTCAAGCCAAAAATTTTCAAAACCACCACTCTCCACAAAGTTACAAAATAACCTCCATGGCACTCTTGCCATTCAAATAATCCCCTCAACAAGTAAAATCCCTCAAGGCATGAATAACACAATATGGGAGTGAGCTCAAGGAGGTTCCTTTCCCCTACCCCAAACTAGTTGAGCCTTACCTCCAAATGGAGGTGCTCTCACCATACTCCCATCCCACAAAAAAAATAATGGAAACAACAACCAACAAAGCTACAATACATCACAATAAATAAGAGTAAGAATATAGCCATGAGGCTTACCTTCAAATCCCTATAATGGTAGCATGTTTGGTGATGAGCTCCATGCTTTTCCAAACCTTCCAAATGTCCAAGAATTTCTCTAACTTCCCCAAAATTGCACCAAAAATAGAAAGAAACTCCAAAATGCAAGAACCCAACACTCCTCAACAAGAGGAGGTAATATAGGCCATCAATTTTAGCCTTAAGGAATGAGAAGGTGACACTTGTCACCTTCTCCTTCCTCCTCCAATGCCACTTGCAAGGGAGAGGAAGTGCGAGGGTGACAAGTGTCATCCTCCAATTCCCTCTAAATTCCTCACCTTATCCACTTGTGCTCTCACACATGTGTGAGAGGACAAGTGGTGAGGTGGCATTCCCACTCAAACCTCCAAGAGTATAAGGGATGCCATATGGCATCCTCTTATTCTCTTAAAGAGCCATCTCCCTCCAAAATGCTCTCACACATGTGTGGGAGTCTTGGAGGAAGATCCCACACACTTGGGAATCTTGGAGACCTCCCAAGTCCTCCTTGGGAAAGGATTCCCAAACTTTGGGAAGGGAGATGAGTCTTTCCCAAAGCATGACTCATCTCCCACCTTCCCTAATTTCAAATTTCGTCAATTTGACTAAACCATAGTTTAGAGTGACCAAAAGTGAGTTAATCCAAGGGTTAGTTAGTCAAAATTGACCCTAGACCCATGGGTAACCACCTAGGGTAAATTTTGGGACACTAAGGCTCACCAAGGGGGTCATAAATCCACTTTAAGTGGCATTAAAAATAAAAACAAATACCAAGTGGTGTAAGTCAAATAAAAATTATACAACACTTATTATTAATTAAATAAACAAAGGGGTACCAAACCAAAATGATAAAAATTAAATCAAGCACTTAAATCAACATTCAAATTTTAAACATGATCCTTATCCCTCTTGGGAATGGATCAGTTTCACAGGGGATAACATTGGTGTGAATTCTACCTCCAATTTCTCGTGGCTAGGGAGTGTAAAACCTACACATCTCGATCAAGTGTTAATCATATCATGAATAATCATAGCCGAAGAAATTGGAATTAAATTCAAGCCATCGAATACAACAATAATCAACTATAACATAAATCTAAATTAAACTGTATTTTTCTATCACATGTCAATCAATCATCATCGCATAAATAACTAGAATCACTTCACAAAACATCATCAATATATCTCATATGTTGAATCACAAAATAGCATCAAATATGGTCAAATCGAATCACATATGTCTAATCAATGTCCTATCAAAATCAAGAGATATAATCAAGTCTACATAATGAAACCATAGTCTCTAAAAGGTCTGATAATGTCATCAACTGAAATGCATAATGATTAAAATAAGGAAGGAAAAATAATCGGCCTCACAAGAAGAATGGTAAGCAATATTAGTGGAATTCTAAAAATACATCCTAAAACATTGGTGAGAGCGGCAAAAAGAAGAGAAAGTATAGAAAATGATCTAATTAACCAATGTTGTAGTTTTAGTGGTTGACTTTCGAGATCTGACATGAAACGGAATGTTGAAATCAGATCTTTGATCAAAAAATATTGGCATGATAATACTAGGGTATCATCTAATGCTAGAGATGTTTTAAATTAAGAGTGGGGTCCAAAGTTCGCGATCCTCATCCAAAACACGTATTAGATACAATGCAAACTAAATTTTATAGAAAATTTTGTGATGAATTAGTGTTACCTAGTAATATTAAAATAAGTCAACGATCTTTTGAAAAATGAAAACCATGGTATGTAAAGATTAATAAGCAATGAATAGCTTGTTGTTGTAAAATGCATGTTCAATTTCATTATTATTATGATGTGTTTCAATATATATGTTGTACTTTACATAGCAACATGATTATACAAGAATGTGATATTAATATGCCAACTGAAGCAATAAAAGAGTTTCTATCAAGTTTGCTCTATGAAAGATCTAATGAAAAATCATTTTATTTAAGTTCATGTATTTCTGGACCAATGCACTAGTTGTGGCAATCTTTCTTTGTTAAGAGTTTGTATGCATGAAAGTGTTGAAAATAATTTTGGACAACAATTAGTGGATGTTAAAAGATTTAAGAATGTTGAATATTCTTTAAAAGATGGAAAATTTGGAAAGTGTTGTGATTTAATTATAGAAAAGGTTAGTGTGCATGCATTCATATCAGAATTTAAGAGTAAAATTGTACCAAAATATGTCAAGCACTCTCAACAAGCTCGATGGCTTGATGGACAATTTCGTGAATGTAGAAACACATTTCCAATTGGTACTATAATATCAGTGGTTGATTTTATGGAAAACTATACTTTAGCTCCGCAAGAGAAAATTCAATCACAATATTACAATTCAGTGCAGGTTGCTATGTTTGTTCATATTGTTTATAAACATGCAGATGATAGCACAGAGAATGATAGAAAAGTTTTGAGTGAGTATCATTTCTATTTGAGTGATAACTAGTTACACTCATTAGATTTTATTCAATATTGTTTCAATATATTTTATACAAATTTAAGAGAAAGAAGAATCTGGATGACTAAACATCTTATATGGTCAGATAATTGTATGGGGTAGTTCAAGAATGCTTGAATGTTCTATTGGTTAAGTAGGGTTCACAAGGAGAATAATGTCCAACATATGTGGAATTTTTTTGAAGCCGGACATGGTAAAGGAGAACATGATGGAGCTAGTGCATGTGTTAAAAGAATTATTGCTAGACAACATTTGAAATTTGAGGATGCAGTAAAATTTAAAGATGCATGTGGGATTGTAGATTGGTGCAATACAAGATTATGTACACTTGGATCAGGTGAGTACTCTATAGTTCGTCGATTCTTTTGGTTGGTTGAAGAAGAAAACATTCTACCTAGACTTGATTTCTAGACAATTAGTGGATCTACTAAATGGCATTCATTTAGGAGTTCGAATGCAAGTACATGGACTATCTAGAAAAGGGAGCTTGCATGTTTTTGTCAGTTTTGTATTCCGGGAGATTGGGAAGCATGTGAGAATACAGAAGAGTTGAAGAGTGGAAGCAAAGACCATTGACACTTGCACAAGCACACAATCAAAGTGAAACAACAATTGAAGACAATGATCAACTATTTGCATCAGACAATTATGACCGTGTTTCAGACCTTGTACAAGAAGATAATTTAATTCAAATTATTTCATTTTATTTCACTTCATTACTAATTTGTAGTGCTTTTATTTATTTATGTGTACATATGAATGCATGTATGTTGATTGGTCAAATTTTATGGACATGTGCAAGTTATTGAATCAAAATTTGCTTGTAGGACATGTGTATGCTGTTGTTGCATGAAAGAAGAATGAAGAGGAAACATAATATTGGTTGGCTCGTTGTATGGAGACTAAACATAAGTTAACAGCACCTCGAGAAGATGATGATGGCTTTCCTTATCCAACAAGTTTGGTGATCCCCTTAAGAGATCCCCTTAAGAAAATTTTGATAACAAGTCTTTGATCCCCTTAAGCAAATTTTAAGAACTTCTTTGATCCCTTGAAGAAAATTTTAATAATTTTTTTGATGATGGCTATCATTATCCAATAGGTTCGGTGGTGGTTGTTGGCACTTGGCTACAAAAATACCTAATAAGGAAGAATGGTTTGCCTACATTTGAAGATTATGAAACACATAAGAAGATTATACAGTACTGACATTTGGTGTTGGCAACAAATATAAAACTAGAGAGGTATCATGGAAAACCTGCAAATAAAGAGTTATGGATAATTTCTATGGAAGACCATGAGACAATCATTGATGCGTTGGAAAAAAGAGAGGATGGAGATGGTATAATGGAATAAGTAAATACAGGTAAATATAGTTAAATAGATTTATATTGTTCTTTTAAATACATGTTTTGATATTTCTTGTGTGTTATTAGTTAAAATTGATTTAAATTGTCCTTTTATATCCTTAGGCCATCATCACAAATTTATCACATACATTGAAACAAAAACTTGAGAGGACGCAGATTAAACATATATCTACACATGTGTGAGGCACTTGTAAATACAGGTACAAATTGTGTATATCTAGATAGTTTTATATAAATTAAAATACATGTTTTGATGATATATTGATAAATTGCTTGTATTATTTTTATATCAGGTGGCGTGAAGACCTGCTACATTCCCCACAAGTTTTGGATTTTCTTGAGATGGCATAACCACATTTTGTAAACATTATTTTGAGTTGGCATATATGTACATACACAATTACATTATTACACATTTTGTACACAAATTTGTAGACATGTGTATGTACACAATTTTATACTCTACACTTTTATATATCAAAATTATTATTCTATATATTTTATTTGTTAAATGCGCATGTTTTTCTACTTTGAATTTACTTTAAATTTGATTTTATTATATTGTTAAATTTGGTTGCCTTGGGCAACTTCACCAAATTTTGAGAACTTAAGACATCCCCTTAAGACATTGTAAATTAGGACCCCTTAAGACATCCAAAAAGTTAGCATCTTTGTAGGTTAATTAATGGCCAATTTGAAGTTGTTAATGGACCACAGTATCCCACATAGTTATGTTACTTCTATGTTTCAATAACCGTATGTCTCTCAATCCAACCATTACACTATCATCTTCATTTTATCCTTAAAATTTCTTCTTTATTTGACATGCTCAATAATGAAGATGAACTAGTACTTAGCATTATAGATTAGGTTAGTAATTTTCAATACATAGATACAACTCCATGCCTTAATGTTATCTCTTTGGAATTTGTAATTTTTCCCTTCTATATTCTAGTTAATGGTTCATTGTGTGGATGTTTTAGAGCTATTGAATGGGTTTTCATCAACGAGGCCTGGAATCTTGCTTTATCTAAAATTATGGAAATGTATGGTGGAGATGTAAAATTAGTTTGAATTTTTCCTTTTAGCTAGTCATGTGAGTTTTTTAATTTATTTATTTGTGAGTTCAAGACATGATTTAAGATTTGATTTATTTTATTAGTGGAGATTAGAAGTTAATTAATCAAATATAGTAAGATTATTCAAAATTAATTAGTGGGGAAGGTGTAGTAAATTAGTTTAATTAAATAAATATTCAATTTATTTATTTAATTTGATGATGGAAGGCATGTAAAAGGCTAATCCTAATTAATTAAATAAATATAATGTATCTAATTAAAGTATGCAAATGTGAGGTAGATTAAAGTATATAAATACCATGGATCTAAAAACATGTATACAAATGTCCTATCTATCAAAGTACATGAACTACTCAAAATACATCATAATATGGGTGAATCCTATCTCCTTGCTAAGTGACCCTCAAAGTGACAACTATTGTGCTAAGAATGATGAATGGATCCCTACAAAAATATACACATACATTAGAACATGAGCATTATAATAAAATTAGAAAACATAGTTAATCTAATCTAACAATATACATAAATTATCACCTGATCACTACTGTAATGCCCCGCTATGAAAACTTTAGAAGACAACACATCTATGCTATGCAAAGCGGAATAATTTTTTTTAAAATAAAATAACAGGGTAATGTTGAACAAATCTATACACATCATTAACTAACATCTTGTCTTCTAAGGTCCCATGGTTGCATTACTTGACAAATTAATCAACATAACTTACATGCATTACTAACTAACATCGGTAGAACATTTTAAATCTATTACACTAATGATTATACATATTCATCTCCATTTCATGACATCAGTTAGATAATCAACTTGATCAGCTTACATGTACATATTCAAGTCCATACATATGAGTACATCGTCATGTAGTTTATATTATCAACATCCTGATTACATCTGAATATATACAATGTGATACAGTAGATACACAAGGCTAGTATATGAGCATAATAACTGTCTTCATAAATAGGTACAAGATCTGATGTCTGGTACACAAGGTATATCCTCCTCACTCACGAACAATGGCAAGGGAAAAACTAATGGATAAAGCTCTTCCACCCGACCATGTGGAACCCTGAGGTCCACCCCCCAAGCTAGGAGTTAACATAAGGTCCCCACTACAACATACAATCAGGTAGACAATAAACTAAAGATAACACATGACTCCAACATCACAAGTCAATATCACAGACAACACAACAGTACTTCCAGAGGAAAACACTTACAAATGGGGAGAGTACAACTAGGGAAAGCTAGGCTGCAGTAAGGAGAGTGTCATCGCATGGTCCTAATATGGGTTACCCTGACAGTCTCTAGCTAGATGCCGGCCCCCATCTATGGTTACCCTGACAGTGTCTCACTAGACGCTGGCCCCATAGGGTGACACATGCAGAATCAACATTCCTTTCAAGAGGACAAGGAAGTTGATTTTGCCAACCACGGCCTTCTCATCTCATCCTTAGCCTCAACGAGCACTACAAGCATGAGTGAGGCATCCAATTATCTTGATTAGTGTGAAAACTACCCAACCCTCTAAATTTATTATTAAGTTATCACTAGATTAACAACTCCCAATGGGTTACCCTGACAAGCCACTTTGGGCGCCAGCCCCACATTGGAAGCCACTCCCCTATCCACACCTAGGAAACCCCATCCATCAAGCTACACATATATCATCATAACAATAAAACTTTTCATGCACATTGCAAGGCGTTAACCATCTTGCATATCAACATGTATATATAAAAATGCAAGGAACTAACCCTTCTTGCATACCAAAACATAATCATAAGGCAGAACTCCCAATCCATTGCCCATAACAACACATATTCATTACATCTTTATGATTTTCATGTCTATCCATGCCACAACTCACCACCAAACTCGATACAAGACAAATACAACCAAATGGAAAACAAGACATACTCAAGAAGTACATTTATCATTCACCTTGTCTTTTAGTCCATACATAACTAGAGACAATCATGCTTCTTAAAACATCATGGTCTTAAGGCATCTATCAACATAATACATGAAATCAAGACATCCCATTCTAACCCTCTGGAAAACTAGCCACACAGGTAGATACAAAATCAAAAGACTATATGAACTAGTTCATAACCCACAAATTGAATTTACTAAACCTATTACTAGCAATTTACATTTTCTCAATATCAATACACTTATAATTAAATTATGCCTTCTTTACAACTAATCCACTATAGCAGATTACAATTGACTAAGTTGTTACAATAGTATATCAACATTAAAATATAGCTTATCATTTGATTGTATTCTTATTAAGGAATAAATCTATAATTACAATTAAAATTAACTACATATAAATATTTATTAAAATAATTATTTAATTGATTTACAAAGATACAAATATATTTATATATCATTAACACAACTAAAGTAACCCACTATTTGTCATTTTTATAAATCAAGTTAATTAAATAATTACAATACAATTTAAATTCAACCCTTGAGGATAAACTTGAGGGTTCCTATTTATCATTTACAATGTACAAACTCTCTATATAATTATTATCCTTTCTCTATTAAAAAAAAATATCATTCTAAATAATCTATTTCTCTATTAAATAAACATGCAATGTGGATAATATTCAAAATCATTCTAAAATCAATCTATTTCTTAATTTTTAGAAACAAAATCATTAAAAGAATAATTTATTTATTTTTCTCTCCCTAACACATTCATTCTACAATTTAATATGTAATTAATTTTATTTTTCTCTAATTTCTATTCTAATATAGGAATTATTTGCATATTTAAGCAAATATAATATCACAAATTAATTGAATCAAGTTTAAGAAACTTTCTACAAAATAATTTATTTTCTTACTTTTCTTTAAATAAAGAATGTAGGATTCTAGCTCAATTTAAAGAATAAAAATAATCCAAAAGGATTAATTATAACTTAATATATTTCTAAAAAGGAAATAGTTTATATTAGAGAAGAGTTTAGTTTCTAATTTAAATGTTAAGAAAAAGAGAGAGTTATGTGGGCTTTTCTTTATTTCTAAAAGAACATATTTTTAATTTAAGAAATGAATTGGTCCATATATATATTAAATAAAAGCAAATGAAGACATGAGATTAGATGTTTTATATGATGTTATAATTGTAAAATACACTCATTGGATTTTGGGAGGATACTCTCAAAATTTTTGATTTAATGAAACACATTGATTATTGAAAGCTTGCTGGTGTTCTTTGCAGCCGTATCTTTTTTTTTTTTTGGTTGAAATGTATTAAAGTATTGGATTGGAGCACAAGAGGGAAAAACAGTTAGAAATGAATTATAGCTTATGCAAGAAATAAAATTCAGATCTGTCAAGTATGGAGATGGTATATATGATGACAAATACTTTGCCACTTCTAAGCCACAGTAAATTGAACTCACAAGGTAATAGATTGCTGGTGAAATTCATATGACTTTTGATTCAAGAAAATGCACAATATGGATTTGTTGAAATGTCTTGGAAATTTTTTTAATAAATGCAAACTACTTCAAACAGGTTTGTGGCTTCTGCCAGCATTCTCACGCCTGTGCCAAAATGGTAGCTTGAACAGGGTATGGACATCCATAAGGCATAAAGGAGAGAGGATATTGACAGATGTTGAAATTACAGTGGCTATAGTAAATATGTATGCAAAATGTGGAAGCATGAGAGGGCACTTGAACCGTTTGACAACATGCTTCAAAGATAACATCTAAATGTTTATTTTTCTTTCTTTATCTATTTTGCATGAAAGATACATCATTTATTTTGTCAATATGAACCATAAACACTCAAATTTAATGTTTCTTTCAAACCCCATTCAATAGCTTGAACTTAGGCCACAATACTCCAAACAAAAATCAGTTCAAATCAATTACATTTGTTAAGGTACAAAAACTAAGCTAAAGGTCTTAGGAAAAAGATAATATTAAGAATAACAATGTTACAAATTACATTCCTGCACAAATGCTAAAATCATAAATTTGGTCTCTAACAGAGAATTTCATTCATTCAAAACTCCCTAAGAAAAATGTTAACTAATTTAAATAGGTCAAATTTGTTAAAATTTATGAACATAAAGCAATAGGGAATTTGAAAATAAGTCTTTAAGATTTATCAATTTTCCATTTCCTCGACAAACGGTTTATAGCACAATTCCTTTGACATTTAATTCGATTTGGCAAAATGAGCTCAATTTCTATTAGTCCAATCCCAATATTGGTTTCTAACAATGAATTTATGAAATATGCAGGTGTGCACAGGTGCTCGAAATAGGACAAGTAAAACTTCTCTTTTATTTTGTCAAATATTATAGTTCTTAGGCATGTATGCAAAGCATGAGAGCAAAGACAAAGTGCTTGACCTATTCAGCAGAATGCCTCAAAAAAATCAACATGCTGAAAGGGATTCAAAAACTTTCAAGCAAAAGCAATTGGCAAGTGCATAACCAGAACCCATAACCCGGCACACAAATTGAAATTGAATCTTTGGAGAAGCATAACAGAAGGGGGATTTGGTAGATATTAAAGTTTGAAATTACACTAGTAGATATATATACAAAATGGAAATGCATAGAACAAGGCACTTCAACCGTTGACAAAATTCAAAGGCAAGACACACCTTCTGTTTGGCAAAATTCAAGGACATAGCATGTGTACTATTTGACAAAGTCCCTCAAAGAGATGTTGTCTCATGGACAGTAATGAATTACAGGACGTGCACAAAAAGGATCAGTTGAGAAAGAAGTTAGAAAATTTCAAAACAAATAAAATTTGTAGATGAAAAAGTCACGCCTTCCTTGCCTTATGCCTACATGGGAGCTTTAGAGCAGGGCATAAACATACATCAAAGCAAATTGAGGGGGAAATAAAGATGTAATTTGCAAGTATACGTATGCAGAAATGTAAAAGCACAAACATGTACAAAAGCAACTATTTCATAGTATGCAGTCTAATGAATCACCATGATTGCAGGGCATGCAAAAAAAAGAAGTGGATTGTTTGAAAAGGTTTATCAAAATAGTTCTTACCTGTTGAGCTGATCTACTTGCCTCTGGTCTGCACCTAACCTCCTCCCTTCTTCTTTCTTTTCTTTTCTTCCTCTGAAATTTCTTCAGACCTCCCTCTTCCCAGCAATCTTTTTCCTTTTTCAAAACCAGGACTCACTTCCCAGATAAAACAATGCTCTCTGCTCGACAACTCATTTTCCCAAAACACAGATGAACTCCTTGAGTAAATGCAAAACAAAACATTCCTCTCTTTTGCCACAACCACATTCTCATGAGGTTCAAAAAATTTAACCATCTCAAAAAATTCCTAAACCTCCAATTTGATATTGACGGCACTCATAATTATTTTTCTAACATTGAGATATTATCATTATTTTACTATAAATTTATTTTATCAACACTATAGTTGATTATTCACCTTTACATATGCATTTGTTTTTAATCCGTTTACAATTTGCAATTTAATATTTTGTTTAATCATTTATCTAATTTAATTTATTTATTTACTAATTCCTGTTAATTTTACCAATTAATCATTTATCTAATTTAATTTATTTATTTACTAATTCCTGATAATTTGCCAATTATCAAGCAATTAATTCGTTTATAACTAATTACAACACATAATTTCCCTAACACATGTTTATTTTTAAGTTAACTTAATTTTAACCTTGTTTTTAATAAAGTGGTAACCAAACTTAAATCAACACATAAATTGGATGAACCAAGCTTACAGGATGATACCTGACCCCCATGTAAAGCCACAGGACTTGATGACAACATAACGATAATCAGTCCAACTGACGGTGACGACAGGTTATAATACTGAGAACTCATCCTTTTGAGGATGTTCACTGAGTAGGGAACCTTATGCTAACTCCAAACAACAACTCCATTGGCTAGGGCATGCTCAGACCTGGTAGTTTAGGTGGAGTCGATGCCCGATACCTGCATCCTGCAACAAGCGACAAGGTTGTGCACATATATATATAAACATGTAATCATAGACATAATGAACGGAAGTCGCAACGTGGCAGGGTACTCAGACACGAGTAATGCAACACTATTCCATTCATGTAAACACATCATCAAATAACTACATCCATTACCAGTAATGCATCATAATCATAATTGAGTAACACATTAAACTCAGAATAACATTAGTCTATAATCATCAGATATGTCCATCATGATCAAGGAGAACATAAACCATAACATACTAGTCCAAATGACTCGAAACTATAAATGTGCAATATAAGACTAACAACTATACCAAGACTGTCATAGGAAATATGACAACATAAACCATAACATACTAGTCCAAATGTCTCAAAACCGTAAATATGCAGTATAAGACTATCAACTATACTAGAACTGTCATATTAAACATGAAAATATCATCTATCACAAGTCAAAAGCGAGGGGCATTACATCCTCCCCCCTAAAACCAGGCTTACTCCTGGAAGCCTGCAAATAGATGAGGATATAATTCCCTCATCCTGGTAGCATCCTCCCAGGTAGCAAAGGTCTCATCATTAGGATCCTACTGGATCCTGACCTGCTCCACATCTCTGCACCTGAGAGCGAGTCTCCTATGCTGAAGAATGACTACGGTCTCCAAAGCCAGCTACCCGTCCTCTACCTGTAGAGTAGTCCAATTAAGAACATGAGTAATATCCAGATAGTAAGGTATAAGTACAGAAACATGAAACACATCATGGATGCGTGAAAGGCTGGGTGGTAAAGCAAGATGATAAGCAACTGGATCGATCCTCTCTAGCACCTCAAAAGGTCCAACAAAGCATGGTGCTAGCTTAGAGCCCTTCCCATAGTGGATTGGACTCTTTTGCAGTCGCACACGCAAGAACACCTGATCTCCAACAGAAAACTGATGATCGATCCTATGAGCATCTGCATACTTTTTCTACCTATCCTGAGCTGCCACCAAATGCTCTCTAATCCTCTCAACCTGCTGCTCCATATCTCTAAGCATGTTCGGCCCCAGAATAACTCTATCCTCCAAACGATCCCAGCTCAAAGGGGTCCTATAAGGACGACCATACAAGGCCTGAAAGGGAGACATGCCAATAGAACTATGATAACCATTATCATAGGCAGATTCCACTAGGTAGAGGTAATCCTCCCAACGGCTCTGCTGATCCATAACATACATCCTCAACATATCCTCGAGAACCTGATTAACCCTCTCAGGCTGACCATCAGTCTCAGGATGATAAGCTGAACTAAGGTTCAGCTGTGTCCCCAAGGCATGCTACAAGGAAGTCCAAAGGGTGGAAGTGAACACTAGATCCTTGTCAGAGATGATCTTACGAGGAATCCCATGAAGTTTGACAATGTCCTCCATGAACACTCTAGCCACCGTAGAGGCATTGTAGGATGCACGGACAGGAGAAAAGTGAGCTACCTTCATCAACCTATCCACAATGACCATAATAGCATCATGTCATCGAGAGGACATCGGCAAACCAACAATGAAGTCTATCGAAATGATATCCCACTTCCACTCAGGAATCAAATGAGGCTGCAAAAGACCTGTAGGGTGCTGGTGTTCCGCCTTCACCCTCTGACACTCAAGACATCTTGACACAAAATAAGTGATATCCTGTTTCATACCACTCCAAAAGTACAGTTGATGCAGATCTGCATGTATCTTTTTGACACCTGGATGAGCAGAATAGGGTGCTCGATGTGCCTCAGACAAAACTAGGGTGCGAAGACCCTCAGAATTAGGAACATAGATACGACCCAAGTGTCGCAAAAGACCATCTGGCTCAAAGGAGTAACCGGAGAACCTACCTTCTATAGGTCTACCAAACTCAATCTCAGATCTCACCTCCTGGCACCAATTGTCAGTAGGAAGAGTAGCGAGGATCCGACCTCTCAAATCAATTGTAAGTGAAATTGCTGAGATCTCATGCCTTTGACGACTAAGAGCATCTGCTACCACATTCTCCTTGCCCTAAATATATCTAACCTCGAAGTCATACTCGCACAAGAACTCCATCCAATGCCTTTGCCTTGCATTCAAGTTTGGCTGCATGAAAATATACTGCAAACTACGATGATCATTATGCAGCTCAAACCGATGCCCTAATAGAAAATGCCTCCATCTCACCAAGGCATGCACAACCGCTGCTAGCTCTAGGTCATGAGTGGGATAGTTCAATTTGTGATCCTTGAGTTTGTGAGACTCATAGGCAATCACGTGACCATCCTGCATCAGAACTGCTCCCAAACCCTCCAAGGAAGCATCAGTACAAACAACAAAGTCCCTATCAGGATCCGGAACTGCTAATATAGGTGCACTGGTCAGCTGTTCCTTAAGAGTCTGAAAGGCTTCCTGTCACTGCTCTGACCAAACAAACTTCTTCCCTTTCCTCTGAAGAGAAGTAATAGGGTGGGCAATTCTCAAAAACCCCATAACGATGTGATAATAGTAACCTGCCAACCCCATAAAACTATGAACATCAGAAACATTAGTGGGTGCAGGCCAGTCCATAATAGCTTGGATCTTTGAGGGATCCACCGCAATACCCTCTCCATAGATGACATGACCCAAATACTTAACCTCTATCTGGAAGAACTCACATTTTGACAAATTAGCATAAAGCTGATTTTCTCTCAGACACTGCAACACCTAATGTAATTGCTCCTCATGTTCCTCCATAGTCCTCGAATAGATTAATATATCATCAAGAAATATGAGGACAAATCAGTCGAGATAAGTGCAAAACACACCATTCATTAAGCTCATGAAAACCAACGGTGCATTCGTCAACCCGAATGGTACCACTGTGAACTCATAATGTCCATAATGGGTGCGAAATGCCATTTTGTGAATATCTGCCTCAAAAATCCACAACTAGTGATATCCCAACTTAAGGTCAATTTTTGAGAATACCTTAGCTCCTTTGATTTGATCAAACAAATCATCGATCCGAGGCAAGGGATACCTATTTCTCACTGTCACCTTATTGAGCTACCTATAGTCGATACATAGCCATAGAGATCCATCCTTCTTCTTCACAAAGATCACAGGTGCTCCCCAAGGAGAAACACTAGGTCATATGAACCCTTTGGCTAATAGCTCCTCTAACTGCAGTTGAAGCTCCTTGAGCTCCTGAGTGGTCATCCTATATGGAGTTCATGAGATAGGCTCTGCACCGGGAATTAGATCAATCCTGAAATCGATGTCACACTTAGGTGGCATCCCTGGAATGTCAGAAGGAAAAACATCTGCATACTCCCTCAATAGTGGGTGATCATCAAGAGATGCCTCTCGACTCTCCTCCATCTCCAAATCACTAATAGTCACTGCAAAAAGCTGACATCCCTGATGCATGCATCTCTTGAGTTCCATAGTAGAGATCATACATACGGAAATAGGTTTCGAAACTCCTACAACCTCAACCGCAGCACCTGAATCATCCACACATCTGACAGACTTATGCCGACAATCTATCACTACCTGATGGGCCTCCAACCAATCCATACCCAAAACTATGTCATATGAACCCAGGGGTAAAATGTGAAGGTCCACAGAAGTAGATAGAGAGCCAATCATCAAGTCACACCCTAGAACTAGAGACTCAACTACTATCTTAGCCCTAGAAGCTAACTCAACCTGCCACCTATCAACTTGCTTTGTTGCCACTAAGCCACAACGCTCCACAAGGGAAGGAGATATGAATGAATCAGATGCACCGAAATCAAATAGAGCAGAAAAATCAATACCTCGCATGCAACCTGATGTCTCCACCACTATGCCCTGATGCTCTGCCTGTCGGTCATCCACCGCTGCAAAGACTCGGTGTGACCTGACTACATCACCAATCATTGGCTCAGATGTTGCCGGTCGATGTCCAAATCCTGATGCACCCTTCTGTGGGCACTGTCTGGCAATGTGGCCCTGTTGGCCACAAGAGAAGCACCTGGTGCCACTACCAAAACCACTGTTACCCCGGAAAGTACTAGACTGCTGGAAACTAACCTTGCTCACTGAAGACTACGTACTCTGGGCTAGCTGATCAACATGATTGCGCTTATTGCGCTGCCAAGTCTGGTCCTTCCTACTTTGGAATCTATTACCATGCTGATGTTGAGAGTTCTTCGACTTGGACTGTGAAAATTGCTTCTGTTGACCACCCTTTGAGGGTGCATGAGAACCTGATACCTGGGTGTGACCACCTCGAGAACCATATTCTGACGAAGGTGCACTGCCAATGTGCACACCTATATGTCCACCAAGGCCCATAGCCAAATTCTCCTCCACAAGCCAGGCTTTCTCCACGGTAACCTCCATAGTCTTAGGTTCGAATACATGAACCCCTCCACTAATCTGGGCATTCAAGCCCCTGATGAAATGCTGCACCAACATGGACTCGTCATCACCGATACCTACATACTGTTTGAGCTCATAAAATCTACGCTCATATTGCTCAACTGTCATGGCCAACTGCCTTAGCTCATGAAACTCATCTGCTTGACGCTACCTCTAATGGTCAAAAAGAAAACAACCTTTGAATCTCTCTACAAACAACTCCTAAGACATAGTGCTAATGTCTAAATGTAGCTTCTACTCTTCTAGCCCCCACCAAGTCGAAGCAAACCCTCAAAGATGCAAAATGGCACATCTAGCTTTTGTATTGCTACCATACGGGTGCATGGGAAAACACCTGCCTAAGTCCAATAACTAGGTCTCTGCCTCAAGTCATCTACCAACTCCATCAAAGGTGGGAGGGCGTGCTCTCAGTAAATCCCTCATATGGCTGGCTAGTGTGGCTTCCTTCTCAGCTGTCAACTCCTTACGCCTGGGAGACCTCTCTCTGTCTAGGACCTGACTGGTTTACCTCCTGACCTCCTCTGGCCTGCTCACCTTACTATCTAGGGTCTAACCGGGTAAGGGCCTCCTCAAGAATCTGTCTCAGCTGGGCTCCATCAGGCTGACCCTGATCATCCATGTTCTGACCCCTGCCTTCACGGCCACTCCCATGAGGAGAACTGGGAGGAGGATCTCCGCCACCACCTCTCCCATGACCCCTACCTCTACCCCGACCTTAGCCCCTATGCCTAGGCATCTACCCTACACACAAAAGGGTAAATTATTATATTAAGAAAAGGGTCGCAATAGGAGTTAAATCGTTCTACAAAGTTTAAGCACTAGGTTACATAATGGGCTCAAATATAACCAAGGTACCCAGTGTTTGAACCTGGCTCTGATACTAGATGTAATGCCCCACTATGAAAACTTTAGAAGACAACACATCTATGCTATGTAAAGCGGAATAATTTTTTTTTATTTATAAAATAATAGGGTAATGTTGAACAAATCTATACACATCATTAACTAACATCTTGTCTTCTAAGGTCCCATGGTTGCATTACTTGGCAAATTAATCAAAATAACTTACACGCATTACTAACTAACATCGGTAGAACATTTTAAATCTATTACACTAATTATTATACATATACATCTCCATTTCACGACATCAGTTAGATAATCAACTTGATCAGATTACATGTACATATTCAAGTCCATACATATGAGTACATCATCATGTAGTTTACATTATCAACATCCTGATCACATCTAAATATATACAATGTGATACAGTAGATACACAAGGCTCATACATGAGCATAATAACTGTCTTCATAAACAGGTACAAGATTTGATGTCTGGTACACAAGGTATATCCTCCTCGCTCACGAATAATGGCAAGGGAAAAACCAATGGATAAAGCTCTTCCACCCGACCATGTGGAACCCTGAGGTCCACCCCCCAAGCTAGGAGTTAACATAAGGTCCCCACTACAACATACAGTCAGGTAGACAATAAACTAAAGACAACACATGACTCCAACATCACAAGTCAATATCACAAACAACACAATAGTACTTCCAGACGCAAACACTTAACAAATGGGGAGAGTACAACTAGGGAAAACTAGGCTACAGTAAGGAGTGTGTCATCGCATGGTCCTAACATGGGTTACCCTGATAGTCTCTAGCCAGACGCCGGCCCCCATCTATGGTTACCCTGACAGTCTCTCACTAGATGCCGGCCCCACAGGGTGAAACATGCGGAATCAACATTCCTTTCAAGAGGACAAGGAAGTTGATTTTGCCAACCATGGCCTTCTCATCTCATCCTTAGCCTGAACGAGCACTACAGGCATGAGTGAGGCATCCAATTTTCTTGATTAGTGTGAAAACTACCCAACCCTCTAAATTTATTATTAAGTTATCACTGGATTAACAACTCCCAATGGGTTACCCTGACAAGCCACTTTGGGCACTGGCCCCACATTGGAAGCCACTCCCCTATCTGCACCTAGGAAACCCCATCCATCAAGCTACACATATATCATCATAACAATAAAACTTTTCATACTCATTGCAAGGCATTAACCATCTTGCATATCAACATGTATATATAAAAATGCAAGGCACTAACCCTTCTTGCATACCAAAACATAATCATAAGGCAGAACTCCTAATCCATTGCCCATAACAACACATATTCATTACATCTTTATGATTTTCATGTCTATCCATGCCACAACTCACCACCAAACTCGATACAAGACAAATACAACCAAATGGACAACAATACATACTCAAGAAGTACATTTATCATTCACCTTGTCTTTTAGTCCATACATAACTAGAGACAATCATGCTTCTTAAAACATCATGGTCTTAAGACATCTATCAACATAATACATGAAACCAAGACATCCCATTCTAACCCTCTGGAAAACTAGCCACACAGGTAGATACAAAATCAAAAGACTATATGAACTAGTTCATGACCCACAAATTGAATTTACTAAACCTACTACTAGCAATTTACATTTTCTCAGTATCAATACACTTATAATTAAATTATGCCTTCTTTACAACTAATCCACTATAGCAGATTACAATTGACTAAGTTGTTACAATAGTATATGAACATTAAAATATAGCTTATCATTTGATTGTATTCTTATTAAGGAATAAATCTATAATTACAATAAAAATTAACTACATATAAATATTTATTAAAATAATTATTTAATTGATTTACAAAGATAAAAATATATTTATAAATCATTAACACAACTAAAGTAACCCACTATTTGTCATTTTTATAAATCAAGTTAATTAAATAATTACAATACAATTTAAATTCAACCCTTGAGGATAAACTTGAGGGTTCCTATTTATCATTTACAATGTACAAACTCTCTATATAATTATTATCCTTTCTCTATTAAAAAAAATATCATTCTAAATAATCTATTTCTCTATTAAATAACCATGCAATGTGGATAATATTCAAAATCATTCTAAAATTAATCTATTTCTTAATTTTTAGAAACAAAATCATTAAAAGAATAATTTATTTATTTTTCTCTCCCTAACACATTCATTCTACAATTTAATACTTAATTAATTTTATTTTTCTCTAATTTCTATTCTAATATAGGAATTATTTGCATATTTAAGCAAATATAATATCACAAATTAATTGAATCAAGTTTAAGAAGCCTTCTACAAAATAATTTATTTTCTTACTTTTCTTTAAATAAAGAATGTAGGATTCTAACTCAATTTAAAGAATAAAAATAATTCAAAAGGATTAATTATAACTTAATATATTTCTAAAAAGGAAATACTTTATATTAGAGAAGAGTTTAGTTTCTAATTTAAATGTTAAGAAAAAGAGAGAGTTATGTGGGCTTTTCTTTATTTCTAAAAAGAACATATTTTTAATTTAGGAAATGAATTGGCCCATATATATATATATATATATATATATATATATATATATATATATATATATATATATATATATATATATATATATATATATATATATATATATATATATATATAAAAGCAAATGAAGACATGAGATTAGATGTTTTATATGATGTTATAATTGTAAAATACACTCATTGGATTTTGGGAGGATACTCTCAAAAATTTTGATTTAATGAAACACATTGATTATTGAAAGCTTGCTGGTGTTCTTTGCAGCTGTATCTTTTTTTTTTTGGTTGAAATGTATTAAAGTATTGGATTGGAGCACAAGAGGGAAAAGCAGTTAGAAATGAATTATAGCTTATGCAAGAAATAAAATTCAGATCTGTCAAGTATGGAGATGGTATATATGATGACAAATACTTTGCCACTTGTTAGCCACAATAAATTGAACTCACAAGGTAATAGATTGCTGGTGAAATTCATATGACTTTTGATTCAAGAAAATGCACAATATGGATTTGTTGAAATGTCTTGGAAATTTTTTTAATAAATGCAAACTACTTCAAACAGGTTTGTGGCTTCTGCTAGCATTCTCACGCCTGTGCCAAAATGGTAGCTTGAACAGGGTATGGACATCCATAAGGCATAAAGGAGAGAGGATATTGACAGATGTTGAAATTGCAGCGGCTATAGTAGATATGTATGCAAAATGTGGAAGCATGAGAGGGCACTTGAACCGTTTGACAACATGCCTCAAAGATAACATCTAAATGTTTATTTTTCTTTCTTTATCTATTTTGCATGAAAGATACATCATTTATTTTGTCAATGTGAACCATAAACACTCAAATTTAATGTTTCTTTCAAACCCCATTCAATAGCTTGAACCTAGGCCACAATACTTCAAACAAAAATCAGTTCAAATCAATTACATTTGTTAAGGTACAGAAACTAAGCTAAAGGCATAGGAAAAAGATAATATTATGAATAACAATGTTACAAATTACCTTCCTACACAAATGCTAAAATCATAAATTTTGTCTCTAATAGAGAATTTCATTCATTCAAAACTCCCTGAGAAAAATGTTAACTAATTTAAATAGGTCAAATTTGTTAAAATTTATGAACATAAAGCAATAGGGAATTTGAAAATAAGTCTTTAAGATTTATCGATTTTCCATTTCCTAGACAAACGGTTTATAGCACAATTCCTTTGACATTTAATTCCATTTGGCAAAATGAGCTCAATTTCTATCAGTCCAATCCCAATATTGGTTTCTAACAATGAATTTATGAAATATGCAGGTGTGCACAGGTGCCCAAAATAGGACAAGTAAAACTTCTCTTTTATTTTGTCAGATATTATAGTTCTTAGGCATGTATGCAAAGCATGAGAGCAAAGACAAAGCGCTTGACCTATTCGGCAAAATGCCTCAAAAAAATCAACATGCTGAAAGGGATTTAAAAACTTTCAAGCAAAAGCAATTGGCAAGTGCATAACCAAAACCCATAACCCTGCACACAAATTGAAATTGAATCTTTGGAGTAGCATAATGGAAGGGGGATTTGGCAGATATTAAAGTTTGAAATTACATTGGTAGATATATATACAAAATGGAAATGCATAGAACAAGGCACTTCAACCATTGACAAAATTCAAAGGCAAGACACACCTTCTGTTTGGCAAAATTCAAGGACATAGCATGTCTACTATTTGACAAAGTCCCTCAAAGAGATGTTGTCTCATGGACAACAATGAATTACAGGACGTGCATAGAAAGGATTAGTTGAGAAAGAAGTTAGAAAATTTCAAAACAAATAAAATTTGTAGATGGAAAAGTCACGCCTTCCTTGCCTTATGCCTACATGGGAGCTTTGGAGCAGAGCATAAACATACATCAAAGCAAATAGAGGGGGAAATAAAGATGTAATTTGCAAGTATACGTATGCAGAAATGTAAAACCACAGACATGTACAAAAGCAACTGTTTCATAGTATGCAGTCTAATGAATCACCATGATTGCAGGGCATGCAAAAAAAAGAAGTGGATTGTTTGAAAATGTTTATCAAAATAGTTTTTACCTGTTGAGCTGATCTACTTGCCTTTGGTCTACACCTTACCTCCTCCCTTCTTCTTTCTTTTCTTTTCTTCCTATGAAATTTCTTCAGACCTCCCTCTTCCCAGCAATCTTTTTCCTTTTTCAAAACTAGGACTCACTTCCCAGATAAATGCAGGGAACAATGCTCTCTGCCCAACAACTCATTTTCCCAAAACACAGATGAACTCCTCAAGTAAATGCAAAACAAAACATTCCTCTCTTTTCCCACAACTCATTTTCCCAAAACACAGATGAACTCCTCAAGTAAATGCAAAACAAAACATTCCTCTCTTTTCCCACAACCACATTCTCGTGAGGTTCAAGAAATTTAACCATCTCAAAAAATTCCTAAACCTCCAATTTGATATTGGCAGCACTCAGAATTATTTTTCTAACATTGAGATATTATCATTATTGTACTATAAATTTATTTTATCAACACTATAGTTGATTATTCACCTTTACATATGCATTTGTTTTCTGTTTAATTTAATCCATTTACAATTTGCAATTTAATATTTCGTTTAATCATTTATCTAATTTAATTTATTTATTTACTAATTCTTGTTAATTTTACCAATTAATCATTTATCTAATTTAATTTATTTATTTACTAATTCTCGATAATTTGCTAATTATCAAACAATTAATTCATTTATAAATAATTACAACACATAATTTCCCTAACACATGTTTATTTAACGTTAACTTAATTTTAACCTTATTTTTAATAAAGTGCTAACCAAACTTAAATCAACATGTAAATTGGATGAACCAAGCTTACAGGATGATACCTGACCCCCATGTAAAGCCACAGGACATGGCGACAACATAACAACAATCAGTCCAACTGACAGTGATGACAGGTTATAATACTGAGAACTCATCCTTTTGAGGATGTTGACTGAGTAGGGAACCTTATGCTAACTCCAAACAACAACTCCATTGGCTAGGGCATGCTCAGACCTAGTAGTTTAGGTGGAGTCGATGCCCGATACCTGCATCCTGCAATAAGCGACAAGGTTGTGCACATATATATATAAACATGTAATCATAGATATAATGAATGGAAGTCGCAACGTGGCAGGGTACTCAGACACGAGTAATGCAACACTATTCTATTCATGTAAACACATCATCAAATAACTACATCCATTACCAGTAATGCATCATAATCATAATCAAATAACACATTAAACTCATAATAACATTAGTCTATAATCATCAGATATGTCCATCATGATCAAGGAGAACATAAACCATAACATACTAGTCCAAATGTCTTGAAACTGTAAATGTGCAATATAAGACTAACAACTATACCAAGACTGTCATAGGAAATATGACAACATAAACCATAACATACTAGTCCAAATGTCTCGAAACCGTAAATATGCAGTATAAGACTATCAACTATATTAGAACTGTCATAGGAAACATGAAAATATCATCTATCACAAGTCAAAAGTGAGGGGCATTACAACTACCATGATGTGGATCATGCATGTATATGTCCTCTCTATGTTAGCAATGATATGAAATTAACATATGTCACTACATCTAAGAGGGTGACTCAAAACTACATGGATATCACCTAATATACCTTCATCAAGTCTAATAATATACATCATATCTAGAATGATGTAATTGAATAGTATCGGTCCTCAATTGCTTTCCTTTGGTAAGAAATTTAACCACAATGTCACCAATATACTTAAAACCTGGGGTAAACATGTATGCATCCTTTCACCAATAAAATATCTAGGTTGAGGAAAATATCATCCTTAATGATGATCATATGTGTCTCTATTACATATACCCTACCATGCACTAAATTCCCACATGGCTTGGTAAATATACATTAAATTTATGTTGAAACCCAAGTGCACGTTGACATACAGATTTTGTTGTTATTCAAATTACACATTTGAGATTTAGTTTTTATTTGGATAATGATCATGGGTAGCTACAAACCTAGGATATAACAATGGTTTCATATAGATTAAGAATAAATGATCAAGGTCTAGATGTTTAGTTAATAGATTCCAAAGTTTCATTAAATATTGGTTGAATATTCAATGGGTAGATCTATGATTTATGCTAGGGTTTGAAACATGATGTTGAGGGTGTTAGTATCACTCCTCAATCTAGATCCTTTGACCCATCTACCCTACACTTCATGAGCCTTTCTAAAATCAAAGTGAGGAATCCCTTTAGGATATTAAGTGCTTGCCTAATGATATAGTGATGGAAATTAACACTCTCCAAGTTCACTCTTTCTTGTGGAAGGGTTTAATGCTTTCATAATAATACTTGATATATTTTATTTATAACATTGTAATAGGGAAAACTGTACATACCTATGTCATTTTACCTTATGTTTTGGGCCTAGGGTTCAAAGTCTTTTATGAATGAGAGCTCAAAAGGACTATAATTTATATAGTGTGATCAAGTCTTAAAAACATTCCTAAAAAAACATCATGATCACGCATCTCAAGATTTTACTCCATTCTATACATAGTTTATAAATTCCCTCTTTAGGTCAAACACACAAGTGTGTCGACCTAATCTCGATTAGGTCTGTGACTGTGGATTTGAACAAAGGCATCTACAAGTGCTCTAGTGAAGGTTGTGATATTGATTCCCAAGCCTAAGCAAATCTTACCTACACAAACTAAAAATAGAAAGTTTAAAGATAAACTTAATGAAAACATGTCAAAGGAATTGGGTCTTGCTAAATTATATTATTGTGAACTATGCAACATGATCAACTTTCAAGACAAGTTGTATGCTAAGTATCACTTATCTCAATAGTTACTCATAAATTTGTTACCATTAAATGTCCTAGGTCATAGAATTGTAACATAAAATAAACTTGTAACATCAACCATTTGAAATTGATAGACATTTTATTTTCTAAGTGTGGTTCTCAAAGAAAGGTCTTTTGGATTCATTCTTTGTCATCTTGATTAAAATGTAATATATTATCCTCATACTAGTTTTCCCATGTCATATAATGACTTAAATGCATATGAATTAGTTAAGGAATGTTTTGTCTAATAGTGGGAGATCATATAGGAAGATAATTTGTTTCATTTGAATAAACCTAACAAAAATGTTAAATTTTCCACTAGACCATGAAGTATATAGGACTACTAATATCTCTAAGAATGCTATGCATGGCCTTTTATGAGCAGAGTACATTATTTATCTTTATCATCTAATAAACCCTTTATTTATGATTATTATGATCCTAATAATATCAAACATTTTTTTTATAAAAGTGATTTTGATAATATCAATCAATTGTATTTTTTCAAAGCTTTACCAATCCATGTACTAATATTAGTTGAAGACTGACATGATATTATATTTTTTTGTCAAATATGTAAAGCTTTCATAGACTATTCATTAGGACTCAACCCCAAACTTAACTCTTAGGGTGTTGGGTGTTGTACTCAACAAAAATTGATTTCTAATAGCTTTTTTTGTGAACCTAGTAACTTCACCAATAGACCAACTGACTCTTGAAAAAAAAATAGTATTATGAATCTCACTATTAAAGTCACTTTTGAGTTATAGTGTTTTACCCTTGTTAATTTTAAATTTAGAGCTTGCTATTACCATTTTAGCACATTTTTAATACTAGTGGAATATATAAGTTCAAAGTCATGTTGTGCATTTTTATATAGTTATTTAAGTACTTGCATATTTGAAGTGTAAAACACATGCAACAATGAAATAAAGTTTTGTATTCTAGAGACCATAAAATAGTGAAATGAAATAAAGTCTAGGTCCATGTTCAAAAAATATACAAAGTCCCATGTTCAAATTATAAAGTCCATGTTCAAAAATATATATACATAAAGTCCATGACAAACAGGATATAACATAGTCCATGAAATAGTCAAATTATGTAGCCCATGAAATAACCTATCACATACTATCTCTGTAATCAAGAGTCCTCTTCACACCATGCGAACTACTCAGATGACCTAAATCACTTTGTAGAAGAGAAAGATTTAGATGAAATCATATGTAAGATGATTAAAAATGATTTAATGACAATTTTTAAATTTATAATTTATAATAAAATTAAATTACTATGTGAGGCTGAGAGACATGCTCTGGTGCACCTGGATCTATCTCTACATGCTCTGAATCAATCTATTTAATACAAGAGAAAGTTCAAGTTGAAATTAGATGTAAGACAATTTTTAAAATGATCTAATTCAATTTAATTTATAATTTATCATATTTAAATTATTATACCGTAAGAGGAACTTGTTGTGCATCCTCTATTCCAGGACCTATCTCTACAGGCTTAGCTACATGACATGTCTCAAGCTATAAAAGAAAAAGAATTTTAAACACATGTCAACATATATATCTATCAAGAAATTTACTTTAAGTTCACAATGTATATTTTAATAGACTTTAAATATAATCTAAATTTTAAATTATACTGTATCAGGCTGCCCATCTCCTCTGTCCTTGTGCTCTACATGTGTTGTGTGTTGATGAAATGTGTCACTGACAGGCTCCTATAAGGTCATTTATAACTTAGCACATGTGTGTACAAATTAGGTTTTAAAACATATATATTGACTTGTGTACATGTTATAGACGTACTCAGTTTTTGCTTTAATCTATTTAAAAGACTTGTACATATATTAAACGTAGACATAGATATATTTTTTGAACAACCTAAAATGCAGTCGACTCCTGATATAAACTTGGATTGTCCAAGTGTGCTACATTGCCTATCCTCATTGTTGTGTCAACCTACATAGACATATATTTTTAATATATATTAAATAGTACATGCACATTTTCAGATATAGTGATATAAAAATAGAAAAATCTAAGTATATATTATTTTTTAAAACAATATACACACTATAAAAGTGTTATGTGAGATACACCCTCAGAGGAGGATTCAATGTGGAAGAACCCTGAACCAGTTCGTAAATATTTAATGTACATGTTCAAGACTAAATTACAAATTAAAATCAAGTAAATAAAATTAATATTTAAAATATAAATCATTCAAAATGTACCCCAAATGGGTGCTCGAGATGAATAGGTGTCAATGAAAAATTAAATTGATCAATGGTCCCTATTGCCATCATCTACACCAAACAATTCGATTGTAAAAATATTACAATTTAATTGATCTATATGTTGATTAAAAACAAGTGCTTAAAAAATTGTTATAAATTCAACATGTGTGTAACCTATATATACTTGTGTCGAATGATCAGTGGGATGATACTCAGCAAATAGATAATCAACAAATGATTCACCCATATTATCAGATGATGCATGTGTAGCTGAAGTGGGTGTAGCTGCCTGATAAGGTCCATAACATAACTAATTGCAACTCGTAGATGTATGAGGCATTGACGCATGTGGAGTGGTACTAGGACCACTTCCATCATCAACTCCTCCATGGTCTCTAACCCAAGCTACCATCATCGAAGTCTGCTCATCTAGGCTACCTGAGAGTGCACTCAATATGCCTAGTGTGGATACCACTGCATGATGATGGAAGGGTGAAGGAATGGCAGCAATAGGAGGGTCAATAAGAGGTTGAATGGGAACGGGTTGTTGGGGATCAACCCATGCCCCCAACCTCTATTATGGCATCCCACCACCAATATCTTGGAATGATCTAATATCAAAGTAGTTGGGTTTTTTATTCATAAGAAACTTTGCATATAATTTTCTCAAAAAATATAAAGGAAACTCATAATTAGCATGAGGTGGATAATCAAACACCATCCACCATCTGTCCCAAAAATTGGTAGACATTCCTTCATGCCTACACCAGTTGATTGATATTCTTTTCTTATTTGCAGGAATAGGTTCATTTGTAATGGGATGTCTAAAATATTGCGCTAAATGACCTTTTGTGATTTTAAGATCCAAAATATCCTTATAGGAGAGGCCATCAGCATAAAATTGGCACCTCTCCTCTCTCCATTTCTGGAATCCATCAAAGTCTGAGTCAATAGACCTCACAAAATCTACAATGTTTTGCATCAAAGCTGCAAAACATACCACGTGAGGTGGCATGAATTGTTCATTGTGAATGGAATTCAATTTTTCTTCTATGGAATCCACATTTTCATTAATTATGGCTCACAAGCGAGCATGGTCAGTTCTAGGTGGGGGTCCAGGTGGGGGTGGAGGTGGGGGTGGAGCTGGGGCATCTTGAGCTGGGGCTGGGGGTGGGGGTGGGCCTGATCATCTTGTGCATTGAGGAAGTCCTCAACATCAAAGTGAATATCATCCAGATTCATGATATATATAAAAATAGATATGAACCTGCATATATACATATAACATACAAACTTGAGTACAAATTTAAAATTAAATCAAGAATATATATACAAATTATAAATAAACATATAATGTACATGCTCAAAAATTATAAATTATATGTATGTTTCAAGAAATTACACTTGAAACAAATTTAAACTAAACATACCGATACATACATGCATGCACAAATTTCAAAATGTAAGAGAGCTATTATATAGTGAACTAGATGTAATTTTCAAAATGAAATCAAGGGATTTTCATTCGAGACCTAAATTTTGATTCTTTTAGTGAGGGAGACAAGAAAGATCAATTTAATACTATATAGATCAATTTAATAGTAGGGCTATTAGGACTACCATAATGAATTTGTTCTCAAGGTTTGTTATCATATGTTAGGTCCAAGGTTTCAATTTTGTTAATTTTTCTATGGAGTTGGCTATTGGTTTGATATTAAGTACTCATTCTAGGAGATCCAACATTTCCTATGGCAAGGCTACAAATAGTTTGTAATGGTTTTGGATGAATTTCTCTAACTAAATATGACTAATAAACTTGGTCAACAAACAATAGTCATGCTTGCATTGGTTTGAGCATTGGATCAATCATGAATTCATAAATTGGATATGTGTTTGAGTATGTGAAAATTTTAGTGAATCCTTACCATTTGATAGGAAAGAGGAAATCATCATGTGAACTTTAGTATCTTTTATAATATTGTCATGACCATTAAGGACTAAACATTAATTGTTATTAAATTCCTAGATTGTTATATGGACCTTTAAGATAGCCTTAAACCAATAATAGACTTGTCATGAGGGACAATGAACTACAAAGGGACAATGAAATTGTTGTTAAGATGTAAGACTCCTCTAGAGATTCAATTGCATTATCTAGATAATCAAAGAGACATAACCATGTGGTAATTATTTAAATCTTCCACTTTTAAGATAGATGATGAGGTAAAAAGGTTAGGATGCTTTGTTTAACTTGTGATTGTAGGGATGATCTAGCTAGAAAAAAGATATTAGTTGATGGTGAACTAGCTTGATTTTGTTTCCTATTTCCTTTTTGCAATTGTTGTTTTCTATTTAGTTGTTAGTCCCTTGACTCTTATGTGTGTTATTTAGCTTCAGACTAAGCCCATTTAATTAGTCTAAATAGTCTTAATTTGCACTATTTTAACACTAGATGATTGTTCCAAACCTTAAGAACAATTTAAAACTCTATTTTACTATCAATATATATCAATGAAGGGTGAATATCTAGGATTAGGTGGATGAATAATAGGAGGAAATGGATTAGGATTATGAGTGATTGTACTAGAGAGGGATGGCATATAGGTTTGTCGTTGTAATATAGTTCATAGTATCTATAGCGGTCATTTAAGAGAGGTGATTTAAATTTAGGATGTGAAGTTGGAGGATTAGATGGTGGTGAGGGTAACGAAGGGATTAATGGATTAGAAGGTGGATGGACCAATGAATTAGGATTGGGATTACATGGTGGTGTTGGGATAGGACTAGTAGGCTCTTGGATAGGCATTTGATTGGATGATGATGAAGGATACCCATAGGATGCATAATATAGAGTGGTGTTCCCCTTGTCAAAGGTAACATAATGACTTAAGGACACTTGATCTTGGTGAAAAGGGTGACTTGGACTTGCATGTTCATATTGTGAAGGAACTTGATAGTCTTGTAAATGGATTTGATGATGAGCTGAAATGTTGGAATAAGTAGTTGGATGATCTTTGGGTATGGATTGATATGGATGTTGGTTGATATTGAAATAAGTGGGATAGGTTGATGTAGAATTGACATGATATGTTGATGGAGGTGACACATAGGACTAAGGTGGAATTTTTTGATGTTGTGGTCGTGTTTGTTGGGTTTGGGATTGTTGGGTGGCTAGGAGTTGTTGAATGAGCGCTTGTTGTTGTGCACGAAACTGTTGTTGGGCTAGGATCTTTTTCTCTTGTGTTGGGATAGATTTCCACATATGTTGAAGTCTTTGTATTTCATCTTGTTATTCAAAAGATGCATCATGATATACAAGGTTCTCATGATCATTGGGAGGAAATTGGGGACCTCTTAGGATTGTGACTTTGGGTTTGGCATGGTCAACTTGGAGAGGTTGTGTGGCATATCCCTATAAGAGGATGAAGGGTGATAGGAGGTTGTAGGATGGCTAAAAGCATTCACATGATGATAATGTTCAAGCTTATGAAGATATGCATCATGGTCTACAAGGTTCTCTTGTTCAAAAGGTTCATCATATTCTACAAGGACCTCACAATCATTGGTACCAAATTAAGACCTCCTATTATGACTGGGGGTTTCCTATTGATTATGAGTTCAATAAGCTTCTTTTTTATTGTCACAACTATTTTGGACAAAAGAAATTAATTAGAACATATGCATCTATGCTATTGAATGATGTCATAGAAACCAGTGGACTATCATACCACCTAGGTAGAATCATAATGAACATCTACAAGACTATAACTAGACTTGGAAAACTACGTTGAGGTGGATATCTTGTGCATGCCACATGATTTGAAAACCTAAATTTGGTTAAGTTGCCTATGGCAACCAAATTTGATAATGCAGATCTAAGATTGACTACTAGTTGCCTACCTGATTAATCTAAGTATGAAGATGAATATATTCTAATGATTTGTGATCTAAATATAATGAAGAATTTGATGCTTTGTTTTTAATTTGTGATTGTAGGGATTCAATCTAGCTAGAAAAAGATATTAGTCAAGATGGTTCTAGCTCAATTTTGTTTCCTATTTCCTATTTACAAAATTATTGTTTTCTATTTAGTTGTTAGTACCAACTCTTTCCTTTTAAGAAGTATATCAAATCTAATTATATGCACAAAATTTTGAAGTTAATTCGATGCATTTTCATCAAGAGGACGAAGTATCAACAAATTCAAGAGTACATATGGATCATAGTGTTGGATATCATAACAAGTGTTATTATCCTAGAGGATCTTATGTAGTAGTCTACTTCTACATATACAACTTTCTGTTAGGAGAAAATATCTTTTGCCAAATTTGTATAGAGTTGTCTATAGTGTGCTCCAGGGTAATCAAATGATGTAAGTCACAATTTAGAGGGTTGAGGGATAAGTTTATGTTGAGTCTACAGGAGGTGTTTTCTTACATAGACATCTCCATAATCTAGGTGTCTCCATGTCTAACTCAAATGTTTCAAGGGATATTATATCTAGATTAATGATAACATTTTATATATGGCTATGAGATCCATGATCATATCAATGTTTGGTAGAGAAAAGTTATCTTTAGGGTATCCCTTTTTGATGTCTCAAAAGTTAGTGCAAACATGAATTCTTTTGGTTTTCTTGCTAACTAAGACCACATTAGAGACCCATTTAGGATAAGTAATAGTCTGAATGAACCCCACATCCAAGATTTTCTACAATTCTTCTTTGACCAAGAGGGTTACCTAGGGGTGCATTTTGCATAGCTTTTATTGAATAGGTTTGGCATTGAGGTGAACCACAAGATGATGCATGACTAAAGATGGAGTCTCAAGGCATATCACCATAAGACCACATGAAGAAATCAGCATAATCTTAAAGGGTGATGGTTATGCCTTATTTGATGTCAAGGTCCAGTGGATCTGCTATCTTAGAGAGTTTAGGGTTCTCTTCTATTCACAGGTTGATGTCTATAGCATCCTCAACAAGGAGAAAGGAGTCATCTTGTATCTGAGTGGTATCTAATGGAAGGTGAAGTTTGTCATTGAGGAGCTCTTGGGAAGTGTCCATTTTTATTGTATCATTTTAATCGATCACAAGTTTCTTCTTATATCTTGTTGCTATTCTGCCTACTAGGGTGCCTTAGGACTAAAGGGTTCTTCTTTCTCTCCAAAATAAGAATAGGTGTTATGTATGGTGGAAAAGTCTTTCTTATGATTACCATGGGGATGTGGTCTTGACACTTCATAAGTTTCATGATGGCTTCATCATTTTGGAAAACATCAAATCATAAAGGGTCGTTTTGGTCCCAATCGATAAGCTCAAGGTATTATAGGTCTAAGGAGATGGTGAGGATATTGACCTATCATGAAAGAGGTTAGTGGTGGCAAGATCTTCGTAATGATCATGAGTGGGGCCTACATTAATGTCATTAAGATTAGGGGAAGCATTACCAATGAGGTTAGGCTCATATCACAATTAACATCATGATGTTCATCCCAAGGGCATAACTTAGCTAGTGAGGATAGCTACAAGTGTCTCTAAAGTTACATTTGTTGGCTTGATTTCATTCTTGATTAGTTGGCTATCATAAAAAATATAAAATCTTCTCAGTTCTTGATTAGTTGGTTGTCTCTAAAAGTTTGATTATCAAGGAAGTGATAAAGGTTTTATTATGATTTGTTGTAATTTTTTTACATTACAGTTACCTATTCAATAATGCCTTTAAAATACAATGACATACATTGATATAAGTAAATTTTATAAAAACCAAATATATATATCATCCCAATGCTATATAAATTTTGACAATTTGTTCAAAATCTCACCTTTCATATGATACAGTCGTTTCAAAATTTCAATTGTATTTTACAGCTAAAATGTCTAAATGCAGCTATTCAACACTCAAATTGAAATCAAATTTTGATAGTTTGTTCAAAATCTCTCCTTTCATATGATACAGTATTTTCAAATTTTCAATTGTATTTTATAGCTAAAATGTCTAAATACAGCTATTTAATTCTCAAATTTAAACAAAATTTTGACTGTTTGTTCAAATTCTATCATTTTCTATGATATAGTCTTTCAAAATTTCAATTGTATTTTACAACTAAAATGTCAAAATATAGCTATTGAATTTATAAACATAAACCCTAAATAACAGTCTACATTTTTAAATTTTGATTGTATTTTACACCCCCAAAAAAGGGGAAACTTCAAAAGATTCATTGCCAAATTGTAGAAGTGGAAAAATCCACTTACCTGATGTTTTGATGGTGAAAATTGTCTTCCTCAACTCGGGATCCCATTCTCAATTGTCACCTATCGCTGGGAAAAATGGGGTCGCAGCCATTTTTTTAAAATTTAATACTTTTAAAAAATAGGATCCCATCTAGAAATGGGATCCCATTTCATAAAACGTGATTTTGTTCTAAACGGGATCCCATTTTTTGGTTCTAGGTTCAAGATCCTGCTAAGGAACGGGATCCCATTCTAGATTTTAGGCTCGGGATCCCGATCTAAAATAGGATCCCGTTTTGTAGAAATAGGATCCTATTTTTAGTTACCCGATTTCAAATTTTTTCTAACTCTGAATCTTCCACCTTAAGTGGACACAACTTCTTGCATTTACCCACATATCTAGAGTCCAACAAAAATTTCACACCTTTGTTGATGCAAACAATTTAAGGGATGTCCCAACCAAGAATGGGAAATTACCTGGACCAATAGAAGGAAGGACTTCACGAGTATTGCAGAGAAGCTAGATCAGTTTCTTCTATGGGGGGAATGGGTTCATGTCATGCATACATTTGAGGCAGAGATTCATCCATTCACAGGCTTAGATCACTATCTAGTGGAATTGACAATCAAACCGGAAGAACCCAAAGGTGACAGTCCTTTCAAATTTGAGAATATGTGTCTAAGGGACCCATCCTTAGGTGAGCTAATCCAAAAGTGGTGGAAGAAAGTAAGGTTAGGGAACCACTCAAAATTGTTCTTGTTTAGCAAAAAAATCACCCACATCAAGAACAAGCTCAAGGAATGGAATCAAGAGCATTTCAAGAATATATTTGAAGAAAAAGAAAGGATTGTTAAAGCATTGGAAGCATTAAATGATAAAAAATTCATAGAAAATTTGGCATGACAGTAGAAGAGTTTGAAGATGAGAAAGAATTGAAACTAGAACTAAATGATATTTTGGCTTGGAAGGAATGCTTCTGGAGACAAAAGTCTAGAGAAACCTAGCTTAGGGAAGGAGACAGGAACACAAAAACTTTCCACAAATCTACAATTTTCAATAGATGCAAAAAAAGTATAGTAGAAATTAAGAGAGAGGATGGATCTATGACTCAGTCAATTGAAGAGGTATATTAGGAAGCAGTGAGGTTTTTTCAATCTATGTTGAATCGTGGGACACAAAATCATGATAGAGAAAGGATGGAGTTGCTAAGTAATATTCTTGCAGTAATCAGCGAGGTGGATAATGTAGAATTGTACAAAGGTATATCTGAGGCAGAGGTCAAATGTGCCACATTTCAGCTTGGCCTAGATAAGGTCCCTGGCCTAGATGGGTTCCCAGCTAGGTTCTATTAGACCTTTTGGGAAGTAGTAGGTGATGACCTGCATAAGGCTGTTGAAGAATCCAAGAAGAAGACCACAATGCTAGGAATCTTGAATCACACATTCCTTGCCTTAGTCCCAAAGAAAAAGGATGCACTTTGCATGAGTGACTTCAGGCCTATAGCTTTATGCAACACTATTTACAAAGTGATCTCAAAGGCAATAGCTAGTAGATTGAAGAAGGTTCTACACAAGATTATTTCAGAGGAACAAAGTGGGTTCTCCATAGGATGCTTAATAGTAGAAGGTATCATTGTGGCACACTAATCTATTCGTACAACTAGAAAGACTAGGACACCAAGTATGGTTATCAAATTGGACATTTTAAAAGCACATGACTTAGTTGACATGCAGTTCTTGTTATCAATTCTTCAGAGGTTTGGCTTTGACAACAAATGGATAGATTGGGTCAGTAGCTATATTAAATCCCCCAAGTTTTCAGTTCTTGTTAATGAAATTACTTAGGGGTTCTTTGATTCCTCCAGGGGAATTTGATAGGGAGATCCCCTATCCCCTTTCCTTTTTATTATTATGGCAGAAGCATTAGGCATGAATATATCCCATGTCAGGGCACTAGGTCGTTGAAAGGGTTTAGAGATGGCTCCTCGCATTGAGGTTGCCAATCATTAGCAGTTTACTGATAACACCATCCTATTTGGAAGTGCTTGTAGAACAAGGGCTAGTGTTATCAAGACGATGTTGAATGATTATAGTAAAGTATCTGGACAAATCATCAATTAGAGGAAGTTAAAGTTTTTCTTCCTAAATGTCTAGCCTAGACTGCAATTGAATATTTCTCACATCCTAGAATTGAAAATAGTTAAATTCCCAGGTAGATTTTAGGTATGCCATTGTTTTCTAGGATAAATAAGAAGTGCTATTGGGAAAATATGATCGACAGTTGTAGGAAGAAGATAGAAATGTGGAAGGGGAAATTGTTGACTTTTGTGAGAAGAATTCTTATGTTGATGGTAGTCATTTCTACCATCCCTGTCTATTCTATGTTGTGCATGAAAATCCTAAGGGCAGTTGAGGAGATTTTGATTCAAATAATGAGGAGGCTCTTTTGGAATGGATCAGATGATACACAAAAATTTCCTTTGATTTATTGGGATGAGATCTGCAGACCACAATCAGCTGGTGGGGCAGGGTTAAAACAACTCAGCATCATGAATTTGGCCATGGGGGCAAAGCTTGTCTGGAACATGTATTTCAAGGGCAATCAAAAATGGGTTAAGATTCTTAGGAAGAAGTGCCTAGACTCGGACGAGCCTATTAGGATTCTTAATACAAGAGATCCCCCTAGGGGTTCTGTAATTTGGAATTACATACTAGATTGTCAAGAAATAATCATGAAGCACATCACTTGGGAAATCAAGAATGGTTGTAGTGTATCCTTTTGGGAAGATTCATGGGAAGGGCACCTGGCTCTTACCAATAATCCCAGCTTGGTGGACATCAAAAGGGAGACTTGTAGACTTTGGGGGAAAAAGTGAGTAGCTATCGCAACATAGTTGAGAGATAGGGAATTGCCACATGGCAATGGAAGTCCTTTGCAGATCTAAATGTGCCACAAGATCAAAAAGATACTCTTTCTAAAGTTCTAGATGGTAGATACTTCTCTATTTCAGATAAGGAGGATGTAATCTGGTGGTGCATCTCTCCGGATAGGGAATACAAAGTTAAACTAGGTTACAAAATAAAGGAAGCTATATTAGATGATCAAGAATTGCCAAAAAATCTTTTATGTGGGAAGCACTACTTACCCAAGTCAGAGGCATTCGCTTGGTTGGCCATTCAAAACCGCATCTTAGGCCCAGGTAGATGGTATCTATGCAAAAATAGGGAATGAAAATGTGAATCATTTACTTCTAACCAAACCTTATGTGGATTCGTGTTAGAAGCATTTTATAGAAAAATTAAACCTCCAGTGCCCGCTTCTACATAACCTGTAGTCATGGTTTGAAATATGGCCAAGGAATTTATATAGAGGTATCTTTGATAGTTTGTGGTAGGTTATCCCCTTTATGATTATTTGGGAGCTCTAGAAAGAACGTAATCGGAGGGTTTTTTAGGATAAATCAATGCCCAGAGATAATTTGATTTGCAAAATGGAAATGACAATAGTTGATCTAGTGAACTCAGTGGCTAGGAACATATTGTTGAAAGAGAGTATCTTTACTAATTGGTATGATGGGATGACAAAGATTTTCAAAGGATTAAAAGATCCCCTCATTTTTGGTGATTATAAGTCTATCTAGAATAAAAACTAGTAGGTTGATGTCAAATGGGAAGTGTCTGAGGAGGACTGGGTAAAAATAAACTATGATGAGGCCTCCAGGGGAAACCCTGGGCCGAGTGGGATTGATTGTGTTGCAATGGATGATTCTGGTAATATCCTAGTGAAAATGTCTTTGCACATCAGGGAGACAACAAATAATATGGCAGAGATGAGAGCAGCCCTAATGGGACTAGAATTTGTTGAAGTACACTGGACAACTAAGAGGGGGTGAATTAGTTGTCATAAAAAATTAACTTCATATGAATATAAAACCATCAACTACTTAATTAATGATAATCATTTTTAACCATGAAAGCATGAAACGATAGTCTTAATCATAATTTCACATACAACACAGTAGACACCAATTTTTTACGTGGAAAACCCTAAAAGGGAAAAACCACGGTGGGTGTTAGCCCAAAGAAGTATATGAGCTATAACAATACTAAAAAATAGAGGCTCACTGCCTATAGGGTTGAATGTCCAAATTGCTCACTACAAAGAAAGGCTCAATGCCAAAGGGTGGCTCACTACCAAGGGGTGGCTCACTGCCAAAATGGTGAAATGATTAAGTAGCATCTACTCCATGCCTAGGTTTAGTTCCATTGAAGCACAAGATAACATCTCTGCTCTGCTCTTTTACACCTTCGTAGTTATCTCTTCATCTTTCCTCCACACACACATTTTTGCACCTCTATTACATGCTTTTATATAATTCATCAACCTTGGAAAGTACATCAAGGTTAGCATTACATTTATCAACCATTGGAACATTCTCCAAGGTCAACATTACAAAACATACATAGAAATAGGTCTAGAACTATTACAAAATTTAGCTAAGGAAAGATTTAGAGAAGTATGATGAACACACCATGCCTTAGCTGTGACTCAAATGCAATCCTCCATGCCACAACACACTTCTACAATCTTTAATGCATCTCAACAAATAGTGAAAACAACCAAGTTGGCCAAGACTAGAGTTAACACTAGGTCTTCTAATAAAATTCTTCTTTCATGATCCAAACTTCTCTTTACAGACCAATCCAAAGGTAGGAACATGATTAGGAGACATCCACAAGCACATTGTAATTACCAGGAACAACCTCATGATCTCTAACCACTGTATTAAGAAGATTCTTCAAACTGGAGTACAAGAACAACACTGTCAGCCACTGTCATAAAGAAAGGATAGCTTGCAGATTGCCAAATCATGAACCATTGTAGTTGAAAGCAATTATCATTATTCCAGACTTAACTCTAGAACTACAAACAAAAATAATTCAATGCGGAGGAATGCAGAGCATAATATTTTCTTCATGTCACTGCTAAACATATAGAAAAAGTTATTTTCACTCTAGTGAACATAACTCACTCAATTTTTCATATCGGAGGATCAAACTCAGAACATAGCATCTTTAGATGTGCCTCTAAATAAATTCCAATCCACAGACAAAGATATTCATCTTTTAGGAAATGCAGAGCAATCTATTGGACTACTCTTCTACAATCCACAAGAAACTTTGCAACACACTATTTCCACCAAAGGAGAAATTTTTCTCAATATCCTCATTATCCAGATCTCCAATACTTACATAGGTAAATACAAAGCATCTACCTCATTACAATCAAGCATCAAAACAATAGCATAGTTGACACTAATGACAACATTGATATGTTGACATCAATGACAACACCGATTAGGCACATACTTGCAACAATGTCCCCCTTTGTCATTGATGACAACATATGATGTGAAAAAGTGAAAAGACCATCAAGATAAGATTCTCCCCCTACCATCAAGACAAGATTCTTGTAAGGCCCGCCCTTGTCCGACTGGTGTGTATCCTATTATTCACCTAGCTCTAGATTAAAATGATAAAATGATTGATTATTATATAATATGGTTGCCAGATGGATATAGGTAGTGATTGGTTATACATCCTCATTAATATGTTTAATTTGCTTTGGCTATGATATGTATATGTGGAATTAACTTTGAGATTGAGTGTGTAGGTATTTCTAACAAAACCATAGATACTGGAGATCATTCTGTACCTTATGTTGTAATCCCTTGTGAAGCCGATCTAGTTCCACAAGGAACCAAGATCAACTCTGTGTTTGGTGCAATGTTGTAATGTTGTAATATTGTTAAATGGGTTAGGTCTACCCTTTTGTAAAATTGAATTATGATTTGTGTTGTAAGAATTGTATTTGAATTTCATTTTTTTAATTTAAATTTTTGAGACCCTTTTCTTGTGTCTTAACTTGACCCTGGGTGTCCTAACTAAGTTTAAATTGACCCTAGGTTATACCCCATGGGTCTAGGGTCACTTTTGACTTGGGTAACCCTTGGTTAACCTCTGTATTGTCACCTTAACTTCACAGTGAAGTTAAGTGACGAATTTGCAGGCATGGGAAGGATAGGATGAGTGGGACCAACACTCAAGCTCATCCTTTCTCCATTTTAAAGGCTTGAAATGGCTCCATGGTCCACCAATAATGGAGGGGCTTATCTTCTTGTTCCCTCACTTTTGGTGAGAGTCCCCATGAAGTGGTGTGGTCCTTCATGAGTGGGGTTATTTTTTAATCCCACTTGGGATAGTGGGGATATTTTTTAATTCTACTTGGGATAGTGGGGATATTTTATTAATTCCACTTGGAATACTGGGGATATTTTATTAATTCCACTTGGGATAGTGGGGATATTTTTTTAATTCCACTTGGGATAGTGGGGTTATTTAAATCTTACAATCTTAAAAAAATAAATTTTAATTCATCCACTATGAATTTAAAATTCACAAATAATGAGATCCCTTGATCTCAACTTTTGATCCTCACCCTCCATCTTTTCAAAAATCTATAAATAAGACCCTTCTCTAAGCAATTAGAGAAAACTAGATTTTGTAGGGGAACTTGATTCTTGCAGGGGAACTTGATTCTTGCATTCTTGTCATGCCTAATTTCCTCTAGGAAATCTTCTTTTGGCATCCTCATAATGCCCAATTCCTTCTCTATTCTCCTCTTCATAGCCTCATAGTGCCAAAATTATTCTAGCCATCCTATATCCTCCATTCATTATCCCTTGCTTGTGATCATAGAGAGATTGTTTTTTTTGAGAAGGGAGATTTGGAGAGGAGGCTGGAGAGGAACTCTACATCAACTTCATCCATTAAAGGGCTTTTTAAGGTTGTATTTCAAGGCCTTTCCTTTGCATTTTCTATTTCTTGCATGATGGATTTGTGAAATGAAATTTGATTTGTTGTGTTGTAAATTATGTAATTGTGGGGAAATTTATTTGGGTGTTGACAGAGCTTCTTCCACTTGGGAGAAATGCTCATCAAGTGTGGGGTGGGGGAGGAGTGATCCTCCTTGAGTACATGCCTTGTTTCTTTTGAGATGTTGAAAGCCTTGAGGACATTTGTGTGACTTTGGGAAATTGTGTTATTTGGCTTGAGAGTCAAAATATGAACTCCTTGGAATCTTTGTTGGCAAGTTGGCTTGAGGCCATGAGAAGGAAACTGTGTTGAAATTTAATTGAAGGGTGACACTCTAGAGTTGAGTGTGTCCACTCTCCTACCCCTCTTTAAATTCACAGTGGATGAGTTATGTGTTGTGTAAATAACTATGGGTGTATTTGTGTTTTGGTGTGTTGTGTTTATCTTGTTGTGAAGTGGTGTTGAATCCCCTAGGTGTGTGGATGATCTCCCTAGCTCGAGGGTGACCCTCTTGTGGGTCTACGGTAGGGAGGAGAGCAACTTGTGTGGTGTTTCTTCCCTTGTGTGATATGCAAGTTTTCTGGGAGCTTATGGTGAAGCTTGGAGAAGATTATTGGATCTTAGAAAATATTTTATTTTCCTTTACTTTTAAGGGAGCTTGGTCTTTTAATAGCTTCATCCTTGTCGATTTTACAAGAGGAGAACATTCTCTCTCTTTCGTTGTATAATTTAGTATTTTAGAGTTGTGAGGAAATTACTTCCTTATTGTATTGATAGTTGTAGTTTTATTGTTCGTTTAGTTTTGCCATTTGGAAAGGAAATAAAATTGGATTAAAGTTGTGTAATTGAGTTAAATAGAAACTAATCTCATATTAAAAGTTTGCCTTAATATGAATAGTGAATAGTAACAGAATAGCGAATAATGAATAGTGAATAGTGAATAGTAAAAGTGAAATAGTGAATAGTAGAAGTGGGATTTATTTATGCATATTGTATAATACAAATTGAATAGATGCTTAAACTTAGAGTTGCAATTCGGAAATACAATGTTTATTATTGTAAAAAAAAATTAACTCTTTGCTCTGTTTTTAATGATTTATTGGATAGTAATCTGTTTTAACAAATTATATATATATATTTATTATATATATATATATTCTATACTTTCTTTACAGTTAAGGAACTTATTAATGAAATTGTGAGTTAAAGTGAACTGAGATAATGGCAGTATATATATATATATATATATATATATATTTAAATTAAATTTTAGAGAAATAGAAGAGAGGGCAAATGATCGTGCTTTGTTGAAAAATGATCTATCACCTAAAACAACTGCTGTACAAATGTAATTCGTGAGTGTAATACCCCGCTAACAACTACTTTGTTTACTCCTTAAGCATATGCCACCGAGCATGCTTAAACGTGCGAGGGGGTTTTAAGAGTAGTAAGAGAAAATTTTAGATAGTTCATATCATGACCACATGATGCATGTGGACATGACACGCGTGAATACGTGTTGTCACCGCATGGGAAATGTGGGCATGAAATTTGGTATCAGAGAACAAGTTTCAACATTGGGAGCCTTGGGGTTTGTGTGTTGTTTGCACCGACATGGAGTGGGTTGCGCATGGTTTGACCCTTGTCCTACTATATGTAGCTGTGAGAGAGTGAGGTTGTGGTTTGTTGACTAACCTTCATCTTGGAGGAATACCCATCCTCTTGTTTTATCATTGTGATGGCCTTGTCACATGATTATTGAAGTCTTCCACTTGTGTTTTGTGGTGGTTGTGATCCTCTTGGTCGATTTTCCTCTTGATTCAGTTGGTCTAGGTGGTGAGGGTTGCATTGGACCCTTCCTCGCCCTTGTGTATTTTTGTGGAGAGTAGTGACATCTTAATGCCCATTTGATTTATTCTTGTCTTGTGAACTTGACGCGTGTTTATCATAAGGTTGAATGGCATAATCTTTTGAATCCCTAACCCTTGTTATCATTAGAAATTGGCATTGTTTCCTTTGGATTGATGACTAGAAAAGATTGCATGAAGTGTATCTTGCTTTAAATTTTATGAGTGCAAGTTGTGACATGTGTGATTGCATTAGATTACCTTGTAAAAATACTAAGAAAGAAAGAGGTGAAAATTAGTTTTATGCATGGCAAATTGTTAAGAATTAACATATGTCCTTAAATTGTTCAAAGAGGAATTTGTGTGCTTGGTGACCTTTTTTGTAGAGTACTTCTACAAAATAAAATTTTGCATTTTATAACCTTGTTTTTGTGTGAAATTGATATCATGTTATGCATACCTTGTGCGGAAAAAATGTTTGGGCTCCATATAGTAGAATAGTAAAATTAGAGACGTGATCTTGCTATTAGATTCTTCTTGTGATATGCCTCTACTTTATGAACCTTGTGTTATATAAATGTGTGGTGGTTTCGTAGTGAATATGTAGTATTATATGGGTTATCGTTAACTCCATGATATGTGATGTGTTGTGAGTCACCATCTTGTGAGTTGAAATAATGTTGTTTGGGTTCGATTATGATCTATCAAGCATAGCTAGTAAATTGGTGTACTTACTTGAGGGTGTTGCCTTATCTCTAAATGTGAAGTCATGGTTGGATTCCAATTTCAGTTTATGTTTGAATAAATTTCTTAGAGAACCTTTATGGTAATTATTATGTGACTTTGGGTATGAACATTGTCGTTATTTACTAAGTAATGAACGACAAAGGAAAATTGTGTATGTCCTACCTTGTGAGTGTGAATACTTGTTATGAGCATGTTTGCTATGTGTTGTGATTATCCCGTACATGCCTAGTGTACTCATGAGCTTGCGATACTGGGTATCCAACCACGGGTTGAGTGTATAACTACAAGTATGATGGACTCATGCTTGTGTGGCTATTTGTATGTACACCCTGTAAGGTCCAATCTTGGAGTTGGAGACCTTCCATGTGTGGAGTTAAGTAATGGAGAGGAAGAACTTAAGAAGCTATGGCGATGTGTTGTGGCATGGGTTTGGGATTACCCAACCAACCATACCTTCCTATGCCAGAGTACCCCCTACTTCTCCTTAGTGAATGGACCTTTGAGAGGCCCATAGTGCTTTCCTATCATGCTCTGTTTCCTTGACGGTACTAATGATAACCCCACTATCCCAAGTGGAATTAAAAAAATAAATTTTGAATTCATCCACTATGAATTTAAAATTCACAAATAATGAGAGCCCTTGATCTCAACTTTTGATCCTCACCCTCCATCATCTTCTCAAAAATCTATAAATAAGACCCTTCTCTAAGCAATTAGAGAAGACTGGATTTTGTAGGGGAACTTGATTCTTGCAGGGGAACTTCATTCTTGCAGGGGGACTTCATTCTTGCATTCTTATTATGCTTAATTTCCTCTAGGAAATCTTCTTCTGGCATCCTCATAATGCCCAATTCCTTCTCTATTCTCCTCTTCATAGCCTCATAATGCTAAAATTATTCTAGCCATCCTATATCCTCCATTCATTATCCCTTGCTTGTGATCATAGAGAGATTATTTTTTTTGAGAAGGGAGATTTGGAGAGGAGGCTGGAGAGGAACTCTACATCAACTTCATCCATTAAAGGGCTTTTTAAGGTTGTATTTCAAGGCCTTTCCTTTGCATTTTCTATTTCTCGCATGATGGATTTGTGAAATAAAATTTGATTTGTTGTGTTGTAAATTATGTAATTGTGGGGAAATTTATTTGGGTGTTGATAGAGCTTCTTCCACTTGGGAGAAATGCTCATCAAGTGTGGGGTAGGAGAGGAGTGATCCTCCTCGAGTACCTGCCTTGTTTCTTTTGAGATGTTGAAAGCCTTGAGGACATTTGTGTGACTTTGGGAAATTGTGTCATTTGGCTTGAGAGTCAAAATATGAACTCCTTGGAATCTTTGTTGGCAAGTTGGCTTGAGGCCATGAGAAGGAAACTGTGTTGAAATTTAATTGAAGGGTGACACTCTAGAGTTGAGTGTGTCCACTCTCCTACCCCTCTTTAAACTCACAGTGGATGAGTTTTGTGTTGTGTAAATAACTATGGGTGTATTTGTGTTTTGGTGTGTTGTGTTTATCTTGTTGTGAAGTGGTGTTGAATCCCCTAGGTGTGTGGATGATCTCCCTAGCTCGGGGGTGACCCTCTTGTGGGTCTACGGTAGGGAGGAGAGTAGCTTGTGTGGTGTTTCTTCCCTTGTGTGATATGCAGGTTTTCGGGGAGCTTATGGTGAAGCTTGGAGAAGATTATTGGATCTTAGAAAATATTTTATTTTCCATTACTTTTAAGGGAGCTTGGTCATTTAATAGCTTCATCCTTGTTGATTTTACAAAAGGAGAACATTCTCTCTCTTTCGTTGTATATTTTGGTATTTTGGAGTTGTGAGGAAATTACTTCCTTATTGTATTGATAGTTGTAGTTTTATTGTTCGTTTAGTTTTGCCATTTGGAAAGGAAAAAAAATATCCCCACTATCCCAAGTGGAATTAATAAAATATCCCCACTATCCCAAGTGGAATTAAAAAATATCCCCACTCATGAAGGACCACACCACTTCATGGGGACTCTCACCAAAAGTGAGGGAACAAGAAGATAAGCCCCTCCATTATTGGTGGACCATGGAGTCATTTCAAGCCTTGAAAATGGAGAAAAGATGGGCTTGAGTGTTGTTCCCACTCATCCTATCCTTCCCATGCCTCCAAATTCGTCACTTAACTTCACTGTGAAGTTATGGTGACCATACAGAGGTTAACCAAGGGTTACCCAAGTCAAAAGTGACCCTAGACCCATGGGGTATAACCCAGGGTCAATTTAAACTTAGTTAGGACACCTAGGGTCAAGTTAAGACACAAAAAAAGGGTTTCAAAAATTTAAATACAATTCTTACAACATAAATCATAATTCAATTTTACAAAAGGGTAGACCTAACCCATTCAACAATATTACAACATTACAACATTGCACCAAACATAGAGTTGATCTTGGTTCCTCGTGGAACTAGATCCGCTTCACAAGGGATTACAACATAAGGTGCGGAATGATCTCCAGTATTTGTGGTTTTGTTAGAAATACCTACACACTCAATCTCAAAGTTAATTCCACATATACATATCATAGCCGAAGCAAATTAAACATATTAATGAGGATGTATAACCAATCACTACCTATATCCATCTGGCAACCATATTATATAATAATCAATCATTTTATGATTTTAATCTAGAGCTAGGTGAATAATAGGATACACACTAGTCAGACAAGGGTGGGCCTTACATACTACCCCCTAGGAAATGACTTACTCTCAGAAGTCATCAAGAGGAGGTTGGAAGCATTTTCTTTAACTTCTTTGCATGAGATAAGGTAAGTACAAAAGATAATATATGTAATAAAGAACTCTTCTCAAGAAAATAAAGCATGGTAACTAAATGTTATAAAGGCTTAATTTCCTTTCACAAAATACACTCTATGGGTTGAAATTCAGCACATCTAATCTCAGGATCATCAATCTTCTATACACATGTATAGAGAATCTTCACACATCACATTACAAGTTTATAGAGGAAATACCAATTCATATGCAATTACATCAAATACAGATCTTACACAAACAAACATTTTCATTCATCCACATTACAGGAATTAACTTCACAAGGCTTAGATAAAGGTTTAGGGGAATGTCATAGTCTCCTCATAGAACCAAGTAGCCAAAGATCCAAGAACCAGGTAGAATGATGGTCTCAAGGCCACGCGCCTAGGGGCCTCACCATACATTCTCACAATGGCCTACCTCTTATTTGTATAAGGGGTTTAGCCTCCAAGAGATAGCCAACATAAGAACAAGATCACTAGGAAGGTAAGTGGATAATGACCAACCCATACTAGTCCACACCTACCCCCATCCTCAAAAGTTTCCCACGTTTGCTTCCTTATATACACTCCACCAAAGGTCGCTCCATTGACATGGTGAGAAGAACATCACGACACAAGACTAGCACTAGAAAAATAGAAAGAACCTAGCTTAGCCAACACAAATATCTAGAAAAGCCAAGAGGAGAAGTCTCCAAAACCCAAATTAGCATAAATAAATAAATGAATAAATGCGTGCAATTTCAACATTAAAACAACGTAACCATAGTAGTCACGTGAAAAAGGAAGAATTAGAGGTTGTGGCTAAGCTACTTTTAGACAAGATAAAATAACATGGTTGGTCCACAAAACCAAGATACAAAAAAGTCACCAAACAACCGAAAGAAATAATCGCAATCCAAGAAAGTGCATATTACATCACTATGTGACTAACATTAAGTCACCAATAAGGAAGGAGGGAAACATGGTCACTACATGTGTTATGCAAACACAACCAATGCAATAACATCATGTAGGTGAGTATTATCAATGCACCTTCACGTACTCTTATGTGGAATCGTGCCCTTCTCAAAGGTACACGTCATCATTAGAATGTAAATGTCTCTAGGATACTACACATCCACTCAAATAAAATACCAAGGTAAGAATAAACCTGCACAAGTAGCATGCCCTCAAGCAAATCACATGCCCATACCATTAAAGTTGTGTAATTGAGTTAAATAGAAACTAATCTCATATTAAAAGTTTGCTTTAATATGAATAGTGAATAGTAACAGAATAGTGAATAGTGAATAGTAAAAGTGAATAGTGAATAGTAAAAGTGGGATTTATTTATGCATATTGTATAATACGAATTGAATAGATGCTTAAACTTAGAGTTGCAATTCAGAAATACAATGTTTATATTTGTAAAAAAAAAAAAAAATTAACTCTTTGCTCTGTTTTTAATGATTTATTGGATAGTAATCTATTTTAATAGATTATATATATATATATATATATATTTATATATATATATATTCTATACTTTCTTTACAGTTAAGGAACTTATTAATGAAATTGTGAGTTAAAGTGAACTGAGATAATGGCGGTATATATATATATGTATATTTAAATTAAATTTTAGAGAAATGGAAGAGAGGGCAAATGATCGTGCTTTGTTGAAAAATGATCTATCACCTAAAACAACTACTGTACAAATGTAACTCGTGAGTGTAATACCCCGCTAACAACTGCTTTGTTTACTCCTTAAGCATACGCCACCGAGCACGCTTAAGTGTGTGAGGGGGTTTTCAGAGTAGTAAGAGAAAATTTTTTATAGTTCGTATCATGACCACATGGCACATGTGAATACATGTTGTGACCGCATGGGAAATGTGGGCATGACAATTCTCCCCCTACCATCAAGATAAGATTCTCCCCCTTTCTTTTTACAAATCCACATTCTTTCTCCCTCTAAGTTTTTCACATGATTTCTCTCCCCTTTGACATCAATGGAAAAGGGTACATACTTGCACTCTACTTCTATGATCAAATTAAACTTCTACAACCAACTCTTTTGTCATCATTCAGCTACTCCCCTAAGAGGTAGCTCTCAAAACGTCAATCCAGATCAAAGAATGAATCTTTGGGCACCACTGGATTGATGCATTCCTTTACATCTTAGTTTAGACTTGGAGGTGTAATGACCCCTAATTTTTCCCTGAGATACTCAAATGTATCCTTAGGAAGAGGCTTAGTGAAAATATCTGCAATCTCATCCTTTGTAGAAACAGTCCAAATTAACTTCATTCTCTATCACCTTTTCCCTCAGAAAGTGATACCTTATACATATTTTCTTTGTTCTTGAGTGCATCACTGGATTATTTGAAATGTTTATAGCACTTGTATTATCATAGAAAATTGTGACTGGATCTTCATACATAACTCTTATGTCCTTCAATGTCTGCTTCATCCATAACACTTGAGTACAACAACATGCTATTGCAATATACTCTACTTATGTTGTTGATAAAGAGATTGAATCTTGCTTCTTGCTTAGCCATGAAACTAATCTATTTCCCAAAAAGAAAGCACTTCCACTTGTACTTTTTCTATTATTAACATCTATGGACTAATCAACATCTGTATAAGCACTAAGATTGAAATCATTATCCTTTGGATACCATAATCCATGATTCAGAGTGCCTTTTAAATACCTCAGGATTCTCTTTACTATCATCACATGATGTGATTCTCTTGGATCAGCTTGAAATATTGCAACAAGACAAACTACATGCATAATATCAGGTCTGGTTCGAGTTAGATAAAGTAATCCTCCAATCATGGATCTATACTTTTTTGATCAGTCTTGGATGATTCATCAGTTTTTCTCAATTTGCAGCCAGTCACCATGGGAGTACATATTAGTTTAGAGACTTCCATCCCATACTTCTTTAACAACTATTTCACATACTTAGACTGAGATATGAAAATTCCTTTATCTAATTGATTGATTTGTAGACCCAAAAAGAAATTCATCTCACCAAACATACACATCTCAAACTCTTTCTACATTTCACCAACAAATTTCATACATATACCTTCATTTCCTCCAAAGATGATATCATCAACAAAGACTTCAACAATCAAAATTTGATCACCATTAATCTTGAAATAAGGATTACTGTCAGCAGTGCCTTTACTGAATCCTAACTACAATAAGTACTTATCCAACCTTGCATACCATGCCCTAAGAGCTTGCTTGAGTCCATATAATGCTTTCTTCAACTTGCATACAATATCACCTCGATTTGATAGTTGGAATCCTTCTGGTCTCTCAAGGTAGACTTCCTCTTCTAACTCACCATTCAGGAATGTAGACTTCATATCCATCTAATACACTTTAAAATCTTTGTGAGCTACAAATGCCAAAAACATTCTGATTGCTTCAATCTAAGCTATTGGAGCAAAAGTCTCTTCAAAATCTATTCCTTCAATTTGAGAATATCCTTTACACACAAGTCTTGCTTTATTCTTTACAAATTCTCCATTTTCATTTAGCTTAGTCTTGAAGACCCATTTGGTTCCAATAATATTTTTGTCAGCAGGTCTAGGAACTAATTCCCAAGTTTCATTTTTCTCTATCTACATTGGTTCTTCTTCCATCATCTTAACCCAATTTTCATCATTGAAGGATTCATTCACAGTTTTCAATTCAATTGTAGAGAGAAAACAATAATTCACTTATTCTTTTGCAGCTCTTTTCCTTGTCAGTACTCCTTTCTCTTTGTCTCCAATAATTTGATCTTTAGAGTGATTGATTTTTACATACCTGGGAGTCTTAGCAATTTCTGGAGCCTTTTCTTCTTCACTTTGATTGTCTTCTTTTTAAACTTTTTCTTCATAAGTTATATCAACAGGTTCATCTAACTCATAGCCACTCTAATTTGATGTTTTTCCTTTGCCTTCGTCCACCTTCACACTTGCACTCTCCACAATCTGTTTCAACCTTTTGTCATAGCACCAGTAGGCCTTACTCTTGGTAGAGTATCCAAGGAAGATTCCTTCATCACATCTTGCATCAAATTCCCCTAGGTCTTTATCTCTTCTAATATAGCACTTGCTTCTAAAGACTTTGAAGTATCTTACTATTGGAATTCTTACATACCACAATTCATAGGGGGTTTTAGTACCATTACATTTCACTTGAACTCTGTTTTGAATGTAGACAGCAGTATGTATGGCTTTGTTCCAAAAAAATTCTAGCAAGCCTCCTTCCTTCAACATTGTTCTAACAGCTTCTTGAACTATCCTATTTTTCCTTTTTGGAGGAGTCCTAGGTGCAGAAAACTCTCTTTATTCCTTGCTCTTCTAGAAATTGTTGAATTCATTTGATGTGAACTAACCTCCCCTATTAGAACTCAAGCATTTGTTTTTCAGTTCTATTTCATTTTCAACCATTACTTTGAAGGATTTGAACTTACCTAGGGCTTTAGATTTGTCTCTTAGAAAAATAACCCAAGTCATTCTAGAATAATCATCAATAAGCAACATGAAGTACATGTCACCTTGTACACTTCTTATCCTTGTAGGACCATAGATATGTATGAACTAGATCTAGGAAACTAGTAGAAAATTGCTCTTTACTCTTGAAACTTGTTCTTGTCTGCTTCCCCAAATGACATTCTTTACAAATAGTATTGGTAGGTTTCACAAGTTTTGGTAAGTCTCTCATGGTCTAACCTGAACTTATCTTTACTAGATTATCAAAATTTATATTCAACACAACCTTCTATACCACAACCAACTCTCATATGTTTGGGATAATAAACAGTTATCATTAGTTCCTCTCAATTGATAGATGTTACCTCTAGTCTTCTTACCAATAGCAATCACAGTTCCAGAGCTTTCATGATCTTGCATCCATTGTCTTTGAATCTCAAATCATAACCTATCACACATTTGACCAACACTCAAAATATTGTGCTTCAAGCCTTTCACATATAGGACATTGTCAGTATTTTTTTTTTCATCAAATGAAATAGATCCTTTTCCACAAATCTTACCAGCTACATTGTCTCCAAACCTAACCAATCCTCCATCATATTTTTCCACACTTACAAACTTACTTTTGTCACCAGTCATGTGATGTGAACACCCACTATCAATAATCCATTCATCCTTGTCTTTCTCAACCTGAATAGCCAAAGCATTTTCTTCCACTAGTTTTTCTTCCTTCACACAACTAGCAGGATTAGTAGACATAGGTTCTTCTTTAATAGCAATAAACAGACATTCATTTGGACTAGTACTAGCATCATCAGATTCATCATTAGTCACCTTCATCATCAAAATCTCTAGCATAGTACTAGCATTTATTTGGATCTCTAGACCTATTCTCAAATCTCTTTCTATTCCTTTCAATTCTCTCAGGACATCTGGAAGCATAATGACCTACTTTACCACATGTGAAACATTTGAAAGGTAATTTGACTTTGAACTTACTAGAAACTCTTTGTAGACTATCAACAAAGTTGGCTTCAATTTCATCAAGCTCATCATCAGGTTCAACCTTGTACTTTTCTACTCTAGAGATCTTCTCTAAAGTATTGGCTTTGAAAGCAGTTTCTACTTTTGGTAGAGCATCACCAAACTCTCTCATTTCAAAAGTAGTAATCTTACCAAGCAACTGATCCTTATTAATCTTTTTCATAGTCATTATTTCTTCAATTGCATCTACCTTGTGAGCATAGGATTTAGGTAATGACCTAAGAATTTTCATCACAACTTTAGTTTCATCAATAGTTCCTCCCATACCTTTGATTCTAGTAACAAGTTCATCAACCTTTTGCATGAAGGATGCTATGTTTTCATCTTCTCCCATCTTAAGACCTTTATATTTGTCTTTCAGACCCTATAATTTGGCACTCTTTACAAATTCATCTCCTTCATATAGATTACTTAGCTTATCCTAGACTTCTTTAGCAGACTCATAATCCATGATCTTTATTAAATCAGAGTTAGTCAATGCACTAAGCGTAGCATCTCTAGCTTTAATACTTATCTCATATTCTTTGATTTCATCTTCAGTTGTCAGACTATTCTCTGGCATGGTATAATTAGTGTATGTCACTTACCATACTTTATAACCAATAAAGAAGATGGATTTTCATAAGAAATCTTCCAAGTTGCATAATTTGTCCCATCAAACTATGGAGCCTCCTTGTGAGACATCCTGGATGTACCTCAAGTTGTTAAGCTTACCATCGAGGAACTTCACTTTGATACCAATTGTTGCAGTACACCGAACAATTGAGATGGGGGGGGTGAATCAGTTGTCCCATAAACTTAACTTCATATGACTATCAAACCATCAACTACTTAAGTAATGATAATCAAATTTAACCATGAAAGCATGAAACAATAGACTTAATCACAATTTTACATCCAACATAGTAGACACTAGATTTTTACATGAAAAACCCTAAAAGGGAAAAACCATGGTAGGTGTTAGCCCATAGAAATATATGAGTTATAACAACACTGAAAAATAGAGGCTCACTACCTACAGGGCTCACTATCGAAATTGCTCACTACAAAGAATGGCTCATTTCCAAAGGGTGGCTCACTACCAAAATGGTGAACTGATTAAGTAGCATCTACTCCATGCTTAGGTTTAGTTCCATTGAAGCACAAGATAACATCTCTGCTATGCTCTTTTACACCTTCGCACTTATCTCTTCATCTTTTCTCCACACACACTTTTTCACAACTCTATTACATGCTTTTATACAATTTATCAACCTTGTAATGTACATCAAGGTCGGCATTACATTCATCAACCATTGGAACATTCTCCAAGGTCAGCATTGCAAAACATACATAGAAACAGGTCTAGGCCTATTACAAAATTTAGCTAAGGAAAGATGTAGAGAAGTATGATGAACATGTCACACCTTAACTAGGACTCAAATGTAATCCTGCATGACACAACATACTTCTACAATATTCAATGCATCTCTGCAAATAGTGAAAACAACCAAGTCGACCAAGACTGGAGTTAGCACTAGGAATTCTAAGAACATTCTTCTTTCACGATGCAAACTTCTCTTTGCAGACCAATCCAAAGGTTGGAACACAATCAAGAGACATCCACAAGAACATTGTAATCACCAGGAACAACCGCACGATCTCTAACCACTCTATTAAGAAGATTCTTCAAATCAGAGCACAAGAACAACATTGTTAGCCACTATCATAAGGAAATGATAGCTTGTGGACTGCCAAATCACGAACCATTGTAGTTGAAAGCACTTATCATCATTCTAGACTTAACTCTAGAACCACAAACAAAAACAATTCAATGTGGAGGAATGCGGAGCATAATACTTTCTCCCTGTCATTGTCAAACATATAGAAAAAGTTGTTTTCACTCTGGTGAACATAACTCACTCAATTTTTCATACTGGAGGCTCAAACTTGAAACATAGCATCTTTAGATGTGCCTCTAAATAACTTCCAATCTACAAACAAAGATATTCATCTTTCAGGAAATGTAGAGCAATCTACTGAACTATTCTTCTGCAATACACAAGAAACTCTACAACACACTGTTTCCACTAGAGGAGCAAATTTTCTCAATATCCTCAATATCTGGATCTCCAATACTTACATAGGAAAATACAAAGCATCTAACTCAATACAATCAAGTATCAAAACAAGAGCACAATTGACACTAATGACAACACTGATATGTTGACATCAATGACAACATCGATTAGGCACATCCTTGAAACATAATTTGGGTAAGGAAATTGGAGCAGACAAAATTCAATTCGAAGGTGATTCTTTGATTTCCATAAATGCCATTCAATAGAACCATACGCCTAATTGGACATTGGAAAGATGGTTAGAACCAATCATGAAGTTGATTATCGATCTGAAGGAGTTCAAAATTGGCCACATCTATAGGGAAGGAAATGATATTGCTGATGATCTCGCTAAGCTAGCGGCAACAACCTTATGATGTCGTGATAGGGCATTTTTAGCAATCATGATTAAAAATGAGGACCAAAGATGATGATTCCTCTACCACAAAACTAAATGTCGTGGTGGGGAACTCCTATCATTAGGACCATGGAGCTAGAAATCCTTGAAGCCCAGTGGGGGGTATGGTGTGCAGCGTCCTCTTTCTGAAATGATTGTCCCATATGGTGGAATGCCGAGCAGAGGATTAGCTACTAGAATTCATGAAGGAGGAGGGTCAAATTGCTGGAGATGGAGAGAAGGATAATGTGGTTGTGATCCTGCTGCCAATGAATGGGGAAGTCTAGGTGGAGATTCCTTCTAGAGTTGTTGATGAGATTATCAGGAGCCCGGCTCATCATGTGTGTGGTGTAGACTACTCAGAGGTTGTGAGGGCCTTGGCAGCTATTTAAACTAGATGGAAGAGAATGAAGAGTAATGGGTTCTGCTTATGTGGTTAGTTTTTTTTCTTTTTTGTCAGTTATTGTAATTGCTTCCCACATTTTGGTAATTGGGGGAAGTTGAAAGTGAAGGCCATACTCAATGGCTATAGTCAAGTATAGATGCTTGAGTACGTGAATGGAAATCAATAGGTAGTTAGATGGTTCTAGCTTAGCTCAAGTTTAATAACTATGTTTGAAGTTTTTGTGGAACCATGGGGTTAAATGTTACTATACTTATGATGTAACTTGAAATTTGATATCAATGTAATGAGAGTTGGCCCCAACCTTCTATTAAAAGAAAAAAAATATTGATATTATAAATATATTTGTATACAAGTATTAAATACTTAAATATTTTAGTGATCTAAATATTAATATATTATATTGTGTAATATTGACATCAATATGATTATTTATTTATTTTTCATTATAATTATAATATTGATATTTTAAATATCTATAGAATAATATAATTAATACTTATTTTATAATAATTTTTTTATATCTATATATATTTTAATAATAAAATTTATATTAAATTGTTAATTATACAAATTTATAATGTTTTTATATTTATACATTATATTATAGTAAAATGAAATATTGTTAATAAAATATTTGCACTAGAAAATGAAAATGAGATCTATCATATAATCATTTCATTTTGACATTATTTGGTATTGTTATATTTGATTAAATTGTTGATTATAGAAATTTATAATGTATTTATATTTATGTTATATTATAATAAAAGCAAATATTGTCAATAAAATATTTGTACTAGGAAATGAGACCTATGGAATACATAATCATTTAATTTTCACATTACTTTGCTATTGTTATATTTGTACTAGTAATCTAAATTGTAAACTTAAAATAAAAATTGAAAGAAAACAATCCAAGAGGGAAGGAGTGGGTTGGATAAACAAGACAGAGTTGTACTCGCTTGTGAATATTTACAAAACCAAGCTCAAACAAGGTCAATAGCAAGTACAACAAAATTACTAACCAGTTTAAACTGTTTGACTTTGAAAAACCTTAATTTTTATTTTATTTTATAAATTGTTATAGTTATTTTGTTTATTTAATATGAATATAATTATTTAATTTTTATTCATTCTATATGTATATTAATTTTAAATATCAATAATAAATTTAATTTCTATTTATCTTTTAATATGGTTATAAACATTTTTTAATGGTTATAAATATTGAATTTTTATTCCTCTACTTTTAGTTTTTTAGCACTATGTGAACATAATTTGGAATTGTTATTTTTTATTTTTAAATTTAATATATGTATTTTTATAATCTGAAAACTACAATGTAAAAGGATTGAAAAATAGTATTTGAATATTTTAAATTTATATTTAAATAATTGAAATATATATGTATTGTTATTTTTACTAATAATATAATTAATAATATATTAATAATAAATTTAAATGTTAGTAACAAATTAAATTTCTATTTATAGTAAATTTACATATTAATACCTATCAATTTTAAATATATTTCTATTTAAAATTTAATTACTAATAAATATTTCAACATGAAACAATTTAAAATTCAAAACATTTTAATATTCATTATATTGATTTCTTAAAAACAAAAAACCTAAGACATACATAATTTAGTTATATTTATATTATTATTAACTTTTAATCCATAATCTTTTTGAAGATACTTAAATTGTAAATGACTTGGTAAAAACTTCAAGTAAATAATTCACTTCGATTCCTAGATAACTTACAGAGCTTATAAAATTTGCAGTGCTTCTAGAACTGTATTAGCAAAGATAATACTATTTGCTCAAAATTAAACTTCAATTGTTAACTCTTTATTCATAACAACATCGATTTGCTTGCAATCCGGGACGGTTGACCCTCTGTCAAGCAATTTTTTTTGACAATCATCTATTCGTTATCCATTTTATGAAACCATATATATAGATTAATAATATATATAAGAATAATTACATAGAAATTTTGACAGTTTACCTAAAATCTTCCCTTTCATGTGATACAGTCTTCCTAAAATTTTAATTGTATTTTATAGTTAAAATGACTATATACAGCCATATGACCATCAAATTTAAGCTTTGCTTGCAATGACACGTAGTTCTCTCCTCAATCATAAAATATTATGCTTTGCTTATATACAATTGCTAGTGTTTTTTTTTTTATGATGAATAAGTGACCATATCTATATTAAATAGAAATAAGAGTACACATATTCACAAAAAAGGGTGGGTGGTTAAAAGGCACCCCCCAAAGTCACATGGGTAGCGCCCAGAAAGTCCCAAAGTCATGGCCTATGCCCAGAATTGAGAAAACATAACAGAAACAATGATAAAAAAAAGGCCACTAAGCGGCCAAATCAATACCAGTGGATGGAGGGTCCTTGTAATCAAGGTTGCCCCATACAGCAGTGGGGTCCAGGATGACGTCAGGAGCCCAACCATCATCATCCTTTTCTTTTTCTGTAGTGTTATCTTACGGCGAGGTGAAATTGCCATATCCAAATGCGAGACCCAAATGCGAGACCCAAATGGGTCTCTGGAATGGAACCACCAGAAGGCCACCCAGAATCTCCGCTTCCTCCATCAGAGCTCCGCCAGAAAGCCACATATACTACATACAAGAATTTGGGGCAACTTTGGTTTACAAACTCATATAGAATGCTCATGACATAAAGAATGATTATGTTAACGTGAAACAAAATCCTATTAATAGTTTATAAGCACAATACATAGAATCCCTATACGGCATGGCACTCTAACCTCAGATGATATCAATGTTACTTTGTGTTTGCCACTCTAACCCTATATTCCCTGAACATAGAAATGGAAGAGTGAATGCCGAATAAACAAGGTGGAAAGAAAAAGAAATTCAAACGATAAAAAAACAAAAGGAAAAACTATAGAACCCTCAACTTCCAGAAAAAGACATTTGGCTCTTCGATACTAAAACCCTAGCGACAGCCTTGGAGCGAATTAAATTGGGAAGAGAGAAGTGTTTGAAGCTTACTACCCCCACAATCACTGAACAAAATAAAACCTCAACAGTTCACGACATGCCTTTTGCGGGTGAACGAAATGTGCTAGTATTGAGCAGTAAGGTCAAAGAGGAGTACCTGTGTGTACATCCTACCTCAAAATGGATATTACCAACCTTCAGTAAGAACCTGAGGAGGTTCCATTATCTGGTAATGATTATAAAATCTTTGTAACCTTCAAGAACCTAATCTAAATAAAATGTGTATGTCCAAATGACTCAATTGCTATATGTAGCATATCTAGCAATTGTTTCTCAATATTCAAAATCTGGTTTTCTTGTTCTAGTTCCTGGCTTCATACAAAAATCAACAAATTTTATCATATGTTTTATTTTATGAAATGTCTAAACAAAAGAAAGTTAAAAGAAACATTTGAATTGATTCATTATTTAGTCACTCATGAAATCATTATTACTATGTTGTACGTAAAGGGGCCAAACCCTTTTACACATAAGCATACACATAAGCATCCATAGGAAAGAGGAACAAGTTCCATGAGATATGGAGCCACCAAAATAAAAGTGGATGAAATGCACCAGTATTTAGTTCCTCTTGATTTTTCTATGAAGTTGTTTATTCCCGCCAAACCTCTTCATTAACTTGGTCTTCAGTCCATTCCTTAACCTATTTGAAAAGCTTCATCTCAGGCTCCTGAATTCTCTTCCAAGTGTTTTGGTGGTGGCATATGAACCATTTCATAACATTTTCTATAGATTAATGCTTTTCTGTAGATTATCAACATATCCTTTCAAGCTAGTGTAGTTGAGGCAATCCAAGACTTGCTCAATGTTAGGTTGACAAAAGGGATCAATAGTTTCTTTTTACATGGTGACTTTATATCTAGGGTTCTTGGGCTTAGAGATCAAATGCCTAGGCTTTAAGATGATGTTTTTTCTACTCAAAACTATTCTATCCATTTCGAGAAGAAATTAAAAATTAAGATACATGTTCTACTTTGAAACCATATAATAAATAAGTATTTGTAGCATACACCTTATATATTAACAAAGATTTTGATCATTTTTATCTCACCTCTTTCCTCCTCATCTTTCTCTTTCTGGCCACTATAAATATTCAGGCTTCTATTTTTGCCTATGGAGAATTAGGTTATAAATGATTGGATTGGAATCCCTCCTATGAATTGGGAGCCTAGTGTGGGTGGTGGCTTCAACACAATGTAGAAATTAGACAAATTTTTAACATTGATTGTGATAATGTTGAATTTGTTGTCAGATGCATCCTAGGCTATCAACTATTTCGTGATGCTGATAGGGATCTCAAGTGGTTTGAGGTTGCATCAAATCTTCTCTCCAACATCATGGATATTGTTCAAGATGTTGATTACATGCCAGGCTATTATTTTTGGTCTGGTCTTCGATTACCTAGATTCAATGTGGATAGATGGAAGGTGGCATTGGAGGGATACGATTTATAGGCAGGTGTGCCTCCCGTGGAAGGTTGCTTATGTTTATTACACCATGCAACATGGCCTCTCGAGTGGATCCTCTAAATCACGCACTCAACGCTCACAGGTTCCATCTTCCTGTTGGCTTGGAAAATAGGACTATGGAGGTTTTTCTTGTCATCCGCTTCCTTCACATTCATGCACCAGGTCATACCCTAGGCCCGCCGCGCATTCCAACTGCTCTTGTTCTTACTCCTGCTCCCATCGCCCCCCTGAAGAAAACTTTGATTCTAATTCTGAGTAAAGTTAGTTCATTTGTTTTTTTGGGTGTGTTTTTTTCGTTCCAGCTTGCTTTTTGTGCCTATGTCATTTCCTCTTGTAATACATAATCTGTTTCTTCAATATAAATTATTTTTACTTAGATGACAACAACTAAACATTGTTTTTTAATATGTTCAACACAAGTATAATCAAACAAATTAACATTTTCTTCAGTGACACTTACTATAAATACCCTTATCAAGGAAAAATATAGTAACAATATACCTAAAACTATTTAAATTTTTTAAACTTTCACAAATATTAAATTCATTATTTGATCAAACAAAAAAGTTGTTTTCATAAATATTGATATACGTTCTAACATATGTTATATTTCTCTCCAACATATTCTTTCAAGTCAACATACCAAACATTAATAACTCCTAATGGAACATACTATTCCCAAACTTCCAAACAAAATAGCTCAACAATGCTTTTTAAGGGTCCCATTCATATATCATGATGTACTCAAACAAGTATCCAAAACTTGGAGAGAAGTGCTCAACAATCCTACATTCTATAAAGAGAAAACAATTGAAATTAGATAAACAAGTCATGTGTCTAGCTAGAAAAAGCACAAGACTTTCTTCTTCTTATAATTATGAATTATGTATTTACAACCATTGTCAAAATGCATGGAAAACATTTTTTGGAATCCCTATAGATACAGGAATACCAACTCTACTTACCTTTGCATAGAAAACTTAAAAAATCATGACATATAATTTTTCATCTACTAATTCCTAGTAGGTATACAAATTACAAGTTTTTTACAATTTTTTCTCTTCATTTGCGAATTTAAATCAATTTTTTTTCCAAAAAAATTCTACAAACCAACTAGTTTCTAACTATATACATTACTATTCAATTTAGATACTTCATATGTCTACGTCAACATATCGACTTGCCTTCTCAACATCTCCTCAAGGAAGTATATAATTTGATGGAGGAGAATTTAATTGAGGAACAACAATTTATCATGTAGAAAATGAAAAGTAGGAATCTCTTCTAGATATGAAATCCTCATGGATGTACTATTCCAAAGATTTTTTCCTTAATGAAAATTTTTATGTCATAGGACAATCGAGAAACATTGAAGTATTTAATACAAGAACCAAAATATGGACTAGTATAAAGCTCAAACCAACATGGATTTCAGGTTTCTTGGTTGTTGCCTTTGGAAAATTATAGTCATTCAAAAAACAAGGAGTCATGTAATATGACTCAAATAATAATGTGTGGACTTTGATCGATACATTAACAAACTATGTTACTCATATTGACTATGCTATTGTTTGGAAAGACAAAATATTTCTCAGTCGTGCTCTCTGCAATAGATAAAAGTACAAAAATGTATACCACATGCATCAACCTCCTTCACATGGGCAATGGACTGGAAAAAGATGGATTCCTATCAAAGGTCCAACAGACTACAAATTCTATATTGATTAAGTAGGTACTCAAAGATTAGTCAATATATAGCTACGCATATCCATATGTGTATATTATCAAATGCCATATTTGTTGGAAATGGTATAGCTCTAATACCAAATGTTGGGAGTGGTATAGCTTAGATACCACTCAAAGAGGGAAGAATAAAACAAACAGAGAGAGAGGGGACACAAAAACAAACTACAAACAAAGATTTCTATTAAACAATAAAACTATTTTAAATCAAACAAATGCAAAATGTAGAGTTACAACTTTGTTCCTTCTATCTCTACAACTACTTCTCACTCTGGAGCTTGTTGGACATCACTACTGTCCCTTTCTGTTTGTAGCTATTATGCTCTTTTATGGTTCTATTTTTCCTCTAAGAAACTCCATTTTACTGTGGAGTGTACCTTGTTGTGAACTATTTATGAATGGCTTCATATTTGTAGAAATTCATAAATTCTTTGAAGACATACTCTCCCCCTCTGTCCATTTTAAGGACCTTGATATACTGGCTACTTTGCTTCTCTGCCATGGCCTTGAACTCTTTGAACTTCTCAAATGCTTCAAATTTACTCTTCAAGAAATAAACTCAAGTCTTTCTACTGTAGTCATTAATGAAGGTCATGAAGTTTATGCATTCCCACCTAAGGTGGGGGTCCTCATAGGGCCACACAAATCAGAGTGCACCAGCTCCAATGGTGCTCTTGCCCTCCTAGAATGCCATGATTGAAAGGGCTGCCTTTGCTACTTCCCTAAAATGAAGGCTTCACATTTCCTATTGGGCTCAACAATTGTTGAAGGCCCTCTAACCATGTCTTTTTTTGGACAAAAGACTTAAACTAGAAAAACTTAAGTGCCCATACATTACATGCCAAAGCTTGGATGGGTCTTGGATGACTGTCTTGAAGGTGGACTGCTAAGCCATTGTTGTAGACGCCATCTGGTTGACTCTGGAGCCATCTATAGCCATCTTGAACTTGACAGGTGCAACTCCAGAGAGTGTTGGGGACTACAACCTAAGGGGGAACATTCTGTTCTTCATCATCTACACTAGTGCAATGACCTTCATGATACCATCCTCATCATAGATGATGCACTCCCCTTTCTCCATTAGGATTCTATACCCATTTTGAGCCATCTTTCCAATGCTTAGTAGGTTATGTTTTATGCCTGGGGTATAATAGACATCCTAGATCTGCATTCTTTCACCTTTCTTGGATAGGACTGTGATGATGCCTCTTACCATGACAAGAACCTTTTGACTATTCCCCATCATGATCTCAGACTTGACACTCTTGTTAATGGCACACAAGACAAAAGGAAGGAATGAAGAACAATTAATCAGTTAGAGTTTTTGCAAGCAGCAGTAGCACAACAGTGTAGAGCAGAGGAAATATTTGTTGTAGCAGCAATAAGGAAGAATACAACAAAGGGAGTACAAAGATTTGAACTCATGGCAGCTCCAGACATGCACAACAAACAGTTAGAGGAAAGAGCATAATAGCTCCAAATAGAAAGGGATAGTAGTGATTTCCAGCAAGCTCCAGAGTGAGCAGTAGTTGTAGAGATAGAAGGAACAGAGTTGTAACTTTGTAGTTTGTATTTGTTTGATGTAAAATAGTTTTTTTAATAGAAATCTGTATTTGTAGTTTGTTTTTGTGTCCCCTCTCTCTCTGTTTGTTTTATTCTTCCTTCTTTGAGTGGTATCTAAGTTATACCACTCCCAACATTTGGTATCAAAGCTATACCATTTCCAACAATTGGTATCAGAGCCATAGGTTTGGTAGATCTAGTATTTTAGCTTTTTGGTTATTGAGGAAAATCCCTAAGATTTTATGGGTATTAACAGTTTCCCCTGATTTACAAGAATGGCTGGAGGAGATAGCAAGAGTTGGCAGCAGCCACCTATGTTTGATGGAAAGAACTATGATGTTTGGGTGAAGAAGATGAAGACCATCTTGGTTGCAAATGATTTGTGGGAACTTGTGGTTAGTGGATTCACAGATGTGACTGACCTAAATTCTTTTGTAGCCCTGTCAAATGGCCAAAAGAACCAGCTGAAGGAAACAAGGAGAAATTATGTAAAAGTCCTCAATTTGATTGAGGCAGCCTTGACAAAGGCTATTTTCCCCTGAATAACAGTAGCTAACTATGCAAAGGAGGCCTGGTAGATTCTGGAAAATAGTTACAAAGAAATTGACAAGGTGAAGTTAGTAAAACTCTAGTTGCTACGAAGAGATTTTGAGACCTTGTAGATGAAGGATGGAGAGTCTATTTCACACTTCCATACAAGGGTTTCCACCTTGATAAATTAGTTGAGGATAAATGGGGAAACAATGGAAGAGCAAAGGATTATTGAGAAAATCCTTAGAAGTTTGCCCTTGAGATTTTACCCTATTGTCATAGCAATAGAAGAGGCCAAGGACCTCTCAAAGATGAAAGTAGATGAGTTGATTGGTTCCCTTGAAACCCATGAGCAGCCAAGGTAAATTTACATTGGAATGGTTATTGTTAGCCTGTACACAATTCTAAGGATAGAGAGGTTGTGTTAGCTATTGGAGACTAGATGTGGGATTTGCATCCTTTCTTGATTTGTCCTTGGTCTCCTTCTTTTAACCCCATGAAAGAGTCTATTGATATAACACCTGTCTGGGTGAGATTGCCTTATTTGTACCCTTACAATTTTAGTGTAAATTAGCCTATTAGGCAATTGACAATGCTGTAGGTCGATTCCTAAAGGTGGATCTAGCTACCCCATATTTTTCTCACACCTCCTTTGCACGTATCCTAGTGGATGTTGATCTGTTGAAAGCTTTACCATGTGAGGTTGTTTTACAAGTGAATGGCTGACCTTGGTCTCAGATGGTCGATTATGAGGGCATCCCCTTTTGATGTAGATGTTGTTTCGCTATTGGGCATTTGACTTCAGATTGTCCCCATGCTATCCACAAGAAATCTTCCTCTACTTGGTGGAAAAATTCTCTTCCCCGCCATCTTACGGTATATCCAGAAGATTCGATAGCTGATTTAGAGGAATCAGAGCTGCTCTCCTCCATTCCAACAACTTTACCCTTTGGGCCTTTTGAAACTCCTTCTGACCCTTTGGCTAATTTTCTTGAAGCTCAACAAGTTCCTATTCTGCCTTCTACTTCAGACCGCTAATTGATTGCTCGTTATATGGTTGTTTGTCAATCAAGAAATCCACGTTGCTCCTTAGATTGTGTAGTGCCCTTAGATGGGACCTCTAGGGGGCATCTCATTCCTCATCTCCTAGGTCTTTTTGTTTGGAAGACAACACTTTGTGGATAGTCATTCAAAAGTGAAAGAAAGGTCTTCCCAAATTAGTTTCTCTACCACACACCAAGAATAAGGGTGTAAGGGTGCATAGGATTGTTTCAGGCATTGTTTAGGCTTGTTCTTTTTGGTTTCTTTTTATTTTGGGCAACTTGGTTGCATTTTTTTGGGGACTTTTGTTTTGTGTTTATTTTGTAATAGGGTTTTGGCCCTATCAAAAACGCAATTTACCTTAATCAAAAATATCCACAAAATAAATACGATTACTATGACACTATAAACACAGGTACTCACCACTACGTGACACTTATTTTAGTTCAATACACATTTTCAATAAAATACATGTTGGGTAAAGATACAATGATAATTTTTAATCACAAAGTAAAATTGTTAGTGGAAAATTTTATTTATAATATACGACGCATTTCACTACATTTTAATTTTTCTGCAATGCTAAGCTTAAAGTCTCTTCTAACTACTAATATATTATTATTATTTTTTAATTTTAATTGAGTTGAATTACACTTTGTTACGTTAAATTTTATTTTATATATATTTTAAAACAATTATTTTACGAATCCAAAGACGAGTCATTGTGGCTTAAATGCAATATATTAATATACTTTTAGAAAGGTGGGGAAGGTACCTTTGGTCTCTATTTTAATGGGTATTGCATCAAAATAAGATTCCTCACTATAACTATATATTATATAAATAATTAAATTATGTAATGCCTCAGGTGAATTCCCTATTATTAATTATAATAATCTTAATAATATATTTATATTGATAATAATCTATGGGAAGGTTATTATAATAATAATATTAATATTATTATCATATATAAATAATTAATTATTTTATATAGGATAAGTAGTTGTTAGGTTATATTATTGTTAGTCTTCTACTAGAAATTTGTCATAGGCCACAAAACTATTTTATAACTTGTCGATAAACTATTTTTAGGTCACCAAAAATCAATAATGTGAAAAATCAAATCTTCTGACAAATCAAATCTTTTGCGTAATGTGAAAAATTCAAATCTATTCAAATCTTCCAATTAATAATATGAAAATCAAATCTTCCAACAAATCAAAACTTTGTGGTCAACTCACCATAAATCAATAATATGAAAAATCAAATCTTCCAACAAATCAAAACTTCACCATCACAACAACTTCCATAGAAATTTTATATTCTAAGATTGGAGTTATTTATTTTGATGCAATAACAATTGTTCTAAATGTACATGTTATTTTCCAGTTACAAAACAAGTTAAATATTATTACAATATTATAATGGTAGGTACTCCACTACGTGGCACTTGTTATATCTTATTCATGCACAAAAGTAAATAACTATCTTATTTGGTCAAACAATTAATGATAATTTTTCTCTTCATCTATGTATAAAAGTAGTAAATAATTGTCCCATTTTTATTAATAAAAAATTACTTTTGATTGTTAAATCATTTGATATTTAAGAATAGTTGTATAGAATACAAGGGTGTCTTCCTCCTCTAATAGAAACAAAAGAAATTGACAAAAAACTAAACCTAGTTAAACACCAACCATGGTATGAACTTGGAAATCATTGATTTGAGATGGCTTGGGAACATAACAGCTTTTTGAGCACCATCAAATCGTAAATGCCATTTTGTGGGAAGAAGACCCTCATTTTAAAAAAAAAGGTTAAAAGTTGGGTGTTATTGAGAAAATTTAAGAGTATTTTAATAAGGGTCGTATGAATTTATAATAGTAGTTAATGATAAAAAAAAATTAGTTAAGAATATTTAGGAAATTGGTGGTCCTATAATTTAGTTAAAAAGTGTAATATTAAAAATGAGAAATGTTCTTCCAAAACTTATTTCAAAATTATTTTGAGAATTTAAAAAATTCACATGCCTTCTAATGATGTTATCTAAATTAAAAAAACATTTGAGTTTGTGGGGGGAATTTCCAATTGCACCTAATTAACAACCTCTAAAATAAAAATTTAAAGACCATAAAATAAAAACTCTCATTTTCAAACTAAAATTCCAATTAATCTTATAGCATTTATTTGCTCATGAGTGAAAGCCTTAATATGTTTCAATTGTTTGATCTGCATTCTCCTCCATTTCTTTGTGTTTAATATGCATGTTAAAATATAGTTTTGTGTACAAGGGTCCTTGTGAATATTATGTCTAATAAAACAACCACATTATATGTATAGTTGTGTGAAAGCACAATTGTGTGTCCCACTTTTTAGGCTGATTGGTTCACAAAAATAAACATTTTTAGCATTCAACACATTCAGATAGAGCTCTTTTTTTTGTAAGGGACCTATCTTGCTTATAAAATAAATTAAAATATAATATTAAAAAAATACAATGTATTATTATATTTTTTGGGAGATTAATTCTAAGGGAAACATACACGTTAAATCTTGTGTTTGGGTGGTTATGTTTGATCCCTATGCACATGATTGACTATTTTAACAACAAAAATTGTAACATGTGGAAAAGAAAAGAAAAGCTACCACATGATGATCACATAAGCTAGTTCAATCAAAATTTCTTACTAGTTTTATAAAAGATGGGGTTGGCCAATTATTTTGGAACTTCTACCTATTTAACACACACATTCTTAATTTTTTGATCTTATCACAACCTATAGTGTCAATGACAAGAATTAAACATTGTTCTATCAACCTAAATCAATAACATTATTAGATTGGATAAGATAAAAAAAACTTGGGAATATGTATGCTCAATCTAAAATCCCAAAAGTAGAATTTGGTTTAATATGTATGTGTAAGGAGATCTTTCATTGGGTATATAGGTAGAAGTGTCAAAACAATTGGTCAACCCCACCTTTTATAAAACTAGCAAGGGGCTTTGATCAAACCTAGTCCCACCATACATGTGCTAAGTAGGTTCAATCAAAGACCATTTTGATCACACTTAAGTGATTTTAGGCGTGATTCTTGGTTACATTTTTCTTTTTGGCCCACAAGTGGGACTCACTTATATGCTCTTACCTTACCACCACATCATAACAAAACAAAATATGTCTTGATTATCGATTACCTAGTTTAAATAAATTTACCTTAGAAAATTTTGTAAACTAATTTTTACCCCTTCAAAATAATGTAACATACCCCAAAATGTGGCTAGAAAATTTTCTTATTTTAACATTAAATACAATTATATCCCATATTATGCATGGAAATAACATATATAATAAATAAAGTTAATTTACATTAATTCGGTAATCTTCAAGTACACAAATAGTACCACCCAAGAATAGTACATCATTCACTAATTAATAGTACAATGGGTCCACAAATTAAACCCTCATAATAATTACAATAAATACAATTGAGTAGAATTAGGGTAATAAGCCAACTTACCACATATATAGAAGTGGTCTTGTTCAAAGTATAAGTGTGCATGCATGCACGTGCATGTGCACGCCCACACACACACATAGAGAGATACATGAATGTATGTATGTATGTATGTACGTATACACACACATATATACATACATGTATGCTTATATACATACATGTATGCTTATATACATTCATATATACATGTATGTTTATATACATTCATATATACACAAAGTATCAAAAACCCCTAAAGTATATGTGAGGACACTCAACATTCTTGGATAGATGAAACTTCATAAATCTGCTAAAGGGGGATACACACATGTCATTAAAGTTCTATTGCACTGGGGATCTAACCCCCTTCTCAAAAGAGATTATGATGGGTGAATGATACTCCACTATTTCACCCAAACACAATTAACTAGAGAGGATGGAAAATAAGTTGCTTAATTATTGTTAGAGAAGTGTGGAAGTGTGTATATATATATATATACATACATACATACACACATACATATCTATACATACATACATACATACATACATACATACATACATACATACATACATACATACATACACACATACATATATGCATACATACATACATACATACATACATATACTCTACCTTAAATATACAAGATAATCCCTCCAAGTTCCAATTGTTGATGGGGAAGACATTGAACCCATATATTGAACAAACTAAATCCTCCCCAACCATCAATTTGGCATGATTTACTCAATGAATAATCTAAATATTTGAAGCACAAACATTTCTCATGATTATGTTTTTATTTTATTACTCGTTACATTAACATAGATATACAATTATATCTATTATCCAAACAATTATTCTAGATGATCCACCTTCACAACACACATTTTGAACATCAATAACACTCTAATATAACATGCTAAAGAAACTAAGGTCTTACAACATGTTAGAACACATCATTTCAAACACTTAAGAGACACACAAACACAAAATATATCACAAGTTATATACAAGATACAATATGGAACTCATGCAAAAAATACCACATTATGATTCATAAAGGTGTCACAACCACACTAATCTCAACTACTAGTATGCACTCAAGACCATAGGCAACATTTCAAAATGATTACTTATTATATTCTATACTATGAGAGAAATTATCCTTTAATGTCATGTCTTAATTAATTGACACATGGTCTAGGTAGAATAACATGCATCTTCTACTACATGTATCTAGTGCCTTAGCATAATCTCTTATTTTGACACATGGAACAATTTACAGACTCAATAAATATAAGAATACTCATATTAACAAAACAAGGACAAGAACAAGACTACAATGATAACACACCAAGAACTCAGCCCAAGACACAATCAAGATAGACATTGACCTCTACACTTTATGTGACTACAATACCTAATATAACAACCCCAAATGTGTCCCAACCATGCTAATATCTCTTTCCCAACTATGTAGTGTACCTAGGTATTAACTACCTCACATAAGAAAGGTGTCAAACTATATGTCATGAGAACACACTACCACTCCTGGTAGACATCGGTATGCATCCTTATAATTGGGTCAAGGCTTTAGTTCATAGATCTACTACCCATAGTGGTTTAAGTCTCAAATAATAATATATATTACCAACATATTTCCTTCAACCCATACGTCCAACCAAAGTACTATAGATGGGTGTGTCAAGTGATGAGACTATAGTGATAAGAGTACCCTCCATTCTATAGCCAACCAATCTTAATGGTACAATGATCTCATAGGTGTTGTACACAAAATAAAGAAGATGATACTAGGGTATATCCATCCATGACTAGGATATTTAACCTCTCCTACTTCTAAACTAATCCAGATACTCCAAAGGTAATCGAGACATACAAGTGATCAAAATTAGTAGAATAGATAGAGAAAAACTTCCCATCATATGCTTAACTCATCAAACACCTATCATAATAATCCAATCTCATTAATGAGATGATCTCCACCCATGTTGGTTTAGGAATTCAAGTAAAAATATCCAATCTTGCTAACTAGACAATCTCCACCCAATTTGAGTTGGTAAGCCAAGATAAGACAACAATGGAAGTCAAAAATTCATTCCAAACATTCCATCAATATTGTCACACACAAATTGACTATGGAACTCTCAAATACAATACCATTGTAATCACAATGAGTGACTAAATTAGTAAACCTCTAAGATTAAAACATCAAGGCAATCTAACATGTAATCATATATTGAAACAAGTCAATTCCATCAAGGAAAAAATTTTAGATTAAAAAAAAAGCCCTATAGGTAAATATACTCAAGTGTAAGGGTAACATAGGGAGTTAGGTCCAATACGTTCTCACACCCTTACAATTAGTACTCATAAAACACCTAAACATACTCACTAACAAGTATAAACTCATTAAACTACCTTATAACCATATAGGTTTTATAGCTCATTATGGAGCCAATATATCACCAAACTAAGTTGGAAAACACACACATTCATCAAGACAATCCATCCTAACCATCTAGTCAAATAATTCATTACGTAAAAAAATCTACAACTATAGGAAACTCAGAAATAGTACAAAAACATAGTATACAATACATTCTAAAATTGCACCTTAAAGTTAGAATTTAGAAACATAGAGGAAAATGATGTTTATTTCCAAAACTTTCTTTCCTAGCCTACCACTAAATTTCTCTTGTTTTCTGTTTGTTCTAACTTTCCATTGTTGATTGAAATCACTAATAAAACATAGATTTTATAATATCAACATAGATATATAGTCACTAATCTGATCACACCTCAAAATCAGTAAACTATATATGGATAATTTGTTGTGAGATTTAGATAACTTGATTGTGCACCTCCCATAATTGTTCTAGAGGAACATAGTTTATAAAAAAAAGTTACTATAGTTAGAATTGACTTATTTTCATACTAGTTTCACCTATGTCATAAAAACTAGGATTTACATTTCCAAACTTAATTTTTAGACAACAACCTAATGAGGTGAAAATTAACCCCAACATATTTTTACTAAATTACCTCTCTTACAACAAAAATCCTATCATGCAAGTATTAATATGATTATGTGATAAATTATTAGTTAACCTAACTAGGAATGAGGTACATATATTCTTATTTATTATTCTATGTTAAAAATAATTTCAATTCTAACATTTTGTGGCTATAGAGATTCATTTTTGATCGAACATGACACATCTAGCTTTGGAAAATAGATTCCAAAGAAGGTGTAAAAGGATACTTTGGAGAATATGGAAGAGGAAGCTCCAAAATGCTAGGGCAATGAAAGATGCACATTCCAAGGTAGCTTTGGAAGAATTAAGGTAGCAAAAAAAGATCCCCTATTCTTCACACTTGTCCCCTGATTCAACACACTTGTTCCCATATCTAGCAACAATTGAAGATATTTGGAAAATGTGATCCTCAAAGAACTCTATGTGAAATAATCCTAATGGAAATCAACTTTATCATTTTCCTTAAATTCCTTGTTGTTGTTTATGAACCAAACTCTTTAATATTTATCCTTTTTTGTTAAAAACTTAAAAAATCATAGTAGTGCCCATATTGCACAAAGGTGAATTATAAGTATAGTTTTAGAATCAAGTATTTAGGAGATAAGGTATATAGTAGTATTTTAATGTTAATTTTTATGGAGATATGTTTACAATTTTTGGAATGAATGAATATATAGCTCTACATTTTATTTCACTCTGAGGACTCTATGTGATGATATTTTGAATTTCTAAGAGTTTTAAACTTCTAGAGAATTGGCCACTCATTTGGAGAGGAAAAAATGTGTCTATAGATAATTATTTATTTTCAATGTACTATGAATACTATGTTGTGTTAAAGTGATTTTGTTTATGAAGTTTTTAGTTTCTGTTGTGTTTTGAAATAAGTTGCTCCAGTCTTTAACCTGCACTTATTGTTGTTCTATTTGTATTGTCCAATACTATGTACTGTTCTATTGTTTAGTAAATTGATACTGTGCTGGGAAACTGTGTTTTCAATTCACTCTTGTAAGTTTGTTCATTATAGTTTTTTTGAAATTTAATAGTATATTTTATTTCTTAGTGTGAACCAAGTAGTCTAATATTTTGTTTCATTACTATATTCATTTCTGAATATTGAATGCTTTCATAGTTAAATTTTCAACACTTTCTTAGACTAGATTTTAAATGCCTTCATAGTTTAAGATCTTATTTCTCCAAAAGCATTTCTTTTATTTTGAAATTTAAAAACCATCACTAGAACGAGATGTTTGATTTCCTATAGCATATAGCTTGTTTAGGGTAAAATTTGATTTGTTGATCTTTTGTGGTTTAGATGTTAAAATCCTCCTTTCACCCTAACATTGAAGGATCTAGGGTCAAGTGGTGAGTACTATCATACCCTAGGTCACTTACAAATGAGGAGAAGCTTGGATTAGGGAATTAATTATCAATTTTTCCTTCTCTTATGCTCAATTGACTATTAAAACCCTAATTATGCAAATACGACAACAAATTAATGAAAGACAGAAAAAGCTCTTGCAGATAGGAGTAAAATGCCAAATTACAAAATACCCATTTTCGGGGTTCCAAAGTGGAACAGTCAGGGACACTGGAGCGGGTGCCCAAGTCCAAGGTACCTACTTTTTTAGGGAATCTGGACCTCCTTCGAACACTGATCAGCCCTGTAACTTCTATTTTTTAGAATCAGTCTATGGAGGACACTAGAGTGAGCACCCTAGTCCTGGAAGTGCTGCTTTGTCCAACTTTTCTTCAGATCCTGAATCCCTGATGTCTGCCAAGCCTTCCTACAACTCCACTTTTTTTAGATGTGACACCTGTAACCTACAATCACAAGACTTGGTTTGTGGGTTGTGGTGTTTAGAGGTTTGCTCAGTCAAACCCCGGAGGACACTTAACTCTCTAAACACTATTGTCAAATAAAGAAGGCGTGCCCTTGTGAGGTAGAGGCCAAAAACCAAAGGAATCAATGATAAAAACACAATGATATGTCACCTTGTAGTGAAGCTTTCATTGAGGAAGATGATCTTCATGCCATGAAGGAATTGATGCTCAAATTTACAAATATCAACACACAAAACACACAAGTCTACTATTGCAACACAATAGAAATCCTTGAATCACCTTGAGAACACAATAGCTTTCTAGTAATCATCTAGTTGAAATCTAGTTTACAAATGAATGCCTACACATGCTTATATATGCACCTACAAGCATTCCCACCAAGATATTAAAAATCAAACTTTATCGTGTCAGCAAAATAACCTCCTAATGGTCATAAAATGACACCTAGAAATTGGGGCTTCCTAAAAATAGGACAAGACTAGGGCGTAGGCACCCAAGTCCTTCCCCCTATTTTAGGTAGGGTATAACTCAAGGGGTCCACCTAGGTCCTATTTGCCATGGGACTTAGGTCTCATTCCATCGAGATGCTAAAATATGAACTAAAATGTCCTAAATGAACCCTAAAGACCCAGGAGCTAAACCTTATGAGGGAAAAGCCCCCAAGGGGACATTTTCAAACGTTACATTTAGCCCCCACTTTAATGTGTGTATGAACGCGAGGCCCATACATGCATTAACGTAAAGTCACAAAGATAGCAAACATACCAAGCACGGAGAAGACACGCCAATCGCATAAAAGACAGTAATAGGCACACAAAACATGGAGAAGTTAGTTATAGTCATGTAGAACATAGAGTAGACAGTCAATGCATAGAAGACACATTAATGCATGGAAGACAAAAATGATATCTTTTCTTTTATTTTTCTCATATATATATGAAATGTAAATGCAAGTATTGGAAAGTAAACAAACCTCCCATAATACATGATGCACTCATCATGCAGGTCTTTGTATATATGGGGCAGCACACATGCAAGACACACAAAACCTCCCAAAATGCAGGATGCATATCGAGCAACAGACGCGCTAAACAAAGAAAACACACCAAACACACACACTTTGAAGACATGGAGAAAACGCGGCAGAGAAGCAATGGAGTGTACCTATCTCTAGGTCCAACACCAACTCAGCCACATCACAGGCACACATCGACGATTGGGCTTCGCCACAACAATCACCAAAGACATGCTTAAGGGTTGAGTTAGTCACAAAACTACTCCCCGCCTCTGCAGAGGACTTTTGAAAATGCAACCCCACTCATGTCACGAAGATGCCTTACAGTGAAAAGGAAGCATGGCACACCACCCCACCCATGTCACGGAGATGCCTTACAGTGAAAAGGAGGTATGAGCTCAAAAGTATACAACCCCACCCGCATCACGGAGACACCTTACTGTGAAAAGGAGGTATACACAATAGATTTTAAAATAAATTGATCGATTGCAAACAAACTCAGGGTGCAGGTAGTACTCATCGTACTAGCCTACACCTGAGGACAAGCTCATTGCTAACATCTACAATAGATAGCTTACCTTATATATGCCCCTACCTTAAGGTGGTTGATATCATGCAACGATATCAAGTATGTTAAGGTAGGAAGAAAACACACAAGGGAACACCAAATTTTGCAAAGCCCATGCCTCCCGGAGCTAACATGTACTTTATGATCGCCAAATGTTCCCACAAACACATCCCTGCAAGAAACATGCTAGTGTCTACAACATCATGGTAAACAATGACATTAATGCATATGATTAAACATGCAAAGAGCCAAGGTTATACAATGAATTCTGTGAGGCCTACACTTTTTCATTTCCGTACATGTGACTATTTAGCTTACTATTGTTGGTATTTTTATATTTATAGGACTGTTGTTCCTAGATTTTCAAACTATTAAACCTTAGTATGTTAAAGGAAAACTAATTGGGTGATGTTAGTTAGATGTTTGCTTTAAGAGAAAACAAATTGGGTGATGTTATATAGATATTTATTCTATTATGAAAAATAATTGGGTGATGTCCAATTAATGTTTACATTACAGGAAAACTAATTGGGTGAGGGTAGATAGAAAATTGTCATGTGATTTCATTATGTTTATAAGAACTGTGGTATGCTTTAGAAATGCATGTATTAAATTTGCTTCGGCTATGATATGTATATGTGGAATTAACTTTGAGATTGAGTGTGTAGGTATTTCTAACAAAACCATAGATACAAGAGATTATTCCACACCTTATGTCATAATCCCTTGTGAAGCCGATCTAGTTTCACAAGGAACCAAGATCAACTCTGTGTTTGGTGCAATGTTGTAATGTTGTAATATTGTCTTGCATGAGGTTGAATGGGTTAGGTCTACCCTTTTGTAAAATTGAATTATGATTTGTGTTGTAAGAATTGTATTTGAATTTTATTTTTTTAATTTAAATTTTTGAGACCCTTTTCTTGTGTCTTAATTTGACCCTAGGTGTCCTAACTAAGTTTAAATTGACTCTGGGTTATACCCCATGGGTCTAGGGTCACTTTTGACTTGGGTAACCCTTAGTTAACCCCCGTATGGTCACCTTAACTTCACAGTGAAGTTAAGTGACGAATTTGGAGGCATGGGAAGGATAGGATTAGTGGGATCAACACTCAAGCCCATCCTTTCTCCATTTCCAAAGCTTAAAATAACTCCATGGTCCACCAATAATGGAGGGGCTTATCTTCTTGTTCCCTCACTTTTGGTGAGAGTCCCCATGAACTGGTGTGGTCCTTCATGGGTGGGGATATTTTTTAATTCCACTTGGGATAGTGGAGATATTTTTTTTAATTCCACTTGGGATAGTGAAAAAAGGAGTGGAGTTATTTAAATATTACAATCTTAAAAAAATTCATAAATATTACAATCTTTAGTTTATTTTTGTCCTCACATGTGAATTTAAAATTCACAAATAATGAGAGCCCTTGATGTCATAATCCACTCTTCCCAAAAAAATAAATTTTTAATTCATCCACTATGAATTTAAAATTCACAAATAATGTGAGCCCTTGATGTCATAATCCACTCTTCCCAAAAAAATGAATTTGTAATTCATCCACTATGAATTTAAAATTCACAAATAATGTGAGCCATATGTCATAATCCACTCTTCCCAAAAAAATAAATTTTTAATTCATCCACTATGAATTTAAAATTCACAAATAATGTGAGCCCTTGATGTCATAGTCCACTCTTCCCAAAAAAATAAATTTTTAATTCATCCACTATGAATTTAAAATTCACAAATAATGTGAGCCCTTGATCTCAACTCTTGATCCTCACCTTCCATTCCCTTTTCAGAAAATCTATAAATAAGACCCTTCTCTAAGCAATTAGAGAAGACTGGATTTTTGCAGGGGAACTTGATTCTTGCAGGGAAACTTCATTCATGTAGAGGGACTTCATTCTTGCATGCTTATCATGCCTAATTTCCTCTAAGAAATCTTCTTCTGGCATCATCATAATGCCCAATTCCTTCTCTATTCTCATCTTCATAGCCTCATAATGCTGAAATTATTCTAGCCATCCTATATCCTCCATTCATTATCCCTTGCTTGTGATGATAGAGAGATTGTTTTTTTTGAGAAGGAGAGATTGGGAGAAGAGACTAAGTGTGGATCTCTTCATCAACTTCATCCATTAAAGGGCTTTTTAAGGTTGGATTTCATGGCTTTTCCTTTGTATTTCTATTTGTTGCATGAAGGATGTGCGAAAATTATTTATTTGTTGCATGAAGGATGTGTGAAAATTATTTATTTTGCTTGTGTTGTAAATTTTGTTATTGTGGGGAAATTTTATTGGGTTGTTGATAGAGCTTCTTCCACTTGGGAGAAATGCTCATCAACTGTGGGGTGTTGACAGAGCGTCTTCCACTTGGAAGAAATGCTCATCAAGTGTGGGCTAAGGGAGAAGTGATCCTCCTCAAATGCATGCCTTATTTCTTTTGAGATGTTGAAAGCCTTGAGGGCATTTGTGTGAATTTGAGAAAATTGGTTATATGGCTTGAGAGCCAAATATGATATTCCTTGAAATCTAATGATCTTGTTTGGCTTGAGGCCATAAGAAAAATTGTGTTGAATTATTGTGAAGGGTGGTACTCTAGAGTTGAGTGTGTCCACTCTCTTACCCCTCTGTAAACTCACATTTTTTGAGTTTTTGTGTTGTGTAAATATCCATGGGTGTATGTGTGTTCTGGTGTGTTATTTTTTTACCTATTGTGAAGTGCATTTGGATTCCTTAGGTGTGTGGATGATCTCCCTAGCTCAGGGGTGACCCTCTTATGGGTCTATGGTAGGGAGGAGAGTAGCTTGTGTGGTGTTTCTTCTCTTGTGTGTTATGCAGGTATTCTTGGAGCTATTTGTGAAGTTTGGAGAAGTTTCTTGTGTTGGGAAAATATTTTATTTTCCTTTACTCTTAAGGCTCTATAAGAGAGCCTGGTCATATTAGTGACTACATCCTGGTTGATTCATCAAAAGGAGAAAGTTATCTCCCTATTGTTGTATAAATTGGTATTTTGAAGTTGGGAAAAAATCCTATGTTTTTGGGTTGATGTTTGTATTTCTATTGTTCATTAAGTTTTACCATTTTAAAATGAGGAAAGGAAGAGAAAATTTATTTTTAAAAGGATATTAGACTTGTCTAGTTCCTTCTTCTTCTACTTGCAAAGTTGTGAGTTAGTTGATGTTTTAATTAAGTTTGTAAAAGTATTATTTCTGTGCAAGCTTAGTAGAAATACTAGTTTTAAATTTTGTTATAAGTCAAGTTGTAATTTTGCTATCATGAAAGAAATGAAATTTGGGCTGCAGTATTGCTTTTGAAATTACCGCCACCTTGAGGGTCTCTTCCTAGGATGGGGACCATTTTACTATTCACTTTTCACTATTTACTATTCACTTTCCACTAATCACTATTCATTTTTACTATTCACTATTTACTTTTACTATTCACTTTTCACTATTCATTGAAGGCAAACTATATGTAGTTTAAAACATTTGACTTGAAATAAAAATTTTAATTTAGGAAAGTGGGATTTATTTATGCATAATGTATAATACCAATTGAATAGATGTTTAAACTCAGAGTTGTATTCAGAAATACATTATTTATACAATTACAATTTAAAAAGAGCATAGGTAAATATATTTTAATTTTAAGGAAAAGTTTCTTGGAAGTTTTAACAATTATCCTAAATTAAATGACAGGAAAATGAAGAGGAAAGTATGATCCCTTCATTTACAAAGGATACTGAAAATAAACGCAAACAAGCCATCACAGGCATTCCATGAGTGGCCATTTTAAACTCAACTATAGATTTATAGAATAAATGTCCAATTAAAAAAAAGAGAAAGAGAAAGAACAACTAACCTTGGAAAACAAAGAGGAGAAAATGTGCGGTATTTCCGAACATGGCTAAGAGAACTAAGTAAGTTTAACCTACAGTTAATCCTATTTAGGAACAGGTTGATTATTAAAATTAATTCAAACGTTGAACTAAAACCTAGAACGGAACCCTAGGGGGACTGAGTCAAGTGAAGTTAACCAACCCTGTGTAAGTGATGTGGTTTACCAAGAAATTAGGAATAATGTAAAGGATGTAGTGTTATTGCTGTTTGATAAAGAATGTGAAGAAAAAAAATAGGATAACATAAGAAGATCTTGCACAACGGGAAGGGAAATGAGATAGAAATACAATCAAAATTAAATTTCAGAGAAATAGTAAAATGAACATGATAGAAATACAATCAAAACTAAATTCCAAGAAAAGGAAGAGAGGGCAAATGAATGGGCTTGGGTGAAAATACTAAGTCTGAAGGAGTAGAAATTAATAATAAATTCCAGAAAATGGAAAGAAGAATCAGATGATCGTGCTTTGCTAAAAAATGATCTATCACCTAAAACAATTGTTGTTCAAATATAATTTGTGAGATTAACCTAAGTCAGGAAACCACGCGTTTCCTTACATAGGGTGTGCGCACATGTATTTGGTACGCCACCGACAACTATATTGTTTTCACCTTAAGCGTACACCACCGAGCACGCCTATGCGTGCAAGGGGATTTCTAGGGAAGAGTGGGAATTTTTTTGGTATTTTGTGTCATGACCACATGGTGCATGTGGACATGACATGTGTGATGCATGTTGTGACCGCATGGGAAATGTGGGCATGAGAAATTTAGAGTTCAAGCATAACCAGGGGCTATATCACGAAGTTCCTCGAATCGAGTACTGCCAAAGCTAGATTCAAAGGCAAACAAAGGTGCACAGAGTAGGGGTATTGTTAAGGTTTGTAAATGCAGTAGAAACATCATAAAATTCACTATGTAGAAAGCACGAGTGCTTCCACTAGCCAAGCGTTGGATAAAAAATACAACCCCATCATCATATTAGGAACTATAGTCCATTTTTTGATTGCTCTCAAAAGGGACACTAGGTCCACATTAGTATAAATGTTTATCGTCATCTGCCCGCTAGATGGAAACACTAAAGGAAGGGAAACAATAAATAAGAGAGGAGAAACAAGTGTCTTAGGGACAGTCACGTAGGAGGGTGCCCCCAAGTCACCAACCATGATGCTATGTTCGTAAGACACAACACACGGTAATGAAATCAGAGAGAGGCAATTTAGAAGAATGATGATACAAATAGGTCACAACAAGGGCAGTCTCCTGGTATCCTAAACCTTACAGGAGAATCCAAGGTCTTCCCAGGAGGCCTAAACAACATATAACACATCACGGAGCAAGCACATCACAAGACAGATAAAGGGTTAGAGATACTTACCTGTAGGGCCCTGGTATGCTAGCGAGTATCACAAATCTTGATCTTTATCTTAATGGTTAAGGTGTTATCACTTCTTCTCTCTTCCATATGTTCATAAGTTTGTGAGGGTAACTATGTAGGAAAGGTTTCTCTTAATGATGGTTGACAGGGAATGTTGTCATTGTCTATGTCAGCTATAGGAGCATTTGAAATGCCATTTAAATGAGCTTGTGGAGGCATCTAAAAGATACCCATTTCAATCCTTATATAGGGTGTTGGAATGGTTTGAATCAAAGGGATAGCTTGTTCTTCCACAACATGTACGATTTCATTGGTTTCCAAAATATGTGATGGTTCATGATCTATTTTCTAGTTTACCATGTAATTGAGAAGTTCTTTAACATCTGGTGGCAAACTGAGCAAATGGTCACAAAGAGAATCTGCATTATCCAGAGCTTCATCTTGATTAGGGAGAGCAGGAAGAGATGGTAGAGAGGTGTGGAGAAGTGTATCAATGATGTGTTTTTCTTGTGCCAATATATCCTCACCAAGTGGGGTTATGTTGGGATAAGTCTCTTTGTCTGATAAATCACCCATTGCTATGTCATTCTTATAGGTCTCAAAGAGGATTTGCATTATACCATCATGAACCGAAGGGGCAGTGGGAGTAAAGTTATCATCACTACTTTCCCCATAATTGTCTTATCTATAAATTTTTTGAGACTCTCCATGATTGAAGGAAAAACATCCACAGTATCATGAAAGTTATCAAAGTAGGCTATTGATCGAAGGATATCACATGTAGCACTATTGCTTATGTCAATGCCATAGATGTATGCTATTTGATGCAATACTTGAGGATATTTGTTAGTTAATTTGCAAAAAATTTCATAATTCACAATGTACTCATATAGGTCTTCTAAAGATGTACCATTAGGAGAATCCATTAATGCAAAATTCATGCAAAAACGCTTGATTTTTCAATACTTTTCAATGCAAATGAATGAAACAAAGGATGCTATGAGGATTTCAGTCAAGAGAAGCAAGTTATACATCTGATATCAGTCAAAAATAGAAATATAATCACTCTCAACACACTCTTGATGCAAATCCAAGATAATGCCAAGTCAAAATATAGTGAAAATATGTTAACATAGACACTTTTTTCACCAAAATTCAATGTAAAAGAGCATAAAAAAGGGTGTTGTGAGGAAAATGTTGATGGAAAGAAAATAATATTAGTAATAAAAGCCACTTTGTGCCAAAATACCCAACACAACATTCTTTCAGTGCCACTTAAGGTCAAACCCTAGTGAAAATATAGCAAAATATGCAATTTTTCATGGTTTTTCAATTCCAAGACCTAGTAAAGGAGGTGTTGTAAGGAATTTTAGGAGGTACAGTGAAGAATATCAATAATATCAGTCACCTCAATCCATAAAATTGATCACACCATGCTTGGAGTGCAAACTAGAGGTCAAATCCTAGGGCCAAAATAGCCAAAATGTGTAGTTTTTCGCCAAATTTTCACTACAAGAGCCCATTAAAAGGGTGTTGTGAAGATTTTTATGAAGGGAAGAAAATTATTACCCTGATAACAGAAAATTAATGCAAAAATATGTTTCACAACACACCTATGGTGCAAATTTATGAAGTCGATAAGGCCAAAATTGGTGAAAATCGTTGTTTTCGAAGCCCTAGGTTTGAGATTTTGGAAAAAAAAGCTATGAAAATGGTTTGAAGTCTGATTTTTGATAAAAATTACATACTATTAGATCTAAAAATAATTTTCAAGCTTAATCATGCAAAATTCCCATGTAAATTTAATGAAATTGCACCAAAATTGCTAGTTTTTGTTGAAATTTTCAATGCAAAAATACAAATAATTTAAATTTAGATGAAAATTCACACTAAAATGCAAGACTATAGCCAAATTAAAATTTGAATGAGCCTCTAAAATTAATATAAAATTCTAATAAAAGATTTTGCCTACAAACCCTAGATTTTGGAATTACTAGGTTATATAAATATGAAAAAAATTCCACAAAACCTTAGCAATTAAATGATGAAAATGAAAAGCAAGATTTTAATTTTTTGTATTTTTCTGTAGTTTATATCAGATCTGATACAAAAATTATGAATTAGGAAAATTTAGAAAGAATTGACACAATTTAGTAAGCCCAACAATGCAATTTTTTTTGTATTTTTCCAAATTTTTCTTTTTTTTTTGAAATTTTCTCAATGCAATAAATTAAATGACCAAATGAATGAATGAAATCACACCAAATCTGTAGACAAACACTCATAAATTTTCAATTTATGTTCAAAGACATGGGTTCACCAAAATGCTTAGGGTAAAATTAGATTTGTTGATCTTTTGTGGTTTAGATGTTAAAATCCTCCTTTCACCTTAACATTGAAGGATCTAGGGTCAAGTGGCAAGCGCTATCATACCATAGGTCACTTACAAATGAGGGGAATCTTGGATTAGGGAATTAATTATCATTTTTCCTTCTCCTATGCTCAATTGACCATTAAAACCCTAATTATGCAAATATGACAACAAATTAATGAAAGATAGAAAAAACTCTTGTAGACAGGAGTAAAATGCCAAATTACAGAATACCTATTTTTAGGGTTCTGAAGCGGAACAGTCAGGTACACTAGAGTAGGTGCCCAAGTCCAAGGTACCTACTTTTTTAGGGAATCTGGACCTCCTTCGGACACTGATCAGCCCTGTATCTTCTATTTTTTAGAATCAGTCTGTGGAGGACATTGGAGTGAGCACCCTAGTCCTGGAAGTGCTCCTTTGTCTAACTTTTCTTCAAATCCAGAATCCCTGATGTCTGCCAAGCCTTCCTGTAATTCCACTTTTTCTGGATGTGACACCTATAACCTACAATCACAAGACTTGGTTTGGGGGTTGTGGTGTTTAGAGGTTTGCCTTAGTCAAACCCCAGAGGACACTTAAGTCTCCAAACATCATTGTCAGATAAAGAGGGCATGCCCTTGCGAGGAAGAGGCCAAAAACTAAATGAATCAATGATAAAAACATAATGATATGTCACCTTATAGTGAAGCTTTCATGGAGGAAGATGCTCTTTATGCCATGAAGGAATTGATGCTCAAATCTATAAATATCAACACATAAAACACACAAGTCTGCTCTTGCAACACAATAGAAAGCCTTGAATCACCTTGAAAACACAATAGCTTGCTAGTAATCATCTAGTTAAAATCTAATTTATAAATGAATGCCTACACATGCTTATATATGCACCTACAAGCATTCCCATCGAGATATTGAAAATCCAACTTTACCGTGTCAACAAAATAACCTCGTAACGGTCATAAAACGACACCCAAAAATTGGGGCTGCCGAAAAATAGGGTAAGACTAGGGTGCGGGAGCCCAAGTCCTCCCCCCTTATTTTAGTCAGGGTACAACTCAAGGGGTCCACCTAGGTCCTATTTTCCATGGGACTTATGTCTCATTCCATCGGGATGCTATAATTATGAACTAAAATGTCCTAAATGCACCGTAAAGACCTGGGAGCTAAACCTTATGATGGAAAAGCCCCCAAGGGGACATTTTCTGACATTACATAGCCATCAAAAACTACCTGGATTGACAACATGATAATGTATTTAAGTATGAGGTTTGATAATGTCTCGTCATTTTTTGGTGCCATTGTCGGGGAAGGTTCATTCTTTGTTCTCATTAGAAATATAGTCAAATAACCCAAAACAATGATATATATATATATATATAGATAACTCTTCTGCATAGTTAGAAAAAGGGGGCCTCACAGAAGATTTGTTGCAAGAACTCCCCAACCCAAAACACCAACTATTGAATCTGAAGGGATAGAAGTCTTTGTTAGATAATTGTGTCAATATCAACTATGTTGGTTAATTTTTCTGATGAAAAAGGCCAATGGCTAGGAGGGAATGGTAAAACCTCCTCTTCTTCTTTGAGTTCTACCTCACTTGGGAGGCTATTTCCCTGAGATCCTTTAAACAATAAAAGTAGTAGAATAGCTATGTAGATCTTAACTTTAATAGCAGACAGATTTCATGATACATGACCAAAGATAATAAATTAAATAGTAACCCCTGCAAATGTACTCACAAGTATTTTACTCACAACATCATGAACCTAGACAACCTATCACTACTACTATTCTTTCATTTTTAATATGTGGATGGATTGGGAATGAGATCAATGCCTACTCCTTGGAAAAATAAAGTCAAATATTGGTACACTATTTTATAGTAACAAGATCTTAACTCTAGGGTTTTACAACAAATATCAATTCCTTACAATGATATAAACCCACAAAAATAATTTGAATATTTATTGGGTTCTACTTACTAATCTTTCACAATCATTACACATTCCACTTGTTGTTCAAAAAGATTTATAATTCCCATTGAAAATGTACTAACCAAACATGCAAATCACAAAACAAATATGTGAGTAGGATTTTCTATCTTCCTTGAAAATATGCTCCTCTCAAGGACATATAATATAACAAAAGAGATAAAATAGATCAAAATTCTCACTCATAATTTAATAGAGAGAATTCATTAACATAAAAAAATATTGAGAGCAATCTTTGAAATCTCTATTATTCCTTTTGAAAAAAAATTATAGAAATTGTATACAAAAAGATGTGAACTATACTAAACAAGATAGAATATCTCTAACCTATTCAATTCACAAATCCTTGCAACCTCATGATAAGACCAAAGAGCTATACTAACAAACTATCTTAATTGCACCCAAATGAACTAAGCCTAGCTCTTGATATGTCCTAATGCTATTACTATAGACTAAATTGCTAATGTTTTAGTGCTCAAAGTGGTAGAATTTCATTACATTCAAATTGTTTGTTGGAAATGGATGTGAAGAGCTTAATTTATAGATTTTTGGAGATGAGGATGGAGGACTAGGATTGAATTGGAAGATCAAAGGCTCACATTTCTTGAGGATCCTCAGGTAAGGAGAATTGGACAAATGGCACAAGAAGGTTGGATGAGAAGAATTCTCCAAGATTCAAGAGAAGATCAATGGATGAAATTGAATGGTTAAATGGATGGATGGTTGAGATTGGGTAGGTGTATAACATGTAAGGACTCATTTATGAAAAAGGTATGGTTTGAATTTTGTGAGAATTTTAAATTTGGCATGAGAGGACATATGCAATTTAAAATTAGATTAATAGTGGATGAATAGTGCCACATCGAATTTGAAATTCCATGAATAGTGAAACTTGGAGTGGATGAGAAGAAAATAGGACAAATGGATCTTTTCGGAAGATTTGCCCATGCTTCCAAAGTACCACTTGTCATGTACATGCATGTACATTGAATGACAAGTGGACTTCTAGAAACATGGGAAGATGTAATTGTGAGTTAATTTTAATTAACCCATGTGCACATGATTAGGAGAAAAATAACGATGATTACTAAAAGTAATCAAAAGTGTAAAAAATAGGGAATTAAATAAATAGAAATATTTATTTTATTATTAGGAGTGTATATGAACTATAGTAGAAGAAATTGTTTTTTGGCAATGGAGGAAGGACAGGGAAATATTAAGTAAATAATTATAAATATTTTAATTAATATGTGTTGGGTACAATGGTGGAAATTATCAGGTTTGGAAAGATTTAATGTGCGAGTGGTGAATGAAGATGGTTGTGACCATTTTCATGTGTCTACATTTTGCCCCTATTTGATATGGCATCACTACTGTTGAGGTTGATGAGATATCAAAGAATATTTGAATGGTTTGCATGCCCCAGTCAGCTGATGGGAGGAGAAAGGATGGTGAGATGATGCCCCCTCAAGAGAGAGGTGGAAAAAAGAAAATATTTCAGGTGATGTATCGAAAGGGGAAGAAGGGCTAGACAGGTGGAGAAAGGGGAGAAAAGGATGAACGAGGAATATAGGACTAGATCAATGGCAGGAAATGGGGAGAGTGGGTGAAAATCAAGGTTTAGGGGAAGAAATTAGGGTTATGGGGGCTACATATAAGGGATGGGGGGCCCATTCTTTTCATTTGTATTATTGTTAATTGTGAATCCTGATTAGATAAGAGAAAGATGATTTGAGATGAGATGACAAGGATTCCATGAGAGGAGCACTAAGCAGAGTGGGTGAGGGAGTATCTATGACCTACGGTGGCTGGCAACCCAGTAAGTTCCCTAACGATGCTTTGTGAATTGGGTTTCAGGGTAGTTAGGTGCAATAAATGCTAGGGGAAGCGGGTAGAAGATAGGTGCTAAAGTAGCTAATTTAGCACACAGGGGCCGAGTTTAGCACATAGGGACCGTATTTAGCACCCCGACGAGAGGGGTTAGCACCTAGACCAGGGTTTAGTGCCTGATCTAGTGAATAGCATTGAGATGACATGGTTTAGCACCTAGGTAGGTAGGGTAGAGGGGGAGCGCTTAGCACTTAGAATGAAAAGTTTAGTGCTGAAAATGATAAGCTTAGCACTGAGAAATGGCACTAACTTTGGTGATTAGAATCTAGATGGATGGAATTAGCTGTTAGGCGGCAAGTTGTAGTGTCAAAAATGGAAGATTTAGCACCATAGGCATAGTAGCGTCTGATCTGACGATTAGCGCCTGGGCCTAGGGATTAGCACTTAAAATGAATATTTTAGCACCAAAAATGGATTAGCGCCTAGGTGCCATGGTTTAGTGCCCGTATCATCCTATGTGCCATCTACAAATATCCATTGAAATATTCATTGAAATGTGGATTTATAATGCAAATATGGATGCCATCAATAAAAAAGATTTGTATTAACAAATTATCCATATAGGCATACATCAATATCTGTCAATATAAGTATAACATATATACAAAATAGCCATATAGGCTTACAAGAATGCCATATAGGCATACAATGTCAACTATATGCAATAGAAAATATATGTCCTCAAATTCCATATAGGCATACAACAAAGGAACACAATAAAAAGTCATTCCCCTCTATCCAGTGAAGAGTATAGATCATGGGCAACCTTTGATCTTCTAGGTGATGGAGACGCATATGAGGGTGGTTTACTATGAACCTGAGGGCTACTCCTATTTAGTTCTTCGTGGATCTGTAGTTGTTACAATAAAAAGTATAGACATTAATATATAGAAATTACATGTTATAAATAATGAAACATTTAACAAAATAATCACTTAGCGCTACCATATAATCTGTCTCCTCATTTGCCTTAGTAGCAGGATTAGGCTGTGGTGATGTCATCTCCTATAGAAACCATCCAGATAGAAATTAAACTTCAAATCAATAAACATTTGATTTTTTAAAAATAAATAACTATGACAATGAATGTAAATTGAAATTTACTAATCTGCCTCATATCCCCGTCAATGGCATGGAGCTATGAATCGCAAAGGACACACCATGCTCCATTGCCTTATGAACATCAGGAGGTGTCTCCACAGCCTGCATCATTTGAAAATAAAACAACATTATTCAATTACAAAAAATATAATAGTGATGCAAGTCATGGCTCCTAACATACACACACATTCACCTAAACATGGAAGTACACATAATAAAGCACACAAGTCAAATGCATATATACAAATTAGACAAAGATTCATAACTATTGTGTTCTATAAGGGTCAACAAAGGAAGGACCATAGTACCATCAAATTTTAGGTTTAATAAGTCAGAGAGGGAGTGAAGATGATAGTTTAGGTTTAGGTTCATGGTAAAGTGGGGTAGGGTTGTGCTCAAATTTATGTTTGTTTGGTAGTTGTGGAGGTAGGACAATGCCTAATCTATAGAGTTTGTGGGTTTACAAGACAATTCCTAAACTAGAAATCACATAGACATTAGGTAAGTTTGTGGGTTTACAAGAAAGATGAATATCAAGAGTTTGTGGGATAATATGAGGGAGGAAAGATACTAGATAGGAGAAGAAAAACCTTATTTTAAAAATTTCTTATCATTTTCTTTGTCTTGAGGTTTGTCAGGGGGTGGGTTGGAAGCAAACTAGGTATGGGACGTCTGGTAGGGGTATATTAGGAAATAGGTAGGGTAGATATGTGTTGGTTAGTAGGTTGGGTGTAGTGTTGGGGAAGTTTCCTAGGCCTACTATTAGAAGTGGATGGAGAAAGGTCCTACACTTTTTCTTTTACTTTATCTTGGAGGGGTGTTAGAGGGGAGATATAAGTCAATGAGGAAGGTGAAGTAGTAATAAACAGATTCGTGAAGACAATGAAGGATCTTGAAGATGTTAAAATTGAAACTATAGATCTTGAAGCTCTTCTTGCCAAAAGATTGCCAAGAGGATCCGGTAAGTATGAAGGAAAATTTCCACTCAAATGTTTTGCTTGTAATAAGATTGTTCATTTTACCTCAAGATGTTCTGAGAGGTTTTCAAAGCCAAACCATAACAGATACAAAAATTGAAACAAATGTTACTATGTCCAAGAAGCTGGAGAAGGAGTCACAAATGATGAATCTGATCATGGAGGTTGCTCTGAAAATTATTGGGTGTTCATTGCCATCAAAGAAGAAGATCCGGTGTCTACTGAATCTGCTAGCTATGCAAATATGGAAAGTGCCTTGGCTACTCAGGTTATTGAAAAAGATGAATGGGTGATTGATAGTGGATGTTCTCATCATATGATTGGAGACAAAAGTAAGTTTGTGAATTTTGAAAATTATGAAGGAGGGCTTGTGAAATTTGGAGATAACTTAGCTGGTAGAATCCATTGCAGAGGATCCATCTCTTTTGATGGTAAGAATAGCACCAGTGATGTTCTGTATGTGGATGGACTAAAACATAATCTTCTCATTGTTGGACAGTTGGTTGATAAAGGTCATGCTCTTCGATTCAAGGATGGAAACTGCATAATCTTGGAGAGTTCTGGAACTGAAATTGCATCCGATACTCAAACTAGAGGTAACATTTTTCATTTAAGTAGTTCTGGCAAAAGTTGTTTGATTGCTTAGATAAATCAAAGTTGTTTATGGCATAGGAGGATGTGTCATGTGAATTTTGATAACATTACCAAAATAAGTACCACTCAAGCTGTAAGAGATCTTCCAAAACTTTTGAAACCTAATATCATGTGTAAAAAATGTTAATTAGGGAAACATAGTAAAATTTCATTCAAAAGTAAGGAATAAGCTTCAAGTGGATGATTGGAACTAGTACATACTGATCTCTGTGGTCTTGCTAGAATTAGGAGTGTGCAAGGAGAAAGATATTTCATGTTGCTGATTAATGATTACTCTAGGATGATGTGGGTAGCTTTCCTAAAAGAAAAATTAGAAGCTCTTGACAAATTTAAGTGTTCAAAATGATGGTGGAAAATGAGATTGGTGAAAAATTGAAATGTCTAAGATCCAACAGACGTGGAGAATTTACCTCCTATGAGTTTGATGCTTTCTGTGAAAAGCATGGCATAAAAAGACAGTTATCTACTCCTAGGACTCCCCAACAAAATGGAGTTGTGGAAAGGAAGAACCAGACCATTCAAGAAGCTGCCAGGACCATGATGATGGAAACAAATATTCCTCAAGGTTATTGGAGAGAAGCTATAAGCACTATTATCTACACTCTTAACTAGGTATAGATCAAAGGCAATTTTGGTAAGACCCCTTATGAACTATGGGTTGGTCATCCTCCTACTGTGAGATATTTCAAAGTTTTTGGTACTAAATGCTATATCAAAAGAGATGAGGATTTAGGCAAGTTTGATACAAGAAGTAATGAGAGAATATTTTTGGGGTACTCTACTCAAAGTAAGGCTTATCGGTTCTTTAACAAGAGGTTGAAAAAGATTGTTGAAAGTGCTAATGTTAGAGTTGATGAGAACAAGGAAGGACATTCCAGGTTCTATGAATATGATTCAGATGATCAAGATGAAAGTCAAAGTCAAGGAAGGTTAGTTAAAACTCTGAATCAGATTTAGATTGATCCAGAAACTGTAGGAACTCAAGAAAATAGTACAGATGTTGAGGAACAAGCTCAAGAAATAGAAGTTCAAGCAATTCTCAAAACCCCCAGGTATGTAAGAATGAATCATCCTGAAGATCAAATCATAGGAGATAGAAATAAAGGTGTTTGAACTAGGAGAAGAGTTGCTCAAGATCAAGAAGCGATTTGTTGGATTTCAAGGATTGAACCTAAATCAGTAAGTGAAGCCTCCAATGATAAAAATTGGGTAAAAGCAATGGAAGAATATTTAATGCAAATTGAAAAGAACCACACTTGAGATCTTGTTCCTAGAACCGACGACAAAAATGTAATTGGAACCAAATGGGTCTTCCAGAATAAACTAAATGAAGATGGTGAAGTTGTAAGAAACAAAGCAAGTTTGGTATGCAAAGGCTATTCTCAAGTAGAAGGAATTGATTTTGAAGAAACTTTTTCTCCGGTGGCAAGAATAGAGGTAGTTAGATTGTTTCTTGTATTTGTTGCTTTCAGAGATTTTAAAGTGTATCAGATGGATGTCAAATCAACATTCTTGAATGGAGATTTGGAGGAAGAAGTCTACATTGAGCAATCAAAAGGATTTCAATTATCTGATTAGGGAGATATGGTTTGTAGACTAAGAAAAGCCTTGTATGGATGCAAGATAGCTCCAAGAGCCTGGTATGAAAGATTGGATAAATATTTGCTTAAGATAGGTTTTAGCAAAGGTATTGATGATAGTAATCTTTACTTCAAGATTAATCATGAGGACATCTTGATTGTTGAGGTCTTTATTGATGATATCATTTTTGGTGGAAATGAATGTATGTGCAAAGCATTTGCTGATTAGATGAAAAGTGAATTTGAGATTTCAATGTTTGGAGAGATGAATTTCTTCCTAGGTCAACAAATTGTTTAATCAGATAAAGGTATCTTTATATCTTAGTCCAAGTATGTGAAAGAATTGCAGAAGAAGTTTGGAATGGAAGATTCAAAGCTAGTAGGTACACTTATGGTAACTAGATGCAAGTTAAGTAAAGATGATGATTCCCCCAAGGCAAATCAGAAAAGGTATAGATCAATGATTGGAGGATTGCTCTATTTGACTCAAACCAGACCTGACATCATGAATGCCATTGGACTGGTTGCTAGATTTCAAGTTGACCCAAAAGATCCCACGTTGTGGCAATCAAAAGAATTTTTAGATATCTCAAGGAGACAATTGATTATGGATTGTGGTATCCAAAAGACAATGATTTCACTCTTCATGCATACATAGATGCTAATTGGGTAGGAGATGTGGATGACAAAAAAGTACTAGTGGTGGTGCATTTTTCCTGGGAAGAAGATTGGTCTCTTGGATGAGCAAAAAGTAAGAGGCAATATCTTGTCTACTGTAGAAGTAGAATATATAGTAGCAGAAAATAATTGTACTCAGGTTCTATAGATGAAGCAAATGTTGAAGGACATCAGAGTTGTGTTAGAGGAGTTAGTCACAATCTTTTGTGATAATTCTAGTGCAATAAGTATCTCAAAGAATCCAGTGTTGCATTCAAAGACAAGGCATATATCTATCAAGTTTCATTTCTTGAGAATGAAGTCAAGTTGGAGTTTGTGTCTTCCAAAGATCAGATTGTAGATATCTTCAGTAAGCCTCTTCCAAAGGATACCTTTGAGTAGCTCAGAGAAAATTTAGGGGTTATTACCCCTCTAAATTAGAACTAAGATGCACTGAGGTACATCAGTCTAGTGGAATTATGATGTAGAGCCAAAACTCTATCATACAAACTGATCGGTGAGAGGGTGGTCCATGTCTTGGTGATCTTCTCTTTATCGGCTAAACATTCCCCGTCGGCCACCTTGCTTTTTGTCTCCTCGACGTTCAACTCTCCTCGATGTATGTCTTCAACTTTGTATCTGCCAAGAGATACATTCTTCAATGTACATTCAGGATATACATTTGTGATATAGAATCACAATATACATTCGGTGTGACCTTCCTTGTCAGTGAGCGCTTTGTATGTGCTCCCGATACACCAATAGAACAGCTTGTATATACTTTCGCCGACTTGCGATCACCAGTTTCCTATACTGTCGCTACCGGTCGCCCCTTACACCTAACCCAATATATGTGCACAATGTATATTCTCAATATACATTCAGAAGATACATTCAAAACATGCATTCAGAATATGCATTCGGTGAGATTGACTGTTGACTTTCCTTGTATCCTACGAAATGCACATTCACCACATACAACTTCAATATTCACTTGCGAGATACACCTGAAATGAACCCCAACATATATTACCAATATACACATAGAATTTATACCTAGTGAAACAACACAAATCTTCGCCAATCTGAACCTCTACAAACCCTGTAGCTTCACAAACCCATTTCTCCAAAAATCTAGCACATGAAAAATGCTAGGATCTATCAATGCATCTTGTACGCGATCCTGTAAACACAAATGAAAAAAATGAAAAACACAAAAATGAATTGTACAGCCACTCCACTGATTTTGAATAAATCTAACCAGTGGAATGGATTAAGAATCCATCTCGGCCATAAAACAGTAAATTGATTGCACAAAGAAAACCTAACGAAATAAAATGACAGAAAGATACATAGAACATAACTTTGTTTATTATGCCTTTCAGAAATGTACACACAAATGCTCTATTTCTCAATTACAAATCACACTGATCTCTGATCTCTATTACCTGTCCACTACAATTGATTACATTTGATCTATCTCTGGGTATTTATCTACTTGCCTAGAGTAGTACCATCCTAATAGTACCAACATGACTCCAAGTAGCTAGGAGACAACCGTCTAACAACCTCCTAACTGCCTAACAAACTTTGTGATTACAGATTGACAAGTGTCCTTGGGACTTACAACATAAACCTAGATACAAACTAAAATGAGATGCATTGGTCAAATAGACCTTATTACATGAATGGTCTTCTTAGGACCTTATTGGAAATAGAAAAATGTACATCAAATAGTTGAATGCCTCATAGAGGCCACTGTGGATTAGGTGCTCCTGCACTATACACCCCACCGAGAAAAGAACTCATGCCCCATGAGTTAAGTATTTGTTTTGCTCTACCTGTATCCTTTTCTATCTCAGGTCTTCCCCATGATCTCTGGACTACAACCTGCTTCCATGGAATCAAAGACTCATGCCCAGGTTTGTAGGCTCTACTCATACCTTGCCATGAGTGACTGCTTGCCACCAGACCTATCCTTTGCTTGCCATTCTATCTTACTATCATCTCTGCCTGAACACCTGCATTGGAAACCTTGGTTAATGCTTCTTGTATTGCTGTTATGGCATAATATGTTTTCCTTTCAACTCTTGTTGGTTCTAGACGACAAACAATGGTCCCTACTATGATAGCATCCTTGTCTTTCCAATCAACTTGTGGCTGCTTGTAAACCTGCTCTTGGACCTTCTGCTGATCCATCTAATCTCCATCACCAAAAACTAAAATTACCTTCAAACTATGATCCTTAGCAACCATACTCCCTGAGGTATCCCCAACTGTCCTTGTCCCTTCTACATTGATCTACACAAACTCTTTCTTTCCCATCAAGATGACCTTAGCTACCTTCTTTGCTGTAGCATCCTCTTACAATGGTGTCCTCACAAAAGTTCTCCCATCCTTCTTGAAGGTGTAGGTGTTAGCATATCCATCATACAATGATCTCCTATCAAATTGCCATGGCCTACCTAAAAGTAGGTGACAACATTCCATGGGCAAAATATCACATAAAACCCTATCCTAATATTCCCCAATCTAAAAATCAACATATCCTTGTTCATATACCAAAAGTTATTGATTATCACTCACCCAAGATGCTTTGTAATGATTTTGATGAGGAATCCTTTCCAGATTCAACTTATCCACCATTTCCTAAGATACCATATTATCTGTTGAACCAGAATCTATTACTACCTTGCATATCTTACCTTTGCTTTTGCAATTGGTCCTGAAAAGAGCTCTCCTTTGTAACATGTCCTTGGATGTCTTCAAGAGTGTTCTCCTTAGCATCAATGCTTCTCCATCTAGAACTGGGGTTGCACTCCCAATTGGAAAGTTAACACTATCATCTACCTCCTCTTCTTGCACATATTGAACCCTCTTGTCATTCTTCCTATCACCTCTTGATGATGAACCTTGCCTTTCTAGACATTTGAATGCTAGGTGACCAATTTCATTAAAATGATAACATCTCCCAGTGAAAACATTAGAACATCTACCACTCCAAATCTACCTCTTGTTCCTTTCCATCCACCCCTGAAATCAGATTGCTCTTGCCCTTTACTCTTCTCTTCTCAGTTCTCATCGGTTTGCCTTGTTGTAGGGGCTGATCCTCCCCCTCTTGTATTGCTACCTCTTCCCCTCATGGACTTATCTTGTCTCCTTTTGATCTTCTCTTCATCCCTTAAGGCCATTTAGAAACACTTATTCATTGTTTGTAGTGCTAAGATGTTGAGCTCATCTTGGATGTTCATCCTTAGGCCATTCAAGTACCTGGCTACTTTCTCTGACTCTTCCTCTTGTCTCTTTGATTTGAGACTGAGTTTATGAAACTCTTGTGTGTATGCATTCACATCAAGGTCTCCCTATCTGAGGTTCAGCAATTTCTTATACATCTGCACATCATAGTCCAGGGGTAAGAACTGTGCCTTGAGTTTGGTCTTCATCCTTTCCCATGAGGTTATCATATTCTTCCCCTCCTTGACTCTCTCTCCTTGTTCATAATTCCACCATGCAAGAGCAGATCCCTTCAATCTTGCCTTTGCCAATTTAACCCTCTTATCATCAGGGATTTCTTTATATTCGAAATGATTGTTCAATGCCTTAATCCAATCAATCACCTCTTCAGCTTCCATACTTCCACTATACATAGGTAACCCATCTATGGTGTCCCTATTGACTGACTGTAATGCATTTAAAAAGGCCCTTTGGTCTGCTAGTATCTCCTCTATCTTTTTACTAGTTTTAGCAATTTCCGCATCACCTTCATCACTGTCACTTTCATCTTCCCTCTCTTTGCCTTTGGACTGCTTGAACTCTCCCAACTTGGTTGCAAGCATCTCCTCAATCAACTTCTTAACGGCTTCCTATGACATACTTTTGGGAGGCATCATCTCCGCCTCTGGTTCACTTTCTCTTTTTTGACATAAACATTCACAGACAACACCCAAATGCCAACGCTCCTGTAAATCCTCAATTCAATTTTCTACCCAAATCTTTTTCTAGGCTCTGATACCACTATGATGTAGAGCCAAAACTTTGTCACACAAACTGATCAGTGAGAGGATGGTCCATGTCTTGGCAGTCTTCTCTTTATCAGGAAAACATTCCCTGTTGGCCACCTTGCTTTTTGGCTCCCTAACGTTCAACTCTCCCCAATATATGTCTTCAACTTTGTATCTGCCGAGAGATACATTCTTCAATGTACATTCAGGATATACATTTGCAATATACAATTGCAATATACATTAGATGTGACCTTCCTTGTCGGTGAGCACTTTGTATGTTCTCCCGATACACCGATAGAACAACTTGTATATACTTTCACTGACTTGCGATCACCAGTTTCCTTCACCGTCGCTACCGGTCACCCCTTGCATCTAACCCAATGTATGTGCACAATGTATATTGTCAATATACATTCGGAAGATACATTTGAAACATGCATTCAGAATATGCATTTGGTGAGACTGACCATTGACTTTCCTTGTATCATACGAAATGCACATTCACCACATACAACCGCAATATTCACTTGTGAGATACACCTGAAATGAACCACGACATATATTAGCGATATACACATAGAATGTATACCTGGTGAAACAACATGAATCGTCACCGATCTAAACCTTTGCAAACCCTATAGCTTCATAGACTCGTTTCTCCAACAATCTAGCACATGACAAATGCTAGGATCTATCAATGCATCTTGTATGCGATCCTGCAAACACAAATGAACAAAATGAAAAACACAAAAATGAACTGTACAACCATTCCACTGATTTCAAAGAAATCTAACCAGTGGAATGGATTAAGAATCCATCTCGGCCACAAAATAGTAAATCGATTGAATAGAGAAAACCTAACAAAAGCAAATGACAGAAAGATACACAAAACAAAACTTTGTTTATTATGCCTTTTAGAAATGTATACATAGATGCTTTGTTTCTCAATTACAAATCACACTGATCTCTGATCTCTATTACCTCTCCACTACAACTGATTACATTCGATCTGTCTCTGGGTATTTATCTATTCGCCCAGAGTAGTACCATCCTGATAGTACCAACATGACTCCAAGTAGCTAGGAGACAACCATCTAACAACCTCCTAACTGCCTAACAAACTTTGTGATTACAGATCGACAAGCGTCCTTGGGACTTACAACATAAACCTAGATACAAACTAAAATGACATACATTGGTCAAATAGACCTTATTACATGAATGGTCTTCTTAGGACCTTATTGGAAATAGCAAAATGTACATCAAACAATTGAATGCCTCATGGAGGCCACTATGGATTAGGTGCTCCTGCACCAAATTCTCAGTCATATCTTGAGATCCCGATTAATGTTGAGAAAATACTACTCTAAGGAGTAGTTAGTATCCAAATGTTGGAGATCAGTCTAAAATAAAAAAGGGGAGTAAAGATTGCAAATATGTGCCCTTTGCCATTGATGTCAAAGGGTTAGAGAAGACATGTGAAAAGCAAATTGTTGATGATAGGGGGAGCAATGAAGGAAGTGGTTCCAGAAGTCAGGGGGAGAATTTTTGTCATGATGGTTGAATCAGTTTTTCACAACATATGTTGCCACCAATGACAAATGGAGAGATTGTTGCAAATATGTGCCTAAGTGGTGTTGTCATTGATGTCAACATATTCTTGTTGTCATTGGTGTCAACTATGCCTTATTTTGTTGCCTTTTCAGGAGACTGGAATGTTGAGGATATTGAGAAAATTAATGAAGACTCAATGGTCGTGGACCTTATTGCTGTGTAGAGGATTGTTAGAGGTTGTTCCAGTCAAGGATTGGGAATTCCACATGAAGATTTGAAGAAGTTATGGCTATCTGAATAGAATTGGATCTTGCAGTAATCAGAAGAGACAGAGTGATAGTAAGTTGGTCAAAATTGCTCCATAGTGAAATATCATGATTTGCAGATCTGAAGGCATGTTTGGGAAGTCAACTTGTGTCTCATCAACTCTAGTGGTTTATGGTTTGGAGGTTTGCAAGCCATCCTTCTAGTTTGACAGTCATGGAAGACAGTGTTCTTGAGGTTCTAGAGGAAGATACAAATGATTCTCATAATTTGGTTTAGAGTGGATGTTATTGGTGAGTTCAATGTGCTTGTGGAAGTCTCTGGATCATGTGGCTACTATGTTAGAGGTTCGCATTGGAGTTTGAGCTTGTTATTGAAGATTTCCTCTTTGAAGTTGATGTTTTTCCCAGTCTTGGCCGACCGGATGTTCCTAGCATGTTGCGGATGATCTAAAGATCATTTTATGAAGTGTGGCATGTTAGTAGAGGAAGATTCAAGCCTTAGCTATGTTTGGCCGATAGTGTAAAGATCCACGTTAAGTTTGGCCAACCTTGTTGATCATTCCAAGGTTGATGAAGTGTATAAATACTTGTTGAAGAGTTGTTAAAAATCATCCTTGTGCAAAATAGATTAAATCTAAATAAAGGATTAGAAGCAGAGCAAAGAAGAAAAGGAGTGAGAGCAGTGTAGAGTGAGAAGTTAGTGAAGAAGAATTTCGGGCAAAGCAGAAGTTTTGTGAGCATTCATTGAAATTGAACCAAGCATGAAGTAGATGCTATTTCTTAGTTATTTATTTCTATTCTGAATAAATTTTGTAGGTAGTGAGCCTATCTTTTGAGCAGTGAGCTCTAGGTAGTACACCTGAAGGCATGTACATTCTATTTTTATAAAGTACTTTTAATAGGGTACAAATCTTTATGGGTTAACTCCCACAGTGGTTTTTCCCTTAACCGGGTTTCCACGTCAAAATCTTGGTGTCAATTGTGTTGATTATGTTTCTGCTCATATGTTGTTGATCTTTGCTCTAGTGTTTATATCATTAATCTAATAAGTAAGTTAATAAAGAAGGTTAAAAGTAGATAAAAATTCTTTTGTGTGACAACATATTCACCCCCCCTCTCAATTGTCCAGTCTAATTCCAACACTTATTTGAGGACATCATGATATCTGAACGGGACCCTTAAAAAGCATTGTTGAGATATTTTGTTTAGAAGTTTGGGAATAATATGTTCCATTAGGAGTTGTAACTATTTGGTATGTTGACTTGAAAGAATTTGTAGGAGAGAAATATAACATATGTTAGAACATATATCAATATTTATGAAAACAATTTTTTTGTTTGATCAAATAATAAATTTAATATTTGTAAAAGTTTAAATAGTTTAAATACCTATAGATAGATTGTTACTAATTTTTTTCTTGATAAGTGTATTTATAGTAAGTGTCAGTGAAGAAAATGTTAATTTGTTTGATTACAGTTGTGTTGAACATATTGGAAAATAATGTATATTTGTTTAGTTGTCATCATCTAAGTACAGTATATTGTCATTTTAAAAGTAATAATTTATATTGAAGAGACAGATAAAGTAATACAAAAGGAAATGACATTGGCACAAAAAGCAAGCTGGAACGAAACAAACAAACTAAGAGAAACACACCCAAAAAACAAATGAACTAACTTTACTCAAAATTAGAATCAAAGTTTTCTTCGGGGGGGAGATGGGAGCAGGAAGAGTAAGAACAAGAGCATCTGGAATGTGTATCAGGTCTAGGGTATGATCTAATGCATGAATGCGAAGGAAGTGGATGGTAACAAAAACCTCCATAGTCCTATTTTCCAAGCCAATAGTAAGCTGGAACCTATGAGCATTAAGGGCATGATTTAGAGGATTGATACATCCACTCCAGAATCCATGTTGTATGGTGTGATAAACATAAGCAACCTGTGAAGGTGTGAACAAAAGGTCCATTGAGACGATACCACTCACGGGAGGCACACCTGCCTACAAATCATATCCCTCGAATGCCACCTTCCATCTATCCACATTGAAGAGGTAATCGAAGACAAGACCAAAACTAATAGCCTTGATGTAATCAACATTTTGAACAATATCCATGATGTTTGAGAGAAGATTTGATGCTACCTCAAAGCACTTGAGCTCCCTATTAGCATCACAAAATATTTGATAGCCTAGGATGCATCTAACAACAGATTAAACATTATCACAATCAATGTTAAAAAATTGTCTAATTTTTAAATTGTGTTGAAGCCACCACCCACACTAGACTCCCAATTCAGAGAAGGGATGCCAATCCTATCATTTATAAGCCAATTCTCCATAGCCAAAAATAGAAGCCTAAATATAAGAGTGGCTAGAAAGAGAAAGATGAGGAGGAAAGAGATGAGTTAAAAATTATCAAAGTCTTTGTTAATATATAAGGTGTATGTTACAAATACTTATTTATTATATGGTTTTAAATTAGAACATATATATTAATTTTTAATTTCTTCTCGAAATGAATAGTATAGCTATGAAATGGTCCCTATGCCACTGCCAAAATACTAGGAAGAGAATTCAAGAGATTGAGATGAAGCTTTTCAAATAGTTTAAGGAATGGGCTGAAGCCCAAGTTAATGAAGAGGTTTGGTGGGAATAAATAATTTTGTAGAATAAATCATGAGGAACTAAATATTGGTGCATTTCATCCACTTTTAGTTCCTCTTTCCTGAAGGATGCTTCTATGTAAAAGGGTTTGGTCACTTTATGTACAACATAGCTTAAATAATGATTTAATGAGTAACTAAATAATGAATCAATTCAAATGTTTCTTTCAACTTTCTTTTGTTTAGACATTTCATAAAATAAAACATATGGAAAAACTTGTTGACTTTTGTATAAGGCCAGGAATTAGAACAAGAAATCCAACCAAAAGGATATTCAATATTGAGAAACAGTTTCTAGATATGTTGTATAGATGAGAGGAGTTGTCTACTAGCAATTGAGTCATTTGGATAGACACATTTTTGTTTAGATTAGGTTCTTGAAGGTTACAAAGATTTTTAATCACTACCAGATAATGGAACCTCCTTGGGTTCTTCTTCTCCATTAGAATCTAATAATACTCATTTTGAGGTAGGATGTATAGGCAAGTGTTGGTGGTGTAAAATATGCATAAACACAAAATATCAAATACACCTGGAAATTACCCAAACATCCAAAATACCAATGTTTGGTGATCATATCAATTTCTATTACTTGATGAGAAACTCATTGCATGATGCCTCTATTTATAGAGGTCTTTTTACCTTTTTGGAAGCTTTCAATCCTTAATCTAGAAACTTAGTAATCCTTATCTATTCTTTCTAGAAGCTTACCCTTACTAGTTTCTTCTAGACATTTATAATTACAACTTTTGCATTTTTAATTAATTAATAAAGTACAATAATGATGTTCTTAGACACGGAATTAATCACCAACACTCCCCCTTAATTTTGACCACATATTTATCATTCCCTAATTTTATCTTCAAAGTTTGCTGGCTCACTCAAATCTTTTTCTTGCATGATACCTTCAAACTATCTTCAAGATCTGTGAATCTTCTTAATACAACTCTCACCAACTATTGCGACAGTCCTTCAAACTTTGATCTTCAAATCTTCATAACTTCAATCTGGAAGTCCTCTCACTATCTATAGCTTTCCATTTTTCTTGACGTCTTACAAGACCAACAAACTTCTCTTTATTGCTATCCTTTTTTACATATGAACATCTATACTTGAACAACCTTTCAACATATCTATAATCTATTGCCAATTCGATCGAAAACTCCATCCACAATTCATTTGCATGCATCCCATCATAGGTTTCCAATCTCTATTCCAACACATCTTTTCTATATGATTTCTTAAACCACATTTGGTACATGGATGTAGATACCAACACATTTCCTTTGCATGTCCTTTCCTATTATAATGAGAATAATGTATTCCTTGAATAAATTTGCTTGAACCTATAGTTCAACTGTGACATCATTTCCTATAACATATCCAATACTTTCATACTTTGACCTCACTATTGGCTCAATAGGTTCTTTGATTCCTTTTCCCAAACTTGCTTAAAACTTTTCCTTCATATCCCATCTTTTTCATCATCTTAAAACCAACATTCTCTGTGTCAATATTATCACAACTAGTAAATTTTGCTAATCCAATCTCCTTATTATTTTCAACCTTGCATTCTTTATCCAAAGATCCTTCAACTCTTTCACACAAATCATTTGTATCACATGAGACATCACAAAGTACAGGCTTAGATCTTAAACATTCATTTTCTTCTTTAAATTTTGATATTTCTTCTTTTTGTAAATTGTTTTCTTCTTCTAATCCCTTTATCTTTTCTTCTAAATCTTCATTTTTCTTCTTAACCTCTTCAAACAATTTCAATCTTTCTTCTATCTCTTCTTTAACTTTACTTAATTCAATTTTAAGATCATACATTTTTATCAACACTCCAGTTTTTTCTATTGAAACTTGCTTCAAATCTCTTAACAATTCCTTTCTTTCTTCTTTCCAACCATCTCTTTCTTTCTTCTCTCTTTTAGATTTTCTGATTGAAAATAAATGATTTTCTTACCTCCTATTAAGTTGTTGCACTTGTCTTCAATTGTCAATTGATTTCGGTGATTTCCTCTTTGTTTGGCAGCTTCGCATGCCTCACTGTCTCCTTTGACTACAATTTCTTTAAACTTCTTCAAACTGCTACAATCTACTGTTATTTCCTTTAATAAAACAACATTCAAGATTATGTGAATTTTTCCTTTAGCAATTATTAGACCCTTTACCTGCAATCTACCTTGATGAACTTTGACAATGTGTTGATTATCTACTTAAGTGGCTTCACATTCTTAGGCAATTTCATTCAATAGCAGCAACATTTTATTATTGGTAGATCTGTAAACACTATGACTTTAACTAGCCACCTTCAGTGATACACAATGAACAATACTTCAAACTTGGACTGATTGAGACCTCTTCTTACTTTACAGATTTAGTATTCAGACTTCGACAATCTGTCTCCACATTTAGACTTCGACAGCTCACTAATTTCTACAATATCCTTTTAACAACAACACAAGTTGAGTGATTTTCCTCTTTTTGGAGGCTAAGGACTGGATTTAATAAAACCATAATTCATCATTTTCTACGATGCTAGACTTGGTCAATTTTATTTGACTCAGTTGACTAATACATTAGGAATTTCTTTCTTCCTTTGATGGAAAAGAGTTGCAGCTTTCAACGGTCTTTCTCACGGCTCCTTAGCATCTTCATAAAACTATGACTCTTGGAATCAACATGATCTCTTCTAGATTGGCCACCACGACACCTTCTTTAATGGCTTCTTTTTGGAAAACTACAATGCTTTTCTTTTTTCAGATCTGTAGTGATAAATCTCTTCTTTTATGTCCAAATCTACAGCTTTATCTCCAAAGTGAAACTGTGATCTAATTTCGTAGATCCTTATCTTAGGCAACTTCTATTTTGATGGCTATGTGTGTCTTCAATCAATGAACCCTTGATAACAAACCTAGCTCTCTTCACAAATCAATATACAAACTCAACAACTCATTTATCTCATCCTACTATTCCTTTCCACTTCGACAATAATGCCTAATCTTCCTAGGTGGCTTAGCTCTTGCGTGACAATTTAGAAAACATTGTGATCTCTTATTTTGACAAGTAAAATCCTCCTTTGCTTTTAGAAAACAAATTTTTTATTCCTTTGGTTGAATCAATAGAATAACTACAACTGGTGATTTGTTTATTACCTTCTGCAGTTGGACTGGCTTAACCTCACCTTTAGTGTCTTACTTTTGTCTTTCTTTGATTTAAAAAAAAATAACTTCGGGATTGGTTGTAGCTTCCCCTCATTATGGCATCTGATGATCGGTGACTATAATCTTCAGAATTGCAATTTCAAAATAGTGCCTCCTTTCACATGTGTGACTTTCACTTGATCTCCTTCTATCTACGATCTTAATAACCAACCTCTTTGATAACACTCAAACACTGCAAACCATCTTGAACAAACCCTAGATCTCACCTGCTCTAATACCACTTGTTGGTTGTACAAAATATGCACAAACACAAAATACCAAATACATAGAAATTACCCAAACATCTAGAATACCAATGTTTGGTGATCAAAGCAATTTCTATTGCTTGATGAGAAACTCATTACATGATGCCTCTATTTATAGAGGTATTTTTACCTTTCTTGAAGCTTCCAATCCTTAACCTAACTCCTCTAGAAACTTACTAATCCTTATCTATTCTCTCTTGAAACTTACCCTTACTAAATTCTTCTAGACATTTCTAATTACAACTTTTGCATTTTTAATTAATTAACAAAATACAATAATGATGTCCTCAAGAGAAATTAATCAGCAACAGTAGGTACTCCTTTTTGACCTCACTGCTCAATACTAGCACATTTTGTTCACTCTCAAAGGGCATGTCATGAACTGTTGAGGTTTTATTTTGTTCAGTAATTGTGGGGGTAGTAAGCTTCAAACGCTTTTCTCTTCCCAAATTAATTCTCTCTTCCCAATTAGGGTTTTAGTATCAAAGAGCCAAATGTCTTTCTTCTGGAGGTTGAGGGTTCTATAGTTTTTCCTTTCTTTTATTGTTTGGATTTCTTTTTCTTTCCACCTTGTTTATTCGGCATTAACTCTTCTATTTCTATGTTCAGGGAATATAGGGTTAGATTGGCAAACACAAAGTTAGTAACCTTAATATCACCTAAGATTAGAGTGCCATGCCTTACAGGGCTTCTCTATATTGTGCTTATAAACTATTAATAGGATTTTGTTTCACAATAATATAATTGTTCTTATGTTGTGAGCATTCTATACAAGTTTGTAAACCAAAGTTGCCCCAAATTCTTGTATGTAGTATATGTATTTGTTTCACTAAGCTTTTGAAATAACCACTAGCAATTGTATATAAGAAAAGAAGAATATTTTATGATTGAGCAGAGAACTGTGTCATAAAATTATATTTAACTGCAAGTTAATAATAATATAAATATAATTAAATTGTACATACCTGATACTTTTTGGTTTTAAGAGATCAATATAATGAATTTTAAAATGTTTTAAATTTTAGATTGTTTCATGTTGAAATATTTATTAGTAATTAAATTTTAAATAGAAATATATTTAAAATTGATGTATTAATGTGTAAATTTAAAATAAATAGATGTTTAATTTTTTACTTTTATTTAAACTTATTATTAATACAAATAACAATACATATATATTTCAATTATTTAAGTATAAATTTAAAATATCCAAATACTATTTTTCAATCCTTTTACATTGTAACTTTCACGTTATAAAAGTACATATATTAAATTTAAAAACAATGGAAGTCTTTTCCGTGAAAATCAAAGTTTGTCATAGTTGGAGTAAAAACTTGAAGCACTTACACATAGAATATTAATATGATGTAAAAATATGAAATGTAGGATTTTGTCTCTAGTTTTCAAATATGTAATTTATTCTAATATCCAGATGATAAAAGTGTGTTTTGTATAGGATGTACAAAAAATTGCTTTTTAAAAGTCCCCTATTTTGGGCCAAAACATGTATGTGTACGACCAACATAATTTGAACTAAAAGAAAGTATTTTTCTAATTAATTTTGTGAAAAGATGCATATGATGCTAAAGTTTGGTCAGGATATTTTTTTGTAATTTTTGGGTAAATAAATTTTTTTAATTAATTTTTAGTAGCCCTAATTTGTGTTTCTTAAAACCCTTCATGTACGGCCAACATAATTTGAGCTAAAATAATCGTAACTTGAAACTTTTTTTAATTGTGTATAGAATGATGTCTAGATTGGTTAGACATTTTTTTTTCAAAAAAAAAAAATCAAAATTTATTAAAAAGATAATAATATATGTTATTTCAAGTTTATGACGGTTTTTGTTTAAAAAAAATTAATAAATAGAAAAATATTTTCAACAATAAAAGAATTATATATTTGAAAATTAGACATTGTCATCTATAACGGGTTTTAATTTCATCTAAAAATTCTTTAAAAAAAGTCATTAGCTATATTGCCAAAGTCCATTACTTCCAAAAATTTTTAAGCTTTGTATTTAAAAAATAAATAATAAATAGAAAAATGTGTTTAATACTAAAAAAATTACATATTTTATAACTAGACATTGTCATCTAAAATGGGTTTTAATTAGATCCAAAATTTTTTAAAAATATTGTCACTAAAAATATTTTGCCCCGAGTGTTCTACTATTACACAAGTTTTTTTCTAATTGTTTTTTGAACTTTACATGCAATTACATTAGAAAGTTGACAATTATTCCTCTTTTAGTTAGTTTTAACTAATTGGCAATTTTCATGACCATATGGATATGGTTACCAAAAATGACAATTTTAGAAAGTTGATAAAATATGCCAAAAAAAGGTAATTTTCATTTTTTATAAATTTGGTATTTATTTTTAGTTGGAGGAGGATGTAATGGAATGAGAAGGATAATTTAAAAATAGTTCGTTTGGTTACATCAATATATCAATATTTCATTTTACTATAATATAACATAAATATAAATACATTATAATGATAATTCTATTTATTCAAGTATAATCAATAATTTAAAAATTAAATAATCATAATATTAATTAAACAAGAAGTTAAATAATATTAGTAAACAGAAATGTTAAATAGTAGAGTAAACAAGCATAAGTCTACCGTTCTTCTACGCTTGAATTCTTAGTTCTCTATTCATAATAGTTTGTTTTAACTAATGTCTTAATGTCAAAAATAAAAAACTAACTTTAAACCATTTTGTTCAATCTCTTAAACATTCCTTAAAAAATATGGACTCCTTCGTCTTGTTTATCGAACCCACTCCTTCATTGTTGGATTGGTTTCTTTTAATTTTTATTTTAAATTAGGAATTTAGATTACTAGTACAAATGTAACAATACACAAGTATTGTTAAAATTAAATGATTGTTCCATAGGAGTATAATATTTCAATATTTAATATTTATACACAAATATATATTAATATTTCATTTTACTATAATATAACACAAATAAAAATATAATGATAATTCTACTAATTTGTATGAAAATATAACAATACACAAGTAATGTTAAAATTAAACGATTATTGTTCCATAGGAGCATAATATTTCAATATTTAATTATATTTATACACAAATATATATTAATATTTAATTTTACTATAATAACATAAATATAAATATAATGGTAATTCTACTAATTTCTATACATTCTATTATTAATATATAATTAATTATATGGTTTCATTAATATTTAAAATATCAAACTTATAAATAATATGTACAATGAATCAAAATTAAATAATCACATTAATATGAATATTATATTAATATAGATATTATAATTTATTAATATACATTCTATTATTAATATATAATTAATTATATGGTTTCATTAATATTTAAAATATCAAACCTATAAAAAATATATACAATAAATGATGTGATGATTTGAAGGATGAAATAGCAGGTTGCATGTGGAGGAGTGTTGTTTGGTGCAGCACAGGGTAGGGTTTCACCCTGCCCGCATTCTACCTATTTTGCTTCACTTTCTCTACTTCTTTATGCCGTGTGAGGGTGTTTTGGGGGTTTGTAGGGGCGGCTGCTTGGTTAGAGGTAGCACTAATTGCTTTAGGGGTTTGTTTTTTTCTATTCGGGGTCTTTTGTGGGGGTTTTTTCTTTGTTTTGTTTGTCTCTATTTGGTCATGTGGTGTGGGGTAGATTTTTGCTTTAGGTTCTGGGGTGCTTCCCTTTGTGCGACGGCTTTGGTGTGGTGCATTGAATCATCGAGTGCCATTTTGGGGACTAGATTTTGTGGATCTGTCACATTTCGTACATGCAAAGCCCATGGAGGCTTTAAACAAGTTCTCATCTAGGGAGAGTTCGTCAGTGGAGTGAGGGGCCTCCAAAATCAAGAAAGTGAATGGTTTTCTAGAGAAAAGCCTTGAACAACCTGTTTTGAGAATATAACCTGAATTTGTGGTGGTGGATGTTGCATACTGGAGTAATCACATGCTAATCTACAAGTTCATGGGGATCCATCTTGCCCTGCTAGCTCTCAAAGCTTGGGCCCAGAAGATTTGGAGCCTTGAAGGGGATATGGAGATTAAGGTGGCGGAAAATAATTATTTTATAGTGGTTTTTTCATGCATGCTAGAGGGGGGCCTTATTTCTTCAATCAGGTTGGGCTTTTCACGAAACCCTGGCATATGGGATTGAATGATTCTGAGGAACTTCCCTTAAGGGTTCCTATTTGGGTTCATCTCCCACATCTTCCATTGGAGTGCTGGAGGAGTGGCATTCTTCAGATGATTCCTCTTCTTCTTGGCAAGCTAGTTGGCCTGGGTCAGCAAATGCTTCACCAAAAGGTACTTACTTATGCTCGTATCTGTGTGGAAATTGATTTAAATAACCCTTTGCCAGATGCTATGGAGATGCCTCTTGGTTTTGTTTCTTGGGTTCAATAACTAGGCTGTGAAACCCTTCCTTTCAGATGTCGATTATGGACATTTGCAAAGGAGATGTCCTCTGTTTAATCAGATTACTAGGGCAGGTAATACTAATTCCAATCTGACTCCTAAGAATGATAAAGGGAAGGCCACTTTGGTTGAGGGGATAGAAGATAATGAGGGATTCATCTCAGTCAAGACCCGTAATAAAGAGAGAGGCTTGAAGAGAACCTTGAAGGATAGGCAACATGATGAGGTCTTTAATCAGTTTGATGTTCTGGAAGACCTTGTCCAAGAGGAGGGTTTTGTGCCTCCTTCTGGTGGAGGGTCTATAGAGGTGGAGTTGTTTAGTGTAAAAGGGGTTGAATCTTAGAACTTACCACTGGGGGAAATGTAGGATAACTTGATGCTCATGGATATTGTCTCTTAGATTTCGGTTGATGAAAGTAGATTGTCATTGATGTCAAAAAGGTGTTGTGTTGATGATGCAAGTACATCATAGTGAAAGTTAGATTATACTTGAAGTTATTGTTTGTTCTCATATGGCAGGAAGTTTTAGGTGTTCATAATGTTTCTTCATGGTTAAAGTGAATTTAGATATATGAAGTTGTTGTTTCATGATGCTTTCACTTGATCAGGATATCTTCATGATACTCACATTGGTGCTTTGGAATAAGAGGATTAGATTAGAGATACTCAGGAGTTGAATTGAATCAGTTAGGAGGTTGCTTCATGTCATGACTGAGTTCACATTATGTGATTGTGTCTTGAAGATGTTGGGTTGTTGGTTGTTAGGATGCCTTGATACCTAGATATTGTTATCAGGATGTTATGTCATAAAGAATTGCTTATGTTAGATGCTTTTTGCAGAATGGCTTTATGTTGTGTGAATAGTGTTGGTGTTGAAAGTTATTTGATACTTCATGATATGATGTGTGTTGCTTCAGTGTGTACAAGATCTCTTCATGATGATAATGTATTATGCATGTTGCAAGGGAGGATGTTTTCATAATTCTCATTATGAAAATGGATCATTGTAATCAGGTTCACAGGGCAGATATTGTGGCAGGTATGAACAATGTTTAACATAGAAAAGGTAGAGAAGTGTTTTGACAAAGATTGACAATGTATTATGCATATTGTTAATAAGGGTTGTGAAATTGAAAATTCCAAATAGATTTAATTTCCTTAAGTCATCTTTCTGCCCGTCATTCATGGTGATCACTTTTGTTATAATTTGCTGTTGACCTGAGATTATAGGTCACCTTACTAAAGGAAACCTGTAGAAGGGGGTTTAAGTCATTGTTTAAACCGGCCCCTCTTCATCTCCTAATTGACATCTTCGGTGTGGACCTTGAGCGCTTGGGCGCCAAAACTTCATCAACAGTAAAGTTTGAATGTGTTGGAGAGCGTGAAAGAGGAATCAGTGGTTAATGTTTAAAGTTCATTTTCCTTTGCCCGAGTATGAATTTTGACATGCATATAAACATCTCTTGTCTTTTTAACTGCAGACAAAGCTATTTTTAGCCAGTCTCAAGGGCAGACTTTTTGGGAGAATTAAAAGCAATTTTGTTCGAAGATTTCTTACTATTTTTAAGATTTCAACCGTATGTCTTAAGGCATCAAAAATAATAATGGAGGAAGTTTTCTTTTTTTATAATAAGCATTTTTTTAAAGTGGAGTCTTAATCATTTATGAAGATAAGGATGTTTTTATTCTTTTTCATAAGGATGAAAAAAATCTATTCGAGGACAAGAGAGATATGAAAGGACAAGTTATTTTTTCCTTGCAGGTGAAAAGTTGAATATGAAAGGTCTTTTCATATTTAATGGTATTGCAGATGGATTGATTAGTAAGAGAAGTGTATAGATGAATGATGAAGATGAGTGAATGATATAGTTGTAAAATTGAGAATTAATATGAAGACAATTTGTATGACACAGTTTGAAATTGATTATGTAGAGATAATCTAAATTAGGTGAATGAATTGATTGAGCATCAGATGTAGGATTGAAGACATACACATGGAGAAATTACACATGAAGTTTGTATTATGCAGAGATGGGATATTGAATTGAATGGAAATAGAGTAACCCTCTGAATTCTTGGTTTTAGTTTGATTATGCATTAGGGGTTGGTGCTCCTTGAAGTTGGTGCTTCTAAATATTGTAATCAGTGAGATTTTTCATAAAGCTAGTGAGGCAGTTTTGGAGTGGTTTTCCTACCCTTGGAGGGTTTTCCACTCATGCAAATTTGTGTTGTTGCATATTTTTTTCATTTGTATGTGTGTATGTTAATACTTTGCTCATGAGGTTTTTTTCTCTTTCTTCATTCTCAGTTATGTGCATATGTTTATCAATGATATCTTTCTCCTTGTGTTTTGAAAGTTAAAGTTTGCAAAAAGATTTGAAAATTCACACAATAGTGATTCACCCCCCCTCTCAGTGTTGTCCTTGACTCTTACAATTGGTATCAGAGCCAGTTTCCCTTTTGCAGCTTAATCAGCTTGGGTAGGTCCTGTGTGTGGAGTTCAATGGGTAAGTGCAGAAGAAATAAGAGTAAGAAAATTGTCAAGTTTTAGACTAGTCAAAACTCTTCATCTTTATCAAATTCAAAGGTTGGTATAGAACTTGTTGATATAAATGTTCCTCAAGTTGAATCTGATATTGTATTAAAAGAAAAGGTTTCAGGAGTTCCTCAGTTTGATGGTTCAGATTTTTTAGTTTGGTATGTTAGAATGCAGATTTATTTATCCTCTTTAGGATATGACTTTTTAATGTCAGTTGAGAATGGAAATGACAAAGAATCCTTTGAATGTAATTAGATTGCAAAGAAGGCCATATTGTCTACTCTGACTAATGATGTTTCTTGTAAATTTATGGACTGTGTTACAGCTCAGGATATGTGGAGGAGATTGAAAAGAATTTATCAAGATAATGATAAAGTAGAGGACACTCTGGTGTGTGAAAAAAGTGGAAATGAAAGGAGAATTTCAAATGAAGGAGTTGAAGTTCAAACCCAATCAGATTCAGAAGAAGCTAACATCATAAGTGATGATGATCAGGATTATGATGAACAAGATTGTGAGATTGATTTTGAAGGAGAGCTCATATATTCTCTAACTAAACTCAAGAAATATAAGAGAGAGAATCAAAAATTAATGTTGTAGCTGCAACAAGAAAGAGAATTAAAAGACAAATCTCTTACAGATCTTGAAGATGCTAGAAACTTGATTGTCTACTTGAAGAATCAAGCAAGTGAATCAGACAAATTGATTGTCAGTTTGAAGACAAAAGCTGAGGAAGCAAAGAGGATAGTTGATGTCTCAATATCTGACCTTGAAGTTACAAGGATTGAGAATCTAAAACTAGAGGGTGAAATTATTAATCTGAGAAAAAATTATGAAGGTCTCAAGAAATATCAAGTGTTTGAAGATAGCTCAAACAAGTTGCATGAGATGTTGGGCAAACAGAAGCATCATAAGGACTCTACTGGTTTAGGATTTGAAGAAGGGGAATGTTCCAAAGCTAGAGAGATTCCTAGAAGGAAAATTGATTTAAGTCATCATGTTGTTGCCATAGAAGGTAAATAGAAAACTAGAGATGAATTTGTGCACAATCAAAGAAGGAATTTTAGAAAACCTGCTGGTATAAGACAAGCATACATGTACAGGTATAACTATTCATTTAATGGTTATTGTTATACTTTTAATCAATTTGGTTGCAAATTAATTAATTGTAGAAGAAATATTGATATTGTTTGTTACAAGTGCAATAATGTTGGACACATTCAAAGAAATTGTAAAATGAATAGAAGTATGTTCCTGCATGGAAGCTTAACATGAGTGCTCAAAGGTACTATCAGTCATTTGATTATGATTGTAACATAGTTTGTTATAATTGTAATACTCTTGGACATAAAGCACAGAGTTGCAAAATGTATGCTTCACTTGATTTGAAAAAGTTGAAAAGAAAAGAAGGTATAAAGGTTTGGAGGAAGAAAGAACCTGTAAAAGTGTGGAAGCAGAAAGAAAGTAAAGAGAAATCAGAAGCTAAACTTGTGCATCTAGCACAAGTTACATCATCAGTTGAATAATAGATAGCATGATGTGTGGGGGTGTTGTTCTTGTCCTATCATTTATCCCCAAGAAGTTATAGGAGGAGATCAGTTGATATTTGTCATTATGATGATCTTGTTTTGTTTGTCATGCTTGCCTGATAATGTTTGAAATGAAGTTTCTGATGTTTTTGAGTTTTAGTGTATGTCAACAATATAGGTATTCATGATCAGTGACATGTTTAGTGGTTCATAATGTATATAAGGTGTTCAAAAGCTCTCTACACAAAGAGTTTGATGATGTTGTGAATTGATCCTATTTGTATATTGCCCATATCATGTTGATACTTACATGGTTAAGTTGTCATGATGTTTCAGTTAAGGTGTTCTCAAGGAACTCTCATCAGATGTTTGTATATGTTGGCTGAGGAGGTTGAAATTGGAAGAATTTTAATTCTTAACAATTGTCTCTACATTTTTTTTGAAAAGTGTTGTTGCAGGAAGAACTTGGTGTTCAGTCTTGATGGGCTGATTTGAATTACAAGGTTAAAAAGGGACCAGTTCTTATGTTGTGAAAAGTGTCTTGTGTAGAATAGGAGGATGGTATTCATCAGATAGTCTTAATTTATTCAAATAGTCTTCATTCTTTTTCAAGTCAAAAAGGGTGTGCAAGAATAGATTGGTTGCAGGATAAAGGTTCATGTTGGAAGCCTTTGGCAAGGACATCTCTTGTGTGTTATTCATGTCTTCATGGATTGTAATTCATACTAATTTTTATTGGTGAAAAGTGTAGTGTTTTTATAGTGTCAAAAGAAGATGATAAACTAGAGATATTAAGGAGTTTTTGGTGTGATAATTTCACATGGTTCATTGATGATCTTCCTCACTAATATGTTTCAGACAAAGTTCTTCAAGCTATGTCATTGATGGTGATATCTTGTATTTCTTCAGAGGAAGTTAAAGGTATGTCTTGAATCAGCAATAGCAGGAAATAATGTTCAACAAGGTGGGTCATATGTTGGCTTCAAGATTGTTATCATCATAAACCATTACTTGTTCAAAGGTTAAAGGAGTTTATGTCTTCAAAGTGCTCATAATTCAATGTGATTATAAATGTTATGATCATGCTATAACATTTATCAGTGGAGTTGTTCTTAGGGGGAGTTAATTAGGTCTTTGTCATCAGATGTCAAAAAGGGGGAGAAAGAAAAATTGCATTAGGTGGTTTTGCCATCAATGACAAAGGGTGAGATTGATGAAAGTAGATTGTCATTGATGTCAAAAAAGTGTTGTGTTGATGATGCAGGTACATCATAGTGAAAGTTAGATTATACTTGAAGTTATTGTTTGTTCTCATATGGTAGGAAGTTTCAGGTGTTCATAATGTTTCTTCATAGTTAAAGTGAATTTAGATATATGAAGTTGTTGTTTCATGATGCTTTCACTTGATCAGGGTATCTTCATGATACTCACATTGGTGCTTTGGAATAAGAGGATTAGATTAGAGATACTTAGGAGTTGAATTGAATCAGTTAGGAGGTTGCTTCATGTCATGACTGAGTTCACATTATGTGATTGTGTCTTGAAGATGTTGGGTTCTTAGTTGTCAGGATGCCTTGATACCTGGATATTGTTATCAGGATGTTATGTCATAAAGAATTGCTTTATGTTAGATGATTTTTGCAGAATGGCTTTATGTTGTGTGGATAGTGTTGGTGTTGAAAGTTATTTGATACTTCATGATATGATGTGTGTTGCTTCAGTGTGTACAAGATCTCTTCATGATGATAATGTATTATGCATGTTGCAAGGGAGGATGTTTTCATAATTCTCATTATGAAAATACATCATTGTAATCAGGTTCACAGGGCAGATATTGTGGTAGGTATGAATAGTGTTTGACAGAGAAAAGGTAGAGAAGTGTTTTGACAAAGATTGACAATGTATTATGCATGTTGTTAATAAGGGTTGTGAAATTGAAAATTCCAAATAGATTTAATTTCCTTAAGTCATCTTTCTGCTCGTCATTCATGGTGATCACTTTTGTTATAATTTGTTGTTGACCTAAGATTCCAGGTCACCTTACTGAAGGAAACCTGCAGAAGGGGGTTTAAGTCATTGTTTAAACTGGCCCCTCTTCATCTCCTAACCGACATCTTCGGTGTGGACCTTGAGTGCTTGGGCACCAAAACTTCATCAACGGTAATGTTTGAATGTGTTGGAAACCGTGAAAGAGGAATCAGTGGTTAATGTTTAAAGTTCATTTTCCTTTGCCCGAGTATGAATTTTGACATGCATATAAACGTTTGTTGTCTTTTTAACTGCAGACAAAACTATTTTTAGCCAGTCTCAAGGGCAGACTTTCTGGGAGAATTAAAAGCAATTTTGTTCAAAGATTTCTTACTATTTTTAAGATTTCAACCATATGTCTTAAGGGATCAAAAATAATAATGGAGGAAGTTTTCTTTTTTTATAATAAGCATTTTTTTAAAGTGGAGTCTTAATCATTTATGAAAATAAGGATGTTTTTATTCTTTTTCATAAGGATGAAAAAAATCTATTCGAGGATAAAATTTTTTTACAGGAACAGAGTGATGAATGGTTTGAAAGTTTTTATTGATGATTTTTTTTTAAGATATTATTTTTGTGAGAAATCTTGAAAAACAAATGGTAAATGATCTGGTGAGGAAATTGAAGAGAAATATATATGAAAGGTTAATTCATTTTTATTGAAGAGTCATTGTGATATTTTTCTTAAGGCAAAAATTCTACAGATTGAAGTTGAAAAATATTTTTGAAGAACATAGAATATGAAGAGTCTTTGAAGTGCAAAGAGAATATGAAGTGTTTTTGGAAATTGCTTTTCAGAGATGAATCGATTGCAGGAATATGTATCGAAGGAATTTGAAAAGAAAAAAAATGAATTATATATACAGAGGAGAAACGACAATGAAAGAAAATGAATTATTTTATTTTTCAGATGATTAGTTTGTAAAAGAAAATGAATTGATTCTTGAATTGTTTATACAGAGAAAAGGGAGATATGAAAGGACAAGTTATTTTTTCCTTGTAGGTGAAAAGTTGAATATGAAAGGTCTTTTCATATTTAATGGTATTGCAGATGGATTGATTAGTAAGAGAAGTGTACAGATGAATGCTGAAGATGAGTGAATGAAGACAATTTGTATGACACAGTTTGAAATTGAATATGCAGAGATAATTAAATTAGGTGAATGAATTGATTAAGCATTAGATGCAGGATTGAAGACATACACATGGAGAAATTATACATGAAATTTGTATTATGCAGAGATGGGATATTGAATTGAATGGAAACAGAGTAACCCTTTGAATTCTTGGTTTTAGTTTGATTATGCATTAGGGGTTGGTGCTCCTTGAAGTTGGTGCTTCTAAATATTGTAATTAGTGAGATTTTTCATAAATCCAGTGAGGCAGTTTTGGAGTGGTTTTTCTACCCCTGGAGGGTTTTCCACTTGTGCAAATTTGTGTTGTTGCATATTGTTTTCATCTGTATGTGTGTATGATAATACTTTGCTCATGAGGTTTTTTTATCTTTCTTCATTCTTAGTTATGTGCATATGTTTATCAATGATATCTTTCTCCTTGTGTTTTGAAAGTTAAAGTTTGCAAAAAGATTTGAAAATTCACACAACACTTATTTACCCCCCTCTCAGTGTTGTCCTTGACTCCTACACCGGTTGGTCAGGATCATAGTGGTCAAGTACATTTGAATGGGACTGGGGCATTGTAGGATCATGTTTCTTCTCAATCTAAGGATGTCTTGGGTGCTGGGAAGAGTAGTGGGGTTGTGCATGCTCTGGGTTTGTAACAGTAGTCCCTAAAAAGGGGCCTCTAGAGAAACCCTCCAAGGTGGGTCAGAAGAAGGATCTAGAGAAGGTTAGGTTGCTTGGCAAGAATGTGGTGGATTTGGGGTTAGTGAAAACTATTGACTCCAACTTCTCCCAATCTCAGAAATGAAATGATTGTTATATCATGGAATGTGAGGGGGTTGAATAGCATCCCTAGACAAAAGGCTATTTGAGAGATGATAGGTACTCATGGTCCTAATATGGTTTTCCTCCAAGAAACCAAGTTATCTATGGATGGTATGATGAGTAGAGCTCATAACATTTGGTCACATGGCTTGTGTTAGTGTGTCGGGGCTCATGGAAACTTTGGAGGGGTGGTTTGTTTTTGGGATCCATGAAAACTTGTTCCTCTTTGGTTGTGTTCAAGTTGTTCGGCTATGTCTTTGGTTGCTTCTAGTTTGGAGATAGGTGAAACTTGTCTTTTCACTAATATTTATGCTCCTACTTATCTTTCTAGGAAAGCTCAGTTGTGGACTCATGTTAGGTATATCAGATCTTTAGCTTCTTTTGTCTCGTGGATCATGGATGGAGACTTTAATGCTATTTCTAGTCTTGAGGAGAAGCATGGTGGGGTTTATAGGCTTGACCAGTCTACTTTCCTTCTCAGAGATAATGTGAACCTTCTAAATTTAGTGGATGTAAAGCCAAGAAATGGTATTTTTACTTGGAACAATAGGAGATGTGGGGAGAATGTTGTTGTTACGAGGTTGGATCCTTTCTTTTTTCATATTTTTGGTGGGGATAGGTGGTCTACCTACTCAGAGATTTGTGATTGGAAAGGATTAGATCACTGGTTGATTAAGTTCTCTGCTTCTATTTCTAGAATCCCCAAGAGCTCGTCTTTCAAGTTTCAACTTATGTGGTTGCAAGATTCTTCTCTTCATGATCTTATGGCAAAATGGTAGCATTAGAGGAAGCCTGCTCATGGTTGGGCTATGTATTCCTTTGTCAAAAGATTATAGTTTCTGAAGTATAAGCTTAAGAAGTGGAACACATAGTGTTTTGGCAATCTTCATCGCAATAAAATGTCTGCTCAACAGGGTTTAGCTGATATCACATGTCATATCTGAGACCATGGTCTTACTTTGGAGCTTTTTAGAGAAGCATCAATTGTTGTTAAGAAGCTAGAGGAATGGGAGCTTCTAGAGGAGATCTTTTGGAAGCCAAAGTCTCAGGTGGATTGGTTCCAAGAAGGGGATTGAAATACGACTTTTTTCATAACTCTATCAAAGCTAGAAGGATGGGAAATCTAATTACCTCTCTGGTGTCATTGAAGGGGGTACAGTTGTATTCTATGGATGAGATCTCTAGGTAGGTTGCTAGGTTATTCTCTTCCCTGTTCACTAAGGATTCTCTCCCTGGTGGTAGTGAAGTGAATGATATTCTAGATTGCATCCCATCTTTAGCTTCTAATGAGATGAATATGACTCTTATGCACCCTACCTTGTTGCCTGAGTTGGAAGAGGTAGTGTTTCAAATGACAAAAGGCAAGGCCAAGGCCTAGATTGTTTTCCTATTGAATTCTTCTAGAAATTCTAGGAAATTATCAAACTTGATCTACTTGAGGTGGTTTTAGAGTCACAGCATAATAAGTAGATGCTTCGGGCTATGAACTCTACCTTCTTGGCTTGTATTCCTAAGAGGGAGGGTGCTAGTTGTAGATTGGGAAATCAAATTGAAGTCAAAATACAAACTAAATGCAAATAACACAAATAATTATACCTCAAACATGAAAATCTAATCTCATCAAGGGAGAGGAGAGCTTGCACCCAAGAGCTCCTAAGACATGATAATCCCTAGATAAGTGATTCAATATGAAATGCTATCCTAATTATGCAAGTCATAATTCTAGCTCAAGTGGACATTTGGACATGGTAACATTACTTGAAAGTTGGATCCTCAAATGGGTTGAGAGATGTTGTATTTATAGATTTTTGGAAGGGATTTTGATCCAAAGGTGGAGATTGATTTGGAAGATCAATGGTGGAGGATAAAAGTGATGTGGAAGGCCTAGATTTGATCTTGGAGGAATGGAGGGCTAGGAATAAAAGTAAATCTTTTATTCATTTTGGGAAAAGAGGTAATTAAATGAGTTTGGGTGTGAGGGATTATTTTTGAATTAAATATTCATATGGGGAATGTAAAATGAATTAAAAATTCATTTGGGGATAAGTGAAGATAAATGAGGTATGGGGATGTAAGAGGAATTCATTGTGATGTGGGATGTTTTAAAATAAAAAATTGACTTATGTGGATTTATTTTAATTTTTTATTTGGAGGATGTGGGGAAGGGTGTTAAACTAGGTTTGACCACCCAAATGAGAGGTTAGGATTAATTAAACATAGATTTTATTTAATTAATCCTAGGGCTAGGATGAGGTAGGCTAGGGTAGGCAATTAAATAATAGCTATTTAATTGTCTAGGATAGGGATAGGTTAATTAATAGGCTGAATTAATTAGTTAAGCATGGTTTAGCTAATTAATTAGATTTAGTGAGGAGAGGGAAATTGAAATAATAAATATTGCATATTTATTAAATCAATTGGCTAAGGCTTGAACTATCGAATTAATAAAATTAATTCAATTGTTGGGGACAAAATGATAGGAAATTGGGTGATGAAGGGATAATTAATTAAATAAAAATTTAAATAATTGGTTAAAAGGAAAATTGGTGTGTTTAGGGATGTCGGGAGTCGGTTTGATGATAAAAGACATTTTTAGGTGTCTACATTTACCCCTCTTTGACGTGGCATTAGGACCTAGGAGGGAAGTGGTGTCAGGTCGAAGAAAAATATGCCCCAGCTGCCGGGAAGGAATGAGATGGGTAAGGGATGCCCCCTTGAGAGGTCGGCGGGAAAAATAAAAAAATTTTAAACAAGTTCTCGAAAAGACGCGATGGGAGTGAAAGTTGGATAGGGGATGGAAAAAAGAAGATGATAGGAAGAAAATGGAGGAAAAAGGCTAAGATCTGCACCCTAGAGGGAAAAAGAGGGGGTGGAAGGATGACATGGCCCACTATATTAGGAGAAGTGGGCCCTTAGAGTGCCACATTTGCACACTTTGACTTTTGAGAAGGAGTGAAGGAGAGATGGCAGAGCGCAACCCACAATTCCCTTGACTTCGACATATTTCTAAGCAGTTCAGATCATTTGGCCGAGCACCGGAGGTTGGACCTCAGGTAGGGTCTAACCCTAACTTTTTCATTTTTGTGTTTTTATATTAGGATGCGGAGTATACCTACACTGGATAGGTTCGTTATTGGAGGCAGATGTTAGATGATGTTATTCGAGTGACCTAGCGACCGTACATTGGGGTGGAGCCGTGGCCCGATGATGATATCCACATGCCTTTTACATTTCAGCAGTGATACTTGATGGGTCGAGGAGACCACACCATAGAGATGTATCTACCCTCATGGGTCATGTAGCAGTTTGTCTTGAGGCAGGACACTCCACAGTAGATGGCCATTTTTGCCCGGACCCCTCGAGATGTGCCCTTCTGGCCTGCAGCTATACAGACACAGTTCGCGCTGGATGATTTTACAGCCTTATGGCTAGTGTAGTGGGATTGGCAAAGCACAGTCAGGGATGCAGGCACTACCCCTGCATACGATATATGGTGGCAGATGTGGCAGCCAACGCAGTACCTGCGAAGGAGGCAGCAAGTTCAAGAGATGATGATTCAGGTGATGATGGAGATGACAACTCTGATGGAGATGTTCTCCTAGAGGAGGGGGAGGAGATCATTAGATATGACCTCATGGAGGTTAGAGGGGATGGAGAGGAGAGGGTGGTTGGTAGGGATGGTTAGCCGATAGATGTGCTAGCGATAGTGGCAGCAGGTACCTATATAGTAGGTACCTGTTGAGCAGGTGTAGATTAGAGTGGGGTGACAACATAGAGGACCTCGGCGGTGTGGGGGAGAGCCGAGGGTGGATAGGGGTGATCTACCCCCACCACAGGTAGCGCAGTAGTAGCAGGGGGAGGCAGGGCCCTCAGGGACAGCTGGAGAGGCAGAGGTTGAGAGGCTCACACCTCGTTGGTGGCCGCGGGGTGAGGAGGAGGAGATGGAGATCCTACAAGCACAGGTGGCCAATTTGTAGGAGGCATTTGGAGAGCCGGGAGGCTGAGTTGGTTCAGTTGCGGGGGGCATTAGCATTGTTACATGGATTAGATGGACAGGTGCCTGCGTTGTAGGCACAGTTAGCCCAGGCTCAGGGTGATATTGTCACTTTGATAGGGGAGTGGGATGCGACGCTCATGAGGGCACAGCAAGCTGAGACTACAGTGGGCAGCTTGCAGGCTTCACGTGGTGGACTAGCCCCTGTGTTGAAAGTGATGCAGACTCAGTTGTCTTAGGCACAGAAATAGTCATATCAGCTATAGGGACAGTTGACTCAAGTTCAGGGGTATTTGACAGAGGCTAGAGCACGGTTGGAGTATTATCGAGGCCTCTATTATGTGGCAGTGCTAGCAGAGCAGCGTGCCTCGAGCTACAGTTAGGTTAGTAGATCAGGGCCTCCAAGTCTCATAGGTCTAGATCTGTTCAGAGCATTCAGCAGGTGATGGGTCCCCCATCATATGTGCCCTAGCAAGTCCCACAGGTATAGGTACAGTCATAGCCATAGCTACTGCCACCAGCACGACCACAGGCATAGCCACTACCAGGGTCAGGATCCCCCACCTGATCAGATAGAGGATCCTCTATGTGACAGTCATATCATGTTAGCCCTCAGAGGCATTGTATCAGGACATTATATATTTTTTGATGTATATATGAGCGATGTACATTTTTACGATGGTGATATATGATATGATGCTTTTTTACGGTCTATTGTGTTTGTTTATGATGTTCTATGATGATTATGATGATGCCTATGTGGATGGATGCAGTATGCTTTCTGGATTAATATGTTATGAATGGTTGTGTTTATTCAATTTTGGTTTTTGATGTTATGGATGTACTTATGATGGATGCAATGAGAGTTTACTTATTTTGATATATGCATGGTTTGTGATCTATGGACTATGTGATGTACAATGAAAATAAACATTTATTATGGATGTCAAAAATGTGATGCAATGGAAATGTATGTTTATCTAACTAAACACCTGTTATGTATGGAAATATGGATATGCAGTTAAATGTTTGTTAAATGCAGTTAAATGATTATGATTGTGATGATGTAATGTAACTAAATGTTTTATGAGATGATGCAATGTGATGATACAAATTTAAAATGCACCTATGTGATGACAAACTTAAATGAGTATGATGTGATTTGCAATGTTTTAAATGATGTATAACTAAATGATTCTAAAATGAACCTAAATGATATGATATGCAAATTTAACAAATTCTAAAATGAAGCTAAATGATATGCAATTTTAAAGGTTTAAAATGAACCTAAATGATATGTAATTTTAAAGGTTTAAAATGAACCTAAATGATATGCAAATTAAATGATTAAAATGAACCTAAATGATATGCAATTTTAAAGGTTTAAAATGAACCTAAATGATATGCAAGTTTAAAGGTTTAAAATGAACCTAAATGATATGCAAATTAAATGATTAAAATGAACCTAAATGATATGCAAATTAAATGGATTAAAATGGACCTAAATGATATGCAAATTAAATGATTAAAATGAACCTAAATGATATGCAAATTAAATGGATTAAAATGGACCTAAATGATATGCAAATTAAATGATTAAAATGAACCTAAATGATATGCAAATTAAATGATTAAAATGAACCTAAATGATATGCAACTGATATGTGATGATATGGAAGATGCTAGGTGAAATGCAATGTGGGTGATATGTGAGATAATCGAGTCCTGATACACATGATGTTCTTTGTTTGACCCTGAGTGGTGGGGCTGTGGGAAAGAGGACTAGGTGGGGAGAGGACAGGGGTGGGTGGATGGGGATCGGATAGGATTGGGAGCGTCTAGAGGATGGGGGTGGGGAGACGAGAGGATTGTTAGGTCATAAGACACCACGTCATTGAGGGGGGATTTTCTTTGGTTCAGGATGTGTTAAGTGGAGACATGGTGGGGGAATGGGATTAGCGAGGGGATTGGATAGGTTGGGGGGGCGGGTAAGTGATTATCAAATCTAGGCTGAGATAGTATAGTTGTTTAGGATGGTGATTTTGAGCTAGTAACAGTAGTTGCATAAGATTAATTGAGAGCATTTCATATTTTATTATAGCAATGTAGGATACAGTTCACAAAGGTATGAAATGACCTAGGTGATGATATATATCCCACGATAGCATGGACTAGACCCACAAACAATAGGTTGATTTCATGCATGCCCAAGGTAATATAATCTTGCCTAGCCTAAGAAGGGGACTCATAGCAATGAGTGCGAATAATAATACATATAAGGTTTTGATGCCTATATATGCAAATGGGACACATCATGCTAGAACCGACCCAGGCTTCAAGATATGAATACTATTCCTAGAGTAATGGAACCAACCCACAAGCAGAGCATACAAAAACAATGACCATGTCTACTCCAGGTGTTGTCTGCTACTTACCATGATATAATGAGATCAAGGTAGCTTTGGAGATGACCTAGAGTGAGACAAAAAGATAAAAATCAATAATAAAAAAAACCAACCAAAAGATCCAAATAGCCTTTGTGGTGCTCTTGCTAAGAGACATGATGATAGAATGATAGATTTTTGTCCATTGTGGGAAAGATATATCCTAGGATGTAGATCAATTGGACTTGACTGGAAAATTTTTAGAAGATGGGTAAAAGAACAATTTGGCCAGGTGTAGGATTATAATAGGTATGTTGATTGATGATTTTTGCGTGAGGGGACAGGCTTCAGGCGTATACTTAACGTGTGTATCATATAATGGGTCTAGCAAGCTCAGTGAGTGGGGACCATTCAAACGGGTTGGATGGGTGCATCTTATGTACCTGAGTACTAGAAATGTCCTTCGTATTCTAGACTACCTACATACCCTGTATCCACGGGATCAAGGTACTTTCAAGATGCAGGTGAAATGAATATGTAGTTCTGGCAAGACTTGATGATATGGGAATGGTTTGGTATGGGTGTGATGGTGGGGATTGATGAATGTTTTGATGATTTTGATTTGCAGCGAGATCAATGTATGGGGTGATTTGAAGTGAAATGTGTTGTTTTTTGGATTTTTCGATTTTGTATTATTTTTAGATTTTTTTTTATTTTCTACTGTACAAAGGGGAGCTTACAAGGATCCTCGTTCCATGAGCTAGCCTTGGGATGGGATAATGTGGGTTGGGTAATAGGACTTGATGTTTCTCAATTCCAAGCCATGGGATGTGTGTGATATGGAGTGTTGTGACGGAAAGAGGACTTATTAGATGGTAGAATTGGCCACTACGCATGGCACCTAAAATAGGTTTTCACCATGGTACTTATCCAAGGAATCACCGAAGTGATTTTCACCATTGGAAGTTTTTATTGCACTCAAGTTTTTTCTTGATTTTTTGATTTTTTTAATTTTTTGACTTGGGGTACCGGATGGGTTATTCATAAAATTTCTTTAGATGTAGGATGTTCATTGGCTCATCTAGAGGCTACCCCTCAAGTGTTGCAAGCTGATATGCTCTTGATCCATAGTCGGTTGTGATGACATAAGGTCCTAGCCAATTGGGTTTGAACTTTCCTTGCTTAGGACGCTCTTGCAGGTTCTTCTGATTTTCCATAAGGACAAGGTCACTGACTTCAAATTTTTGGGTTCTGATCCTCTTGTTGTAGCTTCTTCTGAGGCAGTTTTGATATGCCTGTAGGTGGTTCAGCACATTCAGGTGTCTCTCATCCAGAAGTTCTAGTTGATGCAACCTTGCGACTTGATATTTCTCATCAGAGATTATGTTTCGCAGGGATACTCGTAGGGATGGGAGCTTGACATCAATAGGTAAAATGGCTTCAGATCCAAATACTAGGAAAAATGGAGTGGCTCCAGTGGGGGTACGGATGCTTGTGCGGTATACCCATAGGGCAAGGTTGAGTTGGAGGTGCCAGTTGTGGCTAGCTTCATTGACTATCTTCTTGAAAATGCAAAGGATGGTTTTATTAGAAGCCTCTGTTTGATCATTTCCTTGAGGATAATATGGGGTGGAGAAGTGCTGTTTGATTTCAAATTTTTCGCACAAGGTGCGAACTTCTTGGTTCTTGAATGGCTTTCCATTGTCAGTGACGATGGAATGAGGGATACCATAGCGGCATATGATATATTGGAGGATGAATTTGGAGATTTGGGTGCCAGTGGTGAAGGTGAGTGGTATTGCTTCCACCCATTTTGTGAAGTACTCGGTAGCAGTGATTATGAACTTATAACCATTGGAGGATGGGGGATGTATTTTCCCTATGAGGTCAAGTCCCCACTGTGAGAAAGGCCATGGCATTGTGATGGGTTGTAACTCCTGTGCTGGTGCATGAATGAGATCACCATGCTGTTGACATTGGAGGCATTTTTTGATAAACCTATAGGCATCTCGGTCCATGGTTGGCCAATAATATCCGGTCCTAAGGATCTTTTTCGAAAGAGCGGGTCCACTTGAATGTGCCCCACAGATGCCTATGTGTACCTCTTCCAAGGCCATCTCAGCTTCCTTAGAGTCTAAACATCGTAGAAGCATGCCATCAAGACTCATTTTATATAGGGTGTCACCTACAAGGATGAAGCAGGAGGCTCAGCAGATGAAAGATTTTCTTTGTGATGTGGATAGGTTAGGTGGGATGATATTATCATGGACGTATAGGTAGGTTTCCTGATACCACGAGGATAGGGGACCAATGACTTCACACACTAGTTCTGATTGAGGAACATCATATGCGGGGATGGGGAGTTCTTCTATCAGGAACTCACATTTCTTGATGTCTTTCTTCATGTTGACAAGAGATCTGATGGTAGCCATGGCATCTACAGCTTTGTTGTTGAGCCTTGGGATTTGCTCAAAGTGGATGTCATTGAAGTAGTCTTTGAAGTCATCGACCATCTTTTTCTAGGGCAGGAGTTTGTCATCTTTGGTCTTGTACTCATTATTTACCTGCCAGATGACCAGTTGAGAATCTCCATACATAGTCAGGTTCTCAATTTTTCATTTTATTTCCATGCGGAGACCTGTGATGAGGGCCTCATATTCTGCCACATTATTGGTACATGGGAATGTGATTTTGAAGGACTTAGGGATGGTGTCGCCCTAAGGGGTAACAAACAGGATGCCTACCCCCGAGCCTCTATGTGTGTACGATCCATCGAAGTACATCTTCCATGCTTTTGTAGCTGGTGTGATTGTCAAGATAGCTTTGTCAGGAAATTTTACCAATGTAGGATGTTCTGTCAAAATGGGTGCTTCAACCAACTAATTGGCAATAACCTATCCTTTGATGGCCTTTCTCTCAGTGTATTCAATGTCAAATTCAGTGAGAATAATGACCCATTTTTCCATTCTCCTAGTAAGAGCCGCTCTGTTTAGCAGATATTTCAAAGGATCGATCTTGGCGATGAGCTTGGTTTTATGATTGAGCATGTAATGTCTTAATTTTTGTGAAGTAAAGACGAGGGCTAGACATGCTCATTCAATTTGTGTATAGTTGAGCTCATAGGATATTAGAGTATGGCTGATGTAATAGATGGCTCTTTCTTTTCCATGCTCATCATGTTGTGCTAATAGGGCTTTGATAGTTGTCTTTGTGGTGGAGATGTATAGCAGGAGGGGTTCTCCTTGCCTTGGTGGAGTTAGAACAGGGGGATTAGCCAAGTATTATTTTAGTTGATCAAAGGCATCTTGACACTGAGTGTTCCAGACAAAAGCTATATCTTTTCAGAGTAGATGCTGGAATGGTTAGCACTTATCAGCAAGCTGGGTAATGAACCGATGGATAGACTGGAGTTTTCCTTGCAGACTTCTCAATTGTTTCAATGTTTTCGGAGGAGGCATTTCAATGATGGCCTTTACCTTTGTGGGATCTACCTCAATTCCTCTTCTAGAGACTATGTATCCTAGGATTTTTTCGGAGGTGACTCTGAAGACACATTTCTTTGGATTTAGGCAAACATTGTATTGCTCTAATCGGTCAAAGATCTTGGCCAATACATCCAAGTGTTCTTCTCTTGTTTTTGATTTCCCTAGCAGGTCGTCCACATAGTCTTCCATGATGTGGTGGAAAAGGTCATGGAAGATGATAGTCATAGCTCTTTGATATGTAGCTCTGGCATTTTTCAGGCCAAATGGCATTACAACCCAGTAGTATGTCCCCCATGGACATATGAAGGTTGTCTTATGCTAGTCCTCTTCTGCGATCCGGATTTGGTTGTACCCTGAAAAGCCATCCATGAGGGATAACATCTCATGTCCTGCCATTAGATCCACTATCATGTCAATGTTAGGTAATGGGAAGTTGTCCTTTGGGCAGGTTTTGTTGAGATCTCTGAAGTCGGTGCAGCAGCAGATTCGGCCATCAGTTTTGGCTACTGGTACTAGGTTTGAAACCCATTTAGGATAATCAATTAGGTGAATGAACCCAACATCCAGTAGTTTCTTTAGCTCTGCTTTGACAAGGAGGGCCACCTGAGGATTCATTTTTCTGAGTTTCTACTTTACTGGTTTCGCATCAAGGCGTACTACAAGATGATGAACGACCAAGGCAAGATCTAGCCCTGGCATGTCTGCATAGGTCCATGCAAAATTGTGATTTCAACGTTTGAAGAATGCCAAGAAATTTTCCTGTTCTGGTGTGCTGAGAGATTATGCCCTGAAAGTGATTTTCGATTCTTCTTTTGTCCCAAGATTCATCTCTTGGGCTGGCTCGACTAAGACAAGTGATTTGTCTAGATAAACCTTGTCTATCTCGGGAAGGCCTATGCTTCCATCTCCTAGCACCTTGTGGAGGTTTTCACTAGGAGATATGTCTTTTGTTTTTACTTTTTTGGGATTTGACACTACCACAAAACAGTTTTCACCATCAGATCCATTTTTTATTTTTATGTTTTTATGACTAGAATTAAGGGTTGTCTCCCTGAAATAGGCATACGTATCAAGTTCCATGATGTATCCTACTCTGTGGTCCCCAAGGGGGAAGTGGTCTCTAACTCCCATCATTTCAGCGATGGCCTGATCATTTGGTGCTATGTCGAAGATAGGAGGTCCTCATTGGTCCTAGTCTATGAGGTCCAGGTATACGAGTGGTAAGTCATTGGAGGACGAGGCTAGGGTGGTGACTGTGTGGATGGTGCATATGGATGAGTCAAAGAAATCAGCAAAGTCACTAAAGGAGTCTTGATAGTCTGTTTCGTTGATGTTGTCGACTTCAGGGGAGATTGTAGCAACCTCAGCTAAGATACATTCGCCGGTAGTGAGGATATGTTGTCTTTGACCATAGCCTAACCCTTGGGTATAGGGGTTTCTTGTTTCTTGGATTGGTTCCACGATCCCCTGCTCATGAAGGCCAATACCACCTTGTCCTTTGTAGCCCATGTTTTTGACAATTTCTGAACCCTTGCCATAGATTTCTGTTGGTATGGTGGGAGCTTGCTGCTCAGATTCTTCATCCTTATATAGCCAAGATGAGATATGTTTGAGTACATCCTAATCCAGGAGATATTTATTTTCAAAGATGGGTGATGGTTTACACTTGATGACTACTGTGTTAGCTATTTCTATCTTTGGGATGCCAAACATTTTAGGATTTAGTAATGTGCCCACACAAAAGGTACTATGCAAGTCGTATTCCCCACATCCCATGTCGCTGAGCTTAATCTTGACCTTGAGTGGTGGAGGTGCTTGGGATGAAGTGGTGGTAATGTTTGCAGGGTTGATGTAAGAGGTTGATGCTGTTGGATTGGCTTTGGTGGTGGCTTTGTTGTATGGGTAGAAGGTATGGTTGTGGCCTTCCAAGAAATTGTAGTATTGGAAGGGGCGAGGGTCAACATAGACAGTTACTTTCATGCCATTGTGAGGGAACTTGAGGCATTGCTGGAATGTGGATGGGATGGCTTGCATGGCATGGATCCATGGTCAGCCAAGAAGAATGTTGTAGGGGAGGTCAAGATCAAGGACCTGACATTTTGTTTCCAGTATTTTCTATCCTACTTGAATAGGAAGCTTGATGGTGCCTTCAGATAGTTGTTCGGTGTCATCATAGCCTTTGATTGTGATGCACTCGCTGGTGTCTACAACCACATCAGAGTACCCCAGGTGTTTTAATAGTTTAAGAGTGCATATGTTTAGGCTGGAGCCACCATCTATTAAGACTTTTGATTATGTGTTTGTGGATACGGACTTTGATGTGTAAGGCCTCGTTGTGTAGGTGTTCAGAAGCAAGAAGGTCCTTTTCTAAAAATGTGAGATGGTGAGGTGTGGTGATGTGTCCTACCATGGCTTGGAATTGGGTTACATTCAAGTTGGTAGGAACTTGAGTTTCCAAGAGTGCTTTGTCAAGGACGTCCTTGTGAAGCGGGGATGTACGGAGCAACTCAAGTATGGATATTTGTGCAGGGGTCTTTCCTAGATGCTCTAGGAGGTTATACTGATTGGTAGGTGATGGACGTGTGGTTTGACGAGAGGGTAGGGGATCGGATGTGGATGCAGGTGTTTGTTCAGTGGTAGGGGCTGTGTGGATGGATACACAGCCACGACGGGTTGTGACAGCGTAATCGAGTGCTTGTGCCTGAATGGTGATTGTGTTAACATGGTGAGATAATGGTTCTAGTCGTCCTACGATAGAGTCATAGGATGCGGGTGGCGGGGTGACATTGTATGCTTGATTGGATGAATAGAATTTATTATGGTTGGGCAATGGATCCTTGTAAGCTCCCAAGTTGGCGTTTGGCGATGGTTGGGTGCTTTGATCAAGGATGACTTGATTTTGGTCTATAAGGTCTTGGATGCAATGTTTTAGTTGCATGCAGTCAAGAGTTTTATGACCCGCAATGCAGTGGTATTCACAATACTCATTTTCATTGTACCACGCGGCTTTGAGCTCATTCTCTTGATGGGGTCTAACAGGTGGGAGTGTGATCAAACCTTTCTTGAGACATCTGTCAAGGAAGTCCTCGATGGGTTCCCCTAAGGGTGTGAATTGTCTTCGAGGTTTGCGTGGTTTAGTTTGCCCCATTTGGTTATTTACATTGGTGGTATAGGTATGTGCAGGTGTTTGATTCTGTACATGTTGGATGACTTTCACATCTGTGACACCATCATTTAAAGTGTTCTTGTTCTTCCCCCAATAGTGTGACTTGTCATTTGATTGTGTGTTGGCATTGTTGTTTGTATTGGGGGTGTTGATATGGGGTTTGTTGTTGTTGTTGTTGTTGTTGGATTTGTAATCATACAAATTGATGGAGCCCTTGGCGATGAGGGCCTGTTCAATGGTGGTACCCTTTTCAATGACCTCTTCAAATGTAGATGCACAAAGGATTTGTAGATGAAACCCTATTTCCTGATTGAGGTTGGTCACAAACATGGTGACGAGTTGTTTTTCAAGAATTGGCCAAGGGAGTTTGCTTGCTAAGCTTCTCCACCTCTGCAACAAGGAAGTGAAGGATTCTTCGCTTTTTTGTTTTGTGTTGCAAAGGTCGATCATAGATATCTCATGTTCAAAGTTGTAGGAGAAATGGTTGACAAATTTCTCTACGAGCTTAGGAAAAGATCTAATGCCTAGGGGTAGATGTGCAAACCATTTAGCAGCTTGACCACCGAGGCTTCTTGGAAAGAGTCTCATTAGATATTTATCATTATTGGAGACTTCTAACCAAGTGAGGTAAAACTCCCTAAGATGATCCCTAGGGTCTCCCTTTCCCTTGTATTTGTCAAATTTAGGCATCTCAAAGTTCTTGGGGAAATGGGGCATGTACAATGTGCGATCAAATGGATAGGGGCAAATGTCCTCAAAGGAATAGTGTTTGCACTTGCCCCTAGTTTGCATGTTGTCTACCTTTTGGATCAAGGCCTGTACAACATTTGTGAGATCTTGTGGTGGTTGTGGTTGGAGTGTGTAGGCCTGTTGATTGGTGAGATGTTGGAGATGAGGTGGGATTTGATGTTGGAGATTTGTTTGGTTGAGGTTTTGGTACTGCGGGTTGGTGTTTTGGTTGATTTGTGCCTGATGTTGTTGATATGCGTGGAGTTGTTGGAGAATATGTAGTGGTATTTGGGGATTGGTTTGATGTTGTGTTGATGAAGTTATGGGGTTATGTGGATACATGACATTAGACGGATTGACGTTGGATAGGTGGACGTTGGATGGGTTGGATGCATTGTAAGGGGGTTGTGAGAATAATTGTCTTAGGTAGGCAATGGTTTGGGGGTTGGGTGGAGGCACACTCGTGGAAGTACTTGCACGCGTGATGTTTCATTGTATGCCCAAGGTGATTTGTGGTAGTGGATGTGATGATGGGTTGGGAGGTGGTAGGGATGGAGGCACTTGTGGGGATTGTTGATGTGGTAGCAATAGAGCTTGTGGAGGTGGCAGATACAGTGGGTGTTGATGTTTGTGGGACGATGGGTTGGGTGTTTGATGTGGTAGGAATGGTGTTAGAGGTGGATGGTTGTGATGAGGTCGTGTTATGGGGTGGTTGGGCACCAATTTTGAGGAGATAATCAAGAAATATATTTGGATCCGACCTTAGGACTTTGTCAAGCATGTCCATGTTATCGTGTCTTGTGTGAAGGTCAAGACATCTAGATCATCTTGGGATATGGTGGGGATGTTTTGTGTTGGTGGTGGTGGTTGTGGTAAGAAATGGAAGGGACTTTCATTGGGATTATATGGGGGGATGTAAGAGTACATAGGTGGGTTGTATGTTTGATTGATGGGTATATTGTTACTATTGATGTTAGGCATTCCTATGCCGCCATATTGTTTGGATTCTACCATTTCTTGGTTTTTCTTGTGTTGTAATCTAGTTATGGGCATGCAAGTGCATGGATTTGATTTCTAGAAGTAGAGTGAGATGGGGGATGGAGAACTTTAGAGAATCTAATTGATTGCGTTGGACCCAACGATGGATGTGGTAATAAGGTGGAGAGGGTGAGTGTAGTAAGATGAAGGTTTTGAAAAGAAAAAGGTGTTAGCCTAAGGATAGTATTGACTTTTGCACAAATTTGGACCAAAGGTGGATGATGGATGATGTTTGTTTGAGGATGATTTTGATGGGAGGGGTTTTGGTTTCGATGTTGATTTTGATTGATTAAGATGATGTCTTTTCAAAAAGGATTTGATGGTCAACAGATTGAGCTTAGGTAAGACCTAGATTTGTGTTGCACAAATGGATGTTTCTCTTTGTTTGGGGTAGACTAATGACCTTACACAAAGAAGGATGATTATTTCACTTGGAAGGTAGACTATTGACTCTCCAAGCAAGATATGATGTGTATGATGAGATATAGATCTATGTTTGGCTCAAAGGGATGACGAGTTTTTGATTGATGATTTGTTTGATGGGTGTTTTGATTTGGATTTGGATTTTGTTATTTGTTTTGGTCCAAGGAGATATGCAAAGATCAAATGGAGGTGAATAGATATGGACTTGAGCAGATTATGATATAGCAAAGGGTCCAATAATGATGATGGTGGATTCTCTAAGGCCCAAAGTGAAGGTATGATTTGGAAATTTTTGAGGGGAAAATGGATGGGGTAAGGACGATTTTGGGAATGTGAATATGGATTATGGCAGAACAGATGGTGAACATCACAACTGAGTGGGTCTTAGTCTCAGGCAAGTCAATCTGAAAATAGTGCCAATACATAGGTGAAATGGCATCAAAATCAAACAGATATGGCATTGATACAGGGCAGTGTTGGTCAAGGTTCTAAAAAAGACTGATTTTGGAGACAAATTTGATTTTGCTTTGGTTTGACGTTTGAGAAAATGATTTGGTTTGTCTCTTAGCAAGTTTGTTGCAAATAATTCAAGCACAATAATCACACACCAATCAAGATTTTGTTTTATTTTTGTGAAAAAGACGTGTGATTTTATTCAACAAGCACTTTGGACAACCTAAGGTGAAGATATGACAGTATTTGTTGAATCCCCTAACTATGCCTATTCAAAGCGGGTAGCTCCAGGATCTTGGTAGCACCGGCTCTTCATTACAATTGTACACACTTCTCACGCATACCAAGATCCAGGTTTCTTATAAGGCTTGTCCCTCACCAAACCTTTAGATTATCTCTGCTACCTCAACTAAGAACTGCATGAATCAGGGCCACTTCAAAGGTTTCCCTTATGTATCAACAAATAGAAGGATTTTGGCTTGCTAAACAAAGGTTCGTAGTAAGTGCTTTCGTTCAGGTGGTTATATGTGCGGCAGTGCTACTCTCCATTATGGAGTCTCCCAGCGTCCAAGTGTTACACCTTGGAGGGTTTTGGGGGAGGTTAGCTGTCAGTATAACACAACAACACCTGTTGTCTATGACTTTCGTCACAAACACCCTATTTTATATAGTGGCTTGAAAGAGCTTAGCTTTAGCTTGTTGCCGCTTGGGTCGTTCCCACCTTTCGAAGTGAGGTGGCAGGCCCTCTAAGGATTAACAAAAGCAATACAACCACAAAAATATTTTTGATCCCCAAGTTCATACAAAGATGCGAGGGGAGAGCATACGTATTCATTGTGCTTGCATCACACTAAACATGGTTCATTTTAGTTTTTTAGATTATGTTGGGGGTGATTAATGCAAGTGTTGTGAGAAGCTTTTGATTCCCAAGGTCACCAAATGGTGCGAGGGAAGAGCATACACTTTTCACACCACAAACACAAACCACAAAAACACTCCACACAAATTAGATTGGTTTTCTTGATTAGATGAGTGAAGAATACAGATTGTTGTTCTTTTTAATCTAATGATTTGATTGATACAATTTGTGGTTCTTTTTAAAGCCCAAAATTGAAGTGTTTTGATAGTTGGCACACAATTTGTGAATTTTAGAACACTAAATTCAAATGTTTGACACACACACACACACACAAAGATTTGTTTGTTTGTTTGTTCAATTTTATTACCCCAAATCAAAATGTTCTGTAAACTAGCATGCGAGGGTTTCATTTTAAGTTTCCAATTGAAGTGTTTTAAACAAAAATGAAAGAACCCTGCAAAAAAACTTGTTAGGATCCTCGAGATGATGTTGGTGACCTACAAACAAACTGTTAGTCCCTACATAGAGAACAAAGTTAGTCTCAGAAAATAATGCTAATACAGAGATCAAATGGCACCACTACAGATAGCAAATGGCGACATTGACAGAAAACAAACTAGAAACTTGACACCCTATATAGATAGCGCTAATTTATCAGATAGCACTAATATCAAACCCAGAAGATGCCAGAATAGAATATGGCACTACAAAATTATACAAAAGGTGCTAATAAAATAAATAACGCTAATACAATATATGGAAAGTGCTAAAATAGGTAATAGCGCTAAAAGGGATCTAAGAAGGCACCATTGCGCAAGTTGTCAAGCGGTTTGGTCATAGTTGCGGATAGCGCCAATCTGGGCATGGATAGTGTCGATATGGGTCTGAGTGCATCCATCTTCCAAAAAGTAGTTTTTCCTGACCAATGCAGAGCGTCAGATTGCAAAAATTGAAGTTCTATTAGCCTTGTTAGTACAAGTGAGAAAAACAAGACAAAATGACAACCGAAATCTATGTTTGTATTTCTAGGGAAATTTTGGCATAACCTCCCCTTGTTCAATCAATATTTCTACAAAAATAGAGAGCAGCAAGACACAAAAAATAACAGGAAGATCATTAAAAAAAGAGACATGTGTGAGTTTGTAAAATAGAAATTGCTCCGCAGGATAGCGCTAAAACAGTAAATATTACCAAAATCAGATAGAGATAGTGCCACTGCACAGGGTAGATGGCGCTGCACTTGCAAAAGCACATCTAGAGCATAAAAACTCACAAAAAAATGATTAGATTCAGACCTTGTGGGTCCCACCGGGCATGCCAATGTAGATTGGGAAATTAAATTGAAGTCCAAATACAAACTAAATGCAATTAACACAAAGAATTATACCTCAAACATGAAAATCCAATCTCATCAAGGGAGAGGAGAGGTTGTACCCAAGAGCTCCTAAGACATGATAATCCCTAGATAAGTGATTCAATGTGAAATTCTATCCTAATTATGCAACTCATAATTAGACATGGTAACATTACTTGAAAGTTGGATCCTCAAATGGGTTGAGAGATGTTGTATTTATAGATTTTTGGAAGGGATTTTGATCCAAGGGTGGAGATTGATTTGGAAGATCAATGGTGGAGGATAAAAGTGATGTGGAGGGCCTAGATTTGATCTTAGAGGAATGGAGGGCTAGGAATAAAAGTAAATCTTTTATTCATTTTGGGAAAAGGGGTAATTAAATGAGTATGGGTGTGAGGGATCATTTTTTAATTAAAGATTCATATGGGGAATGTAAGGGGATAAGTGGAGATAAATGAGGTATGGGGATGTAAGAGGAATTAATTGTGATGTGGGATGTTTTAAAATAAAAAAATTGACTTATGTGGATTTATTTCAATTTTTTATTTGGAGGATGTGGGGAAGGATGTTAAACTAGGTTTGACCACCCAAATGAGAGGTTAGGATTAAGTAAACATAGGTTTTATTTAATTAATCCTAGGGTTAGGATGAGGTAGGCTAGGGTAGGCAATTAAATAATAGCTATTTAATTGTTTAGGATAGGGATAGGTTAATTAATAGGCTAAATTAATTAGTTAAGCATGGTTTAGCTAATTAATTGGATTTAGTGAGGAGAGGGAAATTCAAATAATAAATATTGCATATTTATTAAATCAATTGGCTAAGGCTTGAACTATTGAATTAATAAAATTAATTCAATTGTTGGGGACAAAATAATAGGAAATTAGGTGATGAAGGGATAATTAATTAAATAAAAATTTAATTAATTGGTTAGAAGGGAAATTGGTGTGTTTAGGGATGTCGGGAGTCAGTTTGATGGTAAAAGATATTTTTAGGTGTCTACACTAGTTATTTTGATCAATTAAGACCTATTGCTCTATGCAATGTGGTTTACAAAATTTTTACCAAATTGATTTTTGAAAGACTCAAGCCCTAGCTCAACTCTTTGATCTTTGCTGAGCAAGGGGGTTTTTTTGCTGGCAGGCAAATTCTTGATGGGGTGGTAATTTCTTTTGAAGCTATTCATTATATGACAACTTCGAAGGAGAAGGCCATGTTCATTAAACTTGACATGGCAAAGGCTTGTGACAAGGTTAGATGGGCTTTTTTACAAAAGGTTCTTTAGGCTTTTGGGTTGGACAATGAGTGGATTAAGTGGGTTATGAGTTGTGTTACTTCTTCTTCCTTTTATGTTCTCATTAATGGGGAACCTTCAGAGTTGTTTGGTGCTTCTAGGGGCCTTCGTCAGGGGGATCCTCTCTCCCCTTACCTTTTTATCTTTGTGGCTAAGGGTCTGGGAAGATACATCAAGTCTCAGGTTAGTCAAGGTTTGATCCAGGGATGGAGTTGGGGTGGTAGGATGCATCCTTATTCTCACTTGCAGTTTGTGGATGCGACTGCTTTGATGGGCATGGCTAGGATTTAGGAATCTATGAACTTAAGGAAAACTCTAGATATTTATTTGGGTGTTTATGGACAAAGGATTAATGAGGATAAGTCTTCAATGTTCTTCTTTAACACTCCCCGACTCATTCAAAACATGATTGCTAGGATTCTCAGGTTTCAGATTGGAGCTCTCCCTTTGACTTTTCTTGGGATTCCCATCTCAGTGGGTCCAAAGGTTAGAGATATGTGGTAGGATGTGCTGGATAAGTTTTGCAAGTGAGTAAGACATTGGACTTGTCAGTGGCTCTCATCAGTTGGGCATGTGACTCTCTTGAAATCTATGGTGCAATCTCTTCCTATTTATAGATGTTTTGTGCAGGTGGCCCCCTAGTGCTTTGTTAAGGAATGTGATGCCTTAGCCCATCAATTTTTGTGGGCTGCAAATTTGTCTTCTTCTAAATGGAGCCTTGTTAGGTGGCATTAAGTTTGTAGGTCAAAGCAGGAGGGGGGTCTTGGTCTAAAACCTATGGGTTTGATTGGCCAGGTCTTAGTAGCTAAGCTCTATTGGCGCTAGTGTACTTGCCAAGATCAAGACTGGGCTATGATTCTCACTATGAAGTACATTAGTGGGGTATGTGTTGTGGATGTGCCTCGTTGCAGCCTTGCAGGGAAGGGGTTCATGATTTGGGAGACTCTTAAAAGAGGGGAAAAGCTCATTAAATAGTGTCTCTTCTGGATTTGCAATAGTGGCTCTGATGCTCTCTTTTGGCACAATTCCTGGGATGGGCATCCCCCAATCTTGACTTTGTTTCCTCACCTTGCTCCCCTCAGCAATTGTTTTCTTGAGGTTTGTTGGAGTCAAATGAAGGTTTTTAAATTGGTACAGGCTATGGGACAAGTGGAAGTGGTACATTGGAAGACTCCACAAGAGTGGCTGCTGGGGGATCTAAGAAGGCTCATTTGGAGTTGGCTAGGATTTTGGGGGACAGAATGTGCAATGCCCTTTTTGGGAGAGACACTTTGGCTTGGGGCCCTTCTCCAAAGGGTATTTTTTCTATTGCCTTAGGCTACTTGGAGCTAGACAAATAGGTGTTTGGGAGGATGGAGGTGCCTTGGTGGAAGTAGGTTTGGAACAAGTTTTCTTGGCCTAAATGCAATTTTTTTCTTATGGTTGGTTGTGCAGAATAGATGTCTTACTTGGGACAATCTTTAAAAAAGAGGGTTTAATGGTCCCTCTATCTGTGTTATTTGTAATAACAATGAGGAAAGTTGCTCTCATCTCTTTTTCTTATGCCCTTTTGCTTGAGCTATTTGGCACTCTTGGTGGGGGCTTGGAATCATACTTGTGTCCATGCCACTTCTTTGGTTGAGTTTTGGGATAGCATGGGTAGGCCTCCTACGCAAACTTGTTTTCTTAAGGTTACTTGGGTCCTTGGCTCCTCCCTAATTATTTGGTAGTTATGGCTAGAGAGAAACAAGAGGATTTTCTAGGGTGGCCAAATGGTGGTGGCTTAGATTTGGTATAAGATCCTCGGTAGGGTTTAGGAAACTATCTCTGCTAATTGTGACATGTTGGATACTATGGATCCTAGTGATGTGGATATCATAACAAATTTGAATCTAGTGGTTGATGTCCCTAGTTACTCTAGTAGTAGGAGGCCTCGACGTACCAAGAAGAAAATCCAAAGGGAAGGCAAGTGGATCCCTCCTCCTTAGGGTGTTCTTAATGTGAATATGGATGGCTCTTCTCAGGGGAATCCTAGGCAGGCTATGATTGGTGGTGTTGGTTGAAACAGTGTTGGTGATAGTGTGTTCTTCTTCTCTATTTATAAGGGGCAGCAAACTAACAATCTTACGAAGGCCCTAACTATTCTTTGTGTAGTGCAAAGATGTTAGTCCCTTGGCTAGAGGAAGATTATTTGTGAATCCAATTCATAGATTATTATTGAGATGTTGAATGATAAAATGTTGGAGGGAGCCAGTGTGCAACTGGCTTTACTAATCAAACAAATTTTGAGGTTGTGTAGTTCGTTGGAGTATATCTCCTTTTGTCATATTCCTAGGGAATCAAATAGAGTGGTTGATTGTTTGGTTAAGTGGACATCTAAGCATGATGATAGGTGAGATGTGGATGACCAGAACCGTCTACCCCCTGATTATGTGAGAATCTTGGAGAAGGTCATTCTGGAGGATAAGAATTTGTAATTGTTCCCTTTTGGGGTTTTGTTGGGGATCCCCAGTTCTCTTCTAGTTTCTTCTGTACTATTTCTTGATTTTCTAATAAATTTTTACCCCCTTATATATATAATGATTAAATAATCACATTAATATGAATATTATATTAATATAGATATTAGAATTTTTTTATAATATTTGCATAGAGGTAAAGAAAAAAATATTATTTGTTTAATAATCAAATTCTGAGAAAGAATTTACCCACTCAGAATTTAATTAAACAAGTCAATCTGTTAGTATTTTAACTACTTCCCTCTCATGTGGTATTTTTCTGTGTTCCTTGATTTTAGTGTGTTTATTTTACTCAAAATAGTATTTCTGCAAAATCCATCCTGAAGAGCTCAAATTTTGAGCCAATGACAACACAAATAAATGGTTTTCCAAATATTTTTTGTTAAAACATGAAAAATAATACTCTATTTTCATTGGTTTACTCTAGATAAATTACTGACTAGATAAAAAAACTAACAATTTATAAAATAATTATGTCTTAAGAATAATTTTAATTACAAATATTTATTTTGGAATTAAAGAGATTTGGATAGAAGGTGACTCCCATATAATTGTGAATGCTTTGAAATCAAAGGGCTCAGACAACTGGAAAATTAACTATATCCTCCAATAGGCGGTCGGCCTGCTCAATGATTTCAACAACTTCTTCATCTCCCATGCCTATAGAAAAGGCAACAAGGTGGCAGACAAGTTAGCTAATATGGTGATAGAGAAAGGACTATCCAACCATCCCCCATCATGTGGAAGAATTTATGCAGTTTGTGTGATGATTGATATTTCCATCTCCCTTTCATTGACCTAAGCTTCATTTCAAACTTGTTTTTTTTGTCTTGGATCTTTTCTTGCTTTTCTCTGCAGGTTCCATGGCGGACACACAACTGAATCAAAGGCTTCTTTTGCCTCCACTAGACTGGGATCCTGAGGTGCGGGGGAAAATTAAGGTTACAAATTTGATAACACTAATAGATTGTGACTGCACCCTAATGCAGTTCTCGGTGAGAAATATTGTTGGGCATAGATGGATAAAAGGATATCATAGTCGAATCCTTAATTATTTAGACATCGTCTCGCACATCCTATCCAATATAATGGACTTGGTCTAGGATTGAGACTATGTTCATGCATTAGTAATTGGTCTTTTTTATAAGCATAACTATATGGTGGAGAGATGGATTCTGATGCTGAATGGATACGATATGCAACAAGGTGATGCTCTTATTGGAGGGCTTTTCAATATTCACAATTTAAGAACCTCTTCAGCAATCCATGTAGTATATAGGGCAATGCAAATCACCCTTAAGATGGTGTGTATTGATGAACTTGATAGAGAGTTGAATGCATACAACTTCTTCTTCTCCAAGAAGAAGACTCTGTGTATCAGAGAGGTACTCACGACAATAAGGTTTTTGAGAGTCCATACATCGGACTGGTCTCCACACATGTCCAGGGAAGTTTTTGAAAATCAGGATGATGAGGAAGACATGGATCTAAATGATGTTCAAGATGATTACGTCCCACTAGTTCAAGTTGTTCCAGGCTTGGTGCTAGCGAAATGGAGGTGGCAGAGAATGTCAATGGACATGATGTAGCTCAAGGGTAGTGGATGTTGTTAGAAGGTGGCAAGTACTTCAGTGGTCGACATTGAGGATTGTCTAAATTAGGTTTTTTAGGTTTTACATATTTAGGGTTTTGTTTTTTTGGAGGGTGAACTCTTACTTTTGTGTCTCTGTTCTTTAATGACCTATTTCTGGCTATTTTGGGGCCTCTCTCTCTATAATTTTCCTTTTTGTTGAACTTGGACCTTTATTTGTAAAACTTATTATTATGCAATTCTATGGGTGATTCGTCACCTTTTTCATTTAAAAAAAACAAATATTCATATGTTGTGGATAACTTTATTGAGACCTTTAGATATTTTGTTTTGGGGATATATATAATTTTAATTACAAATATTCATGTATTGCGAATAACTTTATCAAGACTTTTAGATATTTTGTGTTGGGGATAATTTTGGCAAAGATTTCTAGTATATATTTAAACTTGTAAATATTTTGTGTTGGTCATAATTTTAACCAAGACTTGTATATATTTTGATTTTTCTCATCCTTATCATATTACTTAAATTTTATAAAGAATGGTCATGTTACTTATATTAAATATTTCTCTATATTTTTCTTCATCATAAACTATTAATTGGTGTTAGGGGCACATAGTTATTAATCACTAATTAAGTGATTTTGATCACAATAATACTCCGGAAGGAGTTAATAAAAATATCATTAATTATGTGGCCATTGAACTGTTTGATATTTATGTAAAAAGTTCCTACTTTTCTCTGCTTTTATTCTCTTGTTCCACCCAACTCTTATCAAATTTTCTCAATAAAAACAACTACTAAACTCTCATCATTAAAAAACTGTCAGATTTTCTCAACAACATTTACTACTAAACTCTCATCATTAAAAAAAAAATATTAAATTTTCTCAGCAATAACCACCAAACTCTCATCATTAAAAAATACTATTAAATTTTCTCATCTATAATAAATTACAGCCACTAAACTCTCATCATAAAAAATAACTGTTAATTTTTGTTGACAGCAATAACCACTAAAAATTTTAGGTAGCACTCCATGGCCCAAACAATTGGGAAGAAAAGGAATTTTATCCCGGAAAGTATGGATGCTCTTCATCCCACCAAATGGCATTTACGATTCAACGGCGCCCAACAAAAACTGTCAGATTCTCAAGCCGTCTCAAATCAATGATTTCCCACGATCATAACATGGTGTTTCACTCGGTGTTTCTCTTCTTCCTAGAAAGGAGGAACACACCTTTCTCTTGTACACTCCCCTTTTCTGCCTTTATTCTGTTACTCTACATTCTTTACTCTGTTTCTCTAAACTATATTGCCAGAGCTTCCTTCTTCCTTGTCACTATAGGATGGAAGAAATGGGACAAGAAACAGTTTGTGTAACAGGTGCAAGAGGATTCTGTTGGCAGAAAAATACGGGAGATGGGCAGAATGCTGTTCTCAGATGCAATGCTATAGCAATAAATGAACAGCAAAAACAAATGCAAACACAGAAAGAAACCAAACACAGAAGAGATAGCAATATATTACATATATATATTTCCTTCAACTAGAATACATTCAAAACTTTATTTACATTACAATACAAAGATGCTGCTCTATTTTCTGACTCTGCCCCAATCTCTGGAGCTGCACACTGTATATCCGGAGCTGCCAGGAACTCTGTAGCTATCTACTGTTGCTGCTACAACATTCCTTTCTGCTATTCTCCTTCTGCTGTTCTCTCCAAGAACATTCTCATTCCTCTACTGCTGCAGGATGTTCTCTTCCATCCACTCACACTGCTCATTAATTTTTCCCTCTATTTTGACTCTTCTTACATACCCAACAAAATGGGCGCTCAAAAAACTTTCAAATTCAAATGCACCTACCTCATTAATTTCTGGCAGACCAATGGTGCTGGAGGAGGATGCGGGAGATCCCCAGGTCTGACGCGGGGGCAGAGGTATTAATTATTCTGATGAGGATTAAATATTTCCAACACTCCCCCTTAATCTGAAGTCAGACGTCAATTTGCAATTTTCATTCCAGAATTGATCTCCGGAGCTATACACTTGCCTTTGCCTTTCCAGAGCAGATCTCCAGAGCTCTTCCTGCCATGTTACATCATCTCCGGAGCTGCCCTCTGCATCTCCGGAGCTCCCTGTCTGCATCTCCGGAGTAGACTTCCTGTTTCTGTGTCTCCGGAGCATCTCCGGAGCTGACTCTTTGCAACTCCAGAGTTCTTTTTCTGCATCTCCGGAGCATCTCCGAAGCTGCACATACATTCCAGAGTTGAATCTCTGGAGTTCTCCTGCTGTCTTTCTAGATCTAAACCTCCAGAGCTGTCTTCTTTGTTGGATTGCACACCTCCGTAGCTGTCCTCTTTTCAGGGTTGCACACCTCCGGAGCTGTCCACAATGCCTAGCCTATCTCTTAGGCGTTCAAAGGAATCTTTCGGCAATGCTTTTGTGAAAATGTCAGCGAGCTGCTGCTCGGATCTGCAATACTGCAACTCAATCTCTCCTCGTTCTACCAACTCCCTAATGAAGTGATAACGGATCTCAATGTGCTTGCTTCGTCCATGGAAGACTGGATTCTTTGTCAGGGCTATTGATGAAACATTGTCACAATGAATGGTTGTACCATTTTCTTGCTACTCATACAAGTCTGCAAGGATCCTCCTTAACCAAATAGCCTGACATGTGGCTGCATTTACAGCAATATACTCAGCTTCTGCTGTACAGAGAGAAACAATGGGCTACTTCTTGGATGCCCATGATATCACACCTGAACCCATGTGAAATACATAGCCGGATGTACTCTTCCAGTCATCAATATTTCCTGCCCAATCACTGTCTGTGAAGCCAGCCAACTTAAACTCATCAGAAACATCATACAAAATGCCATAACCTATTGTGCCATTGACATACCTCAGGATCCTCTTTCCTTCTTGCCAATGTGTGTCCTTAGGCTTCTCCATGAACCTAGAAATCAGGCTTACAGCATACATCAAATCAGGCCTAGTTGATGTCAAGTACATGAGGCTTCCAACCATGCTCTTATAGAGGGTTGGGTTTACTTCCCTGCTGCTGTCCTCTTTACTCAACTTCAGACCTGTGGCTGTTGGTGTAGGGGCAGATTTACTATTTTCCATTTTAAACCTTTTCACAATCTGTTTGGCATAGTTAGTTTGCGAAATAAATATGCCATGCTCTGTTTGCTTGACCTCAATGCTAAGGAAATACTTCAGCAGACCTAAGTTTGTCATCTCAAACTCATTCTTCATTGCCTCTTTAAAATCAGCAATGAAAAGATCACTATTTCCAGTAAAAATCAGATCATCTACATACAAAGCAGCAATCAAAATTTTACCTTCGGCTGCTTTGATGTAGAAAGTGGGCTCACTATTGCTTTTGCTAAAGCCATTGCTCAACAAATATGAGTCAATCCTATTGTACCATGCCCTAGGTGCTTGTTTTAGCCCATAGAGGGCTTTCCAGAGCCTGTATACTTTGTCCTCTTACCCTGGGACTTCATAGCCAGGTGGCTGCTCCACATACACTTCCTCTTTTAGCACTCCGTTCAAGAAGGCTGACTTTACATCCATCTAAAACACCTTCCATCTGTGTTGGGCTGCAATTGCTATGACTGCCCGAACTATTTCCAGCCTTGCAACTGGTGCATAGGTCTCATCATAATCTCTTCCAGGCTGTTGTTTGTACCCTTTGACAACCAGCCTTGCCTTATGTCTTTCTATCTTTCCTTCAGCAATTGACTTGGTCTTATAGACCCACTTAACTCCAATCACTTGTTTACCCTTGGGTAAATCAGTTAGCTGCCATGTGTCATTCCTCACTATGGCATCTAATTCTTCATCCATGGCCTCACACCATTTCTCTTCTTTCACAGTTTCTTCAAAGTAGATTGGATCACTAGAAGAAAACAATGCAAAATTCAAATCTTCATCATCATCAGCATACCTTGTGCTGTCATAAATCTCCATCACACTCTTTGTCCTCTGTGGGATCATTGATGTGAGTGTGGGGTCTGAATTGCCTCCAGAGCTACTGCTATGACCTCCGTGACTGCAGTTCTAATGACCTCCGGAGCTGCTGTACTGACCTCTGGAGCAGTTGTTATAACATCCTCCGGAGCTACTGTACTCCAGAGTTGCAGACCTCCGGAGCTACTGATCTCCGGAGCTGCAATGCTGCTGTCTACCTCCGGAGCTGCTTTGCTGAACATCTCCGAAGCTGTTGTTTTCTAGAGCTCTACGGTAGTTTCTCCCCGAGCTGCTACTCTCCGTAGCTCCTCCGGAGTTGCAGCCCTCCGGAGCTTCTTCATCTTCAAGGGGTATTGTGACTGAAATACCCGTGGTGCTATCCATCGTTCCATCCCATGCTTCATTCTCAATGAACTCAACGTCTCTGTTGATCACAAGTTTTTTGGTGATGGGATTAAACAACCTGTAGGCTTGTGATTCTTCACTATAACCTGTGAAGATACATTTCTCACCTTTATCATCAAATTTCTGCCTCTTCTCTTTAGGTACGAATGCATATGCCACACACCCGAAAATTCTTAGGTGCTCAACTATCCATTTGCAGTTTGTCCACGCCTCTTGTGGAATCCTATCACGAACTACCTTTGTAGGACACCTATTTAATAGGTAGACCGTTGTTGCTATAGCTTCACCCCAATAATCATTTGACAGTCCCTTTTCCTTCAGCATGCTTGCTGCCATCTCTGTGATTGTTCTATTTTTCCTTTCAGCAACTCCATTTTGTTGTGGAGTATACCTTGTTGTGAACTGTTTATGAATGCCTTCATACTTGCAGAAATTCAGAAATTATTTGGAGACATACTCTCCTCCTCTATCTGTTCTTAGGGCCTTGATATGTCGGCCGCTTTGCTTTTCAGCCGATGCCTTAAACTCCTTGAACTTCTCAAAGGCCTCTGATTTGTTCTTCAAGAAATAAATCCATATTTTTCTGCTATAATCATCAATGAAGGTCATGAAATATACATTCCCACCTAATGTGGGAGTTTTCATAGGGCCACATAAATTTGAATGCACCAACTCCAATGGTGCTTTTGCCCTTCTAGAATACCCTGATTGAAAGGGTTGTCTATGCTGCTTTCCTAAAATGCAGGCTTCACATTTTCCATCGGGCTCTACAATATTCGGTAGCCCTCTAACTATGCCTTTCTTAGACAATAAACTTAAACCAGAAAAGCTTAAGTGCCCATACCTTAAATGCCAAAGTTTGGATGGGTCTTTGATGACTGTCCTGAAGGTGGTTTGTTGTCCCACTACTATGAGCGCCAGAGATAGTGCAGGAAACTGCGCTAAAGATAGCACCGGAGTTAGCGCCAGAGATGGTGTCAGAGTTAATGACAAAGGAAACATTCTGTTTCTTGTCATCTGCACTACTGCAATCACTTTCTTGCTTCCTCCTCTATCAAATATGGTGCAGCCTCCATTTTCCATCAGGATTCTATAACCGTTTTGGACCATCTGTCCAATGCTTAGGAGGTTATGCTTTATGCCAAGGGCATAATAGACATCATGGATTTGCATTTTCTCACCTTGCTTGCTAAGGACTGTGATGATGCCTCTTCCTATGACAGGAACCTTTTGTTTGTTCCCCATCATGATTTCAGACTTGACATTTTTGTCAATGGAGGCAAACAGGTTTTCATTACCACTCATGTGGTTGCTACACCTGCTGTCCAAATACCAGACTTCAGGGCTGCTTTTCTCAACAAGGTTGCACACAATAAATACCTTGGACAGTTTCTCATTTTCAGCCCTATTTTCATTTGCTACATTAGCATTTTGGCCTCCATGGTCTCGCTGTTTATTTCTACACTCACTAGCATAATGGCCAAACTTATGACAGTAATAGCATTGAATATTACTTTTGTCATACCTTTGATTAGAATTGTTGTTCTTCTTCATTCCTTGATAGCTTGGCAGTGAGCTACTTGCCTCTTCTTGGCTGTTTGAAACTCCTCTTCTAGAGTTGCTTCTTCCTCTACCTCTTTGACCTTTACCTCTGCTATTCCTTCCTCTTCCCCGACCTCTTGCATTGGTCTAAGCCTTGAAGGCTTGCTCAAGGGAAGGAGCGGATCTATTCAACCGCTGCTCATGGCTCTGTAGAGAGCCCATCAACTCATCCACTGTCATCTTGGACAGATCTTTTGTCTCTTCTATAGTTATGACTATAGGGTCAAATTTGGAAGGTAGGCTCCTTAGGATTTTTTCAACAATCCTTTGTTCATCCATGGTTTCTCCATTTATCCTTAGTTGATTCAGCATGGTAGAAACCTTGGTGTGAAAGTCTAAAATAGACTCACTCTCCTTCATCTGAAACATCTCAAAATCTCTTCTAAACAACTGGAGCTTGACTGACCTCACTTTGTCAGTTCCCTTGTAACTGTTCTGTAGTATCTCCCAAGCCTGTTTAGAATAGTTTGCTGCTACAATGCGAGGGAAAATAGCCTCTGTCAAGGCTACCTCAACTAGACTGAGGGCTTTTGCATCTTTCATCCTAGTTTCCTTCAACTGGTTTCTTTGAGCATTCATTAAGGCTGCATAGGCTGCTGGGTCTGTGATGTCGATGAACCCATTAGTGACCAAATCCCAAAGGTCATTCGCAACCAGTATGGTCTTCATCTTCTTAGACCAAATATCATAGTTCTGCCCATCAAAACTCGGTGGCTGTTGCCATCCTTTACTGTCCCCACTTGCCATGAATGCCTAGACAAACTAGGGCTTATAAAACACCCACACAAACTTGACTGCCCAGAAAAACAGGGCTCTGATACCAATTGTTGGCAGAAAAATAGGGGAGATGGGTAGAATGTTGTTCTCAGATGCAATGCTACAGCAATAAATGAATAGCAAAAACAAATGCAAACACAGAAAGAAACCAAACACAGAAGAGACAACAATATATTACATATATATATTTCCTTCAACTAGAATACATTCAAAACTTCATTTACATTACAATATAGAGATGCTGCTCTATTTTCTGACTCTGCCCCAATCTCTGGAGTTGTACACTGTATATCCGGAGCTGCCAGGAACTCCGTAGCTATCTACTGTTACTGCTGCAACATTCCTTTCTGCTGTTCTCTCCAAGAACATTCTCATTCCTCTACTGCTGCAGGATGTTCTCTTCCGTCCACTCACATTGCTCATTACTTTTTCCCTCTATTTTGACTCTTCTTACATACCCAGCAAAATGGGTGCTCAAAAAACTTTCAAATTCAAATGCACCTACCTCATTAATTTCTGGCAGGCCAACGGTGCTGGAGGAGGATGCGGGAGATCCCCAGGTCTGACGCGGGGGCAGAGGTATTAATTATTCTAACGAGGATTAAATATTTCCAACAGATTCATTACCTCTTGGCTTGTAAACAAGTTGTTGAGCAAAGGCTATACTGTTAAAGGAGCCGTCCGTAATCCTAGTCAGTATGTAGAATTACATCCTTTAATCTATGCTAATTCATATTTGTGATTTATGGAATAATAGTTAACGTTGGATTGAGTTTGACAAGTACAGATGATGGCAAGTATAAACATCTGAGGGAGTTGGAAGGGGCCAAAGAGAGGCTGCAACTTGTCAAGACTGATATTCTTGATTATCAAAGCTTGATAGAAGTTATTAGAGGATGTGATGGTGTGTTTCACATGGCCTGCCTTCTAACAGATGACCCAGTAAGTTATAGGTTTAAGTGTGTATTATCTCAAAGAATAGAAATCATAATCCTTGTGAAGTTTACTTTAATGGTGATGGTTTCTGCAGGAAAAAGTGATGGAACCAGCTGTCAAAGGGACTACCAATGTGTTGGGCCCTTACGCAGAATGGGGAGTAAAGCGCCTAGTGATGACCTCCTCAATTGGTGCGATTTACATGGACCCTAACAGAGATCCCCACCTTGTGGTTGATGAAAATTGCTAGAGTGATTTGGATTACTGCATTCAAACAAAGGTACAAATAAAAATTATTAGTAGACATAGATTTTCAATAATCTATGTAGATGAGTTAATATACTTTTAAAATAAATTCTGTAAATTTTTTATCAATATTTTGATCACATCTTATAATTCCTCATCAAACATTAAATATGATAGAACATTAATTGAAAAAAAAACTATATAATTTATTAAAACGATACTAATTTAAACATAGTTACTTATTCATAAGAAGTTATTAAATAAATCACTAATAGATTTGGCTTAATTTAATGTTGCAGAACTGGTACTGCTATGCCAAAACTGTGGCAGAGAATGCTGCATGGAAATAGGCGGAGGAGATGAATTTGGATATGGTAGTGGTGAACCCCTGTTTGGTTTTAGGTCCTTTGCTGCAGCCCTCCATCAACGCCAGTACTGCCCATATTATGAAATATTTAACAGGTATGTAGAAACTAGAATGCATTTCATTATCATTCATTGTTTAATAAGATTTAGAATATATCACTTAAAATAGTCATTGAATTGTTTGATGTTTATCTAGAACAGATGTAGATTAAACTAAAAATATGATGTGCAGGTTCAGCGAAAACATACGCAAACTTAACCCAGGTGTATGTGGATGTGTAGATTAAACTTAAAATAGTCTAGGAAACACCTTCTGCTTGTGGGCGGTATCTATGTGCAGAAAGCAACATGCACCGTGGAGAATTGGTGGCTCTCTTAGTGCAATTGTTCCCCCAATATCCTCTTCCTCTCATGTACTCAATATACATATCTCTTTTTCATATAATTATGAATGAATTCTTGCCCCAGTAACAACAAATATCATTCAGTTCAACTAATGCTTCTCCTCACTATATCTGTAGGTGTTCCGACTAGATAAATCCGAGGAAACAAGCTTACAAATTCTGTAATGAGAAGATGAGCACTTGTTGGCAGGCAGGGGAGGTTAGATGGCTGTCCAGAAAAACAATGCTATAGCAATGTATGGACAGCAAGAACACAAGCACACAAAAGGAGAAAATACACAAAACAAACAGATATATATATATATATCTTTTCCCTTCAAAATACATTCAAAACTTTCATACAAATTCATGCAGAGTTGTTGCTCTATTTTCTTTGATTTGTCCAATCACTGGAGCTTCCACAAAAAATACACTATGCTACTGTACATTCTTTTACTATGGCTGCAATATTCTTCTACTTTCTTTGATTTGTCCAATCACTGGAGCTTCCACAAAACATACACTGTGCTACTGCACATTCTTTTTCTATGACTGCAATATTCTTCTACTGTTTGTTGTTCTCTTCTGGAACCCTCAAAATATTCCTTATGTTGCTACAAGTTCTATTCTCTCTAACACCTTCTACTATTGCAGGCTTCCTCTCTAATTCATATGGTCAACTCTTTTCCCTCTTTTTTGTCTCTTGTAAAAACTAGTGCTCAAACATTCCTTTTTAAATTCAAAATCACCTACCACAAATTTAATGCTGGTAGGAGCAATGGTGTTGATGGCAGATTTGGAAATCCCCAAGTCTGACGCGGGAGTAGGCTAGAGTAAATGCACTGACGGAAGATTACTTTTCTAACACTCCCCCTCAATTTGAAGTCAGATATCATTCAACAATTTTCTTTTCAGAACTGATCTCCAGAGTTATACCTTTGCATTTGCCTTTCCGAAGCAAATCTCCAGAGCTATTTCTGTCATTCTGATCACTTCCATAACTCTTTTCTGCATCTCCAGAGCACTCTGTCTGCATCTCCAGAGCTGACACCCTGCATCTCTGGAGCTCTGTTTCTGCATCTCTGAAGCATGTCCAGAGCTGCACATACCTTCCAGAGTTGAACCTCTGGAGCTTTGTTGTAACTGTCTTTCTAGAGCTAAACCTCCAGAGCTATCTTCTTTTTTGGGGTTGCTCACCTCCAGAGCTATCAACAATGCCAAGCCTATTCCTTAGGTGTTCAAAACAATCCTTTGGGAATGCCATTTTAAAAATGTCAGCGAGCTGCTGCTCAGATCTGCAATACTGTAACTCAATCTCTCCTCATTCTACCAACTCCCTTATGAAATGATAATGGATCTCAATGTGCTTGCTTCGTCCATGAAAGACTGGATTCTTTGTCATGACTATTGATAAAACATTGTCACAATGAATGGTTGTACCATCTTCTTGCTGCTCATTCAAGTCTACAAGGATCCTTCTCAACCAAAAAGCCTGACATGCTATTGCACTTGCTGTGATATACTCAGCTTTTTCTGTAGAGAGAGAGATAATGGGTTGTTTCTTGGATGCCCATGATATCAAGCCTAAACCCATGTGAAACACATAGCTAAATGTGCTCTTCTGGTCATCTACATTTCCTATCTAATCACTATCCGTGAAACCAGCCAACTTAAACTCATTAGAAATACCATACAAATACCAAAACCTATTGTGCCATTCACATATCTCAGGATCTTCTTTCCTGCTTGCCAATGTATGTCCTTAAGCTTCTCCATGAACCTAGAAATCAGTCTTACAACATACATTAAATTAGGTCTACTGGATGTCAAGTACATGAGTCTTCTAACCATGCTCTTGTAAAGGGTTGAGTTTACATCCTTGCTGTTGTCCTCTTTACTCAATTTCAGACCTATAACTGTTGGTGTAGGGGCAAGTTTACTATTCTCTATTTTAAATCTTTTCACAATCTATTTGGCATAGTTACTTTGCGAAATAAATATGCCATGCTTTATTTGTTTGACCTCAATGCCAAGAAAATACTTTAGCAGACCTAAGTTTGTCATCTCAAACTCATTCTTCATTGCCTCTTTGAAATCAATAATGAAAAGATCATTATTGCCAATAAAAATTAGATTATCTACATACAAAAGAGTAATCAAAATATTACCTTCATTTTCTTTGATATAAAGAGTGGGCTCACTACTACTTTTGCTAAAACTATTACTCAGTAAATATGAGTCTATTCTGTTGTACCATGCCCTAGGTGCTTGTTTCAACCCATAGAGGGATTTCCAAAGCCTATATACTTTGTCCTCTTGCTCTAGGACTTCATAGCCAGGTGGCTACTCCACATACACCTCCTCTTTCAGTACTCCATTCAAGAAGGCTGACTTTACATCCATTTGAAACACCTTCCACTTGTGTTGGGTTGCTATTGCTATGACTGCCTGAACTGTTTCCAGCCTTGCAACTGGTGCATATGTCTCATTATAATCTCTTCTAGACTGTTATTTGTACCCTTTGACAACTAGCCTTGCCTTATGTCTTTCAATCTTTTCTTCAGTAGTAGACTTGGTCTTATAGACCCACTTAACTCCAATCACTTGTTTACCCTTGGGTAAGTGAGTTAGCTGCCATGTGTCATTCCTCTCTATGGCATCTAGATCTTCATCCATGGCCTTACACCATTTCTGTTCTTTCATAGCTTCTTCAAAGTGCATTGGATCACTACAAGAAAATAATGTAAAATCTAAATTCTCATCCATATCAGCATACCTTGTGTTGTCATAAATCTCCTTCACACTCCTTGTCCTCCGTGGCATCAATGATGCAAGTGTAGGGTGTGAATTACCTCTAGAGCTGCTATTGTTTTGACCTCCAGAGCTACTGTACTACTGACCTCCAGAGCTACTGTTCTGCTAAACTCTGGAGCTGCAGATCTCTGGAGTTGCAAACCTTTGGAACTGCTAATCTTCAGAACTACTGTCCACCTCCGGAACTACTATTTTCCAATGCTCTATGGTAGTTTCTCCCTGAGCTGTTGTGCTCCGTAGGTCCTCCAGAGTTGCTGTCCTCCAGAGCTTCTTCATCTTCAAGGGGTATTGTAACTGAAATACCCGTGGTGCTGTCCACCATTCCATCCCATGCTTTATTCTCAATGAACTCAACATCCCTGCTGATCACAACCTTTTTGGTGATGGGATTATACAGTCTGTAGGCTTTTGACTCTTCACTATAGCCTATGAAGATACATTTTTCACCTCTATCATCAAATTTATGCCTCTTCTCTTTAGGTACGAATGCATATGCCACACACTCGAAGATTCTTAGCTGCTCAACACTCCATTTGTTGTTTGTCCACGCCTCTTGTGGAATCCTATCATGAACAGCCTTTGTAGGACACCTATTCAATAGGTAAACCGTTGTTGCTACAGCTTCACCCCCAAAATCATGTGATAGTCTTTTTGTTTTTAGCATACTTGCTGCCATCTCTTGAATGGTTTTGTTTTTTCTTTCAGCCACTCCATTTTACTGTGGAGTATACCTAGTTGTAAACTCCTTTTCTATGCCTTCATTCCTGCAGAAATTTAGAAATTCCTTAGAGATATACTCTCCCCCTCTATCTGTTCTTAGGGCTTTGATATAGTGGCCACTTTAATTTTTAGCTGATGCCTTAAACCACTTGAATTCTCGAAGGCTTCTGATTTGTTCTTCAAAAAATAAACCCAGATTTTTCTGCTATAATCATCTATGAATGTCATAAAATAAGTATTTCTAGCCAAGGTGTGGGTTTTCATGGGACCAGACAAATCTGAGTGCACCAACTCTAATGGTGCTTTTTCTCTCCTAGAATACCCTGATTAAAAGGGTTGTCTATGCTGCTTTCCTAAAATGTAGGCTTCACATTTTCCATCGAGCTCTATAATGTTTTGTAGCCCTCTAACCATGCCTTTCTTGGACAATAAACTCAAACCAGAAAAACTTAAGTGCCCATACCTCAAATGCCACAATTTGGATGGGTCTTTGATGACTGTCCTGAAGGCAGATTGTTGTCCCACTATTGTGAGCACCAGAGATAGTGCTGGGAACTGCGCCAGAGATAGTGCCAGAGATGGCGTTAGAGACTCTATTTGTATCCTAAGAGGAAACATTTTGTTTCTTGTCATCTACACTACTGCAATCACTTTCTTACTGCCTCCTTTGTCAAATATTATGCACTCTCCATTTTTCATTAGGATTTTATAACCATTTTGGACCATCTGTCCAATGCTCAATAGGTTATGTTTTATGCCAAGGGCATAATAAACATCTTTGATCATCCTCCTTTCACCATTCTTGGACTGAATGTTGACTGTACCTTTTTCCCATGACGGGAACTTACTCATTGTTTCCCATTTTTGTTTCAGTTTTAATGCTGCTATCTATGGAGACAAATAAGTTTTTATTTTCACTCATGTGGTTGTTGCAACTGTTGTCTAGATACCATATTTCATCACTACTCCTCTCAGCAAGGTTGCAAACAATAAACACATTTGACTATTTTTTATTTTCAGCCTTGTTCTCATTTGCTACATTAGCATTTTGACCTCCATGATCACGTTGTTTCTTTCTACACTCACTAGAATAATGACCAAACTTATGACAGTAATAACATTGGACATTGCTTTTGTCATACCTCTTATTAGAATAGTTCTTCTTCTTTTCTTGATAGTTTGGTTGTGAGTTGCTTGCCTCTTCTTGCCTATTTGAAACTCCTCTTCTGGAGTTGCTTCTTCCTCTACCTCTTTGACCTCTACCTCTATTATTTCTTCCTCTTCCCCTACCTCTTGCATTGGTTTGATCCTTGAAGGATTGCTCAAGGGAAGGAGCAGATTTATTCAACCACTACTCATGACTTTGCAATGAACCCATCAACTCATCCACTGTCATCTTAGACAGGTCCTTAGTCTCTTCAATGGCTATGACAATAGGGTCAAATCTAGAAGGTAGACACCTTAGGATTTTCTCAACAATCATTTGATCATCCATGGTTTCTCTATTTATCCTTAGCTAATTTATCATGGTAGAAACCCTAGTGTGAAATTCTGAAATAGACTCACTCTCCATCTGTAGGGTCTCAAAATTTGTCCTAAATAGCTGGAGTTTCACTGATCTCACCTTATTAGTTCCCTCATAGCTGTTCTGCAATATTTTCCATGCTTGTTTTGAGTAGGTTACTACTACAATACAGGGGAAAATAGCCTCTGTTAAGGCTGCCTCAATTAGACTGAGGGCTTTTGCATCCTTCATTCTTATCTCCTTCAACTAGATTCTTTGAGCATTAGATAGGGTTGCATAAGCTGTTGGGTCTATGGTGTCTGTAAACCATTGATGACCAACTTCCATAGGTCATTCGCAACTAATATAGTCTTCATCTTCTTAGCCTAGATGTCATAGTTATATCCATCAAATGTAGGTGGTTGCTGCCATCCTTTTCTATCCCCACCTGCCACGCTTCTCAAATATGAGAAGGCTAATAATGCCTAAACAAACTAGAGCTTATATTAAACACCCACAAACAATTTCTAACTGCCTAGATAAATAGGGCTCTGATACCACTTGTTGGCAGGCAGGGGAGGTTAGATGGCTGTCCAGAAAAATAATGCTACAGCAATGTATGGACAGTAAGAACACAAGCACACAAAAGGAGAAAACACACAAAACAAATAGAAATATATATATTATATCTTTTGTCTTTAAAATACATTCAAAACTTTCATACAAATTCATGCAGAGTTGTTGCTCTATTTTCTTTAACTTGCCCAATCACTGGAGCTTCCACAAAACATACACTGTACTGCTACACATTCATTTACTGTGGCTGCAATATTCTTCTGTTGTTTGTTGTTCTCTTCTGGAACCCTCAAAACATTCCTTATGTTGTTGCAGGTTCTATTCTCTCTAACACCTTCTGCTGCTATAGGCTTCCTCTCTAATTCATATGGTCAACTCTTTTCCCTCTCTTTTGTCTCTTACCAAAACTAGTGCTCAAACATTCCTTTTTAAATTCAAAATCACCTACCACAAATTTAATGCTGGCAGGAGCAATGGTGCTAGGGGCAGATTTGGAAATCCCCAAGTCTGACGCAGGAGCAGGCTAGAGTAAATGTACTGATGGAAGATTAATTTTCCAACAGAAAGGGCTTGGCCTTTAATTTACACCAATGAAAAAGTGTCTGGCTGATACAGTTGCTAGCCTACAGAACAAGGGTTTTCTTCATTAGCTTCACTCAAGAGTCAAGACCACCATAGTAGACCTGAAGAATATATTTTCACATAAATTTCATATAATCATAGTGGAAGTTTAGTCATGCAATTATAGTGAAAATAAAGAGGAATGTCTCCTCTTTAAAAGTTGTTGCAAAACATAACTAGAGGAAATGATGCGGCTTCTAGTTATAACATTCGTAATTGAATGTTTTAATCAATCACATTTTTAATTCACATACAGTTTGTGTTAGAAATAGTAGATGGTTAAAACTTGTGAAATGTTGATAGTGAAGTTGACAAGTAATGTCCTCTCAAGGAGAATGTTTGCATATAGCTTTCTTGTAACTTTTTTGTGATTTTGTTATTTATTTTGTATTCGATGAATATAACGGGGTGAGGCATAAGAACATGAATAAGAAGGCATGGCTAATGAGCAAGACACACTTACATGGATAGAACAATTGTGTCTACTATTTAAAATATAAATCCAAAATCTAAATGGCACGTCCTAGTTTCTATGTTTAGTTATAAATACTTGTTTAGTGTATTTAAATGTTGATTGGTAAACAATCAAAAAAAATAATTATGATTATATTGATTATTGCTTGATTTGTTAGTGATAATGATTGCAAGCAATGTTAGACATTTTGTAAAATAACGTTGTGGGGTTATGACATGTTAAGTAGTTATTTTAAATGTTAGATCTATCATGAATTGATGAAGGCACAATGTTAGACATTTTGTAAAATAATGATGTCAGGTTATGACATGTTAATTTGTTATTTTAAATGTTAGATCTATCATGAATTGATTAAGGATAACTACTACTTTTGTTTGTGTTCATGAGTGCAACAAGAAAAAACTGACACTCTCATGATCGTAAAGAGAGTATTATCAAGGAGAGGACTTCTAGATAGTTGGTAAAGTTGCATGATGGAAAGAATCTTATCTCACACACATGTAGTATCATTTCGTTGATTGTACATATTTGTGTCTCAACATGATTTAGTCTTTGTTTTCTTGTTCGTCACATATTAGGATAGGCAGTCTAAGTTGGTTACAATAGTTTTATTGCATTATTAATATTTTTGAACCAACTATTATCCCTACTTCATACTTAATGCTAAGGGATAAGTATAATTATATTAATTTCTATTTATAGTTATTTAATTGAGACAATCTATAGTTAAACTTTAGATGGGAATTCAAGGAGTGGATTGAGGGCATTAATGCCATTTAAGTCTTCCATTTGTTAGTGGGCCTTAAAAATAGAAACATGAGTTATTCCACAACTCCTCATGGAGAAGGTAAAATAAATATTTTCTTCTATTTTGGGAAAAGCAATTCTCCATATAGTTGTCACTATCCTTTGTGGATAAAAAGGGAATCATTTTTAGTTGGAAACTAGGAAAAGTGCATAGGAGATGTTGGACTAGCAAAGAATAGGATTCTATGATGGAAAATGAATGAGGCCTTAAAATAGGCTATGGCAAGAATCCATTTTTTGGGAAAAAAAGGGACCTTGGAATTCCAATAGTCTTGATTCTTCCAATAGTGTCAAATTCTCTTATAACATATCATTTTTAACATACCTTCCTTTTGGAGGGATTATAGTTAGCATTGTTGCTTTCTAGGCTATATAAATTTGGAAATTTCACCTAGCACTAGGATCTAATGCTCTAGTACAAAAAATGCCATTTGATGGCAAACCATTAGGTCATAGATATGGATTAGCATGGCATGTGATCTATATGTATGATGGACCATAGTTTGCAAACCATCTTTATGTGTTTTGTTATGTTAAGCTAAGTCTAATCTAAATGCCTTTCAATTTCTATGTTAATTAGTTTGGCATTAGATTTATTTTACAAGATAGATATCCAATTGGGTATCATTCTTCTCAAAGAATGTATCCAAACATCTTTGCTTTTGAATAAAGTGAAGTAAAATGGTTCTTAGCCATGAGTTGAATGAGAGTGGGTGCTAGAAGATTGTGAAAAATATTTGCTCTACCTTGCATGTTTCTATTTATCCAAGTTCAACCTACTTGCCTTATTATGAGCTTCCTATCAAAATGGGTAGTTGTCTTAAATGACCAAAGCATCAAGAAAGTAGTTTTAGTACTAGAAAGTATTGAAGGCCTTTCATCAAATAATTATGTGCATGTCATCTAATCTTTGCACGCATGTCTACTAGGGAATTTACAATTACAACATATGATGAAATTATCTATTCTTTGTGTTGAAGTGATTTCTAGGCCCTGATAAGTTACAATAAAAATTTCAAATTGATTGGATTTGTTTTGTGTGATTTATTACAAAATTATCTTTCCCAATCATGGCAGACCCTATCACAAGAGGCAAAAAGAATCTTGTAACATGATGTAGCAGTTAACAATAGACTTAGAGATGCATGATATTAGCATGAACATGATATAGCAATTAATAGTGGATTTAGAGATGCATGATATTTGCATGAATATGATGTGGCAGTTAACAAAGGAGTTAGAGATGCATGATATTTGAATATTGCTTGCATGAGTTCATAAAATCTTGCATGGACTTACATGTTGTTGCATGTTACTTACATGGACTTACATGTTGTTGTATGTCACTTGTATGAGTTTGCATGTGTCTCCATGTTACTTGCATGGACTTGCATGTTGTTGCATGTTGCTTATATGGAATTGCATGTTGTTGCATGTCACTTATATGAACTTGCATAGACTTGCATATTGTTGCATGTTGCTTATATGAACTTGCATGTCATTGCATGTCACAAGTATATGAACTTGTATGTGCTTACATGTTATTGCATGTCACTTATATGAACTTGCATGTGCTTGCATGTTGTTGCTGTTGAACACCTAAAATACTGAGAGGGGGGTGAATTAGTATTCTTTTAAACTATTCAAACATTAAATATCCAATCCATTTAGTAGTTTTAATTGTAGAAAATGAAAGAAGACATACAACATTTAACCACCACACATAACACATGAACACCAGCATTTTTACATGGAAAACCCAAAATGGGAAAAATTGTAGTGAGGATTAGCTAACTATATATTATAATAAAGCAACTGGTTAAGGTTGATACAATTGGTGGACTCACTATCTAAGAATGCTCATTGTAGGTGGCCCACTGCCAAAGGACTCACTATCCCGAAAGAGAGAGATAAAAGAAATAGTGGCTCACAGCCAATTTCAAACTATTATAATTGAATCTAACATATGCATCAAATAGAGTGCCAATGAAAGATCAAAATATAAATGTTGGAGTACTTGACAACATTGAGAGGGGGGTGAATCAATGTTGTATAAAACTAAACACTTTATTTACTTTTATACCAAACTTTCAAATTCAGAAAGTAGTTGCTAATTAAAGATTTATCAATGCAAGAGATTGTGCATTAAAGAACTGAATCATGCAAGTATAAAGGACAAATAAACCATGCAACAGATAAGACCATAAGACAAAGATTTCAGGAGTGGAAAACCCTCATGGGGCAGAAAAACCACTCAGTAAATGTCTCACTGGCTTATTCAAATAATATGCCTCACTGGTTACAAAAAATGTCTCACTAACTTTTATAACTGCCTTACAGGCAACACAAGCCTCACTAGCAATACAAGCCTCACTGGCAATACAAGCCTCACTAGCAACACATCAACCTCACTGGCATTAGGTCAATTTGTGTCTCACTAACATGACCTTATATCATCTTCCAGAACCAAAGAAAGATATACAATATAGAGGGTTTCTCTGTTTCTCTACAATACAGATCTTGAGTGTCTCATTTATTTGAGACTCACAAATACATAAAAAGAACTATGCATATCAACTTAGAAATGATCTTGCATTAGCACTATGCTATTATCTTCATGATAGTATGGATACAATATCATCAATACCATACTAGATGTTTACATTTCATGCCTTTTTATACATTTTCACAATGCCTTCCTTCTTTCATGAAATAATTTGAATCTGTAACTAAAACATTTCAACTATCTCTTATAGTTTTCAACTGCAACAATAACTATCAAGAGAGTATGGTCGAATAGACCCATGTAGAAGAATGTAGAACTTTTCACAATGCCCAAATAACAAAGGCTTAAACAAAAAGATTACAATATATTAGAAACCATGGTCTTAATTAATTGCAACCTTCACACATTCGAAGCATGGTCAAAAATGTATTTAAAATTATTTCCAAGCAAGTTTTATGAAACCCTAACACCAAGTGCATGTAGGTAAAACATTCTCAACCCCTAACCATGAGTTTATTAACAATTTGCAAACCCTAACCACAACCTTCACTGTTTACAATAGAGTATAAAGAAGTTTCAAAATAAACTATTTGCCATTCTCAAATCTTAACTACTTGTCAACAGAATAGATAAGTATGGTGTATATGAGACAACAAAGGTCCCCAAATCAAAGTATTCAACTCATAACTGAAACCCAAGACAAAGTGAAGTCAAAAGGACACTCTATAGACTAAGACTGTCATAGCTTGAAAAGAAAAACCATGAGCAACAAATTTAGACTAATTTCCCTTTTGCTCACAAACAGAAGACTGTAATAGAGGCAAAACAGTAAACAAAATTCCATGAAAAATCTTTAACATGCACCCATAAAAAGAAGAATATCACCTAGAGTCTACTATCAAAAACAAGGTTTTTGTTATGCCTTACATGCCTCAAAATAACTATCAAGCTCACATTTGACTTTGTTGTAGCTCACTGTAACCCGAGAATTGTCATGTCTCAAAAAAAACAAAAAATCCAAATCATGATTACACAGGATCTCCAAAATTTGCATAATGATGAAACCCTAGGTCAAGAGACTTCATGTATCTAAGTTTGACCTTGCAAAATAAAGATACAAACAAACTTTTCACACATTGTATACCCTGTCCACCAAGAGACCCAGTTCACCCTAGAATGGGTCAATCACAAAGAACTGTTCACACAATCTTTTTACCTATGGAACATGCTCGACACCTGCTAGGCAGATTGTAACTTAAGTGCCCGAAAATGCCCTTGAAGATTTCTTTTATTTTCATAAAACAACTCTTGTGACAAATGATGCCTTTTGAAAGTTAGAGATCCCCTTCATAAAACTTCAAGACCTCCTTAATATCTTTTAGCAATATGGAACCTTCATTATATACAAAAGAGATATTAAGGAATAAATAACAAATGTAACCTTTTAGAAAGATATCATGCTTTAGAAACATTGTTTTGCAAGGCTAAGACAATAACATTTGACTTCCTTCTAACCACATGAAGATCATCAAGAAAACTTCAAAGATCATGCCAATGGTACCTTTATGAAATGAAACAAACATTTTTTGTGTCACTATGAAAGTGATCAAGACATAGTAAGCCCAACTTCAAAGATCATTGAATGGTGAGCAAACTGAAGAAAGAAACCTTCCAGATTAGAAATAACCTTAATGAACATTACTTGCATAATGGATCAAATGCCTCATTCAATTCAGGTAAATCATGCTCATGCAAGTAAGAAAATTAACCAACAAAAACAAGAAATGGTAACCATTTTATGCAAATATAATGACTCCCAAATTTTGTCAAATTGCCTTTAATTGAAGCATAATGAAACTGATGTAACAAAGTGTTGTCCCACTGTAATGCTCATTATAAAGATAAAGCTACCATCAATGTAGCATAGACCAAGAGTGCAATCCAAATATAACAACCACATTATGCAAGGATGTCAACCAAATGTGGCCAAGCTCACTGTCACATAAAACCAAATACCTCTTCCATGCCAACTGTCATGATGCAACTATCATTGTACCACAAACCTGAGATGTAACTATCATTATACCACAAATGTGAGAGTTTGTATATTTGACATCAAGGACAACAGCTGAGAGGGCAACAATAGATACAAAACTCTTCACACTGATCTAAAATATCACACCGCTCTGCTCTGCATTTGCTCAATTCGCATTCATAAGCACATGTCATATCATTCATAGGGTGCTACCACAATAATGGGTTACACTTTTTGGGACATCCTTATTTATGCTGAAATCACATATTTTTATAAAATATAATGATTTAAGCCTTGAAAGGTTCCATTTAAAGGATTGTAATTGAATAGGGTTTGATCAAACCCCTTAGATAGAGCCTCGCTAGTTTTAAACCATACCTGTCATGGAGTCTCATCTACACCTATCAAAATGCTGATAAAAAACCATTTTTGAGTTATCTTTTGGGGGATCAAATGAATTCATTTAAAATTTTATGCTTTTTAAGTATGTAGTCCTTATTATAAGCTTCCAAAAAAATATTATTTTAAATATATTTAATTTTATTATTATATTCATTTTTTATTTCTTGTGAATGTAGGTTTTTAATGAACATCAAGGTCTATGTTTCATACATACAAAAGAATAGGAAAATATAGAAAAAAAATTCTAAAAAATACATGTCCTCTAGGTATTGATGTCCTTATTCCAACAAAAAAAATTGAATTACGATACATACAAAAAAAGTTATGCTTTACACAGTATACCTATGTCTAAATTGTAACTGGTTTGACTTCAAAAGCTAATTAAAATAAAAATAATCAATAAAACATTATGAAACCAAATGCATCCTCTAGATATCATAGTTAAAAATCTAAATTCAAAAAAATTAGAATTTTATTCTTCATAGAAAAAAAGTTATGTTTTACACAGTACACGTCACTCTTTAAAAATGTTGTTTACTCTTAGAAACTAGTTATTGAAGGAGATGGAAAAGGAAATATGATTTGATTCCAAAAAAATTTAAAAAAAATATTTTGAATCTATATACAAAATGTGACAAATCATTAGTTTACATCATCTTCAAATTCCTTACGGTTTAGCAAATATAGGTTTCCGAAAGTGAAGTTTTTTTTCAAAATGTTCATTTCAATGTCAACTTTGGCCAAAAAGTGTAACCCACTATTTTGGGATCACCCCACATCACACTCATATCATATCCATCATGAAAACAATCTTCCTTATATATATGCTTTACCCATAACATCAATTAGGTTAGCCTAATTGGATATAATATGCAAAATATATAACATGTAACTTGTCAGCTCAAGACTCTCCACACATTTTTTGCACCAAGATCCAGACCTTAGAACAATTTGAAATAGGTCAATATGAACCTAAAACAGCTCCCACTTAGCTTCGTAATGCTTATTTAATCTCTGCATAACTTTACAACTATTAGGTCAGCTCTGCAAAGGACTTATTAGAAAATTTTGCCAACTATACATTCACATCTTGCCATGCAGACCTTCAAGTGTCATGAAATCTGGAATATATCATCTATTGATATTTGTGAACATCTTCTTAGAACTACAAGACAAAAAACCTATCCACGGAGGAATGTGGACTCTTTTACTCACATGCTCTATTCAAGAAATAACTATAATCTTTCAGGTTAGACTTTTGTCATTCACAACTCTCACACCAGAGATCATAATTAGACAAAATTATAGAATTAGATGCTTCTAACAACCAACTAATATATACTAGAACCACATAGCAAAATTTTTAATAGCAGACCAATGCGAACCAAATTACCAATGCTCTATAACTCAGAAATATCAGAGTTGACACTTAGCTAAATTTCATAACAAGTTTCCTTACCAGATCAAACCTTCTTACAAATTAGTCTTCTATGGAGGATCAAACTGATCTACACCATACCAAAATACAATGTCGACATCAATGACAACACTCTAATGCATAACTATATATACGTTGTGCTTATTGTCATGTTGCCAATAGCAGCATCAATGACATAACAATCTCCCCAAAGGCACTCTTCCAACAATCTCCCCCTTTGTCATTGATGGCAACATGACAAACTCTTTGTCTGAAACATTCTCCCCCTTTGACATCAAGGGCAAAGGGTGCCTTCAAATAACTATTTTAACATGTACTAGATCTCCCCCTGAGAAGTATGTTTATATGTACAAGCTGAAAAATTGACTCGACTCCCCCTAAGTCATGTACCAGAGCTAGAACCAAAAATAATTTTGTCCTGAAAACCACTCTATATATTTCACATATGTACAAAGAATCTGAATCTGAAAGTTGAAAATGAATAAAGAAAGTAGAAAGTGTTATCACTCAAATGAAGTAAGTGTCTGCAACTTCTATACTCGAGCCTGCTGTAGACACCTAAAATTGTCCATGTCTTACAACATCACCTTGTTGATACATTACTTAAGACATCTTATGACATTTTGTCCTAAGCCCCTCACATATGCCTTTCATCACCTAATTAGTTAAATAAATCATATTTATTTAACTAATTCCATCCTAATCCCATTTTAACCCATTTATCCCACTAGCCAATTAATTAAATAAATCCTTATTATTTAATTAATCTACAACCTTTCCTCTAATTTAAATAAATTTTAAATTAGCCCTCTCCCATTTTTCAACTAATTTAAATAAAATATTTGAATTAGTTATCACCTTCAACCTCATTCCAACACATGTTCCATACTACAACCATACTACAACTTTCATTTAATGCTTTGTCACACTACCAACTAATTTAAATAAAATATTATTTAAATTGGGTCATCTCTAATCTTATCCGCACACTTCTCACATGACTACAACTCCTTGTTCATTTAATCTTAGTCGTCCACATCACATAATTGACCTTTCAATCCTAGGCATCAATCATTATCACTCATTTCGTATAAATCAAGCCTCAACCAAGCCATTTGAGGGATCCATCTTCAAGTAACATCATGTTGTCAAAATGATTCTCGATGCTCTCTTCATTCATCTTTTATCTATTGTTGTGCTACAGATTTGAGCAATCAACATTCATCCAAGAACCACAATCTTTGATATTTTGCATCCTATGCAAAATAGAGAAGAGCAATGGAGGAGAGCCAAGCTTAGCATAGATATTTAGATTTAGTTTCTTTATCCTTTGAATTTCTATGTTTATCTTTTAATCCATTGTTGAGTTAGGGTTTTATGATTGATATTAGCATGTTTCCCTAATTTTCCCTGACTTACATTGGTGAACCTAACATGAATCTAACATTTTTATCAAGTTTGGGAAATCGACTTTTGTAGGTGATCTCCTAGGCCAAAACAAACCTCATCATTGCATTTAGGAGGTCTCACAGGCAAAAAATGACATTAAACTTGAGATATTTTGCTCACTTTAAATTTTTTTTTTTAAATTTGAATTTTTTTTAGCATGGTAGTCTGTACAGTATGGATCCGTACCATATGGATGTCTGTCATACTATTATGTGCAGTGTTTCATTCGCAGGCTTAGCGTTGTTATTATTGGTATTGAAGGTTTTGTTTCATATCAGAGGTTTAGCCCTATCAACTCTTTGTCGACTCCCCTTATCTCTCCTATTGCAGCCTCCCTAAACCCTTATCTCCATCATTCAATAGCCTTCAATTTTTCCTTTCTGCACTTCCAAATCCCCTTTTGACCGATCCATCACCGCCTCTACTACAAACCCTAGCCTCCCCACTTGACCACCTATCCTTCCCTCCTATCACTGCTTCCTCAAACTCATTGTTACCACCCATTCACATACCAGTTCACACCTCCTAACATTCGTAGCCTCCTGAACCCTATCTTCCTCTGAATCTCCCTATCACCACCACTTGGTCAAAACCCTAAATGTTGATCACCATCCACCAAACCCTTTGTCGATCCCAAATCCCTCTTTGAAATTCTTAAAACCTCTTTCCAGCCTCTTGGTCACCACCTACAACCCCTTTACGATTTGTGTCACTACCTTGGTGATGCCCAAGTTGCTCCTTCCATCAAACCTTTACCATTTGTACTTCCCTCAACTGTAGTCACATTGGTGACCAAAAGTAGAGGGACTATCAGCCCTCCAGTTCTTTACTTTTTTATTTTTGCCTCTACTCAACCCCTGGTCATTTGGGCAACCAGGGGAACAACTAAAACACAAACCGCCATAGTTATCCATTAGCCATGACCATTGCATGTGACTGGGTTTTTCTTAACAGTTAGCAGTCAACACTAACCACTAGGCCTATCACCTTTCTCCTCAAGCCCTAGAAGGGCATCGTTTTTTCTTTTCACCATAACTTGCTCATACGAGGTTAAAATTTCACGAAACAAGTCACATTAGAGAGCTGGTTCACACAGATTCGCTATAATGAAAGTGTTATCAAGTAATTTTATCAGTTTCAACAAGTAATTTTCAGTCAAATTCAACCTTCCTTGTGAACTTCAAATGCTCATAACTTGAGTAAATTTCATCCATTTTTCGCAATTGTTTTTTTAAAAAAACATAGAATTTTGTCTAGATTTTGTTCATGTCATTCATTTTTCTGTCACTGATCATCTACATCACAATTTTATCAGATTTCTCATTTTCACCTCACACATTGGCTTGCAAGTGTTGTTCTTTCTTTGTTTTTGTGGAATCTAGGAGCACACAAGGTGCTATAATAACATTGACATCAACATCAGATTGAAGATCAAATTTTCTAGGTGCACTCACTTCATCTCATCTTTCATTTCACCACAATCTTGTTTACACTTACATTTAGATTTGGGCTTTAAGACAAACTATTGTTTGCATTCACATTTCTATTTGGGCTCTAAAACAAACTATTATTTCCAATCACACATCAAAATTGGGCTTAAAATACACTTGTGTCTTCATTCACATATTTCAATTTGGGGCTAAAAAGAACATGTGCTTTCAATTGTTGGTTGGACTTGACTATGATTTAAGGTGTGTATTCTCTTCTCATGCACTTTGTGTGATCTTGAGAATAAAAAACACCTTTCATCCATTCACTTTCACAACACACATTTCAATTTCTAAGGGAAAAATAAACATTGTGACTGTTAATCGTGTGTGTGTGTGTGTGTGTATGCTCTCTCCTCGCACCACAAGGTGATCTTAGAGATCAAAAGAACCCACTAGATTTTTTTATGTCACCCTTCTTAGGAGGCCTGCTTGGAGACACACCACTCCAAGTGACAACCTTAGCTCTAATGTTCTGATAGAGTCTAAAAAGTGAGGAGTGAATTGAAATACACACCTCTTGGAAGTTGAAATCTTGTCATTTGGGCTAAGCCCCCAAGAACTTTATACCTTGGGGAAGTGAAGGTGAAGGGTGGGTTACCCCTTTCTCCTAGCTATGTTGCATTATTTCACTTTCATTTCACAAAATTTGCCCCCCCCTACCTTGAGTATATTGGGGACATCCTTACCAAGGATAACAGTAAGAACCCCCCCCCCTTCGGAGAAGGTGTATAAACCTAGCAAATCGTGTATACTTCCCGAGAAAAATATTAATTTTATTCGTAATTTTTTTCATTTTTCCAGGAAAAAAAAATCTTATTTGGCAAATCTTTTGTAATCACTAGAGGTCTATGGAAAATCCTGGCGAATTGTAATTTTTTTAAAACCAATAAAATATTTTTATTGGTGATTAAAACCTATTTTCAAACCAATTAAATATTTTCATTGGTGAATTAAAACCTATTTTCAAACCAATAAAATATTTCTGTGAGTGAATTAAACCTATTTTCTAAATAAGAAAGTATTTTTGCTGGCGATTAAAATCTAATTTCAAACCAAAAAATATATTTTCGTTGGAGAATTAAACCAATTTTCAAAGCAATAAAAAAAATCATTAGCGAATTTAAATATATTTTCAAACCAATAAAAAATTAATTGGTGAAATAAAGTGTTATGCCAATAAAAAAATCATACAGTGTGGCGAAAATATCAAATGGGTCATATTGTTCTATTCTGAGACAAATTTTACACACATAGAAATTCTTTCATAAAGTTTCCAGAATGGGGACAAGTGTCAACATATTTATTATGTCTGAAGCAAGATGTCAGCACAAAATAATATAATAGATGACCGTTCGATGAATTTTGTATGGACGGTTGTAGTTGCATTCTAGAGGAAAATGTCTAAAACACTAGACCGACAACTTCAAGTCTCTGGAATAACACTTGAACTGTTAGATTTCCAAATATCAATGGTTGGCATTTCATACAAGAAACCATTTGCATAATCTTATGTTGACTTGCTACCTCCAATTGCCAGTTGTCTAAGGTGAAACCTGAGCCATCAAAACCATGTTGTTTACCGTCCCCTTATACCTAATCTTGTCGGTCACCACTTGGTGCGGAATGGGTTAACCTAGCAGGGTCCACTTTTTAAATGCTTGAGCAAATATTTTGAAGCAGCCCTAAGAGACTTAAAGGGTGAGCTATTAAAGATTTAATTAAGACACATGGGAAATACCTCGGTAAGATTTTTTAATCTTAGCCATCCAATGTTGAAGAATTTAAGTAGACAACTGATGGCTCGAGAAGTTAATGTGCGAGTAGGTTGTCAGTCAATTAAGTCATGACTTCATGTCCTAATATTCGTAAGTTGACTGGCCTCTTAATCTAGAGTTTATCTGCTATTGTTGGTAAAATGATCTGCAGGAAGGGTGAAATCTAATGGTTGTGCAACGGCGTATGAGGAATCTACCAAGAGTTAATATTCATTGCATGGTTACAATAGACTGACACATGTTAAAGAATCTAATCTAGCATCCTATCCTAGTAAAGACCCTGTGTCAACTAAAGACTTGATCCAATGGCTACGCATTGTCACAAGGAGAATCTCACAGGATGGAATCTGCACTGTGTGGTCGCAACATGGCAACACATGGCATTCTCTTGTTTGAGAAGTGAAAGGTGGGCAGGTGGAGGCTAAGGTGTGCCTACATGCAGTAGGTAAGAGGTGGACCATCACAAGCTATTACGCTGCGATGTGTTTCAACGTATCCTATCCACACAAAAGATGACATGTCCCGATTGGATGAAGACTATTCAAAGAAGGTGACGAACATTGTCAAATCTAATCAGCCAATCACGATCGTGGATTTTAGAATGTAAGGAAAAGATCAATGGCCCAGATTTAAACTTTCAAAAGAGAAAGATTTCCAAGTGCTTGCGGCACAAAGTTTGAACTGAATAATGATTGCGTCAACCTTCATTAATAGAGAGAATTGTGTAGGAATTTAGGAATTAATGTATTCTTAAGAGCACGACTGCAATCAGAGAGAAGAAATCATCACTATGAGTAGGAAAAAGTAATCTCAAGATTCTGCAAGTGCTAAGAACTAGTAACTATTCCTCCTCTGTGCCTTGTTTTTCCAACTGTAGGTTAATTTTGAAGCTTTTAGGGCCATTATCAACCATAAAACCCTAAGCTACCTTCGTAAAAGCAAAATGAGTTAGTCAGGCCAGCCTTTCACTTCAAAATGAAGCTTAGATGAGGATCTTATGATCTAACTCCCTAGTTCTGCTAGAACACCTTTGAAATTGCATGGCCCAGGCAGACCTGAGGATAAATTTCTTGACTACTACTATAATTGTCGGGATGCCAAATTACATGTCCTAGGTTGGATCCTCTTTGAGCATTGGCATAAGAGGATGAACTATAAGGCCCCTATCTATCATGCCTAGAGATATGATTTATCCAAGCTCATTTGTTCCAATGTTTTCCCCAAACCTGACTTAATTAGTTCAACAACATTAAGGTATGATCCAGCTACTAGGATAGTAATAGCTAGAAATGGTTCAAAATTTATCAAGCTTACCAAAGCATACATTGCCACTGTATTCAACTTAGACCCTGCAACCAGCAAACAACTTGACCTCATGGCTTTCAAGAAAAAATATCAGACTATGAAATGAGCTTACATGGAATATAACTTAGCAAAGCATAGCTCAAGGGGTATTGGTGGGAAATTTGTAAAGATTTCAGATAATAAGAAGGAGCCTTTTCATTGCAGTATGTTTAATAAATATTTTGTCAAAACCTATCACAATCTGTGTCCAGTATTAGACAGAGATACTTCAGATAGAATGTTTGTTTCTTTGATGATGATGGATGTTGATATTCAAAACCCAGATGTCAAGAAACCATATGATTATGCCACTTTTATAGCTGACCATTTGTATGATTAGATGACAAAGATCAAAAATAATTTGTCTAAACTAGATGTCCATGTTGAATTCACATGGTACTCCTTGTTGTGCCATATGTACTTATTTGCTTTATTAGGGATGTGGCACCAGAATCTACATGTCAAGGTTTCAAATGCTTAAGGGAACAAGCTGCCAGTGCAATTATGGACATGTATGCTAGATATGCACTGTGTCATAGTAGATTATGTCATCTTTGAAGAATATTTTGTGAGGAGAATCCTTGGATTTTTGGAGCTAGAGGGTGAAAGGTTGCATCCTAATGTATTGGATTTCTTACAACCTCTAGACAGGACTCCCCACCTTGGAATTGATCACAATTGAGGTGATTAGTTATATCATGAACATACTACTTGCATAAGGGTCTATGGATGCCAGACTGCACCTCATATACTACCCAAATATGTGTCAAATAGGGTGGCATTTTTAGAAGTTATAAGACAGTTAAATGATTCTGACAAGGAGCACTTAAGGAACTACAAGAAAGTTTCATTCTTCCCTTCTTCCATCAATTTTTGTGATTTCTTGATCCCTGATAAGAGGAGGTTGGACCAAATTTATTCAGTTATGCAATGTTTTGGAATGTATTTGGACCAACCAAGGTATTTTGACCTCAAGGGCTTCATTAACAAAAAGACAGTCAGCAAGGGAAGGCCCAAGTACTTTCATCAGGTGGATTACAATGAGGACATTACTAGGAATTGTTTTACAATGAATGATGTCCAACACTTGAGGATCAAGTGGGATACTATCATGGCCAGTGAGAAGATGAAGAAAAACATGGATCTTGCATATCCGGGTGCATTTGCAGAAGTGCAAGACCCAATCAAGAGAATTGAAAAAATGTTGGATAATGCAAAACAGTTGACTGCCTCTGCCCCTACAGGAAAACAAAGATATGCTTATAGGCCTGGTAGCTCAAGTGGAGAGTATGATGTAAAGAGGGAATTAGTTGGCCCCTCCCATGCCAAAAGGGCCAAGATTATTGATTTGGAGAACCCAAAGATGATAGATGTGGTTGACCTAGAGGCGGAGGAGAAACATGCACAAGAAACTGACCCTCATTCAACTGATAGACTGAGACCTTATTCATCCCTAGAGAATACGGCAATGAGAGTAATGAGGAACCCTACTGTTGATATTGAAGATGCTAGGGTGATGGCCTGTGACAAGTTAATGGAGGATGATGAATTTGTCAACACTCTTGAATTTAGGAGCTATTTTTTGAAAGTGAGGAGTGAGGAATTTTAGAAGAAAATTGAAGATGCCAAGGCTAGAGAAGACCCAAAGAAGTATGATGCTATTACTCAAAGGGTCCTAAAAGAAGTACATCAGTCTATAAGTGCAATGACTCCAGAGGAAGGGAGACCACTGGTGGAAAAAAGTAATATTATGCTTCTCCCTCACTAGACTCTATTTGATGCCATTGCATTTGATACAATCACTAGAGATGATTCAGATGTGATAGGGGAACATATTGAAAAGGCCCTCTCTAGTGCAGCCTTTAACCCTAAATTTGAAACATTGGCAATATGGGCTCTAGTCCTAATAAAAAAAGCCTAGGGTTGAATTAGGATAGTTGATGGGGGATGTAATAATAAAAAGAGTATCAATTAATTTAAAAAATAAATTAAATTGTTGTGAAAAAATGCAGAGGAGCGAAAGGGGCAACAATTCAAATTTTGGCTGGGAGCAGAGTCAAGGTGTCCAAGCGGAGCAGGATGAGCTAGGGAGAAGGACTCTCTTAGAGCAGAAGGAAGGCAATGGATTGACCTCATGGGCACATGATGCGGAAAGCAAAATCCCTATGGAATTTCTTCATGAAAGGGATTGCAAAGAAGGATGGAAAAATCACTTCGATGATAGAAGAGCCAGAAGATATGACAATTGGAGGATTGGGGACAGAAACCCTCAAATGATAATAACTAGAGCTTCTAAAGATTAGATCAATTCGTCAAGAGACAAAATGTAAATCAGAGGAGGAATCCTAGGACTCAAGGAAAGGGTAGTTTTGGTAAGAAAAATCTAGTAGAGCAAAGAAACATCTGAAATCAAGGTAACAAAATTTCAATGGTAATGCCCTCAAATTTATTAGGCCCTTCAATAGAGCATCTGGCCCAACTAGGGTTGATTGGAAAATAGTTTGGGCTGAATTTAGACTGGAAGGGTCTAATACATTGGTGGCAAGATCGTTGGGAACAGGATCTAAAAATGAAAGCACTTTCAAATGGCTTCTTTGTGATCATTTTCCCCTCGCTCAAAATCAAGTTACAAATCCTAGAAGGAATTTGGATTTTGGATGGCTATGGTTTTTACCTAAAAAATTAGGAGATAGGGTTTAACCCTCACAATCACCAACTGGATTATGTGCAGGACTGGTATAAATTACCAAATCTACCTCTAGAATTTTGGCAACTTGAGATTTTGGAAGAAATGGGAAATTTATTTGTACTAAGGAATGGTTTGAGAAGGATGGAAAGGGAACTTTTGTCAGGTTATGCATGGAGAATAAGCCTGACGCTTCTTGTTGGAAGGAAATTGAAATTTTCACAGATTGGTGGACTCTCAAATAGGAGTTAATCTTTGATCCTAGGCCCAAAGGAACTCCAGTGCAAGTCTTGGGTTGGCGCTCATGGGATTTTCCTCCTGAAAAGCAAGAGGAAACAAAAAACCCTGTCCTTCCCAAATCCAATCAAAAAAGGGCCCCTATGTGCTCTAACATTCTGTTGGTGAACCATGCCGAAGGAGAACAAGAGGGACCAAAATCCCCAAAGGAGCCCACGAGGAGAGAAGTCATTCAAGAGGTAGAGAAGAATGATTTCTTCTCTAATTTTGAGAAAGCTAGTTCTGTAAAGACTTCATGGGATCAAGTGAAAATTTTGAACAAGAAAATCTTGGCTACATTAGATCTGCTACATCCAAAGGTATAGAAAGTAGACCTAAACTCTATCATAGAAGTAGGAAAGGAATTGGTAGTTCTGGCTGAGGAAGCAAAAGAAGGTTCCATTCCATTAGCTGATGGAGCAGTGGGGGAGGATTGGTTGGGAGATGGAGAAGAAGAAGAGCAGGAGCTGGAATTGGAGGTTGATACTCTCTCCGTTCTACAAACAGGACTCTTAGCTCATATAGATGAGGAAGTCAAGGGGGGTTTCATTCCCAAAGGGACCCTAGGGCTAGGTTAGAGGGATCTAGTAAAAGTAGTACTTGACTATGGAGAACCAAAGGAAGAGGCCGGATTTCAAACATAGAGAAACTAAAATTGGATGGAGAAGCTAGCGGGCGGCTAAAGATTGAAGATTTATTGAAAGTAGGGAAGGGGGGTTCCCTTCCTAAAAATAAATGAAGATCACTTCTTGGAACATTAGGGGCCTAAATACCCCTAACAAAAGAATCATGCTTAGGCTTTACTTACCATCAATCAGACATTTGGTTAATTCAGGAGTCAAAGATGAGTTAGGATGAGAGAGAGAAATTTGGTAAGAATTTAGGCTGGTGGAAATCTACAGGGGTCAACTCCTTTGGCACCTCAAGAGGCCTCATTACTCTTTGGAAACCCTAAATAGTTTAGGTGGAGACAATGGAAAATAGCAAATCCTGGATCACTAATAAAGTAAGGAGTCTAGCTTCTAAGCTTTGTTTTGTGTTAATCAATATTTATGGCCCCAACTCATGCCTGGAGAAAAAATACCTATGGAAAGAGATAGATATCCTCTGCAGTGGCCACACTTTTGATTTTTATATCCTGGGAGGGGACTTCAATGCAATTTTGAGAGTTGAGGACAAAAAGGGGGGAGTAGGGAGAAAACTTTAATCTCTGATAGACTTTGAAGATTTTGTTAATAGAAATCAAATGTTTGAGATCCCTATGGGAAATGGAAGTTTTACCTGGACCAATAGGAGGCTTGCCTTTAGTAATATAGCTGAGAAATTATATAGATTTCTCTTCAAAGGAGATTTGAGCAAATTTCCTTTTAGCCTAGAAGGGAAGATCTTACCGCTGTTAGGCTCTAATGACTATCTAATTTGTTTGGATATAATTGGGAAAAAGAGACCAGTAAGGAGCCCTTTGACCAGCAAGGAGCCCTTTCAAGTTCAAAAATATGTGGTTTAAGGACCCCAATTTTTTGGAACTAGTCATGTTGTGGTGGAATGATTCCAAGCCGGGAGGAACAAAACTTTTCATCATTACAACAAAACTCAAAATTATCAAGTAAAATTTAAAAGAATGGAATAGGGAGCACTTCAAGAATATTTTTGAAGAAAAAAGGCTAGTTGGAGAAGAGATTACTTCTCTGAATGAAAAAGTCCTAAAGGAAGGAATGGATGGCAATAGTTTTCTTTTAGAAAAGGACCTACTTAACAAGTTAGGTGATTTGATCTCCAAGGAAAAGATTTATTGGCGTCAGAAGTCTAGGGAAGTCTAGCTTAGAGCTGGAGACAAAAACACAAAAAAAATTCACAATTCTTCAAGAGATAAAAGAGAAATTAATTGAATCTCCTCAATTAAATTAGTAGATGGCTCCATCACTGATAAGATTGAAGACATTACTAAGAAGTAGTCACCTTCTTTCAAAACCTATTGAATGAGGAAGAAGGCTCTAACTTGGGTAACCATCAGCAGCTACTAAGATGCATACCTAGACTTGTCTCGAAAGAGCACAACAAACTTTTGACAGCCAAGTTCTCAGAGGCAGAAATTAAAGAGGCGTCTTTTGGCTTGCATTTGGATAACGCTCCTGGACCTGATCGGTTTCCAGCAGCCTTCTTCCAAAAGTGTTAGGACTTTTTGGGGAAGGAGATCATGGAAGTGATTGAGGACTCTAGGAGTTTAGGCATGGTCTTAAAGGAAATCAACAACACCTTTTTAGCTCTCATTCCTAAAAAGAGAAACCAGAATCTTTGGAGGAATTCAAACCCATTGCTTTATGCAATACCTTCTACAAGATCTTGGCAAAAGCAGTTGCAAACAGACTGAAGCTCATATTACCTGATTTAATTGTTAAAGAGCAGACTAGCTTTGTTCTAAGAAGGTCAATTCTAGATGAAGTGATAATTGCTCAAGAAGTCATTCACTCTATTTAGAAATCTAGGAAATTGACAATGTTCATCAAGCTGGATATAAAGAAGGCTTATGATAAGGTAAATTGGAGATTCTTGTTTAAGGTTTTAGAAGCCTTTAGCTTTGATGTGTCTTGGATCAATTGGATTTTTGAATCAGTGGCCTACCCAAAGTTTTCAATCCTTTTTAATGGGTCTCCTAAAGGCTTCTTCAATGCTTCTAGAGGTCTTAGACAAGGAGATCCAATGTCTCCTTTCCTGTTCATCCTAATTGTTGAGGCCCTTGGTAGATCCCTTCTTTTGGCCAAACAAGAAGGATAGATTCAAGGTATCCAGATCTCTTAGGGAGTGCAGGAAGTCACCCATAACTAGTTCATAGATGACACCATGCTCATTGGAGTGGCAAAAGAAAGAGAAGCTAGATAGTTCAAACTTGTCCTGGATCAGTACTCGTCGGCCTCAAGACATGAAGTAAGTCTTACAAAATCTAAAGTTTTCTTCTTTAATTCAAGCTACAGAAAAGAAAGTAGTATCCTTAGACTCTTGAGGTTCAAAAAAGGGGAATTACCTTGCAAAAACTTGGGTTTGCCTCTCACAAAGGGGGTTAGGCCTGGGAATCTCTGTGAAGCTATGGTTGAAAGAGTCAAAAATAGATTAGCCTCTTGGAAGAGTAACTGGATCTCATGGGCTGGGCGACAAATGATGCTCAAGGCAGTGATCTCTGCAATCCTGAGCTACATGATGTCTTGCTTTCCTCTTTCAAAAGAAGCCCTAAGAGATTTGAATCAGAAAATGAAAACATTATTTCGGTAGGGTAAATTGGAACAACATAAATTTCCTCTGATAAAATGGAATCAAGTCTGTGAGGAAAAAGAGGCGAATGGCACTAGTTTGAAGAATTTGGAATTGCAAAATCATGCCTTAGAAGTGAAATTGGTATGGGCCATTCATGAGAAGCTCAAACTCAAATGGGTCAAGATAATCAAAGCCAAGTATTTGGAGGAAGAAGAAAAGAGTATCTTTACTATGAGAATACTGCCAAAAGGCTCAAAGATTGGAACTTCATAAGTAACTATAGATTTCTAATCTAAGATCACTCACTACAATAAATCCCTATGATTAGCTCCTTTTTTGCTCTATTTTTTGCTTCCACCCACTGTTTTAATGTATTTTTTTCCAATTTTTTGAAAAAGTTGGCCCTATTTATCGGGATGGTGCTATTTTTGGTGTTTTTTGCAACAATCAGATCGAGTAGGTGCTAATTCAGACACTAATTAGCGCCTACTTTAGCATCCAATTTAGCATCTACTTTAGCACCTATATACACCTAAAAATGACATGACTCTACCTAAATAAATATTTTAAATATTTATTTCATCTTAATATTCCTCTATCAATAAATAAATAAATCAATTTATTTATTTGATTCATTTTCTCCCATTAATTGAATAAATTACATTTATTTAATTAATTCCATCAATATCAACTTTTATTTTTCTAAACAATTAAATATTTTAATTGTTTAATTAAATCATTCATTCTTCCAAATTTAAATAAAATGTAAATTTATTTAAATTAAATCTCAATCTTCAAAAATAAAATATAATTAAATATTTTATTTATTCTTCCAGATTATGTGCAAGTAATTAAATAATTTTTTTATTTAATTATGCTTTCTTATCTTCTAAAAAATCTTCAAAATCTTCTAAAAATAAATTCTTGTCATGCAAAAGCAAAAGCTGAGTTAACTGATTTAAAGCAACTTTGTTTTATCAACAAAACTCTTAAATTAGAAAAATATTTTCTAATTTAAGAAATAAAAGCTCATCCTCATCAAGAAAGCAGTTAACTCAACAAAGCATCTTTTTGAATGACACATGTCCTTCTTCTATTTGCCCACATTCCCTCAAACATCCTCTACCATTGATCTTCTTATTTCTTCTACACCATTGATCTTCTCTCACACAATTCTATAAATACCCTCCCATTTTTCCATTCTTAGACTAACATGCTTTCAAGTAAACTTATGCTGTAGAATCCATAGCGCACCATTGGCACCCCCACTCTCACTTCATTCATTATCCATTTCACATTTATGTTGAAACTCACCTTCCACACAATAAGTATCCAAGCCATTTCTCTTTTGCTATCTTGAGGAATTAAAGCAAGAAAGCAAGCTTCCTAAGGGATGCATTCATCACTGAAGATCAAACGAGAATAGGCAAACAATGGAAATCGCAAGGTAACAAAGGTTGTAAGTATCACTCTTATTCTAAAAGCTTTTGTTATTTGCACACTCCATTGATGTTTTTGGGTTTTTGTAATTCATTTATTTATTCCATTTTACCCATTACATTTTGGCACCCACCATGGGGCTCTTGCCCTAAATCTAACCAAAAATTTGAGTTTCTGAGTGACAGGTTCCGTACAAATTCTGTACAGGCTTCAAACAGGTTCAGTCGGTGCATCTGATCAATCCCAATGTGCATCTAAGCACTGTTCCAGTGCATGCAAACTTCCAGCACATACATCCTCTAAGCCGATGCATCTGAGCACTGTTCCAGTGCACGCAAACATCTAGTGATACATCTTCTAATCTAGCGCATATACAACCTATTTCAGTGCCTACAATACTCTGGTGCATATATCCCTAGACATGGTGCTTTCATCCTCTAGAACGACGCATTCACAGAAACGGTGCATTTGTCTCTTATTCTTGCACTTTTGACACCTGTCTTAGCACATTTGTAATGCTTCTCTTATAGTCTCTATTTCTGCGCATATAGACGATGAAGTGGCACATCTGTTCTTCATTGTGATTTTAGGATTTCTCGTGGTTTTTGGGTTAATGCTAACATTTGCCCTGTAGGATTAAGAGCTGGATAGTCATTTAGCTGCACTAATTAACTCATCATAGATTAATTAGGGGAAATAGAAAAAAAATGCATGCATTCAAATCTCACATAGTTCTTAAATAGGAGGGTAGTAAATGAACATCATTGTTATCTTTACATTATTGCTATCTCTCTTAGTTTAGAACATTGCTATCTTACAAAAGGAAAGAACATGGCTATCTTTAGCCACTTCAAAGTTAACAAATGTGTGAGTGCCCAAGTAGTGTAACACATAGTTTTTTTCCCTTTTAAATAGGAGTGAAAGAACCACTATTTTCTGTATCTGTTGAATGACAATAGGCTTATGCTCTCCCCTTTACTGGGTGACCAGAACGCCAAACTTGTTATTCCTTGTGTATAACCTTTAGAGGGGATTGCCCTTGGATGCCCACCTATCCAAGTGGGAACGACCCTGAGTGGAAATAGGCTAAAGCCAAGCCCTACTGATCCACTTTAAATAAATTATACTTGAGGCGAAAACTTCCTGCAACAAGTGCTACTGTGTTACACTGACAACCAACCTCCCCCAAAACCCTCCAAGGTGTAACCCTTGGAGGCTAGGAGACTCTATAATGTAGAGTAGTGCTTCCATACGTGTAACCACTTAAATAGTTGCCTTGACTACTTAGCCATTGTTTAGTATACCAAAATCCTCTATTTGTTGGTGTAAAAGGTGGAACCTTTCAAGCGGCCCCGATTCATGTGATTCATAGTAGAGGTAGCAGGGACAATCCTAAGGTTCAGTGGGGGTACAAGCCTAAGGAAACCCAGATTTGGTATGTGTGAGAAGTGAGTGCCGTAGAGAGGATCTGGTGCTACCAGATCCTGAAGCTACATGCTTTGAATATGCACAGCTAGGGGACTCAACAAATACTGTCCTTTCCAACATAGGTTGTAATTGTTCTTGTGTCAAAAATTCCACAAAATACAAAAAAATAATAAAAGATAAAAATCATGAAAACTTCTATGCGTTCACTATGTCTTTATTTGCCATAATTGAAAAATAGAATTCAAAAAGACCAAGTTTTCAACCAAGAATATAATTTTTTTCAAAAACGTGCCAAAAACTCTAAAAAAATCAAAACTAAAAACTAGAATGGTGCATCTGCTATGCCCTGTGGCGCATACATTTAGACTTGCTACACATTTAATCACTGTTGTGGCACATATAAAATCTACCAGATCTATGCATGTGCTTCAGCCTGCGGTACTTTTACCTCCTGTTCCGACACATTTACTGTTGCGCATCTATTCTAGAGAGTTGTTTCATACTTCCTAGGAGAAAAACTATCAACTTTTTAGGAAACCATTTCAAACTTGTCTTAGTTTTCCCAAGATCTAATTAAAATCATGCAAGTCAACCATTTCCCTCTTTTTTCACACCATAGCTGCTTTTCCCACACTACATCATCCAAAACTTCACCAAAATTCTTCCAAAATCCAACAAGGTTAGAACCAAGCTATTCTTGATCGCATCAAACCTCAAACAAACCTAGTGAGTTTCCACTATCAAGGATCAATCATCCTTTTCTCTCGGAACTCCACTAGTGGCTTGTGTAAAACTAGTCTACATCAAGTAAACAGATTTCTATCATCATTACTTTGACTATCATTTGTACACCCAACTTGTTTGACACCAATTAGATCTAAGGAGAACCTTGCTCAAATCTTGACACATTCTAGCACCCCTTGTTCAAAACTTTCAAACTCGCTCCATCCCATCTCACATCACCTTGCGTGGTCTTAATGAGGTCCCAAAAATAAAAACAGATTGAAATGGCTGAGAAAACTATTCTGACCTCTCACGAGAGTGATGAGGAAATTTCTATGGAAGAGGTCCTCCAAACACAGCAACACTGAAGGTTTCATTGCATAATGGATAAGGTACTTTCCATGGACCCTACTAAATTCTTTCTCCACTTAGCACAACAAGGAGTCAAGCTCCCTAAAGATTTTGATGTAGAAGCTCTAAAAGAACATGAGGAAGAAAGAAACCCTAAGGAAAGCACACACAAGGAAATACCCACAAACAAAAGCAAAGCAACCATTGATTCTATAGATGACTTAAGCTTAATGACCCAACAAATTCAAGCTTTACAACAACAATTCATAGACATGCAAATAGGAGCATCAACTAAGCATTATTCCCTAGAGGATATTTCACCATATCCTTTTGATAGAACCTTGATCATGATACCATTCCCCTATAAATTTGAGGTGCCAAAATTTGATAAATATCGAGGGAAGGGAGATCCAAGGGACCACATTAGGGAATTTTGTTGATAACTGAGAGGGGGGGGTGAATCAGTTATCCTAATTATTTCTTCTTTTGAACTTTCTTATTAATCAATGCAGCATTGAATCAAACAAACAAACATTACCATGAAATGAAAACCACATGACACAGTATTTTTGACGTGGAAACCCTGTTAAGGGAGAAAACCACGAGGGTGATTAACCCAAAGATTATTCTTTGTTAGAAGAATAAGGAATTACAAAATGGCACTTGCCAATTAGGGCTCACTGCCCGAGCACACTGCTCACAAAGAGGCCCACTGCCTACAAGGAGACACACTGTCTACAAAGTGATAAGAATCATAGTCTTGAACTGATTGGAAGCATCTATATATGCTGGAGTTTAGTTCCGGTTAGGCTTAGTACACTGATCTGCTGCACTTCATCTTTCCTCTGTTCTTTATTCTGCTATCCTTTCACATACCGGATCTTTCTTACTACTTCTGCTCTGTTCTGCACTTATTCGCATACACCATCACACAATTACACCCTTCACAACTAAATCCATCCTCTATATATATCCGCACAAGTAATTTCATCACCTTTCTAGTCGGCATCCGGAACAGTCTAGTTTCTTACAAACTCTGTTCTGTCGGCTGAATCCTTGCTCACCAAGCAATGCGGATCAAGCATATACTTGTAGATATCATTAATCATGTCGGCCAAACATGATTCATGCCTTCACAACCTTTACCATCAACAGTAACACATCCAGAAAATAGTCTGATACTCTGTCAGTCAGTTCTTCCTCTGTTCTCACTGTCTCTCAGGAATTCGATACTCAACTATTCATATCTTTTTCTTTGTTCATCACCGGAGGCTAAATCCTTGGAATATACTACTCAAGGTAGTCCTCTTGACTTCCCCAAATCTGCACTGCACCAAGACACTTCCTCTGAGAGATCCGGACCAATCTGTCGGACCTTGCCACATGCTCTGTTCTTGTTCACCGGACCACAACAATCTTCATTCTGACTTCCGGTAGAGACACACCATGACTTGTGGATATGTGGGATGACTTTTTTTGCCATCAATGACAACAGCCATGAATCCATATAGTGTCTCTTGCCAACAATCTCCCCCTTTGGCATTGATGGCAACACTTAGTGAAAAATGACTAAGTGTTTATACTACGCTCCCCCTTGGCTGATGCTCTATATACAATTTCTGGAACTCCCCCTTAGTTGGATTCCTCATTTTTCACTACTCCTCACTCCCCCTTTGACATCAATGGCAAAGGGTAGGGTCCGCACACCAAAATTTTCAAAAATTTTCTATATATAGCCGCATATTTACATACTCACATATACTGAAGAATGTCTGCAAAAGATGTCTTCAGTTGGATCAGTTCTGTAGCCCAACTTTGCTTCATTCTATCCAAAATTGAAATGTGACCACTCAACAAAAATGCAAATGCATCTGCCCTTTTTAGATCTTTCGGATCACTTGTCTGGGATGTGATTTGAGCTTCTGCTATGGCCTCATGCATGGCCTCTAGCTTAGGGACAATTAACCCCCTGAGCTCACTCAACCTGCTTATTCTATTTTTCCTTTCCTTCTCCAATTTCTTGATTTCACTCAAGACTGCAATAGTCTGACATTCTTGATTTGTTATAGAGGAAGAAAGAGGATCAAAACTTTGAGACAAGCTTAGTAGTGTGTCCTCTTGCGCTTTTATTTTCTTCTCAATGTCCACTATTACCTTGGACCAGGAGATACAAAATTTGTATATTTCACCGCCATCCTTAAGAGCATTTTCTAAGCTCTTTATCCCAATGTTCATGTTTCTCCTATCATTAATGATCAAACCCTGAACCTCGGAGAACCTTTTATCCAAAAACTCCTTCCGGACCTTTTCTTCAGCTGATTTTTCTAAAGATTCAAAATGTGTATTAACACTGCTGACTAAGGTTTTGAGATTACCGGAAGAGGAGGCTGCCGGATCTATCTGGACCGATGGCATAATCTTCTCAAGCACTCCAGAAGCAGCCTCTATCAACTCACAGTCTTCCATATGAGACTTTAGGAGCTTTTCATTTGCCTTAGCATTTGCAAATGAGACTATCTTCATTGTCTGCACCGGAAAGAGGGAATCAAAGTTGAATGGGCCTTGTAGTAGCTCCGGTTCATCGATCTCTATTGTTTCTTTGCTCAAAAATTGTTGAACAGTTTGTGCAGTGTCTCTTGCTGGAGACAGATGTTTCTTTTCTTCTACAGTCTTGGAACTGTCCTTTGGGATTTTCTCTCCTTCCACATTCTTGCCACTATCAGTCATGGTCTTCTCTGATGGAGTCTTCTCTTTCTCTGCACCCTTAGTACTGTCAACCTCTTTATCTTTCACCACTGCTTCCTTCTCCTGTAATTTCTCTTCTTCTTTGGATCCAGAGACTGTAGGGGAAACCGGAGGAGAGATGCTAGCCTGTTCATAGGCCACTTCTTCTGGAGCAGAGGGTTCCAAGTCCACAGCTGTTTCTGCACCTAAGTCCTCTACAACAGGAAGATTGAACCTTTTTAAGGCCTTCCGGAGGATCTCTTCTGTCTCTTTGGCCACCTTGTCAGTCTCACCAAGCATGAGTTGATTCATCCTGGCTTTACTTCTGAACTCATCTTTGCAGTCTTTGAATATTATGTTCATTGTCTTGGGATCAATTTGAGGATATAGCTGAATAGCTATCTGCTCCCGGATCTCAAGATCTTTTGCATGAGCATTATTCTTTCTTATTTCTAATTCCTTTTCTAGGCTTTTAGGAATTAGAGATATGATCTCAATGAAAGCCTTATTGTATATGTTCATATACTTGATTGTGGCTTCCTACAGAATCTTTTGGTCAGCCTCATTGTAGTCATCATAAAATTCAGTCATTGGTTGAAGGTTTCCATCCACCGTAACCAACTTGATTACACTCTCTAGAGACAGAGTGGGCTTTTCAACAAATACCTCTGCCATTTCATCCTTGTCTTGGCCTGTGGAGGGTTTACCAAATCCTTTCTTCTTCTGCTTCTTTATTTCTTTTACTCCCTCATCTGACTCAGTTTCCTCTTCATCCTTTTGGCTTTCATAAGCCCTTGTGGCTTTTGTATTAGATCTTTTACTGAATTCCTGGACTTCCGGTTTTGAACTTTTGGTTGTGGGAGGTGCAGATCTTTTTGATGATCTGGTCCAGGTGGAAGTTTCAACCGGAACACTTTCTTTACTTTTCTTTTCTTCCTCAGCCTTTCTCCTCTTTTCCCGGTTGGCATCAAGTGCCTCTTTTGAGATGCCTAGGCCTTGAGCAATATGCTCTACTTCTTTTCTCACCTTCCTCTTTATCTCAGGTTCCCTGAGTTCTACATGGATCTTTACACTCAGCTCCTCAAAGGTTCCAAACCTTTCCGCCTTTGGATCTTTGGGCTGACTTAGCATGTGTTGAACATGCAGCTCCACTATCTATTCATCCACTTCATACCCCATGGGCATGATCCAGACAGTCCTTGGCTCCACTATCTCCATTAGGCACTGATCAGTGTCCACCATAAAGCACACTGAGTCTTTGTATTTTTCAACAAGAGACTGGGGAATTCTTTCTCTTGCTTGCATCATGCTTTGGAAGTTTTTGAAGTATCCCCATAGGGTTGTATTTCTTGCTTTGGCATCCCCAAGCCCATGTAGATAGTCTCTTATTTGTACTGCAATAGGTTTGTCATTCTGCCATGCCCATCCACTTGATCCGGGCAGCTCATTCATGAAGTAGAAGAATAGACATAATATAAGAGTACCATACTTAAAGGAATTCTTCTTGTCCTTCTTGATTTTCTGTATATTTTCTATTAATTGGCTTAAGAGCAGTTCGCAGAGATCATACTCTGCATTCTTCCTCAGCATTTCATAGGCAGTATACACTGCAGTTCTGGATACAGAATTCTCCCTGCTGGAGTGATAGATATTGTATCCTATTATCATGGACGCATACTTGATATCCGGATCAGAAATATCTTCAATGGTCATTGCCCTCTTATCAAATTTTGATCCGGTGGCCTCAGTTACAATGTTATTTTTGACAGATTTGAGGATAGGTATCCCTCCGAAAGAGTATAGACCAGTTACTGCTCTAATTGCCTCTTTTGTGATCTTGCAGGGTCTATCCAGCCATAGGAAGTTGTCATGCATCCTGCTCAGTACATACCGGACCCATTCATCTTCTTCAAAGCAGGGGAAATGAATGAATTGATCAAATTGTTTCTTCTGGATACCCTTATACTCTGGTTTAAGCTCAAAAGCATTGTCTATCAGTTGTTTGTGATAGAGATCTCTCAATTTGAATTCCCCAAATTCCTCAATGCTTGCATGTATGTAAACCCTAATGTCTTATGTGTGTAAAACTCCGTGAGGAACACTGGAAAATGCTCCTAAGGGATCTACCTCCAATGACTTGTATGGATGTTTCTTAAATTCAGGTCGGGGCCTATCTGAGATTTTTACTATATTTGGAGTAGCCATTTCTTCAAAAGATTTGTAGCAAGATATCGAAAGTGGAAAATACCTTTTGCGTCTTCGGTTGCACGGAGTAGCTGGATTGATTTCTGTATGTAATGACTTCGGCAGGAGATCTTCGGTGATCTTGATGAATTTTGTTTCAGAGCTCCGCTTTTCGCTTCTTCTTGGATGTGGAATGATCAAATGATTGTTGAGAAATCCCTTATATCATTTTGCAAACCCTAATATCTGTTTGCAATAAATGCTTCACCTATATTATTCTGGTTTGCCTTGTCCGGATAGCTTGGAGTATCCCGGATCTGTCCTGATCTATGAACATCATGTAGATCTTTCAATCATGAATAAATTGAGATGACACATTACAAGAACATCCCAAACATTCTGTCAAGTCCGCAGAGTAAAATAATGTACTTCCGGATCTCTCCGGGCCCTTTTGTAGTCCTCTGTCATTCCGGAGCATCTCCCGGAACAGGTCTTTACTTGATCGATCACAACTTCTTTATATCTTCATGCGGACCTCTGAAATCTTGTCTGGATCATCTCAGGACTGGTATCTTCAAACCCTTTACTCCACATCTTGTGTCACATCCAACACCACTTGATTGGCTGGGGGAACAGGTTTTTCTTTGAGTCTCCCCCTAAGCCAGAGCTCACTTTTTAATTTCCGGAAGAAATATCAGCACCAGAGTCTGGTGCGGATCCAACCTCTACATTCTCTGAACTTTTCTTCACCCAAATCTTGTTCATCTGATTCCTAACTTCATTCGCATTCATCTTTTGTTTACCCTTGTCCTGATTCTGATTATACACCGGACCTCTTTTGTCCTGATTCTTGCTTTTGCAGACTTTAGCATTATGACCGGACCTATTACAGATTTGGCAAATAACTTTTCTTTGCATATTTGACTGATAACTTCTTGATCTGCATTGATTAGCCATATGACCTACTCTATTGCATGTAAAACATCTACCATTGAATGATTTGTTTACTTGTATATTTCTGCATTCATGAGACTTGTGTCCATACCTTTTGCAGTTAAAGCACTGTCCGGAGAAGGATGGATTAGTTTGATTCATCCTTTTTCTGCACTGATTAGCTTTGTGACCAAAGTGATTACAGCTGTGGCAGTATCCATTGAAAGATGGATATCTTTGAGCATTGGGCTGTCTTACCGAAGGTCTTCTAGGTCTATTCCTTGGATTTTCTGATCCAAAATTCTTTTGACCGGATCCAGAGCTTTCTCCTTTCTCATATCCCAAACCATACTTGTCATCTGTCCTCTTTTGACTACCAAGAAGAACTTCAAGTTGAGCAGAACATATCTTGAATTTCTCTTTATATTCATTTGCTGTTTGAAGGTCTCTTTTGAGAGAGACAATTTGATCCTCAACTTTTTCTTCATTATCTTTGGCATCTTCAAGATCAGATTCAAGATGTCTGATAATTCTGTCCATCTGAAGGCATTCTTCTGATTTCTCCTTAAGAGATTGTCTTAGATTGTCTTCAGTTTTTCTTTTCTCTTCAATCTCTTGAGTAAACTTTATAGTTCCTGATTCCATTTCATGTCTTAACATAATGGATTCTTTTGATAACTTTTCACATAACTTGGTTTTCTCAGTCAATTCTTCATTTGTATTGCTTTCTTCACTTTGTCTTGCCAATTGTTGGAGCAGCTCCTTTCTCTTTTTCATAGAGAGACTTAATTTGTCCTTTAATTCTCTCATGAATTCATCAGCCTGTTTAAGTCTTTCCTTTAATTCATTGACTTCAGAATTTGACTGTTCAAGATCCTCAAGGGTAGTCTTGAGTTGCTCCCTTAAACCATATGCATCCATTTGAACTCCCAGATCTTCCTCAAGCTGTTAGGCTCTATTAGGAGGAACTTAGCTCTGATACCAATTGTTGATAACTGAGAGGGGGTGTGAATCAGTTATCCTAATTATTTCTTCTTTTGAACTTTCTTATTAATCAATGCAGCATTGAATCAAACAAACAAACATTACCATGAAATGAAAAACACATGACACAGTATTTTTGACGTGGAAACCCTGTTAAGGGAGAAAACCACGAGGTGATTAACCCAAAGATTATTCTCTGTTAGAAGAATAAAGAATTACAAAATGGCACTTGCCAATTAGGGCTCACTGCCCGAGCACACTGCTCACAAAGAGGCCCACTGCCTACAAGGAGACACACTATCTACAAAGTGATAAGAATCACAGTCTTAAACTGATTGGAAGCATCTATATATGCTGGAGTTTAGTTCCGGTTAGGCTCAGTACACTGATCTGCTACACTTCATCTTTCCTCTGTTCTTTATTCTGCTATCCTTTCACATACCAGATCTTTCTTACTACTTCTGCTCTGTTCTGCACTTATTCGCATACACCATCACACAATTACACCCTTCACAACTAAATCCATCCTCTATATATATCCGCACAAGTAATTTCATCACCTTTCTAGTCGGCATCCGGAACAGTCTAGTTTCTTACAAACTCTGTTCTGTCGGCTGAATCCTTGCTCACCAAGCAATGCGGATCAAGCATATACTTGTAGATATCATTAATCATGTCGGCCAAACATGATTCATGCCTTCACAACCTTTACCATCAACAGTAACACATCCGGAAAATAGTCTGATACTCTGTCAGTCAGTTCTTCCTCTGTTCTCACTGTCTCTCAAGAATTTGGTACTCAACTATTCATATCTTTTTCTTTGTTCATCACCGGAGGCTAAATCCTTGGAATATACTACTCAAGGTAGTCCTCTTGACTTCCCCAAATCTGCACTACACCAAGACACTTCCTCTGAGAGATCCAGACCAATCTGTCGGACCTTGCCACATGCTCTGTTCTTGTTCACCGGACCACAACAATCTTCATTCTGACTTCCAGTAGAGACACACCATGACTTGCGGATATGTGGGATGACTTTTGTTGCCATCAATGACAATATCCATGAATCCATATAGTGTCTCTTGCCAACAAATTTAACGCTGTATGTCTTGAAGTTTCCCACAATGGTACTTATCTTATGCGATTATTTCCAAGAAGCTTAGGAGGACAAGCCATGGAGTGGTTTTCTAGACTACCGCCAGGCATTAGAACCTTTAATAAACTTGTGGACAAATTTGTCACACACTTCTCCTATAATATTAAGCATGACACCTCAATCTTAGACCTTTGTAACACCAAGCAAAAAGGTGGAGAGTCTTTTGCCGCCTTCCTACAAAGATGGAGACAGTTGGCAAGTAAGTGCCCACATCAAATGCTTGAAAAACAAATGTTGGAAATGTTTGTCCATAACTTACAAACTGACCTAAGCTATCAGATACAAATCCAATGTCCTACTTCCTTTAGTAACGTCATTGAGATGGGTCTAATCATCGAAAAGGCTTTAATCACAAAGGGTCAAATAAAGCTTTATAGGGACACTCCTAGTACCAATACCAATGTAGATAAACCAAGATTCTAGACAAAGAACAAAAGCATTGTAAATGATGGGGTGGTTGATGCCAAGAATGTGGCACCAAAACAACCAATCTTCAGCTTATCAAATCCTCAAAACAACCCCCCACTAAACAAATCAAGAAACACAGAATTACGGTTTACAAATTTTCAACCTAGGAGAAAATTTACACCTTTGGGAGAATCATTGGAAACTGCCCTATGGAAGTTAATCACAAGTAGGATCATAACACTTCCAATAGCGTGGGAATATGAACCAAAAGTCAAACCTCCTTGGTGGAACGACAATGATTTGGGGGGCACAAAACTAATGACTGCATTGCGCTCAAGCATACTATCCAAGATTTGATTGAGAAAAACAAAGTGTCACTTGATGGACATACCTCTAATAATGATCACTAGGCATTCAAGGATCCTCTTCCCAACTATGAGTAGGGAGGGTCTTCCAACCAAAACAACAGTGGAACTAACAATGCCAGTTACACAAACGTGTCCTTTGACTATGTTGTTAACCACATCTCGAAAAGTGATTCACGCATCAATGTGATCACTATAAACAAATATTTGGATTTTGATGTTACCACCCGCAGTAATAGAGTCACTCTTAGAGGAGCCCCCGCCTCTCTAGCTAATCAGTACAGTATCCACCTCTCTATTCTAGAACTTCTACGTCTATCCCCATCCCATAGGGCCATACTTGACAAAGCTCTTTTCGAATCCTCCATTCCAATGAACCTCACCGAAGAATAGTTTCGAACCATGGTAGGTCACATTACCTTACCTCACTCCCTATCATTCACTGAAAAGGATGATATGTCAATTACCCAACCTCATAATGCCTCTCTTCATATCGAATCCTTCATCCACAAACATAAGATAAAAAGGGTTCTAATCAATGGAGGAGCTGGTTTGAATATTTGTACCTTGAAGCTAATCCTTGCATTTAGGTTTGCAGAGAAAGCTATAGATCCAAAAAAGAAAATCACTATCAAAGCCTATGATGAGGAGGAGAGAACTTCCAAGGGAACTATTACTTTACCAATCAGAGTGGGACCTATAGTAAAAGATGTGGCTTGCCAAGTCCTCGATATGGAGCTAGCATATAACATTCTTCTTGGGAGACCTTGGATACATGCTCTGAAAGCAATGTCATCAACATACCACCAGTGTATCAAATTCCCCTATGAAGGTAAAGAGATCACCATCCAAGGTGACCCCAATCCATTTCAATATTGCAACTCCATTCAATCTAAACCTGAAGTTGTGATTCCTCATAACCGTTCTTCTACGTCATCTTCCTCTCGTGTTGACCTAGCTTCACTTGCTTCCACTTCAAAAGCTTCTCAACCTAACTTTAGACTCAAAGATAAGGGCTTGGGTGAGTACACAATCTCCCAATCCCTCTATTTGGCACAACTCCCCCTATCTCCCAAATCATATCGAAGACCTACCCTGAACAAATCCAAAGCAGTCAAAACTACCAAAGGTCCGTTTATCAAATGGGGAAGCCTCGAAGATGAGAGTGATGAAAAGAATATCCTCCAATGGTTATATAAAGATGAAGGCAGTTCATCAACACAACAAGACCATCACACCACTATACAAACTGAACAATATGGTCAAGGATTCCAACTGCTACAAAGAATGGGTTATGAAGGACATGGCCCCCTTGGTTCAAGAAAAGATGGTATCATTAAACCCATCCAACTTCATACCTTAATAGCTTGAGACACTACAGGGCTAGGTTACACTGGCACATCAAGAACCAATAGAGAAATTAAGAATAAAGGCAAACAACCAGAAACATCTGCTAGTAATCTGGTTGATCAAATTTAGCAACTGCAAATAGGGAGTGAGACTGATTCCAATGAATATGAGTGGGATAGTCTCTCAGAGCTATCTTGTGATGAAAAAGGTATTGATGTTGTCCATGAGTATGACCCAACCCATTCAAATGAGAGACAAGGTCCAAGGGCTAGACCACTAGAGTCCGACCCACGTAATAATGATAGTGAAAGTCGTGAGGAAAGAATGATACCCCCATTGACAGATCCACTAATAGAGAGTACCATCGCAGACTTTGTCTATGCTTACAATGACCTCCACAACACCTCTATCTTAACCATCAATACCATTGAACCAGACCAACCCAATGACCCCTTACCATTGTTGTACCCTGAACTCATAGATTGGGACTTACAAGACACTACCCCTGAGCTCAATACCTTTCAGAATGATGAAGCCATCATAGACTATCTTGAGCTTAGAGATCTTATACCCATAGGGGACCATAGAGCTAGCTATGTCATAGAACTCAATGAAAAGGCCTATTTTAGAGAGAGTGCCAAGCCTTTTAGTCTCAAAAATGTCAAAATGAAAGAAAGATCTAATGGTGAAAACTACTCTGTGGTAGTGTTAGATCATGAAAAAAGTAAAAATATAGATGTATCCAATGGTGAAAACCTCTATGAGGTGCTGAAGGATGGAAGGCTTGACCCTCTACCCAATCTTACACATCAAGAGAGATCTTCAATCTTGATAGAACCAGCAGAGTAGATCAATGTCAACACAGGTGATAATCCCAGGATGATCCACATGGCACAGTCTTTAACAGCACAAGAAAAGCCAGCATTCACCAACTTCTTCAAGAGAAAACAAATAAACTTTGCTTGGACATATGTAGACATGCCAGGGTTAGATCTGAATCTCATAATGTATCACTTATCCTTAGCTCTAGGAGCTAAGCTAGTAAAGCAAAAACTCAGGAAGATGCACCCACATGTGGCCCTCATGGTGAAAGAAGATCTAAAGAAACTATTGGATGTCGGATTCATCAGACCAATAGACTATCCTGAGTGGATTTCAAACATAATACCAGTCACCAAACCAGATGGTAGAGTCCAAATATGTAATGACTTCAGGGACCTGAACAAAGCTTGTCTGAAAAATGATTTCCCCTGCCAAACATTGACATTATTGTAGATCTCACGGTGGGACACACCATGCTATCACTAATGGATGGTTTCTCTGGATACAACCAGATAAAAATTGCACCTGAAGACCAACACAAGACTGTGTTCACATGTCCATGGGGAACTTATTGTTGGTGTGTCATGCCATTTGGTTTGAAAAATACTAGCACAACATATCAGAGAGCTATGACCACAATCTTCCATGACATGATACACACTATAATGGAAGATTATGTTGATGACATCTTGGAAAAATCACTAACAAGAGAAGGACACCTGGTAGTACTGGACAAAATCTTCACAAGACTGGAAAGGCTTAATGTATGCCTCAATCCAAAGAAGTGCATGTTTGGAGTGACATTAGGCAAGCTACTTGGGTACATGTTGTCTGCCAATGGAATCGAAGTTGACCCAACTAAAGTAAAGGCCATAATGGAAATGCTGCCTCCCAAGAATCTCACTCAACTAAGGTCCTTACAGGGAAAACTATAATCTATCAAAAGGTTCATTTTTTAATTGGCAGACAAGTATGACCCATTTTCCCACCTCCTACATAAGAATGTCCCTTTCAAATGGAATGATTCATGTAAGCAAGCATTTCAGCAGTTAAAGGAATATCTAATGAAGCCTCCTATATTGATGCCACTGATTCAGGGTAGACCTCTATTGTTGTATATATCGGCCACACTAACATCTCTAGGAGCTCTCCTTGCACAGTAAAATTATGAAGGGAAAGAACAAGCAATCTACTATATCAGTCGAACACTTGTTGGATATGAACTGCAATACACACCCATTGAAAGAGCATGGCTCACTGTGGTCTTCGCCTCACAAAAATGGAGACATTACATGTTGTCACATTATATCAAACTAGTAGTAAAAATTGATCCACTCAAGTATTTACTCAACAAAGCAGCCCTAACAGGTAGATTGTCCAAATGGGTCATGCTTCTTAGTGAGTTCGACATCAAATATGTAGACAAAAAAGCAATAAAAGGCCAAGTACTGGCAGATCAACTGGCAGATGTACCTCTAATAGATGATAGCCCTTTGAGTTTCAAATTTCTAGATGAATCTATCTTTCACATCACCACAACAACCTGGAAAATGTACTTTGATGGATCATACACTCAGCATGGATTAGGAGTAGGTATTTTGTTGATCACCCCTAGTGGTGACACCATTCCTAAATCATACAGATTACTGTTTCCCTGTAGTAACAACATGGCAGAGTATACGGCCCTTGTCATTGGAATCAAGCTAGCAGTGGAATGGAATATCAAAGAACTTCAAGTGTATGGTGACTCACAGTTGGTCATAAATCAAGTAAATGATGACTACCAAACAAAAGATGAGAAATTAATCCCTTACAAATGAATGGTAGATGACTTCAAAGAATACTTTGTCTAGATCTCTTTTGAGAAGATACTAAGGATTGAGAACAAAGCTATAGATGCCATGGCCATGATTGCATCTCTCCTCGATATTCCAAATAATCAATCACGTTACAAGTTCTTGTAGAGACGGTGTCCTGTCTTGCATATGACACCCCTAAATCCCATATCATTTGCCACATTGTCGGAATTGATTATCCCCTCTATAGAAAAATATTTTCCTATCTTAAAGAGAAAACCCTCCCACCGAATCTCTCCAACAACCAAAAATGAACCTTCATCCATCAGGCATCTTAGTATGCCATTGTCGCCAATACCCTATATCGCAGAGGTCTCGATGGTACTCTCCTTAGGTGTCTCGATAGTGAGGAATATCAAACTGCCCTGAACAAAGTGCACAATGGTATATGTGGGACCAACTCTAGTGCCCCTACCCTAGCCAAGAAACTCATATGCATGGGATACTACTAGCCAACCATGGAACAAGATTCCTACCATCTTGTAAAGAAGTGCAAAATGTGCCAAATCCACAGGAACTTGATACATGCACCAGCACAGGAGCTGCAGCCATTAACAACTCCTTGGCCCTTCTGTTAGTGGGGACTTGACTTAGTGGGCAAGATACACCCTCCTTCATTCTGTGGCCATAAATTCATAATCACCGCCACTGAGTACTTTACAAAGTGGATTGAAGCCATACCCTTAGCCAACATCACAGGCAAGCTGATTGCCTCCTTTATCTTGAACTATCTCATTTGTCGCTATGGTATCCCTTCATCCATTACAACGGATAATGGACAAACTTTCAAAAATCAAGATGTCAGGGAACTATGTGACAAATTCCATATCCAGCACCGCTTTGCTACCCCCTATTACCCCCAAGGCAATGGCCAGGAGGAGGCATAAAAAAAAACTCTTGAAAATTTTGAAAAAGACTATTAATGATGCCAGTCATGATTGGCATATCCAGTTAAATCCAGCATTGTGGGCCTATCATACAAGCATCCACACACCCACAGGTGCAACACCATACTCCCTAGTCTACGAATCTGAAGCCATCTTGCCCATTGAAGTCGAGATCCCATCCTTGCGAGTTTTATTAAAAGGCCTCATATCTAATGAAGAGTATAGAGTGTCCAGACTTCAAGAATTAGATTTGTTCGAAGAGAGAAGGTAATAGGCCTTTAACCAACTAAAAGCTTATTAGTAACGAATGTCAAAAGTTACAATTATAGGGTAAAGCTCTGAGTATTCCAAGTTGGTGATCTAGTCCTTAGAGAAAATCCCAGAAATCAACAAGATCAAGAGAATAAAGGCAAGTTTGAACCCAAATGGCTGGGTCCCTATGTCATCATTGCAGTCTATGGGTCAGGAGCATATCAATTGGTTACATTTGAAGGTGAACTATTTGATGATCCTATCAACAACATGCATCTTCACAAGTTCTACACCTAAAACCCCAATGCAAGGGAGTCCTTAAAAATTCAAAAAATTTGAAAAAGTGATAAAAAACAAACAAAAAAATCAAAAAAATGGAAGAATAACAAAAAAATTGGTCCTCTGGTGAAAACCTGGCAAACAAGCATCATGTGTACTTTTATCTTTCATGCAAATAAAAGAAAGTGGTGAAAACCTGGTAACCATGCGCTATCTGCGACAAACCGCTTCCTCCATCTATTGTGACCTCGTTTCTCTTGTGTCCATCATATCATTCATCTTGAACTAGTACTTTGAACCATTGTCAAACTACGTCGCCTTTGAGTTATCACATAGGCAAGGCCATTCTCAATGCATCCCTGGGGCTTCGTTCCCCTTCTTTCCTGTCCATTTTGTCAAATGTCGTATGTCCTGCTATCCATGACCATTTTTGCATCTTTCCCATTGCCTAGGTCCTAGGTCTGTCGGGTTCACCCCGAACTACGTTGCCTCTGCATCATCACGTAGGCAAGGCCATTTAGTAATGAACCCTCGAGGCACTAGGTCAGTCCCTTAGGGTCCGTCTCTCCATATATGTTTGTCATATCGCCCATAATAAGTTGATCCTTTGTCTAAAACTGGGGGCAACTCCTTGACCTAGTTGCGGATTTGGATTCTTGAATGCCACTTGTTCTAAGAGGATACTAATAAGGATTGTGATACCTTTCACTAGACAAGCATGTACAGCAAAGCAAGCTTCCCAAAACAAAAATCTTGGCACAAAACATCAACCTGTCCAAAGCAAAGTAAAACGTATACCGAAACACTCAAACTAATTCTATATCAATTATGGCAAAAAGACACATCTAATGCAAGAATGATTTGTGAATAGGTTAACTTACAAGGTCTTGGATTTTTGTCATTATGTCTTCCTATGCTACTCAAGGATGCCAAAAGCTAGAGATGCTATGATGGGGGCATAATCTTTTTCTTTGTCTGATGTTTGTGGATCAAACTTTAGTAATGTGATGACTTTTGTCTAACAACATGATCAGCAAAAGATCATCAAGGGATTCGGAGGTCTGAACATGAAAAGGGGCAATCCTTGTCTGTTGAAATGCAAGAAGTACTTAGGTCATCTAGATTCAAGTTTGACTAGATGCTTGTATCAACTTGCTATATCAAAATCCATGTAAGGAATACTCAGGTCATCTCGATTTAATTATACCTAGATGCTTGTATTTTCTTACAACATTTCAAAAAGAGAAAAGAAATAAAAAGTGCCCAATGATGAAAGCAAAATACTTGCACTCTAATGATCACAAAGTATCCACATCCATCCCATATCCCAAAATCCATATCAACCATACAATAAGAAAATCCTGCAGAGTATCAAATGAAAGCCTGTATTTCTTTCATCCCTTTTTCTTCCACCTATCTATATCATCTTTGTGTCGATTTAGTACATTTGGACATATCAAAAACATAGCATAGGTAACATATCATATCACATGAGATAGTCATTCACATGATTAAATCATTTTAAGTGCATTAGGTCATGCACATACATTTGCATCCGCATATCATATCAAAAAATCAAAAAACATGGACAAATACATATAGAGCTGCATAATCATATCAATAACATTTCACATTTACATTTGCATATCAAATCATCCTAAATCCATCTAGTATGCATCACGTATACAAAGCATCATAAGATAGATTGCATCCATAACATAAAAACATAGAACACGTGCATGTAGAAAATCAATAACTGCATCATCATATAAACATAAAACATGTCCAAATGTACAATATATCAAAATATCTATCCATCTCTCAGAGTCATGAAATGTATACAAAGTACAAAAAGATAATGACACATGTTTTGAGGAAAAATAATACATAGAAGGCTATCTCAGCCATCAAAAATGTGTACATCGAGCCAAAAAAATTGGTACAACTGTCAAAAAATGGCTAACCCTGCTGCTGTGGAGCACTGCCCTCTTCTCTATCACCCCCTGATTGTTGGGGGCATCTCATTGATGCTATAGATTAGGATCCACCTGCCCTCTATGATGCCACAAACTGACTCCTGTAACTAAGTGCACACTGGTCTGCCGACACAACCCTGTGATATAATCCTCTGTAGTACTAAGTCTGAGCCTGTGATCTGGCAAGCTCACCCTATACCTGGGCCAGCTATGTCTATGCCTGCTATGCCTATGCAACCAAAAAGCTCAAAGTACTATATGTACCCAGGGCTGCCAGTGCTACATCTCTCTCTGCTCTGATCACCTGCACACTTGCCAAGGCTGAGTCATGCTCTCTGGAGATCTCTGATATCTGTCCTACATCTACCTCTCTCCGAGACTCCGCTGCTCTCAGGTGGGCCCTCAACTGCCTAATCTGACCCTGTAATGCAACAATGGCCTACTACTGCAAGTTAGGCTACGAAGCCTGCCCTAACTGTCCCTATCCCTGCACCTGCTATTGTGCCACCTGCTGTGGTGGTGGCATATGTCTCTGCGGTGCCACCTATTGTACTGGTACCTGCACCTACCCTACAGCCTGCAACTATGCAACCTCCTATTGATCTGAAGGTCCCTCCCTAGACCTCCTCCTCTGTCTTAGTCTACCTCCTCCTCCTCCATCTCCTCCTCCTCCTCCTCCATCTCCACCTCCTCTCCCCCTCCTCTATCTCCTCCTCCTCCTGCCAGCTCCACCCTCATCATCTGAATCCTCCTCTTCTATACGAGGAGCCAACTCTCCAAGTCCTAAATATCTGGGAATGGATGAGCAGCGAACAACTCCTCATAGTCTGGCGTCATGCCCACATCTACTATCTCCCTCCTCATAAGCCAAGCTGCATAGGGGATCTAATGAAAGTCTGCCAAGGCCTCCTCATATGATGCCACAGGACCCCACCTAAATCTCTCTGCATGGGTCCTCGCAAATCATACCTGCCCTACACTCTACCAAACTACCTTTATACTCTGCTGATAATCTGATGCTCCAGTATATACCGCATCCTACCAATAAGCCACCGAGTCTAGAAACAATATGGCAACTCGTCAGCCTCATCCTCCTATACCTCACAGTCTAGGTATGGGTGCCAAATAACTAGATCTACATTATCTAGCACATGTCTCCAATACTTGAGCTTCCCTAGCTTATGCTGGGAAATCATGCTTGCATATCCATAGTTGTAGGGCTCACCTCTCTGCCTATGAAAAAGACATATCAACCATGTGATAGCTATGTGCTCCTACAACCAAAACTACAAAAGAAACACACCTGCTAACAAGCTGGCCCCTCTATGGTACACAACCTGGTGCATATCCCTATACAAGTGTGCTAGCACGCACACACCCCATGCATATGGAGTCCCATCAGTAATCATACTCTCTAGCACCCTCCCCCAGCTAATCAGGAACCCATGTGACCTCCTATCGGGGCATACTATGTCACCGATCAATCCCGCTACTATCCCTGGGAAGTAGTCATAGTAGTCATGAATGTCCTACCATGAAATCACCTGCTCAACCAACTCTAGGTCATCAAAAATGCATCTGCACTCGGCCAATCCAACATCATGCTGTGGATCATACTCCACCAACTCTCCCTAAATAGGGAGGTGTAGAATCCTATACACATCCTCGAGAGTGATCATCATCTCCCTAGTTGGGAGATGGAATGTCCCATCCTCATGGTGGAATTGCTCCACCGCTGCAGTCAACAACCCATAGTTCGCGTGAACCTCGGGCATGAAAGAAATGTAATGTAGACCCATAGCACCAAGAGCCTCACAGTCCATCTCTATCAACATATACTGCTGCAACAATGGTAAAGGGAACTGCTCTCGTGACATCAGGGTATCACGGATATCCTCTTGCAACCAAGCAAAGCATAACATCAAAGAAATCCATATCTAAGCAGACCTACTCAAGGCAATCAAACTATCCTATCATTGACTTAACCTATCAAATTAATCAAAATAGCATATCATCTCTTGACTAGATTCTCAGCAATCTCAGAGATCACTTATCAATTGATGCATTGATCAAGGTGCCAATTGGGTTAATTTCATTAAGTCAACTGACTATCTTGGTGCAAATATGCTGAACTAGGTGGCAAATGCGCTGATTCATATCACATGTGCTGCTTCACTATGAATGCGCCAATCCTTGATGTATATATGTCATTCTAACACATGCGCCACTTTTTTGTGTCACATGCGCAGTTCCATAGTAGATGCGCCAATTCCTGGCCTATATGTGCACATCTATCATATGCGCCATAAGATCACTCAGATGCATGATTTTGTGGCATATGCGCCATTTCAGGACATATATACGCCAAACCGTAGTTCGGCACATCTATTCTAGCTATTTTTCCTAAGCATTTATGGGCCTAATAAATGACTTTTAGCGAGATTTGATGAACTACATACTGGTGGTCCTACCTTGGGTGGCTGATCGAACTGTCAAACTCACTCAAAACAGTGCTCCTCACACGAAATATCCATATCTCTGTCGACTGCTCTAGCTCCTCTACTCTCCTAAGCTCTCAAAGACCAATCAACTAAGGACAAGTGTGAAAATGAATAAGACTTGTGGACCTAGCTCCTATATATAGAAAGAGAACCCTAGCTGACTGTGTGACCACTGTGACTACTTCCCATATATGTTCCTCCAAACCATGTCCTATTTTTCTCCGTCCTAGCCTGCTTTCTACCTGCTTCTTCATGAGATTGTCCATCTCACGCTTTCTGTCATCTTCTCATCCAATCTCCTGAGGGGGCATCCTGTCGTTAAACTTGTACCAGGGGAAAACTGGGGCATGTATGATTGTCAAAAATTCTTATTCTTTGAAACGACGTGATAAAACATATTGCATCAAAGAGGGGCAAAATGTATACACCTAAAAATTACATGACTCTACCTAAATAAATATTTTAAATATTTATTTCATCTTAATATTCCTCTATCAATAAATAAATAAATCAATTTATTTATTTGATTCATTTTCTCCCATTAATTGAATAAATTACATTTATTTAATTAATTCCATCAATATCAACTTTTATTCTTCTAAATAATTAAATAATTTTAATTATTTAATTAAATCATTCATTCTTCCAAATTTAAATAAAATGCAAATTTATTTAAATTAAATCTCAATCTTCAAAAATAAAATATAATTAAATATTTTATTTATTCTTCCAGATTATGTGCAAGTAATTAAATAAATTTATTTATTTAATTACGCTTTCTTATCTTCTAAAAAATCTTCAAAATCTTCTAAAAATAAATTCTTCTTGTCATGCAAAAGCAAAAGCTAAGTTAACTGATTTAAAGCAACTTTGTTTTATCAACAAAAATCTTAAATTAGAAAAATATTTTCTAATTTAAGAAATAAAAACTCATCCTCATCAAGAAAGCAGTTAACTCAACAAAGCATCTTTTTGAATGACACATGTCCTTCTTCTATTCGTGCACGTTCCCTCAAGCATCCTCTACCATTGATCTTCTCTCACACAATTCTATGAATACCCTTCTATTTTTCCATTCTCAAAATAACATACTTTCAAGTAAACTTATGCTACAGAATCCATAGCACGCCATTGGCACCCCCATTCTCACTTCATTCATTATCCATTTCACATTTATGTTGAAACTCACCTTCCACACAATAAGTATCCAAGCCATTTCTCTTTTGCCATCTTGAGGAATTACAGTAAGGAAGCTAGTTTCCTGAGGGTTGCATTCATCACTGAAGATCAAACGGGAATAGGCGAACAATGGAAATCGCAAGGTAACGAAGGTTGTAAGTATCACTTTCATTATAAAAGCTTTTGTTATTTGCACATTCCATTGATGTTTTTGGGTTTTTGTAATTCATTTATTTATCCCATTTTACCCATTACAATGCCTACTTGAACACCTAATTTAGCACCTAATTTAGCACCTACTTTATGCCTGATTTAACACCTGTTTTAGCACCTAATTTAGCGCCTAACTTAGTGCATAGTTTAACACTTAATGTAGCACCTAATTTAGTACCTAATTTATGGTTACTTGGGTTTAGGAGTATTATTTAAGGTTTACGGTTTATGGTTTTGGGGTTAGGGGTTGAGGTTTAGAGGTTTAGAGGTTTAGAGTTTAGATAGAGATAGAGGACCAATAGGGAGATATAGAGGAGATCGATGGGAGAGATAGGGAGATAGAGAGTGAGGGATATGGCCAGAGAGATAGGGAGAGAGATTGAGAGGTATAGGGACAAAGGCGATAGGGAGAGAGGGGAGATATAGGGATATAGAGGTTTATGGTTACTTGGGTTTAGGGTTTCTCAGGTTTAGGGGTAAGGATTTAGGGGCATTATAATTTAGGGTTTAGGGTTTATTGTTTAAGGTTTAAGGGTTCAGGTTTAGAGGTTTAGGGTTTAGGGTTTATAGAGAGAGAGGAATGATAGGGAGATATAGAGGAGACTATGGAGAGAGATAGGGAGATAGAGAATGAGGCACATGGCTAGGGATATAGGGAGAGAGATTATTGAGAGGTAGAGGGATGATATAGATAGGGAGATAGGGGAGAGATAGGGAGATAGAGGTTTAGAGTTTCTTGGATTTAGGGTTTAGGGGTTCAAGGTTTAGGGTTGCTTGGGTTTGGAGATAGCTAGAGAGAGAGAGAGAGAGAGGTTTACGGGTTAGGGGTTAAGGTTTAGGAGCATTATTTAAGGTTTATGGTTAATTAGTGTTTAGAGGTTTAGGGTTTAGTTTTTAGAGAAAGGACCAATAGGGAGATATAGAGAGTGAGCTACATGGAGAGAGACATAGCTAGAAGAGATAAGGATATGGAGAGTGAGGGACATGGCTAGATACATAGGGAGAGAGATTGAGAGGTAGAGGAATGATAGAGATAGGGAGATAGGGAGATATAGGTTTGGGGTTGCTTGGGTTTAGTGTTTAGGATTTAGGGGATTGCTGGGGTTTAGGGTTTCTCAAGTTTAGGGTTTAAGGGTTAGGGCTCAGGGCTTAGGGGCATTATTTAGGGTTTATATATGTTTTAGGGGTTAGGAGTTAGGGTTTAGGGGCATTATTTAAGGTTTAGAGGTTTAGGGTTGCTCGGGTTTAGGGTTTAGGGGCATTATTCAGGGTTTATAGTTGCATGTCAAAAGAAGTCTCTCTATCTCTCTCTCTAAATCCCTCAACCTTAAATAATGCCCCTAATCCTTAACCCCTAACCCCTAACCCCTAAACCCTAAACAGCCTGAGCAACCCTAAACCTCTATCTCCCTATCTCTCCCTTATCTTCCTCAACTCTCTATGATTCCTCTATCTCTCAATCTCTCCCCCTATCTCTCTAGACATCTCACTTAGTCTCTATCTCCCTATCTCTCCCTCTGCCTCCTCTATCTCTCCCAATCTATCTCCTCTCTAGTCTCTCTACCTATCTATCTCTCCCTATCTCTTGCCTCTCTTTCCCCTATCATTCCTCTATCTCCCTATCTCTCTAGACATCTCTCTAGTCACGCTCTATCTTCCTATCTCTCCCCTCTGTCTCCTCTTGTTGATAACTGAGAGGGGGGGGTGAATCAGTTATCCTAATTATTTCCCTTAATGAACTTTCCTTTTAATTGATGCAGCATAGAATCAAACACAAAAACATTAATCATGAAATAAGAAACACATGACACAGTATTTTTGACATGGAAACCCTGTTAAGGGAGAAAACCACGGGGTGATTAACCCAAAATTATTCTCTGTTAGAAGAATAGGAAATTACAAAAATGGCACTTGCCAATTAGGGCTCACTGCCCGAGCACACTGCTCACAAGAGGCCCACTGCCTACAAGAAGACACACTGTCTACAAAGTGATGAGAATCACAGTCTTGAACTAATTGGAAGCATCTGCATATGCTGGAGTTCAGTTCCGGTTAGGCTCAGTACACTGATCTGCTGCACTTCATCTTTCCTCTGTTCTTTATTCTGCTATCTTTCACATACTGGATCCTTTTTGCTACCTCTGCTCTTATCTGGACTTATTCGCATATATCTCCACACCATCACACACTTCACAACTAAATCCATCCTCTATATATATCCGCATAAGTAATTTCATCACCTTTCTAGTCGGCATCCGGAACAGCCTAGTTTCTTACAAACTCTTGTTCTGTCGGCTGAATCCTTCCTCACCAAGCAATGCGGATCAAGTATATACTTGTAGATATCATAATCATGTCGGCCAAACATGATTCATGCCTTCACAACCTCTGTCATCAACAGTAACACATCCGGAAAGCAGTCTGATACTCTGCCAGTCAGTTCTTCCTCTGTTTTCACTGTCTCTCAGGAATCCGGTACTCAACCATTCATATCTTTTTCCTTGTCCATCACCGGAGGCTAAATCCTTGGAATATACTACTCAAGGTAGTCCTCTTGACTTCCCCAAATCCGCACTGCACCAAGATACTTCCTCTGAGAGATCCGGACCAATCTGTCGGACCTTGCCACATGCTCTGTTCTTCTTCACCGGACCACAACATTCTTTATTCTGACTTCCGGTAGAGACACATCATGACTTGCGGATATGTGGGATGACCTTTGTTGCCATCAATGACAACAACCATGAATCCATATAGTGTCTCTTGCCAACAATCTCCCCCTTTGGCATTGATGGCAACACTTAGTGAAAAATGACTAAGTGTTTACACTATGCTCCCCCTTTGCTGATGCTCTGTCTTTATATACAATTTCCGGAACTCCCCCTTAGTTGGATTCCTCATTTTTCACTGCTCCTCACTCCCCCTTTGACATCAATGGCAAAGGGTAGGGTCCGCATATCAAAATTTTCAAAAATTTCTTATACTTAGCCGCATATTTACATACTCACATATATTGAAGAATGTCTGCAAAGGATGTCTGCAATTGGATCATTTCTGTAGCCCAACTTTGCTTCATTCTATCCAAAATTGAAATGTGACCACTGAACAAAAATGCAAAAGCTTCTGCCCGCTTGAGATCTGTCGGATCTTTTGTTTGGGCGGTGGTCTGAGCATCACTGATGGCCTCATGCATAGTTTCCAACTTAGGGATTATAATCCTTCTAAGTTCTCCCATCCGGTTAGTGATGTTCTTCCTTTCCTTCTCAAGATTTTTTATTTCATTCAAGACTGCAATGGTCTGACATTCTTGATTTATTATAGAGGAAGAGAGAGGATCAAAACTTTGAGATAAGCTTTGTAGCTTATCCTGTTCCTCTTTTATTTTCTTGTCAAATGCTGCTGTTGCCTTTGACCAGGATATACAAAATTTGTAGATGTCACCGCCATCCTTAAGAGCATTCTCTAAGCTCTTTATTCCAATGCTTACAATCTTCCTATCTTTAGAGATTAATTCTAATATTTCTGAAAATCTCTTATCCAAAAATTCCTTCCGGACCTTTTCTTCAGCTGATTTTTCTAGAGAATCAAAATGTGTATCAATACTGCTGACTAAGGTTTTTAGATTACCGGAAGTGGAGGCTGTCGGATCTATCTGGATTGATGGCATGATCTTTACAAGTACTCCGGAAGCAGCCTCTATCAACTCACAGTCTTCCATATGAGACTTCAGGAGCTTTTCATTTGCCTTGGCATTTGCAAATGAAGCTATCTTCATTGTTTGTACTGGAGAGAGAGAGTCAAAATCAAATGGGCCTTTTAGAAGCTCCGGTTCATCAATCTCTAAAGTTTCTTTGCTCAAAAATTGTTGAACAGTTTGTGCAGTGTCTCTTGCCGGAGACAGATGTTTCTTTTCTTCTGCAGTCTTAGAACTGTCAACCTCTTTGTCTTTCACCACTGCTTCCTTCTCCTGTAATTGCTCTTCTTCTTTGGATCCAGAGACTGTAGGGGAAACCGGAGGAGAGATGCTTGTATGCTCAGGGTCCACTTCTTCCGGAACAGAGGGTTCCAAGTCCTCAGCTGTTTCTGTACCTAGGTCCTCTACAACAGGAAGATTGAACCTTTTGAAGGCCTTCCGGAGGATCTCTTCTGTTTCTTGGGCCACTTTGTCAGTCTCACCAAGCATGAGTTGATTCATCCTGGCTTTGCTTCTGAACTCATCTTTGCAGTCCTTGAAGATAATGTTCATTGTCTTGGGATCAATTTGAGGATATAGCTGAATAGCTATCTGCTCCCGGATCTCAAGATCTTTAGCATGAGCATTATTTTTTCTTACTTCCAATTCCTTTTCTAGGCTTTTAGGAATAAGAGATATGATTTCAATGAAAGCCTTATTATATATGTTAAGATATTTTACTGTGGCCTCCTGCAGAGTCTTTTGGTCGGCCTCACTGAAGTCATCATATGATTCAGTCATTGGTTGAAGGTTTCCATCCACCGTGACCGACTTGATTATGCTCTCTAGAGACAGAGTGGGCTTTTCAACAGATCCTTCTGCCATTTCATCCTTGTCTTGGCCTGTGGAGGGCTTACCGGATCCTTTCTTCTTCTGTTTCTTTATTTCTTTAACTCCCTCATCTGACTCTGTTTCCTCTTCATCCTTTTGGCTTCCATAAGCCCTTGTGGCTTTTGTCTTGGATCTCTTACCGGATGCCTGGACTTCCGGTTTTGAAGTTTTGGTTGTGGGAGGTGCAGGTCTCTTTGATGATCTGGTCCGGGTGGGAGCTTCAACCGGAGCACTTTCTTTACTTTTCTCTTCTTCCTCAGCCTTCCTCCTCTTTTCTCGGCTGGCATCAAGTGCCTCCTTTGAGATGCCTAGGCCTTGAGCAATGTGCTCTACTTCTTTTCTCACCTTTCTTTTAATCTCAGGTTCCCTGAGTTCTACATGTATTTTTACACTCAGCTCCTCAAAGGTTCCAAACCTTTCTGCCTTAGGATCTTTGGGCTGACTTAGCATGTGTTGAACATGCAGCTCCACTATCTGTTCATCCACTTCATACCCCATGGGCATGATCCAGACAGTCCTTGGCTCTACTGCCTCCATTAGGCACTGATCAGTGTCAACCATAAAGCACACTGAGTCTTTGTATTTTTCAACAAGAGACTGGGGAATTCTCTCTCTTGCTTGCATCATGCTCTGAAAGTTTTTGAAGTATCCCCATAGAGCTGATTTTCTCGCTTTTGCATCCCCAAGTCCATGCAAATAGTCTCTTATCTGGACTGCAACAGGTTTGTCATTCTGCCATACCCATCCACTTGTTCCGGGTAGCTCATTCATGAAGTAGAAGAATAGACATACAATAAGAGTACCATACTTAAAGGAATTCTTCTTATCCTTCTTGATTTTCTGTATATTTTCCATTAATTGGCTTAGCAGTAGTTCACAGAGATCATATTCTGCATTCTTTCTTAGCATTTCATAGGCAGTGTATACTGCAGTTCCGGATACAGAATTCTCCCTGCTGGAGTGATAGATCTTGTATCCTATTATCATTGATGCATATTTGATATCCGGATCCGAAATATCTTCAATGGTCATTGCCCTCTTGTCAAATTTTGATCCGGTGGCCTCAGTTACAATGTTGTTCTTGACAGATTTGAGGATAGGTACCCCTCCGGAAGAGTATAGACCAGTTACTGCTCTAATTGCCTCTTTTGTGATCTTGCAGGGTCTATCTAGCCATAGAAAGTTGTCATGCATCCTGCTCAGTACATACCGGACCCATTCATCTTCTTCAAAGCAGGGGAAATGAATAAATTGCTCAAATTGTTTCTTCTGAATATCCTTATACTCTGGTTTAAGCTCAAAAGCATTGTCTATCAGTTGCTTGTGATAGAGGTCTCTTAATTTGAATTCCCCAAATTCTTCAATGCTTGCATGTATGTAAACCCTAATGTCTTCGGTATGTAAAACTCCGTGGGGAACACTAGAGAAGGCTCCTAGTGGATCTACCTCCAATGATTTGTAAGGATGTTTCTTGAATGAGGGGCGAGGTCTATCAGAGATCTTAACTATGTTTGGAGTAGCCATTCTTCAAAGATTTGCAGTGAGGTAATGAAAACGGAGAATACCTTATGCGCCTTCGGTTTGCACGGAGTGGTTGGATTGATTTCTTTATGCAATAGCTTCGGCAGGAGATCCTTGGTGTGCTTGATGAATCTTGTTGCAGAGCTCCACTTTTCGCTTCTTCTCGAGTGCAGAATGAGCAAATGTCCTTTGAGAAATCCCTTAAATTGCTCCGCGAACCCTAATATCTGTCTGCAATAAATGCTTCACCTACATCATTCCGGTTTGCCTTGTCTGGATAGCTTGGAGTATCCCGGATTAGTCCTGATCTGTGGATATCATCCAGATCTTTCAATCATGAATAAATCGAGGTAACATATTACAAGAACATCCCAAACACTCTGTCCAATCCGCAGAACAAGATAGTGCATTTCCGGATTTTTCCAGACCTTTTTGTAATCCTTTATCATACCGGAGCATCTCCCTAAACAGGTCTTATTTGATCGATCACAACTTCTTCATAACTCCATGCGGACCTCTGAAAACTTGAGTGAAGTATCTCAAGACTCATATCTACAAACCCTTTGATCCGCATCTTGTGCCACATCTGGCACCACTTGTTTGGCTGGGGGAACAAGATTTTCTTTGAGTCTCCCCCTGAGCCTGAGCTCACTTTCTAATTTCTGGAAGAAATATCAGCACCAGAGTCTGGTGCGGATCCAACCTCTACATTCTCTGAACTTTTCTTCACCCAAATCTTGCTCATTTGATTCCTAACCTCATCCGCATTCATCTTTTGTTTACCCTTATCTTGATTCTGATTATACACCGAACCTCTTTTCTCCTGATTCTTGTTTCTGCAGACTTTAGCATTATGACCGGACCTATTGCAGATTTGGCAAATAACATTTCTTTGCATATTTGACTGATATCCTCTTGATCTGCATTGATTAGCCATATGACCTACTCTATTGCATGTGAAGCATCTACCTTTGAATGATTTGTTTACTTGCATGACTCTGCATTCATGGGATTTGTGTCCATACCTTTTGCAGTTGAAGCACTGTCCGGAGAAGGATGAGTTAATCTGATTCATTCTCATTCTGCACTGATTAGCTTTGTGACCAAAGTGGTTGCAGCTGTGGCAGTATCCATTGAAGGATGGATATCTTTGAGCATTTGGCTGTCTTACCGGAGGTCTTCTAGGCCTGCTCCTTGGATTTTCTGATCCAAGATTCTTCTGACCGGATCCGGAGCTTTCTCCTTTCTCATATCCCAAGCCATACTTGTCATCTGTCCTCTTTTGACTTCCAAGAAGAACTTCAAGTTGAGCAGAACTTATCTTGAATTTCTCTTTATATTCATTTGCTATTTGAAGGTCTCTTTTGAGAGAGGCAATTTGATCCTCAAGTTTTCCTTCATTATCTTTGGCATCTTCAAGATCAGATTCAAGATGTCTGATAATCCTGTCCATCTGGTGGCATTCTTCTGATTTTTCTTTAAGAGATTGTCTTAGATTGTCTTCAACCTTTCTTTTTTCTTCAATCTCTTGAGTAAACTTTATAGTTCCTGATTCCATTTCATGTCTTAGCATAATGACTTCTTTTGATAACTTTTCACATAACTTGGTTTGCTCAGTCAATTCTTCATTTGTATTGCTTTCTTCACTTTGTCTTGCCAACTGTTGAAGCAGCTCCTTTCTCTTTTTCATAGAGAGACTTAATTTGTCTTTTAATTCTCTCATGAATTCATCAGCCTGTTTGAGTCTTTCCTTTAATTCACTGACTTCAGAATTTGACTATTCAAGATCCTCAAGAGCAGTCTTGAGTTGCTCCCTTAAACCATATGCATCCATTTGAAATCCCAGATCTTCCTCAAGCTGTTAGGCTCTATTAGGAGGAACTTAGCTCTGATACCAATTGTTGATAACTGAGAGGGGGGGTGAATCAGTTATCCTAATTATTTCCCTTAATGAACTTTCCTTTTAATTGATGCAGCATAGAATCAAACACAAAAACATTAATCATGAAATAAGAAACACATGACACAGTATTTTTGACGTGGAAACCCTGTTAAGGGAGAAAACCACGGGGTGATTAACCCAAAATTATTCTCTGTTAGAAGAATAGGAAATTACAAAAATGGCACTTGCCAATTAGGGCTCACTGCCCGAGCACACTGCTCACAAGAGGCCCACTGCCTACAAGAAGACACACTGTCTACAAAGTGATGAGAATCACAGTCTTGAACTGATTGGAAGCATCTGCATATGCTGGAGTTCAGTTCCGGTTAGGCTCAGTACACTGATCTGCTGCACTTCATCTTTCCTCTGTTCTTTATTCTGCTATCTTTCACATACTGGATCCTTTTTGCTACCTCTGCTCTTATCTGGACTTATTCGCATATATCTCCACACCATCACACACTTCACAACTAAATCCATCCTCTATATATATCTGCATAAGTAATTTCATCACCTTTCTAGTCGGCATCCGGAACAGTCTAGTTTCTTACAAACTCTTGTTCTGTCGGCTGAATCCTTCCTCACCAAGCAATGCGGATCAAGTATATACTTGTAGATATCATAATCATGTCGGCCAAACATGATTCATGCCTTCACAACCTCTGTCATCAACAGTAACACATCCGGAAAGCAGTCTGATACTCTGCCAGTTAGTTCTTCCTCTGTTTTCACTGTCTCTCAGGAATCCGGTACTCAACCATTCATATCTTTTTCCTTGTCCATCACCGGAGGCTAAATCCTTGGAATATACTACTCAAGGTAGTCCTCTTGACTTCCCCAAATCCGCACTGCACCAAGATACTTCCTCTAAGAGATCCGGACCAATCTGTCAGACCTTGCCACATGCTCTGTTCTTCTTCACCGGACCACAACATTCTTTATTCTAACTTCCGGTAGAGACACATCATGACTTGCGGATATGTGGGATGACCTTTGTTGCCATCAATGACAACAACCATGAATCCATATAGTGTCTCTTGCCAACACCTCTATCTCTCCCTATCTGTCTCCTCTCTATCTCTCTCTACCTAGCTATCTCTACCTATCTCTCTATCTCTTGCCTCTCTCCCCCTATCATTCGACCTATATCTTCCTATCTCTCCCTTAATCTATTAATTCTCCCTCTCCATTATCGATGAAGTAAATGAACAAGAAAACTAGGACTCTCTCTCTCTAGTCTCTTCCTCTTTACCTCTATCTATCTCCCTTATCAACAAAGCAAATGGAAACAAGAAAACTAGGACATGAAAAGAGGGATAAGGATATAAATTGGCAAGATGAAATGGAAACAAGATAAAACTAAAGCTCATTGGATGGGAAGAATGATGAGAGGAGAGGTGGAAAATAGTAAAATAGGGAAAAATTGGTGGGATCTAAAGGGAAATTGGAAAGGAAAAGGAAAACTAGCTAGGAAAGCTAGGAAAAGGATTTAACTCGGAGGTAGATAGGTCAGAGAGAGAGAGGAGAGATGGAAAATAGTAAAATAGGGAAAAAGTGGTGGGATCTAAAGGGAAATTGGAAAGGAAAAGGAAAACTAGCTAGGAAAGCTAGGAAAAGGATTTAACTCAGAGAGAGAGAGAGAGAGAGAGAGAGAGAGAGAGAGAGCATTCTTTTTTTCATAATGTAATAGTTAATCACACACTTCACATTTGACATCATGCTAAAAGGATCAAATAAGTTTTGTATTTCTTCTCAACTATTTCATTTCTCTATCTTAATTACTTAATATCTCAATATTTTATTCTACTCTCAACTCCTTGTACTTTAAAGTTTAATTAAATCTAGGATTGGACTTAAATCTTCTATTATAGGGCATGATTTATTTCCCTACATTTTTTTGAACTCGCAATTTCCATGCCTATGTTTAGGATAAAAAAGATTGATTTTTTATTTTGAGATTTTTGTCATTTGCATTTATCAGAAACAACCCAATGCCTTTAATTTTGCATTCCTAAGAAACATCTAGGATCCTTATTCTTTTATATATTTCCAAAATCCAATTTTATTTTTCTATTTTAGGAGTAGGGTTTAAGGATTTATAGAAAAACTTTAATCCATTTTTATGTTCTTGTGTTGACCGTTTGTTGCTAATTGTTGATCCTTTAAGTCACAACCTTAAGTCTTGATGTCCATGGGTTGATCAGCCCCTTAGCCTAGTCATTACCTATTCCAGCCGGTAATTCGTAAAGTCTTATAAAATGAAAATTGCACCATCTTGGAGCATGCCAGGATGATGTCAAACCTGGCTGTGATGCCGTGATAGGCTGCCAACTGTCCATGTAACCTTTGCCTACAAAGTGTCTGCCTCAGTTAATTGTCCACTACCACATGTCAAAGTGTTGAGTGTTTAGATCCAATGGCTACACGCTAGCATAGGGGAATCTTTTCAGAAGGAATATTTACCATGAGATGGTGAGATTGTGACATGTGGCATCCACTGATTAAAAAGTGTCATAAAGGCGCATGGGTGTTATGTCGCACCATCGCGCAGTAGGTATATGGTGGGCCATCCTCAATTGTGATTCCGCGAAGAGGTCACACACATCCAGTCCATGCTGAAGAGTTGGCTTATTCTCATTGAATGATGACGTGTCAACCAAGATGACTAAGATTGCCAAATCTAGTCAGTGAATCAAATCCATAGATTTCAGGAAAGGTAATGAAAGATCAATGGTCCAAATTCAAAAATGCAAACAATGAGTATTTTCAAATGACTATGGCATGAGTAGAGTTATGGTTGCCATGACCTCCATTAATATACAGAGTAGTACAGGAATTCTATGTTATAACAACATAATTCAAGTTATTTCTTGTCATTCTTCAAGAAGCAATCATATTCAGAGCTCGAGAGTAATCAGAACAAGCAAAGAGAAGAAATTCAAAGCCTCTACAACATCCAAAAGAAGTAAGTCATTGTCTCTCCCCTGCACTTAGTTTTCTATCTATAAGAATTCTCTGAAACATTTAGGGTAGACATTAATTGCATAAACCTTAGGTTGCCTACATAAAATACAAAATGAGTCAGTCTGGTGAAGCTTCGACCTCCAAATGCAGCCTTGATGAAGACATCATGACTCAGTGTCCTGGCTCATATAAAAGACCTTTGACAAATTTGGGAGAGGTTGGTGAAAATGATAAAATATACGACATTTGTGTACATTGTAGAGATGTTAGGCTCCCTATGTCTGCTTGGAGTCTATTTGAGCATTGGTTTGTCATGCTTGGACATTAGACTTGGCCAAATTGATATGCCCTAATGTCTTCATAAACACGGACTTAGTGAGAGTTGTACCAACTAGGTATGACCCTAAGACCATGTCTGTCTTGTCTGGAAATGGTAGTGTTATCATTAGATTCACAAAGGCCTACATTGCTACTATCTTCAATCTTAATTCTACTATTGGTATACCTATAGACTTGAATGCTTTTAGAGAAAAATACAAAGGTCTTAGGTATGCATACATATCTTACAACTTGGCCAAGAATAGATTGAAGGGGGTTGATAGAGCTCTGATCAAAATCTCTGTCACAGAAGAGGAACCTATCTGATGCAGCCTATTCATGGAATATTTTGTTAAAACTTATCATAGCTTGTGTCATGTGCTTGGGAGAGATGCATCATATAGAATGTCGGTACGTCTAATGATGATGGAAGTATATATCCAAGATTATGAAGCTGACAAGCCATATGATTATGCAGGGTACTTGTCAAAGAAGATGCATGAATAGATGATGGCCATTAAGAATAATATGTATACTCCAGGACCCCATGTAAAGTTCACTTGGTATTCATTAATGTGCCAAGTGATTTGGTTTTCTCTATCTATCCATTGGGGCAAGGAATTGCATTTGAGAATGACTAATACAGAAGGCAATGTCATGCCAGTTCAAATGTGGACCTGCATGCTAGACAGGCACTTTAAATATGTTAGTTATGTCACAATTGAGGAGCATTTTGTGAAGAAAGTATTGGGATTCCTAGAGCCTGCTACAGAAAGGATACCAAAGGAAATTAAGGACTTTCTAAGACCAATGGAGAGAACCCCCCATCTGAATATCAATCATAATTGGGGAGATTGGTTTTTACATGAAAATACAACCTATATTAGAATCTATGGGTGTGAGGCTCCACCCTATTCCTTACAACCTAGAAGAATAGGATTTATGGAGATAATCAAATAGTTGAATGTAATAGATAAGGAACATTTTAGAAAACATAAGAAGGGATCTCTTATCCCAGCATCTCTAAATCTTCATGATTTTATTACAATTGACAAGAATGGTTTAGACCAGATCGGTTTCATGTTGTAATGTTATAGGATGAATATGAAGGCAATAAGGCTCTTTGATCTTGAAGGCTTTATTCATGACACAAGGCGTAAAATCAGCAGGCCTACATATCCACACCATGTCCTCCTTGATGAGGATACTATTAGAAACTGTGAATCAATGCAACAAGTGTTTTTCTTGAGAAATAAATGGAAAATGATAATGGATGTAGAGAAAAGGAAGAAAAATGCCAACTCTGCATATCAAGGGGCATTCATTGAAATTCAAGACCCCATTGAAAGAATCAAAATGTTCTTTGAAAAGGGAGATGAATTGATTATTGAGGCACTTGCTAGAGAGAAAAGGCCCACTTATCAACTGAGCAATTCAAAGGGCAAATATAATAGGAAAAGTTCCCCTGACTCCCCTGATGCCCCTACCCCAAAAAGAGCAAAGATAATTGATCTTGAGACGGAAGAAAAAATGGAAGTTGTGAATTTGGAGGAAGAGGTGGCAAAGGAACAAGATCCATAGCCCCCACATCAATTGTATTCTCCCCCAAGGATAGCACCATATGCCTCTCCAAAGAATAGGTTGATAAGGTCCACAGTCAACAATGAGGTGGACATCAAAGATGTGAGGGAAGTGGCATGCAATCAATTTATCTCTAATGATGCATTCATTGCCACCCTAGAATTCAAATCCTTTATGTTGAGAACAAGGAGTGAAGAGTTCTAAAGAAGGATAGAGGAAGCAAAAAGTGGTACAAACCCTTCAGAATATGATGCTATCACAAGGAGGGTTTTGGGTGAGGTGAACAAGGATATCAGTGCCATGACTCCTAAAGAAGGGAGAGCACTTGTGAAGAAAAGAAAAATCTTACTATTACAATACTAGACATTATCAGATGCTATTGCATTTGATACCATTACCATGGATGATGCAGATGTAAGTGGAGAACATGCCAAGAGAGCGTTGTAGGGTGCTATCTTTGACCCTAAATTTGATACCTTGGCTATCTAGCCATTGGACCCAAATGATAAGAAACCAAAGGCAAGCTTGGAGGAATTAACTGGTAATGTGATCATCAAGAGGGTGTTAGACATCCCTGCTCCTAAGGTAGCCAACTTGAATGTATAGACAACACATTTTGCAGAGGCAGCAACACTTAAATTGTAGAAAGATTACAATGAATTATTGGGGAAATACACAGAGACAATGGCTAGGTTTAGTATCCCTGAGAGTCAACCTCAATTGGAAGCTGGTCCATCCCAAACTCCCCTAATCATATAGATTGTAGAATAATTGCTAGTGGACACACAACCCCTGGTTCAAGAGATAAAGGAATTGAAAGAAGAGAATAAGAAGTTGAATGGAGGAATGGAAGCTAAAATGAAGTATGTGGCTAAAATGAAGGATGTGGCCACAAATTTAGTTATGTATAGAGTTAACAATATATTGGCCAGGTTGGAGGAGACCCATAAGTCTTACTCCATGTTAAGGATAGCACGTGAAAAACATGAGTTAGACAAATAGAGGCTATCAACTATTAAGACCAAGTGGCTGCCAAGGACTGGGAAAATTAGTGAATTTCTTTGGTGTTCTAGATATGATTCAGAGGCTCCTCCTAAGATGCAGTTGGTAGCAGGAATGCTAAAAAAATTTGAGGAGGTGGCTGCTTATCAACTAAAATTGGATACAATATTAAAGGATAAAATGCAGGTAGTTGAAAAGCTGGACACAAAATGGTTGCCTCCTATTTTAGAAGCTGATGGGACTACAAAAGACATGAATAAGTGGAGGAAGGAAATCATTGATAATGGTAATCAATTAATTCCAGCTTGTTACAATAAAGGAGACCCAGCTTAGCATGTGTTAAGTTGGACACTTGAAAGACTGCACGTGGTGGACATTACATTTGACTTATTTGATAAAAGTGTCAAAGGTATCCTAGATGCATAGTATGTCAGCCACAATGGTAAGATAGAAGAAATCATCTCATTTCCTTGGCCAATTGAAACAACATATGGTGGGTGGGAGGACAAATATGGATCTAAAGAATGACAACTTGGCTATCATCTTCCAACCACAACAATGTAGATCCCCAGGTAGCTCCTCATGTTTCTCAAGGCCAACCACTCCTTCCTTTCTATTTCCTTCAGTATAATTAATGTTTCTCCAATGCCTTTAGGCGCTTCTCTGTATTCATTAAATTTGAAAGACAATGTATTAATTACTGAGGGTACACGTTCTTGTTATATAATGTAACTGTATCACTCATTTCTTATTGTTGAAGACTTGGAAAATTTTGAAGAATTAAGGAAAATGCAAAGATTTCTATGCTGTTCTATTCTCTTTGCTATGAGTTTATGAGTTGTATGTTCATTTCTCTATCTTAATTACTTAATATCTCAATATTTTATTCTACTCTCAACTCCTTGTAGTTTAAAGTTTAATCAAATCTAGGATTGGACTTAAATCTTCTATTATAGGGTATGCTTTATTTCCCTACATTTTTTTGAACTTGCAATTTCCATGCCTATGTTTAGGATAAAAAAAGATTGATTTTTTATTTTGAGATTTTTGTGGTTTGAATTTGTTGGAAACAACCCAATGCCTTTAATTTTTCAATCCTAAGAAACATCTAGGATCATTATGTCCCCTTCAACAAAGTACTAGGTAAAACCCTCACCTTGCAAACATGACTACCTCTTTCTCCTTCTTCCTATGAAGATCACATGTTGCATTCTAATGATGAAGAAGAATATTATGATCATGATGTATTTATTAAAAGTGTTGAAAATGAATAGAAACATAATATCGTTGATAAATTGAAATATTTGTGCAATCAATTAGCTAATATAGATGATAATATGTCCACTTCATTTTTCATTGATGGTCTTACCCAAGTACTTATCACAATTAGATAACATGGGATAGATACAATTAATGATATATATGAAAAATAATTAAAGATAAACAAACTCCTCATGTGGCAGACATTGGTCATTCTCTTTTGAAAATCATTCCCTTGTATATATTTTCAAAATCCAATTTTGTTTTTTTGTTTTAGGAGTAGGGTTTAAAGATTTATAGAAAACATTAATCCAAATCATATGCCAGATTGGGTTAAGTGAAGTGGATGATTTAATTGACAAAATTACATAAGATCATTAATCTATTCTGAAGTGACCAGCAAACTTGAAAGTAAATTGTCATTGGTGAAATAAGGTAACACCCACCTAGGCTTGAACAGAGCCTAAAGTGCAGAGAATTTTGATTAATCTGAGCTGTTGGCAAGAGACACTATATGGATTCATGGTTGTTGTCATTGATGGCAACAAAGGTCATCCCACATATCCGCAAGTTATAATGTGTCTCTACCGGAAGTCAGAATAAAGATTGTTGTGGTCCGGTGAACAAGAACAGAGCATGTGGCAAGGTCCGACAGATCGATCCGGATCTCTCAGAGAAAGTGTCTTGGTGCAGTGCGGATTTGGGGAAGTCAAGAGGACTACCTTGAGTGGTATATTCCAAGGATTTAGCCTCCGGTGATGGACAAGGAAAAAGATATGAATAGTTGAGTACCGGATTCCTGAGAGACAGTGAAAACAGAGGAAGAACTAACTGACAAAGTATCAGACTACTTTTCGGATGTGTTACTGTTGATGATAGAGGTTGTGAAGGCATGAATCATGTTTGGCTGACATGATTAATGATATCTACAAGTATATGCTTGATCCGCATTGCTTGGTGAGGAAGGATTCAGCCGACAGAACAAGAGTTTGTAAGACACTAGACTGTTCCAGATGCCGACTAAAAAGGTGATGAAATTACTTGTGCGGATATATATAGATGATGGATTTAGTTGTGAAGTATGTGATGGTGTGAAAATATATGCGAATAAGTCCAGAACAGAGCAGAAGCAGCAAAAAGGATCCGGTATGTGAAAGATAGCAGAATAAACAACAGAGGAAAGATGAAGTGCAGCAGATCAGTGTACTGAGCCTAACCGGAACTGAACTCCGGCATATGCAGATGCTTCCAATCAGTTCAAGACTGTGATTCTTATCACTTTGTAGATAGTGTGTCTTCTTGTAGGTAGTGGGCCTCTTGTGAGCAGTGTGCTCGGGCAGTGAGCCCTAATTGGCAAGTGCCATTTTTGTAATATCCTATTCTTCTAACAGAGAATAATTTTGGGTTAATCACCCCGTGGTTTTCTCCCTTAACAGGGTTTCCACGTCAAAAATACTGTGTTATGTGTTTCTTATTTCATGGTAATGTTTTTGTGTTTGATTCAATGCTGCATCAATTAATAAGAAAGTTCAATAAGGGAAATAATTAGGATAACTGATTCACCCCCCCTCTCAGTTATCAACAATTGGTATCAGAGCTAAGTTCCTCCTAATAGAGCCTAACAGCCTGAGGAAGATCTGGGAATTCAAATGGATGCATATGGTTTAAGGGAGCAACTCAAGACTGCTCTTGAGGATCTTGAACAGTCAAATTCTGAAGTCAATGAATTAAAGGAAAGACTCAAACAGGCTGATGAATTCATGAGAGAATTAAAAGACAAATTAAGTCTCTCTATGAAAAAGAGAAAGGAGCTGCTCCAACAGTTGGCAAGACAAAGTGAAGAAAGCAATACAAATGAAGAATTGACTGAGCAAACCAAGTTATGTGAAAAGTTATCAAAAGAAGTCATTATGTTAAGACATGAAATGGAATCAGGAACTATAAAGTTTACTCAAGAGATTGAAGAAAAAAGAAAGGCTGAAGACAATCTAAGACAATCTCTTAAAGAAAAATCAGAAGAATGCCACCAGATGGACAGGATTATCAGACATCTTGAATCTGATCTTGAAGATGCCAAAGATAATGAAGAAAAACTTGAGAATCAAATTGCCTCTCTCAAAAGAGACCTTCAAACAGCAAATGAATATAAAGAGAAATTCAAGATAAGTTCTGCTCAACTTGAAGTTCTTCTTGGAAGTCAAAAGAGGACAGATGACAAGTATGGTTTGGGATATGAGAAAGGAGAAAGCTCCGGATCCGGTCAGAAGAATCTTGGATCAGAAAATCCAAGGAGCAGGCCTAGAAGACCTCCGGTAAGACAGCCAAATGCTCAAAGATATCCATCCTTCAATGGATACTGCCACAGCTGCAACCACTTTGGTCACAAAGCTAATCAGTGCAAAATGAGAATGAATCAGATTAACTCATCCTTCTCCGGATAGTGCTTCAACTGCAAAAGGTATGGACACAAATCCCATGAATGCAGAATTATGCAAGTAAACAAATCATTCAAAGGTAGATGCTTTACATGCAATAGAGTAGGTCATATGGCTAATCAATGCAGATCAAGAGGATATCAGTCAAATATGCAAAGAAATGTTATTTGCCAAATCTGCAATAGGTCCGGTCATAATGCTAAAGTCTGCAGAAACAAGTATCAGGACAAAAGAGGTCCGGTGTATAATCAGAATCAAGACAAGGGTAAACAAAAGATGAATGCGGATGAAGTTAGGAATCAGATGAGCAAGATTTGGGTGAAGAAAAGTTCAGAGAATGTAGAGGTTGGATCCGCACCAGACTCTGGTGCTGATATTTCTTCCGGAAATTAAAAAGTGAGCTCAGGCTCAGGGGGAGACTCAAAGAAAATCCTGTTCCCCCAGCCAAACAAGTGGTGCCAAATGTGGCACAAGATGTGGATTAAAGGGTCTGCAGATATGAGTCTTGAGATGCTTCAGTCAAGATTTCAGAGGTCCGCATGGAGTTATGAAGAAGCTGTGATCGATCAAATAAGACCTGTTCAGGGAGATGCTCCGGTATGACAAAGGATTACAAAAAGGTCCGGAGAGATCCGGAAGTGCACTATCTTGTTCTGCGGTTTGGACAGAATGCTTGGGATGTTCTTGTAATATGTTACCTCAATTTATTCATGATTGAAAGATCTGGATGATATTCACAGATCAGGACTAATCCAGGATACTCCAAGCTATCCAGACAAGGCAAACCGGATTAATGTAGGTGAAGCATTTATTGCAGACAGATATTAGGGTTCGCGGAGCAATATAAGGGATTTCTTAAAAGTCATTTGCTCATTCTGCACTCAAGAAGAAGCGAATAGTGGAGCTCTGCAACAAGATTCATCAAGCACACCAAAGATCTCCTGCCGAAGTCATTGCATAAAGAAATCAATCCAATCACTCCGTGCAAATCGAAGGCGCATAAGGTATTCTCCATTTTTCATTACCTCACTGCAAATCTTTGAAGAATGGCTACCCCAAACATAGTTAAGATCTCTGATAGACCTCGCCCCTCATTCAAGAAACATCCTTACAAATCATTGGAGGTAGATCCACTAGGAGCCTTCTCTAGTGTTCCTCATGGTGTATTGCATACGGAAGATATTAGGGTTTACATCCATGCGAATCTTGAAGACTTTGGAGAATCAAAACTAATGGATATCTATCACAAACAATTGATAGATGACTCCTTTGAGATCAAACCTCAGTATAAAGCCATCCAGGACAAACACTTTGCACAGTGCATTCATTTCCCCTGTTTTGAAGAAGATGAATGGGTCCGGTATGTACTAAGTAGAGTACATGACAACTTCCTATGGTTGAACAAGCCCTTCAAGATCACCAAGGACGCAATTAGGGCTGTAACCGGTCTGCACTCATCTGGTGGATTACCTGTTCTCAAATCTGTCAAAAATCAGACAGTCAGTGATGCAACCGGATCCAAGTTTGACAAAAGAGCTATGACAGTTGATGACATCATTGAACCGGATGTCAAATTTGCAGCTATAATAATTGGTTACAAAATCTATCACTCCAGTAGGGAAAATTCAGTACCGGGAACTGCAATCTACACAGCCTATCAGATGTTAAAGGAGAATGCAGACTATGACTTGTGCGAGCTTCTAGTAAACCAACTCTTTGAAAATCTGCAGAAGATTAAGAAGGACAAGAAAAACTCCTTCAAATATGGCAATCTGATTCTTTGTCTCTTCTTTTACTACATGAATGAGCTTCCCGGATCCAGTGGATGGATATGGCAGAATGACAGACCGGTTGCCATTCAAATCAGAGACTATTTGCATGAACTTGGGGATGCAAAAGCAAGAAATACAGCTCTATGGGGTTACTTCAAGAACTTCCAAAGCATGATGCATGCAAGAGAAAGAATACCCCAATCCCTTGTTGAAAAATACAAAGACACAGTATGCTTCATGGTGGAAACAGATCAGTGTCTGATGGAGGCAGTGGAGCCTAGGACTGTCTGGATCATGCCTATGGGGTATGAAGTGGATGAACAGATAGTAGAGCTGCATGTTCAACACATGCTAAGCCAGCCCAAAGATCCTAAGGCAGAAAGGTTTGGAACCTTTGAGGAACTAAGTGTAAAGTTACATGTAGAACTCAGGGAACCGGAGATAAAGAGGAAGGTAAGAAAAGAAGTTGAGCATATTGCTCAAGGCCTAGGCATCTCAAAAGAGGCACTTGATGCCAGCCGGGAAAAGAGGAGGAAGGCTGAGGAAGAAGAGAAAAGTAAAGAAAGTGTTCCGGTTGAAACTCCCACCCGGACCAGATCATCAAAAAGATCTGCACCTCCCTCAACCAAAAGTTCAAAACCGGAAGTCCAGGAATCCGGTAAAAGATCCAAGACAAAAGCCACAAGGGCTTATAAAAGCCAAAAGGATGGAGAGGAAACAGAGTCAGATGAGGGAGTAAAAGAAATAAAGAAGTAGAAGAAGAAAGGATCCGGTAAACCCTCCTCAGGACAAGACAAGGATGAAATGGCAGAGGTATCTGTTGAAAAGCCCACTCTGTCTCTAGAGAGCATAATCAAGTCGGTCACGGTGGATGGAAACCTTCAACCAATGACTGAATCTTATGATGACTTCAGTGAGGCTGACCAAAAGACTCTGCAGGAAGCCACAGTCAAATATCTGAACATATATAATAAGGCTTTCATTGAGATCATATCTCTTATTCCTAAAAGCCTAGAAAAGGAATTGGAAGTAAGAAAGAACAATGCTCATGCAAAAGATCTTGAGATCCGGGAGCAGATAGCTATTCAGCTATATCCTCAAATTGATCCCAAGACAATGAACATTATCTTCAAGGACTGCAAAGATGAGTTCAGAAGCAAAGCCAGGATGAATCAACTCATGCTTGGTGAGACTGACAAAGTGGCCCAAGAAACAGAAGAGATCCTCCGGAAGGCCTTCAAAAGGTTCAATCTTCCTATTGTAGAGGACTTAGGTACAGAAACAGCTGAGGACTTGGAACCCTCTGCTCCAGAAGAAGTGGGCCCTGAACATACAAGCATCTCTCCTCCGGTTTCCCCTACAGTCTCCGGATCCAAAGAAGAAGAGCAATTACAGGAGAAGGAAGCAGTGGTGAAAGACAAAGAGGTTGATAGTTCCAAGACTGCAGAAGAAAAGAAACATCTGTCTCCGGCAAGAGACACTGCACAAACTGTTCAACAATTTTTGAGCAAAGAAACTTTAGAGATTGATGAACCGGAGCTTCTAAAAGGCCCATTCGACTTTGACTCTCTCTCTCCAGTATAAACAATGAAGATAGCTTCATTTGCAAATGCCAAGGCAAATGAAAAACTCCTGAAGTCTCATATGGAAGACTGTGAGTTGATAGAGGCTGCTTCCGGAGTACTTGTAAAGATTATGCCATCAATCCAGATAGATCCGACAGCCTCCTCTTCCGGTAATCTAAAAACCTTAGTCAGCAGTGTTGATACACATTTTGATTCTCTAGAAAAATCAGCTGAAGAAAAGGTCTGGAAGGAATTTTTGGATAAAAGATTTTCAGAGGTATTAGAATTAATCTCTAAAGATAGGAAGATTGTGAGCATTGGAATAAAGAGCTTAGAGAATGCTCTTAAGGATGGTGGTGACATCTACAAATTTTGTATATCCTGGCCAAAGGCAACAGCAGCAATTGACAAGAAAATAAAAGAGGAACAGGACAAGCTACAAAGCTTATCTCAAAGTTTTGATCCTCTCTCTTCCTCCATAATAAATCAAGAATGTCAGACTATTGCAGTCTTGAATGAAATAAAGAATCTTGAGAAGGAAAGGAAGAATATCACTAACCGGATGGGAGAACTTAGAAGGATTATAATCCCTAAGTTGGAAACTATGCATGAGGCCATCAGTGATGCTCAGACCACCGCCCAAACAAAAGATCCGACAGATCTCAAGCGGGCAGAAGCTTTTGCATTTTTGTTGAGTGGTCACATTTCAATTTTGGATAGAATGAAGCAAAGTTGGGCTACAGAAATGATCCAATTACAGACATCCTTTGCAGACATTCTTCAGTATATGTGAGTATGTAAATATGCGGCTATGTATAGAAAATTTTTGAAAATTTTGATATGCGGACCCTACCCTTTGCCATTGATGTCAAAGGGGGAGTGAGGAGCAGTGAAAAATGAGGAATCCAATTAAGGGAGAGTTTCAAAAATTGTATATAAAGACAGAGCATCAGCAAAGGGGGAGCATAGTGTAAACACTTAGTCATTTTTCACTAAGTGTTGCCATCAATGCCAAAGGGGGAGATTGTTGGCAAGAGACACTATATGGATTCATGGTTGTTGTCATTGATGGCAACAAAGGTCATCCCACATATCCGCAAGTTATAATGTGTCTCTACCGGGAGTCAGAATAAAGATTGTTGTGGTCCGGTGAACAAGAACAGAGCATGTGGCAAGGTCCGACAGATCGATCCGGATCTCTCAGAGAAAGTGTCTTGGTGCAGTGCGGATTTGGGGAAGTCAAGAGGACTACCTTGAGTGGTATATTCCAAGGATTTAGCCTCCGGTGATGGACAAGGAAAAAGATATGAATAGTTGAGTACCGGATTCCTGAGAGACAGTGAAAACAGAGGAAGAACTGACTGACAAAGTATCAGACTACTTTCCAGATGTGTTACTGTTGATGATAGAGGTTGTGAAGGCATGAATCATGTTTGGCCGACATGATTAATGATATCTACAAGTATATGCTTGATCCGCATTGCTTGGTGAGGAAGGATTCAGCCGACAGAACAAGAGTTTGTAAGAAACTAGACTGTTCCGGATGCCAACTAAAAAGGTGATGAAATTACTTGTGCGGATATATATAGAGGATGGATTTAGTTGTGAAGTATGTGATGGTGTGAAAATATATGCGAATAAGTCCAGAACAGAGCAGAAGCAGCAAAAAGGATCCGGTATGTGAAAGATAGCAGAATAAACAACAAAGGAAAGATGAAGTGCAGCAGATCAGTGTACTGAGCCTAACTGGAACTGAACTCCGGCATATGCAGATGCTTCCAATTAGTTCAAGACTGTGATTCTTATCACTTTGTAGACAGTGTGTCTTCTTGTAGGCAGTGGGCCTCTTGTGAGCAGTGTGCTCGGGCAGTGAGCCCTAATTGGCAAGTGCCATTTTTGTAATCTCCTATTCTTCTAATAGAGAATAATTTTGGGTTAATCACCCCGTGGTTTTCTCCCTTAACAGGGTTTCCACGTCAAAAATACTGTGTTATGTGTTTCTTATTTCATGGTAATGTTTTTGTGTTTGATTCAATGCTGCATCAATTAATAAGAAAGTTCAATAAGGGAAATAATTAGGATAACTGATTCACCCCCCCTCTCAGTTATCAACATGAGCAATTCTATTAGTTGGCCAAATTCACATATAAAACCTAATCATAAGATTTGGCATATCTTTAGGGTAACATATATCAGCAACAAAAGTAGATGCTCTTAATGTTCATACTTCTATGTTTACTCATGCTGCTGTGAAGAAGTTAGAACAAAGGTTGCAAGATTATGAGAAAACTCAGAAAGTAATGAATGACGAAGTAAACAAATTGTATTTTGAAAATGTGAAATTAAAAAAATAATTGCAAGCTAGAAATGGATAAGAAATAACTCAAATCAAAGTGGATTATGCTTGATTTCTCCTATGATATCCTTTGATTACTAGGGGTAATGTATCAACTTTACTTTGCATCTCATCAATTCATTTAAGGATGACATCTATGTTGTAAGGATGAACATTAGGAGTTATGATTAAAATGGGAGTGGAAGTGGCAACATGAGGCATTTGTGTAGTAACATTATTTCTCAAATTCGTAAAGGTTTGATATAAGTATTTGTGTAGTAAGATTCGTGTCTTGCCTATCCATATGTGCAACATGTGCATCATGATGAAAAACATCTTCCCCATTAAAATATGTAGTAGTAATCAAATCCTCAATCATAAATTCCTTGCAAAATGAGGATTAGGTTGAGACCTTGACATTCAATCAAAATATAAAGCAATGAAAAGGAAATTGCATCCAAGTAATCCTAATTTTTTTTGCCAACAATTCATACCAAAGATTGAACAATTTAAGGATATTGCACTAAGTAATTTGTATCGACAAAAATAATATTACTAAAGCATTTCAAAGTTTAGGCCATAAGAATCATCCTTTTTTAAACATGGATTCCAAATAATTCTAAAAATTTAGAAGTTTTGGTCATTAACATTATTGTCTGTTACAATGTCATCCAATATATCATTGTCAATGTTCATATGTTCTTTCAAGTATTTAATATTATCATCATCCTCATCTTGACCTGCATCATCTTCATCATCATTGAAATCTGACTGTAGACCATCTATATTGTTACCAGATGTATTTAGATCATCATTTTGTATACCATCCATATTGTTGTCTTCCATAACATCATCCAAATTTGGATTGTTGTCTTCTTGTGCTTGAACATAACCATCTTCAACATCATCATGGATGTCAATTTCTTCGATGTTCTCTAATCCCTCTCTCTCATTTTGTTGGCCATCATTGTTTTTCTCAGTATCCACTAATGCATCGTCAAATACATGCCTTTATATCGGATCATAATGTATGACAAATATCCATTTCGGGTCCAAAATATCTTCATAGAAAAATACCTGCACATGGATGACATACATATATTAGACGTATGGTATACCAATTTTATTGATTAATAAACACATGTATATATTCACAATAAACTATGAATTAATAGATTAATGATCACTACCACTTCTTGTTTGAGTTAAAGAAATACCTACTCACAATGAATTGGTAGAACATAAGGCTCCTTATCCTCCGGTAGGAAACATGAGGAATCTATAGAAAACAATCCACTATGGATATCATGTCTTCATGTCCTCTCAAATTCTTCATACCATCTACACTTAAAAATACAACATTTAAAAAAATGGTAATACAACTCAATAATTTATTGTATTTTCCCAACATATTGTAGATTCCCTTCAATTATATTCTTATCTTTTGAGCTTGATCGACTGGATTGCTTGAAGTCAACCATGATGCCATAATAGAAGGATCGTCTCTTTATATCTACACTTTCTACATGATAATGTCAACCATATGGCCACATTGATGGATATTTCCTCACCTATGAAAGACCATTTATTTCAGTGAAAACAAATATAATGATGAATATTAAAATAGTTAATAGTGTCAAAACTATAAGGAAACAATATTTTGTAAAATTCTAACTGTACCTTTCTTTCACATCCTCTAGACATGTTGATTTCATCTTCTATTATGTTTGAATCTATACCTGCATCTTCTATTTGATTTTAAATTTGTTCAATAACCCATTCTAGTGTGCAATCTTTGCCCCATTCCCCAAGCGGATCGGTGGGAAGTGGAGTATTCCTTGGGTTTGATCTCTTAAATTGTCTCCTTGCTTCTAACACTTCTTCTCTCTTTTTATCATACAGATCAATCAATTTGTTAATAAAGTCCATGTGGTACAGAATGAACTTGTCGAGTATAGCACTTTTGTCTACACCTATTACATGTCAACATGATTATTTCAAACTCCAAATGTCATGCTGTTAATTTGAGAAATAAATTATAGAGTAAATTAATGATTGCAAGAAAAAAACCACACTAATCATGAATTTACTTACTAATTTCTACTTGAACACCATTAGGTTGTGCTTTTTCTCCATCAATAATATCTGGTGCTCGTTCTTCATCCCAGAAGCATGGTCCATCTTCAAAATCCTTACCAAGGAATTCACACAGGAAGAAAAATGCTTCATTCAATACATACCCTTCAGCCATGCAACCCTCTGGATGTGCCTTTTGTTGAACATATCTTTTTAGAGTTTTCATATACCTCTCAAAGAAAAACATCCACCTCATTGATAGGACACCCGCCAATTCAATGTCATCAACTAGGTGTATAAGTAAATGGATTTGTAGATCCATGAAATAAGTAAATACACATACAATTTATACAATTTCCTTCTTCCATTTTGGCACTTCACATTCATGGATCTCCTTGGAGGTCACCCACCTAATATAAAAATAGTAAATTAGTATGAACCTTTAGTTCAAAATTAAAATGCAATATAATATCTCTATGTCTCTCACACATGAACATTTCATATAACCACATACCTTTTAAATACTGACAATCAACTTATGGCATTCCTTAAGTCAACTGTAAGATAGGAATCCCCCCTAATTGCCAATGGCATGATATGCTATCAAACACATTTATGAAAAGGTCATTAGTAATTTTTTCTCACACAACAAAATATCAAATATATTTAGTACTTAATCAATGTTACCAGTAAATGTTAAATGATGATATATATGTTGATAACTGAGAGGGGGGGGGGGGTGAATCAGTTATCCTAATTATTTCCCTTTTTGAACTTTCTTATTAATTAATGCAGCATTGAATCAAACACAAAAACATTACCATGAAATAAGAAACACATGACACAGTATTTTTGACGTGGAAACCCTGTTAAGGGAGAAAACCACGGGGTGATTAACCCAAAAATTATTCTCTGTTAGAAGAATAGGAAATTACAAAATGGCACTTGCCAATTAGGGCTCACTGCCCGAGCACACTGCTCACAAGAGGCCCACTGCCTACAAGAAGACACACTGTCTACAAAGTGATAAGAATCACAGTCTTGAACTGATTGGAAGCATCTGCATATGCTGGAGTTCAGTTCCGGTTAGGCTCAGTACACTAATCTGCTGTACTTCATCTTTCCTCTGTTCTTTATTCTGCTATCCTTTCACATACCGGATCTTTCTTGCTACTTCTGCTCTGTTCTGGACTTATTCGCATATATATTACTTCATTCTCTCCCTTCACAACTAAATCCATCCTCTATATATATCCGCACAAGTAATTTCATCATCTTTCTAGTCGGCATCCGGAACAGTCTAGTTTCTTACAAACTTTGTTCTGTCGGCTGAATCCTTGCTCACCAAGCAATGCGGATCAAGCATATACTTGTAGATATCATTAATCATGTCAGCCAAACATGATTCATGCCTTCATAACCTTTATCATCAACAGTAACACATCCGGAAAGTAGTCTGATACTCTGTCAGTCAGTTCTTCCTCTGTTTTCACTGTCTCTCAGGAATCTGGTACTCAACTATTCATATCTTTTTCTTTGTCCATCACCGGAGGCTAAATCCTTGGAATATACCACTCAAGGTAGTCCTCTTGACTTCCCCAAATCCGCACTGCACCAAGACACTTCCTCTGAGAGATCCGGATCAATCTGTCGGACCTTGCCATATGCTCTGTTCTTGTTCACCGGACCACAACAATCTTTATTCTGACTTCCGGTAGAGACACATCATGACTTTGCGGATATGTGGGATGACCTTTGTTGCCATCAATGACAACAACCATGAATCCATATAGTGTCTCTTGCCAACAATCTCCCCCTTTGGCATTGATGGCAACACTTAGTGAAAAATGACTAAGTGTTTACACTATGCTCCCCCTTTGCTGATGCTCTGTCTTTATATACAATTTCCGGAACTCCCCCTTAGTTGGATTCCTCATTTTTCACTGCTCCTCACTCCCCCTTTGACATCAATGGCAAAGGATAGGGTCCGCACACTAAAATTTTCAAAAATTTTCTATACATAGCCACATATTTACATACTCACATATACTGAAGAATGTCTGCAAAGGATGTCTGTAATTGGATCATTTCTGTAGCCCAACTTTGCTTCATTCTATCCAAAATTGAAATGTGACCACTCAACAGAAATGCAAAAGCTTCTGCCCACTTGAGATCTGTCGGATCATTTGTTTGGGCGGTGGTCTGAGCATCACTGATGGCCTCATGCATAGTTTCCAACTTAGGGATTATAATCCTTCTAAGTTCTCCCATCCGGTTGGTGATATTCTTCCTTTCCTTCTCAAGATTCTTTATTTCATTCAAGACTGCAATAGTCTGACATTCTTGATTTATTATGGAGGAAGAGAGAGGATCAAAACTTTGAGATAAGCTTTGTAGCTTGTCCTATTCTTCTTTTATTTTCTTATCAATTGCTGCTGTTGCCTTTGGCCAGGATATACAAAATTTGTAAATGTCACCGCCATCCTTAAGAGCATTCTCTAAGCTCTTTATTCCAATACTCACAATCTTCCTATCTTTAGAGATTAATTCTAATACTTCTAAAAATCTTTTATCCAAAAATTCCTTCCGGACCTTTTCTTCAGCAGATTTTTCTAGAGATTCAAAATGTGTACTAACACTGCTGACTAAGGTTTTGAGATTACCGGAAGAGGAGGCTGTGGGATCCTTTTGAAAGGATGGCATGATCTTTTCTAGCACTCCAGATGCTACCTCCATAAGCTCACAGTCTTCCATGTGAGATTTCAGCAGCTTCTCTTTGACCTTCTCATTTGCAAATGAGGCTATTTTCATTGTTTGCACCGGTGACAAAGAGTCAAAATCTAATGGTCCTTTTAGTAGGTCCGGTTCATCAATTTCTATAGTGGCTTTGCTCAAAAATTGTTGAACAGTTTGTGCAGTGTCTCTTGCCGGAGACAGATGTTTCTTTTCTTCTGCAGTCTGGGAACTGTCAACCTCTTTATCTTTCACCCCTGCTTCCTTCTCTTGTAATTTCTCTTCTTCTTTGGATCCGGAGACTGTAGGGGAAACCAGAGGAGAGATGTTTGTCTGTTCAGGGCCCACTTATTCCGGAACAGATGATTCCAAATCCGCAGCTGTTTCTGCACCTAAGTCCTCTACAACAGGAAGATTGAACCTTTTGAAGGCCTTCCGGAGGATCTCTTCTGTCTCTTGGGCCACTTTGTCAGTCTCACCAAGCATGAGTTGATTCATCCTGGCTTTACTTCTGAACTCATCTTTGCAGTCTTTGAAGATAATGTTCATTGTCTTGGGATCAATTTGAGGATATAGCTGAATAGCTATCTGCTCCCGGATCTCAAGATCTTTTGCATGAGCATTATTCTTTCTTATTTCTAATTCCTTTTCTAGGCTTTTAGGAATAAGAGATATGATCTCAATGAAAGCCTTATTGTATATGTTCAGATATTTGACTGTGGCTTCCTGCAGAATCTTTTGGTCAGCCTCATTGTAGTCATCATAAAATTCAGTCAATGGTTGAAGGTTTCCATCTACCGTGACTGACTTGATTACACTTTCTAGAGACAGAGTGGGCTTTTCAACAGATACCTCTGCCATTTCATCCTTGTCTTGGCCTATGGAGGGTTTACCGGATCCTTTCTTCTTCTACTTCTTTATTTCTTTTACTCCCTCATCTGACTCTGTTTCCTCTTCATCCTTTTGGCTTTCATAAGCCCTTGTGGCTTTTGTCTTGGATCTTTTACCGGATGCCTGGACTTCCAGTTTTGAACTTTTGGTTGTGGGAGGTGCAGATCTTTTTGATGATCTGGTCCGGGTGGGAGTTTCAACCGGAACACTACTTTCTTTACTTTTCTCTTCTTCCTCGGCCTTCCTCCTCTTTTCCTGGCTGGTATCAAGTGCCTCCTTTGAGATGCCTAGGCCTTGAGCAATATGCTCAACTTCTTTTCTTACCTTCCTCTTTATCTCCGGTTCCCTGAGTTCTACATGTAACTTTACACTCAGTTCCTCAAAGGTTCCAAACCTTTCTGCCTTAGGATCTTTGGGCTGGCTTAGCATGTGTTGAACATGCAGCTCTACTATCTGTTCATCCACTTCATACCCCATGGGCATGATCCAGACAGTCCTTGGCTCCACTGCCTCCATCAGACACTGATCTGTTTCTACCATGAAGCATACTGTGTCTTTGTACTTTTCAACAAGGGATTGGGGTATTCTTTCTCTTGCATGCATCATGCTTTGGAAGTTCTTGAAGTATCCCCATAGAGCTGTATTTCTTGCTTTTGCATCCCCAAGTCCATGCAAATAGTCTCTGATTTGGATGGCAACCGGTCTGTCATTCTGCCATATCCATCCACCGGATCTGAGAAGCTCATTCATGTAGTAAAAGAAGAGACAAAGGATCAGATTGCCATACTTGAAGGAGTTTTTCTTGTCCTTCTTAATCTTCTGCAGATTTTCAAAGAGTTGGTTTACTAGAAGCTCACACAAGTCATAGTCTGCATTCTCCTTTAACATCTGATAAGCTGTGTAGATTGCAGTTCCCAGTACTGAATTTTCCCTACTGGAGTGATAGATTTTGTAACCAATTATCATAGCTGCAAATTTGACATCCGGTTCAGTGATGTCATCAACTGTCATAGCTCTCTTGTCAAACTTGGATCCGGTTGCATCACTGACTGTCTGATTTTTGACAGATTTGAGAACAGGTAATCCACCAGATGAGTGCAGACCGGTTACAGCCCTAATTGCATCCTTGGTGATCTTGAAGGGCTTGTTCAACCATAGGAAGTTGTCATGTACTCTACTTAGTACATACCGGACCCATTCATCTTCTTCAAAACAGGGGAAATGAATGCACTGTGCAAAGTGTTTGTCCTGGATGGCTTTATACTGAGGTTTGATCTCAAAGGAGTCATCTGTCAATTGTTTGTGATAGATATCCATCAGTTTTGATTCTCCAAAGTCTTCAAGATTCGCATGGATGTAAACCCTAATATCTTCCATATGCAATACACCATGAGGAACACTAGAGAAGGCTCCTAGTGGATCTACCTCCAATGATTTGTAAGGATGTTTCTTGAATGTGGGGTGAGGTCTATCAGAGATCTTAACTATATTTGGAGTAGCCATTCTTCAAAGATTTTCAGTGAGATAATGAAAAACGGAGAATACCTTATGCGCCTTTGGTTTGCATGGAGTGGTTGGATTGATTTCTTTATGCAATGACTTCGGCAGGAGATCCTTGGTGTGCTTGATGAATCTTGTTGCAGAGCTCCACTTTTCGCTTCTTCTTGAGTGCAGAATGAGCAAATGACTTTTGAGAAATCCCTTATATTGCTCCGCGAACCCTAATATCTGTCTGCAATAAATGCTTCACCTACATTATTTTAGTTTGCCTTGTCTGGATAGCTTGGAGTATCCTGGATTAGTCCTGATCTGTGAATATCATCCGGATCTTTCAATCATGAATAAATCAAGGTAACATATTACAAGAACATCCCAAACACTCTGTCCAATCCGCAGAATAAGATAGTGCACTTCCGGATCTCTCCGGACCTTTTTGTAATCCTTTGTCATACCGGAGCATCTCCCTGAACAGGTCTTACTTGATCGATCACAGCTTCTTCATAACTCCATGCAGACCTCTGAAATCTTATCTGGATCATCTCAAGACTTATATATTTAAACCCTTTACTCCGCATCTTGTGCCACATCCGGCACCACTTGATTGGCTGGGGGAACAGGATTTTCTTTGAGTCTCCCCCTGAGCCAGAGCTCACTTTTTAATTTCCGGAAGAAATATCAGCACCAGAGTCTGGTGCGGATCCAACCTCTACATTCTCTGAACTTTTCTTCACCCAAATCTTGCTCATCTGATTCCTAACTTCATCCGCATTCATCTTTTGTTTACCCTTGTCTTGATTCTGATTATACACCGGACCTCTTTTGTCCTGATTCTTGTTTCTGCAGACTTTAGCATTATGACCGGACCTATTGCAGATTTGGCAAATAACATTTCTTTGCATATTTGACTGATATCCTCTTGATCTACATTGATTAGCCATATGACCTACTCTATTGCATGTAAAGTATCTACCTTTGAATGATTTGTTTACTTGCATAATTCTACATTCATGGGATTTGTGTCGATACCTTTTGCAGTTGAAGCACTGTCCGGAGAAGGATGAATTAATCTGATTCATTCTCATTCTGCACTGATTAGCTTTGTGACCAAAGTGGTTGCAGCTGTGGCAGTATCCATTGAAAGATGGATATCTTTGAGCATTTGGTTGTCTTACCGGAGGTCTTCTAGGCCTGCTCCTTGGATTTTCTAATCCAAGATTCTTTTGACCGGATCCGGAGCTTTCTCCTTTCTCATATCCCAAACCATACTTGTCATCTGTCCTCTTTTGACTTCCAAGAAGAACTTCAAGTTGAGCAGAACTTATCTTGAATTTCTCTTTATATTCATTTGCTGTTTGAAGGTCTCTTTTGAGAGAGGCAATTTGATCCTCAAGTTTTTCTTCATTATCTTTGGCATCTTCAAGATCAGATTCAAGATGTCTGATAATCCTGTCCATCTGGTGGCATTCTTCTAATTTTTCTTTAAGAGATTGTCTTAGATTGTCTTCAGCCTTTCTTTTTTCTTCAATCTCTTGAGTAAACTTTATAGTTCCTGATTCCATTTCATGTCTTAACATAATGACTTCTTTTGATAACTTTTCACATAACTTGGTTTGCTCAGTCAATTCTTCATTTGTATTGCTTTCTTCACTTTGTCTTGCCAACTGTTGGAGCAGCTCCTTTCTCTTTTTCATAGAGAGACTTAATTTGTCTTTTAATTCTCTCATGAATTCATCAGCCTGTTTGAGTCTTTCTTTTAATTCATTGACTTCAGAACTTGACTGTTCAAGATCCTCAAGGGCAGTCTTGAGTTGCTCCCTTAAACCATATGCATCCATTTGAATTCCCAGATCTTCCTCAAGCTGTTAGGCTCTATTAGGAGGAACTTAGCTCTGATACCAATTGTTGATAACTGAGAGGGGGGGTGAATCAGTTATCCTAATTATTTCCCTTTTTAAACTTTCTTATTAATTAATGCAGCATTGAATCAAACACAAAAACATTACCATGAAATAAGAAACACATGACACAGTATTTTTGACGTGGAAACCCTATTAAGGGAGAAAACCATGGGGTGATTAACCCAAAAATTATTCTCTGTTAGAAGAATAGGAAATTACAAAATGGCACTTGCCAATTAGGGCTCACTGCCCGAGCACACTGCTCACAAGAGGCCCACTACCTACAAGAAGACACACTATCTACAAAGTGATAAGAATCACAGTCTTGAACTGATTGGAAGCATCTGCATATGCTGGAGTTCAGTTCCAGTTAGGCTCAGTACACTGATCTGCTGCACTTCATCTTTCCTCTGTTCTTTATTCTGCTATCCTTTCACATACCGGATCTTTCTTGCTACTTCTGCTCTGTTCTGGACTTATTCGCATATATATTACTTCATTCTCTCCCTTCACAACTAAATCCATCCTCTATATATATCCGCACAAGTAATTTCATCATCTTTCTAGTCGGCATCCGGAACAGTGTAGTTTCTTACAAACTTTGTTCTGTCGGCTGAATCCTTGCTCACCAAGCAATGTGGATCAAGCATATACTTGTAGATATCATTAATCATGTCAGCCAAACATGATTCATGCCTTCATAACCTTTATCATCAACAGTAACACATTCAGAAAGTAGTCTGATACTCTGTCAGTCAGTTCTTCCTTTATTTTCACTATCTCTCAGGAATCCGGTACTCAACTATTCATATCTTTTTCTTTGTCCATCACCGGAGGCTAAATCCTTGGAATATACCACTCAAGGTAGTCCTCTTGACTTCCCCAAATCCGCACTGCACCAAGACACTTCCTCTGAGAGATCCGGATCAATCTGTCGGACCTTGCCATATGCTCTGTTCTTGTTCACCGGACCACAACAATCTTTATTCTAACTTCCGGTAGAGACACATCATGACTTTGTAGATATGTGGGATGACCTTTGTTGCCATCAATGAAAACAACCATGATTCCATATAGTGTCTCTTGCCAACAATATAATACCTTCATAAAATTATGAAAATCATGTGCTTTAAATCCTGTGATATGTGTATCAACTGTAAAAGCTTTATCTAATGATGACCCATAGTCAGTAGGTGTCCTAATTGAATAGATGACATTTTTAAGTTGCTCTAGCTCTTTTTTTTTCAAAATCCATGGAGCTTCTACATATGTTTCATTTTCCTTGTTTGGCCACAAATAATTTCTATCAATTTTGGTACGCAAAAGAGCAATATCTCTCCTCGAAGATAAAGGTGTCCTTCTCTTTGCTTGATATATGTTGAAATATAGAATCTGGGACATTTTTTAAGATGTGCATAGGATCTAATAGGTGAGATATTAATAGATCCTTCCAGTAAGGGAGCTCATAAAATATGGATTTCCTTTTCATTCCTTCTGGCATATTAACTACAACTTATTTTGGTTCAATTGAATCACCCCGATCAAAAAAATACTCCCAATATTTCAATTTAGCATCTTCATACTTCTTAAGCCAATCACTTGGACCCATAATCATGGGAGGGTCTCTATTTTCAACTTTTCCATCAAATTGATTCTTCAGGTGATTTCTAAACTTATGATCTAGTGGTAGAAAAACCTTGTTGTTTGTGTAAATAAATTTATGTAGATCTTTAGAATACCACCCTTGAAATTATTTTGCACATCTTGGACATGAAAATATCCCCTTTGTTTGAAGCCCTACAATTCAATAAGTAATGTTAATAACATCAAAAAATAGTATAAAACTAAGTATGAAAGTTGGGATGAAAATAAATTATGAGTGTAAATACGTAAATATTTTATCTTACCAAAACAAACACCAAGTCCTAGGAAATAATGAATAGTCCAACATAGCACACCCTACAACATGAAGGACCTATTTGATGGGGGATGTGATATGTCATACATTCTTATGCCTTTCCATAGCAGTTGCATCTCATCAATAAAAGGTGCAAGATAAACATCCATGTTTTTAACTTGATGTTTTCCTGGAACAATGAGAGTCAGCATAAGGTGCTCCTTTCTAACACTCATCCATGGGGGAATATTGTCTACTATCAATCCGACTAGCCAAACACTATAATTTGAGCTCAAGAAAGAGAATGGGCACACTCCATCAATTGCAAAACCAAACATGATACTACTGGGTTCATCTTTGAATTTTCTTAGCCATTTTTCCTCTATGTGTTTTATTGCTTTGGAGTTGGCTAGAATTCATATGAATCCATCTTTACTCCTATTCTTTGCATGTCATTCCATCAATTCTGCAAGTGACTTGCAATAAAACATTTGTTGAAGTCTAGGTATATTTGGCATGTGACGTAAAACCTTCTTTGGAACTATAAGACCTTGTACATCTGTATGATATCTCTTCTCTTTACATACATGGCATTCTACCTTGTTTTGATATTTATCTATGTATAAAATGTAATCATTTTTACATGAATGAATTTGCTTATATTCAATCCCCAACTCAACCAACAACAAACACGCCTCTCTACAAGTTGATGGCAACACATTCTCTTCAAGGAATATTTTAGTTTTTAGTGCCCTGTAAGATTGCCAGAGATTAAATCAATTGAATGTTTGACTTATGATGAACATCTTTGATATGTCAATCTATACTAGGACTATTTATATATAATATATGGTTTTAAAATCCCCTTAAAGAAATATAAACAAAGTTGATGAATGTTTACAAATTATGTACACCAATTGACAATTGCAAAGTAAGAAATAGATTTCAACTCACTTTAGTAGGGTAGTAAATCCTTTGTCTGACCAACCAAATAATGACTTGATTTCTAATAATATTAATGTGCATGCTAGTTTTGAGGTTCTACTTGTACCCGATTTGAACATGAGTGTCTTTGTTGCTCGCTTAATGGAGTCTTTCAGGTTGTTATCGTCAATATTACATTGGTGGTAATTACCCCTACTATCATCATTACTGTCAACCATATGATCATTATTGTCATCATTGTTTTCATCCCCAAAGAAATCTGTAAGCATCATTCAATCCTTCTTCATGCACTACATTGTCACTATCATGATCATCATCATTAAGGCTAGGTTGCATGTCATCAGTGTATGTGCATCTCATCAGCTCTTCAAATTTCTCAGCTGGTAGTATTCTCTTCAATAATGCTCTTTTCACCCTGGTATTGTTTAAAGGATGGTTTCGATCATCTCGTCCAAATCTTAATAACCCAGTTGGATCTTCGGTATTAGTATGTGTTTCATCAACATCTTCTACCTATCAACAAATGCAAACATTATTTAATGTTTTGCAACAACTGGATAAATCATAAATGTATCAATTTCAAAGAAATATAATCAAATATGGCTTAAAAAATAAAAATAAAAATTGTATGAACATATATACATCAATTGAATAATGGAACATTATTTTATAGACTACCTTTTTTATACAATAATTTAAATAAAACACAATTTTGAAAACATAGTTTATAATACATCAGTCCACACTCATTTATTATTCTTTGTTTTTCTGCCCTTAAGAACATCCTTAAGGAGACCTTGTTCTTCCCTCTTCTTTCGCATAGGAATGCATTTTAAGAAGGGGTAATCAATCAATAACTCATCCCCAATGGTATGGTCCATAGTAGCCTCAACCATTATCAATCTATCAACCTCTCTTTCCATAGCTCCATCTTTATCATTTATAACCTCAACAAATTGACAATTTGGTCTTACAATAGGGTCCCTTCCCTTACTACAATTTATAAATCCTGCAATATTTTTGTGTGTGTATGCACGTCCATCTATATACATAAGATGACCTATATTCATTTATTTTCAACTTTCCAATTGGAGATGATGTGTATACATATTCAAATTTAGATCATATGCTGACATGCTAGTCTTATATTCTGCTAGCCTTCTCATTCACCACTGTAATATGATGGACCATAATATGGCATTAATCTCCTAGTGGTTTGTTCTAAATTGTTTCTATGTTTAGATCCCACATGTACATTTTGGACAATAAAGAGGCCTAGATTCACTCTATAAATATTGGAGGGTTGTATCATGTAGCTGTATCCCCAAAATTGAAACACCTCATACACTCTAGGTAGTTGTTAATCACTAGGCCAAGCGTAATATAGTCGACGATCAAATGTCTCTTTGTAAATTGATCTCAATCTCAGGTACAAGTCATCATCTCCATCAAATTCATTCTCATAGGGTATGTAGTCCACCTTCCCCTTGTCTTTAAGCAAATTATGCATCTTTAAACTGGTTCTTGTTCTATTGCTTGTTTTCATCAATTCCTCATCTTCTGAGATGGTATATTGGCACATATTTTTGTCAGATGTATCATCTGATAAATGATCATTGCTCTCTAGGCTAGAAGTTAGTGATCCAAGAAACTTTAAACCAAGAACTTTATCCTGCAAGTATCCATTAAGGAAAAAAGTTAGTTATTTAAATAATATAAAACAATGTTTAAATGAAGTATACATGTTATTTATATCAATTTGGAAAATTCCTTACCACAATTCCTATTGGATTTGAATCGATTGTAGGAGGCATAATACTGAATGGAAGCTCATCATATATGTAATGTCTTTGTAGAATTGCTCGCTTGAGTTGTTTCTTTCCATGACATATAGAACATCCACTAACAACCGTTTTCTCAATGTATTCATCCCATATATTATAGTCCTGACTAACCTCTTGTTCAGTGCAATCATTTGTTGTGTCTGCATGATCCATTGTCATATCCTCTTCCACCCACTATCGTCTACATGATTTAACAGTTTTAGGTCCACGTCCATGTACATATCTTTTTCGTTTGCTAGTTGAACGCTCAAGATCTACATTTGCTCCAATATCCATCTAAAATAATCAACATGCATTAATTTATGTCAAGATTGGATAATACATTATAAATTTCAATAATACTATGAAAAAAGATGGATGTATCACAAAATGCCATCAGATCATTTTTTCCTAAGGAAATTGAATTTGAGTACCTGATTTCCTACTTCTTCCATTGTGTCCTCATTTGACATGACACGATCTGTTTCCATGGCCTTGTCTAGCCCCTATAATACACAACATAGTAAATAATATTTAGTACACCAATTATATCATTTCAACGAATATGCTATCCAACACAAAACCTCACTTTAGTCATATATTTGACATATTGATATCATGTTTTGGCCATCTTAATTTTCAAACTTTTCCCTTGATCATAGAATGACATTTAATCACCATTCCTGTGCATTTTCAACCAATAAGTTTGATCTTAGAGGCCTCATGGACAGAAAAGTGACTTTATCTCCTCTATGTTGTAGCATTTGTGAAATCATACACCTTCCTCCTTTGGTTGAGGTTGCTTTCTCTTCTTAGCTCTGTTATATCTACAGATTTCATTGTCATATCTATTTCCACCCACTTTCCTCTCTGTGATTTAGTAGTTCTACGCCATCCACATCCTCTCTCCATGGCCTCCTGTGGATCCTATAATACACAACAATGACAATAGTCATGTAACAGTTGTGCACCAAGAGAATATTCTTGAATTTATCTTGTTAATACACTCGCTTTTCATTAAGACGCACTATGAAAAACAAAATAGGACATTGCAACATTTCGCTCTTCAGAAAAAGTTTACACATGGAATCTTGACAACTAGAGCTCAAATCTTATGATTACAAGATGACTACAAATTCACATCAAAAAGACATTTATGTCATATTTGACTCTCTTTTTTCTTTTATTGGTAATTTTAAGGAAATCTATATATCTCCAAATGGCCATAAAACCCTCAAAGAGTCTTTGGCACCAAAATTTTAAATTCTTGATGGAGGGAAGGATAATTTGGATGTTAATTATGAAATCATGTCATTAGATCTTTGTTAGGTTAATTCTAGCCATTAGATATTCTTTAATTATAGGGACTTTATGTTATATTTAACCATTACCTTTCACTCCAAAATTCATGGTTTCCTTTGAAAAGAAAACCCTCCATTAGCTATCATAACCCCAACCATCTATTGAAATGAACTTAAACATTATGTGCAATTGTCATTGCTCATATTAAGCACCTACCTCACTTCTTAGTGGTCCCACATGTCTGATATATGCGAAAGAGTCATATGGTACCTGTGCTACATGTTTAAAGTTTGAATTTTTCTCATATTGTTGGAAAAAGGCCCAAAAAGACCTTTGATTTTTGAGTTTTATGCTCTATAACATGCATCTCCTTGATCTTTTCATCTAATCTATGACTGGTTTCTATACTTTCAAACCATATATGCAATAAGTCATTAGTTTGAGAGAGGGAAGTTTTGAGTTACCATGAAATCCAACATTTATTCTAGTTTGTTTCCCTCAAATGTGAGAGCTTTGTCACCTAGGGTTTGATATTTTGGAGTTTTAGTAGAGGGTTTGATGTTATAATTTATGTATAGATATATTGAAAGACTTAATGATCATTTCTCTTTCTTGTAGGGTTTGTAACAATTAAGAAGATAAAGGGCATGGTGTAAGAGAGAGGCAAAGATCCTTTGAGTACCAAGATTTGATTGCCTAATGGGTAATCCATCAAATCTTGGTAACATGCTTTCCTAGGTGATGAAATTCTAAGCCCTTGACATTGATGTGACAAGCCTGTGATCTATGTCACAAAGGATGAAGGAGGAGTATGCTATCATTGTAGGAAAATTAAATTACAATGAAATTTTGATATGATTAAGATGTAGTTGGGGTATTTAGGGATGTTGTTATCATGCCTTAAGGATTGACAAGATCTAAGGAATAACTAGATGTATAAATAGGACTATCACATGTATGTGAGGAAGTGGAAGGTTGTTAGATAGTGAAGGAGATAGTTCATGGCCTCTTAAACTAGGCCTTGAGATTATAGTGAAGTCACATAATATAAACAAAGATTGTCATGACTTAGCTAAAATGTTGTCAATCTCCTATCACATATCTTAATGTTGTCCTTAATCCCAAATCCAACTCTCAAATGTTAGATGGAAGGTCATGGATCCAACTAAAATAATTGGTATCAAAATGATAAGTTAGGGGACCATCATAGTGTTGATCTACTATTGTAGTGGGATCATGAGGATTCAAAGGTTGTCATATCATTGCTATCATCCAAATACCACCTAATGTTGTGCTAACAATGATTTAGAATCTTTATTAGCAAGTCAATGGACTGATATGGGAATAAAGGGAAGCCACCATATGATATAGGACTGTGACTAACAAAAATAAGGAAAGGCATTGCTAACATTATAAGTTAAGTAATCATTTATTATTAAATAATGCTATTATAACAACCACCTTAAAAAATTTCCCTGACTATTAATAGGGGTATCAAAGAGCATCTTTCAACCATTAGGATTGTTATAACTTATATAATTGTTGGTATATGGTGGATTACTATCATTATAGGGGGATGATATCAAGGACCATCATTATGCCTTGTTATAGCTGATGGACAATCATCCTAAGTATTGTTACAACCCAAAAGGTCTATCACAACCCGAAAGGACTATCACAAATGTTATTAGGTCACCCAAACCATAGCTCCAATATTTACCATCATATGAATATCATAATTAACATTGTAGAGGTTGTCATACCATAAGGCATAGGTAACAACCATAGGAGGTTTAAAATCAACACTAGAAACATTAAATTATTGTCATAGTACACCTAGGATAGCTAGGTATGCATCCATAGAGTTATTACTATAAAATTGTCTCATTAATCTTGTGACTAGGTTAAGTCACTATCATAGTAATAATGTAGTTAGTCATCAATCAACATGTTGTCTTTGCATTTCAATGAGATCAATTCTTGAAAAATGACAATCCAGAGGTTAAAGAGACAAGTTGATACCTTACCTAAGTTGTCATGTTCTTGAAACCTTTTCACTATAAAGAGGAAATATCTAGAGAGTAATGTCACAAGGACATAACCAAAGCATGCACTATCATGAGTCATACGAACAATGTACTACACCATCCAAAACTCCATTTCAATTAGCTACTATCAATAATTCACATTATTGGGACTGTCATGAAGAAAACACCATGCATAGGACTGTTATAGTCAAAGTGGAGAGGATTGTCTAGTCATTGTATGACTGTCATAATAGCTAGTGGGTTAGTTACCATGCTTCAACTTAAAATAGGTTAATGAGAACATAGAAATGAAAACCACAATACCATAAGCACACTCCATAAGCTTCCAATATAGTCCCAATATCATGTCATCATGATAGTAAGAGAAGAGTTGTTTGGTTTTTCCAAAGCCATATCACTTACATAAGGATTGTCACCAACCATCTGTGTAAGGTTGTGAAGAGTGATCCATTATTGAGCTAATCATAAGAGAAGCATGAAGTCAAAATGCTATCATGGAAATAAGATATAGTTACTTATTATAAGGACAATCCAAATTTGGTGAGGTTACTTTTTTATCAACTTCCAAGCAAAATACATCATTTTGCGTTGATTGGCGCTAAATTAGGTGCACTTTGCGCTACCTTTTGCGCCCCAAAAAATTACATTTAGACCTAAAAGTTAGTGCTAAAGTCAGTGGTAACTACTCTGACTATAGTGTTGACTACTGGATAAAAAAAAAATTTAAAAATTCCCACCTGTACATACCCCAAAACAAAAACAAAAAAAAAAACTTTATTGATTTTTGGTGTTCATTTTTTGTTTGGAGATCGAGTGTTTGGGTTTTTTGTGTTCTCCCTTATTTTGGCAATGGTAGGACCTATAAATCAAAAACAAAAAATAAAAACTTCCCACCTAAATTATATGAGAAATTTGATAATTACAGGAGAAAAATTCTACATGAATTAGAGGAGAAAAAAGTAGAAAAATGCCGCGTGAAGAGAGGAGAAAAAAGGGAAAAACAAGCAACTCGATCAGAAATTTGATTTAGTTTGTGACACCATAGGTAAGGTTACAATTACAATAAAAAAATTTCATTCCCAAAAATGTTTTTGTTTCAATTAAATGGAGAGGATTGTGAAGAAAGGATTGTGAATATTGTTTTGTTTACAGGCGAATCATTCAAGTCTCATGTGGTTGCAAAGGAGGGTAAAATTGTAGACATTGCATTATTTCCTTTGCATCTGAGAGTAGTGAATGCATTTTTCAAACTCCAATGTCTAGATTCACTTATCATTCCCATCAATAGCTTTCTTTGAAGACAACTTTCTCACTTCCTTCCTAAAAAAGAAGTCAAGTGCTTTAAGACAATTCGATTGTGAGCAAACTAAAATTAGGGCTTTTGAGATGAGGGTGAGCAAACTAAAATAGAGGTTGGTCAAGACAATATGAGGATATAGGCATTTTAAGACAAGGGTGAGCAAACTAAAATTAGGCTTAGAACTATAGATTCCCTCCCAAGGCACCAATTGATTCATAGGAAAACTGTTGATAACTGAGAGGGGGGGGTGAATCAGTTATCCTAATTATTTCTTCTTTTGAACTTTCTTATTAATCAAAGCAACATTGAATCAAACAAACAAACATTACCATAAAATGAGAAACACATGACACAGTATTTTTGACGTGGAAACCCGGTTAAGGGAGAAAACCACGAGGTGATTAACCCAAAGATTATTCTCTGTTAGAAGAATAAGGAATTACAAAATGGCACTTGCCAATTAGGGCTCACTGCCCGAGCACACTGCTCACAAAGAGGCACACTGCCTACAAGGAGACATACTGTCTACAAAAGAATGTTATACAATACTTGAACTAATTGGAAGCATCTACATATGCTGGAGTTCAGTTCCGGTTAGGCTCAGTATACTGATCTACTGCACTTCATCTTTCCTTTGTTCTTTATTCTGCTATCTTTTCACATACCAAATCTTTCTTACTGCTTCTGCTCTGCTCTGTATTTATTCGCATACACCTTCACATCATCACACTTTTCACAACTAAATCCATCCTCTATATATATCCGCACTAGTGATTTCATTATCTTTCTAGTCGGCACCCGGAATAATCTATCTTCTCACAAACTCTGTTCTATCGGCTGAATCCTTGCATATCAAGTAATGCGGATCAAGCATATACTTGTAGATATCATTAATCATGTCGGCCAAACATGATTCATGCCTTCACAACCTTTACCATCAATAGTAACACATCCAGAAAATAGTCTGATACTCTGTCAGTTAGTTCTTCCTCTGTTCTCACTGTCTCTCAGGAATCTAGTACTCAACTATTCATATCTTTTTCTTTGTTCATCACCGGAGGCTAAATCCTTGGAATATACTACTCAAGGTAGTCCTCTTGACTTCCCCAAATCTGCACTGCACCAAGACACTTCCTTTGAGAGATCCGGACCAATCTGTCGGACCTTGCCACATGCTCTGTTCTTGTTCACCGGACCACAACAATCTTCATTCTGACTTCCGGTAGAGACACACCATGACTTGCGGATATGTGGGATGACCTTTGTTGCCATCAATGACAACAACCATGAATCCATATAGTGTCTCTTGCCAACAATCTCCCCCTTTGGCATTGATGGCAACACTTAGTGAAAAATGACTAAGTGTTTACACTATGCTCCCCCTTGGCTGATGCTCTATCTTTATATACAATTTCTGGAACTCCCCCTTAGTTGGATTCCTCATTTTTCACTGCTCCTCACTCCCCCTTTGACATCAATGGCAAAGGGTAGGGTCCGCACACCAAAATTTTCAAAAATTTTCTATACATAGCCGCATATTTACATACTCACATATACTGAAGAATGTCTGCAAAAGATGTCTTCAGTTGGATCAGTTCTGTAGCCCAACTTTGCTTCATTCTATCCAAAATTGAAATGTGACCACTCAACAAAAATGCAAATGCATCTGCCCTTTTTAGATCTTTCGGATCACTTGTCTGGGCTGTGATTTGAGCTTCTACTATGGCCTCATGCATGGCCTCTAACTTAGGGACAATTAACCCCCTGAGCTCACTCAACCTGCTTATTCTATTTTTCCTTTCCTTCTCCAATTTCTTGATTTCACTCAAGACTGCAATAGTCTGACATTCTTGATTTGTTATAGAGGAAGAAAGAGGATCAAAACTTTGAGACAAGCTAAGTAGTGTGTCCTCTTGCTCTTTTATTTTCTTCTCAATGTCCACTGTTACCTTGGACCAGGAGATACAAAATTTGTATATTTCACCGCCATCCTTAAGAGCATTTTCTAAGCTCTTTATCCCAATGTTCATGTTTCTCCTATCATTAATGATCAAACCCTGAACCTCAGAGAACCTTTTATCCAAAAACTCCTTCCGGACCTTTTCTTCGGCTGATTTTTCTAGAGATTCAAAATGTGTATTAACACTGCTGACTAATGTTTTGAGATTACCGGAAGAGGAGGCTGTGGGATTCTTCTGAAAAGATGGCATGATCTTTTCCAGCACTCCAGATGCTACCTCCATAAGCTCACAGTCTTCCATGTGAGATTTCAGTAGTTTCTCTTTGACTTTCTCATTTGCAAATGAGGCTATTTTCATTGTTTGTACCGGTGACAAAGAGTCAAAGTCTAATGGTCCTTTTAGCAGGTCCGGTTCATCAATTTCTATAGTGGCTTTTGTCAAGAATTCTTGAACAGTTTGTGCAGTGTCTCTTGCCGGAGACAGATGTTTCTTCTCTTCTGCAATTTTGTCCTTTGGAATCTTTTCTCCTTCCTTACTCTTACCACTTTCAGTTGTGGTTTTCTCTGTTGGGGTCTTCTCTTTCTCTGCATCCTTGGTGCTGTCAACCTCTTTTTCTTTAACTGTTGCTTCTTTCTCATGTAGTTTCTCTTCTTCTTGGGATCCGAAGACTGTAGGGGAAACCGGAGGAGAGATGTTAGTCTGTTCAAGGGCCACTTCTTCCAGAGCAGATGATTCCAAGTCCACAGCTGTTTCTGCACCTAAGTCCTCTACAATAGGAAGATTAAACCTTTTGAAGGTTTTCCGGAGAATCTCTTCAGTGTCCTTGGCTACCTTGTCGGTCTCACCAAGCATAAGCTAATTCATCCTTGCTTTGCTCCTGAATTCATCCTTGCAGTCTTTGAACACCATGTTCATTGTTTTGTGATCAATTGAAGGATATAGCTGAATAGTTATCTGTTCCCTGATCTCAAGGTCTTTTACCATGGCATTGTTCTTTCTTATCTCTAATTCCATCTCTAGGCTCTTTGGGATTTCAAAGATAATCTCAATAAAAGCTTTATTGTAGATGTTCAAGTACCTTATTATAGCTTCTTGCAGGATCTTTTGATCTGCCTCATTGTAGTCATCATAGAATTCAGCCACCGGTTGAAGGTTCCCATCCATAGTGACTGATTTGACTACACTGTCTAGAGACAGAGTGGGCTTTTCAGCAAATTCCTCTGCCATTTCTTCCTTGTCTTGGCCTATGGAGGGTTTCCCGGATCCTTTCTTATTCTGCTTCTTTATTTCTTTTACTCCCTCATCTGACTCAGTTTCCTCTTCATCCTTTTGGCTTTCATAAGCCCTTGTGGCTTTTGTCTTAGATCTTTTACCGGATGCCTGGACTTCCGGTTTTGAACTTTTGGTTGTGGGAGGTGCAGATCTTTTTGATGATCTGGTCCAGGTGGAAGTTTCAACCGGAACACTTTCTTTACTTTTCTTTTCTTCCTCAGCCTTTCTCCTCTTTTCCCAGCTGGCATCAAGTGCCTCTTTTGAGATGCCTAGGCCTTGAGCAATATGCTTTACTTCTTTTCTCACCTTCCTCTTTATTTCAGGTTCCCTGAGTTCTACATGTATCTTTACACTCAGCTCCTCAAAGGTTCCAAACCTTTCTGCCTTTGGATCTTTGGGCTGACTTAGCATGTGTTGAACATGCAGCTCCACTATTTGTTCATCCACTTCATACCCCATGGGCATGATCCAGACAGTCCTTGGCTCCACTGCCTCCATTAGGCACTGATCAGTGTCCACCATAAAGGACACTGAGTCTTTGTATTTTTCAACAAGAGACTGGGGAATTCTTTCTCTTGCTTGCATCATGCTTTGGAAGTTTTTGAAGTATCCCCATAGGGCTGTATTTCTTGCTTTGGCATCCCCAAGCCCATGTAGATAGTCTCTTATTTGGACTGCAACAGGTTTGTCATTCTGCCATGCCCATCCACTTGATCCGGGCAGTTCATTCATGAAGTAGAAGAATAGACATAATATAAGAGTACCATACTTAAAGGAATTCTTCTTGTCCTTCTTGATTTTCTGTATATTTTCCATTAATTGGCTTAAGAGCAGTTCGCAGAGATCATATTCTACATTCTTCCTTAGCATTGCATAGGCAGTATACACTGCAGTTCCGGATACAGAATTCTCCCTGCTAGCGTGATAGATCTTGTATCCGGATCCGAAATATCTTCAATGGTCATTGCCCTCTTATCAAATTTTGATCCGGTGGCCTCAGTTACAATGTTGTTCTTGACCGATTTGAGGATAGGTATCCCTCCGGAAGAGTATAGACCAGTTACTGCCCTGATTGCCTCTTTTGTGATTTTGTAAGGTCTATCCAGCCATAGGAAGTTGTCATGCATTCTGCTCAATACATATCAGACCCATTCTTCTTCTTCAAAGTAGGGGAAATGAATGAATTGATCAAACTGTTTCTTCTGGATACCCTTGTACTCTGGTTTAAGCTCAAAAGCATTGTCTATCAGTTGTTTGTGATAGAGATCTCTCAATTTGAATTCCCTGAATTCCTCAATGCTTGCATGTATGTAAACCCTAATGTCTTCTGTGTGTAAAACTCCATGAGGAACACTGGAAAATGCTCCTAAGGGATCTACCTCCAATGACTTGTATGGATGTTTCTTAAATTCAGGTCGGGGCCTATCTGAGATTTTTACTATATTTGGAGTAGCCATTTCTTCAAAAGATTTGTAGCAAGATATCGAAAGTGGAAAATACCTTTTGCGTCTTCGGTTGCACGGAGTGGCTGGATTGATTTCTGTATATAATGATTTCGGTAGGAGATCTTCGGTGAACTTGATGAGTTTTGTTGCAGAGCTCCACTTTTCGCTTCTTCTTGGATGTGGAATGATCAAGTGATTGTTGAGAAATCCCTTATATCGTTTCCCAAACCCTAATATCTTTTTGCAATAAATGCTCCACCTATATTATTCCGGTTTGCCTTATCCGGATAGCTTGGAGTATCCTGGATCAGTTCTGATCTATGAACATCATGCGGATCTTTCAATCATGAATAAATCAAGATGACACATTATAAGAACATCCCAAACATTCTATCCAGTCCGCAGAGCAAAATAATGTACTTCCGGATCTCTCCGGACCCTTTTGTAGTCCTCTGTCATTCCGGAGCATCTCCCGGAATAGGTCTTACTTGATCGATCACAACTTCTTTGCATCTTCATGCGGACCTCTGAAATCTTGTCTGGATCATCTCAGGACTTATGTCTTCAAACCCTTTACTCCGCATCTTGTATCACATCTAGTACCACTTGATTGGCTGGGGGAACAGGATTTTCTTTGAGTCTCCCCCTGAGCCAGAGCTCACTTTTTAATTTCTGAAAGAAATATCAGCACCAGAGTCTGGTGCGGATCCAACCTCTACATTCTCTGAACTTTTCTTCACCCAAATCTTGTTCATCTGATTCCTAACTTCATCCGCATTCATCTTTTGTTTACCCTTGTCTTGATTCTGATTATATACCGGACCTCTTTTGTCCTGATTCTTGCTTCTGCAGACTTTTGCATTATGACCGGACCTATTACAGATTTGGCAAATAACATTTCTTTGCATATTTGACTGATAACCTCTTGATATGCATTGATTAGCCATATGACCTACT